>CM077079.1:246106942-246756049 GCA_039513925.1 Platanthera zijinensis | reverse complement strand
GAAGAAGTCGTTCGACGAAACCATAATGGAGTTCGACGATCTTCGTTCTCAGTTTGTTGATCTCAAAGTTTCTTCTCTGAAGTTGAGATCGACAAAAGTTTAACAGAGTTCGAAGAACTCTAATCTCCTATCAGTTGTTGAGTTCGGCGAACAACTATCTCAGTTCGACGAACTTGGAGCCCAGAATGGACAACATTAACTCAGTTCAAAGTTCTTGGGGCTCAGCTCGACGAAAGAGAGGATTGAGTTTGACGATCTTAGATCTCTGATCGACAAAATCTGTCAGTTCATTGAAGCTATTCTCTGCAGTTAATTTCCGGATTGACCAAGGCTTATATAATATATTATTGCCAATATTGTTCTGAGTAATTAAATGCATATATTTTTATGAATATAGCCATTCAATGATAGTATTAATTACTGGATTTCACAGAGTCAATATTCAGCTTAATAACTGGGACAGTTAATGAATCAATTTATTTCCCTTCTAGCCATTTGTCCGAGTTTCAAGATTTCAGCAGTCAATCAAGGAGTAGAATTCAAATTCAGAGACAGAATTTTTGCAGGAAATATAAAAGAGTTTTTAAAAAGATTGAAGACAAGAAGTTATAGAATTGACAAAGGGACACAGGCAGACAGAGAAAGATATTCAGTCTGCATACTCATACAGTCTTCATCATCTGCAACTCTTCTCCAAGTTTTCAAGAGACATCAAAACACAATCAGTCTAAAAGCTTCTGGAGATCATCAAGGAAGACCTACACCCTACAAAGCTTCCAGCAAATTCCGGAACAATAATCATCTTGGGGGGAGCTTTGACAACATCAAGCAATCCACTAAAGTCTTCTCAGCTGTTTGAGAAAGAGAAGATAATATCACATTTTTCACCCCAATGTGCACAGGGTATTAACTCCCTTCAAAAGTTAACCACATGGTTCTTAAGTCTCCTTATCAAATGACTTAGCTTGGTTTTTGGGCACCTGATCAAAAGCCTAAAGGATTGTGATATCTCCCTTCAAATAGATCTTGTGGTGACAGGGCACCTTCGCAAAAACCTATTGGTGATATGGCACTTAATCAAAAACCCTTAGTGGATTCCTACTAGGGTGGTAGAAGAGTGGATGTACCCAAGTTTAGGGGAACCACTATAAATTTCTTATGTCATCTGGTTGCTTGCTATTTTCTTATTGCTGTGTGATGTGTGCTGTGTTAGTTAGCTTTTTATTCCTGCACTTTCTTAAGATATATATCACTATTTTTAATTCCGTTATAAAAACCAATTAAATTTTTAAAATACTCTATTCACCCCCTAGAGTTAAATAGATCTATCCCCTCATGTGGTAAAGCTTTTACCATCCTTTAGAGCCCATCAGGGAGGAGGTGGCCAAACTCCTCAAGGCTGGTTTTGTATCCGAAATATAGTACCCCGGCTGGGTCTCCAATATAGTCATGGTTAAAAAGGGAGACGGCTAGTGACGTATGTGTGTTGATTTTTCTTTGCTTAATAAATCATGCCCTAAGGATTGTTATCCCTTGCCTCAGATCAACGCGCTGGTTGACTCAGCCATCAGTTTTCTTGTAATGAGTTTTTTGGATGCGTTTTTAGGTTACCACCAAATCAGGATGCACCCTCCCGCCATAAAAGATGTCTCCTTCATCACAGGGGACGGATGCTACTGCTACAAAATAATGCCCCTTGGGCTGAAGAACGCAGGAGCACCGTACCAAAAGATGATGGACATGGTCTTCCGAGAACATAAGGGAAGGAACCTGTAGGTATATGTAGATGATCTTATGATCAAGATTCGAGATGTTGACTCTCACCTTCGGGACCTGGAGGAAACCTTCACCACCTTACGCGAGTACAAGATGAGGCTGAACCCCTTGAAGTGTGTCTTCGGGGGCAGCAGGGGAAAGTTCTTGTGCCATTTTCTCACCCCCGCTGGGGTGAAGCCGAACCCTGACAAGGTCAAGGAGATCATGGAGTTGGGATCACTTAGGAATGCAAAGGAGGTACAGCGACTGATGGGCAAGCTGGCAGGGTTGAGCAGGTTCCTTTCCCGGGCGGGGGAGAAGTGCTCCCCCTTCTTCAAAACATTGAGAGGGGGCCAAAAGTTTGAGTGGACCAAGAAGTGTGAGGAGGCATTCCAAGCCTTGAAGAGGCAGTTGACCCAGGCTCCGCTCCTCCAAGGGCCAAAGGAAGGGGAAGACATATCCCTATACCTGGGAGTGGTAGTTGAGTCCTTGAGCTCCATCTTAGTTCAATAAGAGGGGAAGTAGTAGTTTCCCATCTACTACGTAAGCAGAGTGTTGGAACACCCTATTACTTATTTGGGTAAGGATCACTATGTCCTTAGGAATTTGTCTTGACCTCCTTGTATAGTTTTAAAGGTCAACTAGAATAGGTCTAAGGCTTAGAACTTAGGTTTGAAAGCTACCCCCAAGTCCTTCTAGTTAAGATTTCAAGTGTAGAAGACTAAGGCAACTTATCGTCGAGCTCAGGTCGACGAGGCGTCGAACTCAGTTCGACTATCTCTGAGCTCAGTTCAACGAGTCGTCGAACTCGGTTCGACGATCTCCAAGCTCAGATCGACGTTTCTGTCTCTAGCCAAAATCATATCTCTAAGCTCAGGTCGACGATAGTTGAGCTCAGATCGACGATTTCGGTTTTAAGTCTAGTTCCAGTCTCTGAACTCAGGTCGACGATAGTCGAGCTCAGATCGACGACTTTTCTTGAGAGAACGACAATTTCAGGAATTCAAATTCTGTCAGTTATGGAATTCAATCTGATTTATATCCAGCATTTATTTCAAAGGATTTTGTAGCCGTTTCAATTAATCTGGAGCAAGTTTCAAGGAAGACTAAATGGAATGTCTCTTAGGACTTTCCTCCAGAGACAAATATCATTTAAGGAAGTCATTTATGACTGGCTAACGGCTATCTAGAAGACTGATTTTCAATATATCATCTAAGAGTAATTGAGACAAAAGGATCATCATTCTAAGATATAGTTTTTGAGACACAAGTCTACAGGATTACAAGTTAGAATTCATACAAAACACAAGGAATACAACAGTGAAGGAGATCAACACAGAAAAGAATTTCTCTATTCTTTCAAGATCTCTGATAGTTTTACTTTCAAGATTACCTAGACACCTAGAGGGGGGTGAATAGGTTCTTATTTTCTTTTCAAACTTAAGGCAGAATGATTAAGTAATTAAAGACTATCTTCTATGAGTTCTGCAGCTACCTTAGCAATCACAATCACACAATCTAGAACTACTCATCACAGATTGCAACAAGTATTTATAGTGGTTCCCCAAGATCTGGGTACATCCACTTTCCCCCTTCGCCTATCTAGCAGTGTGCTAGATTCAGCCAAACTCCTTTCTTTATCTCAGATCCTCAGATCCTACAGCTCAGAATCCAAAATGGATTCCTACAACTCAGAGTGATACCACACTCCTACAGCTCAGGCAATTCAGCCCTACCTCAGTCTTTATTCAAGACCTACAACTCAGAGATTATCTCTCCTACACTCATCCTTTATAAATTAGGCTTACAACTCAGATCTATTAAAAGATCCTACAAGATTTGAGTAAAATATATTTTTATCTTGCTCCAGGTGAGAGAGATGAAACAAGACAGTGTTCTTGATCAGCTTCTTGATAAACCAGATGGATAAAATCAACTGGAACTTATCTTTCTTCAAATCTTCTTGAATCTAAACTTTTTTGAGTTGATCTTCTTTGAAATAAACTGATCAGCAGCTTTCTCCTTAGGTTTCAGAATTTGAATCTGAATCTTCTTGATAGATAAGTTCAGAATCTGTTTCCTTTGAAATCTGAGACAGCTTTCTTCTTGCCTTCTTTTGACTGGATCTCTCTCTAACCAAGTCCCTTGAAGATACTTCAGAATTCTTGACTAAATTCTACTTAGACAGATTCTGATAGTTCAATCAGAATATCTTCTTAGATCTGCAAAGATCTTCTTCTTATTGTTACTTGTTATTCAGTGTTCAGTTTTCAATTGTTGAGTTGAGTTGTTCTTTCAGACACTATCCGTCTATTTATAGCCTTTATTCCTGGTAACCGGCTGGTCCAGTTCCTAACAAACTTCTGTCTGTGTCAATCACGTCAGTTAACCTGTAGAGACCCACAGCTGTCAATTCTTTAAACTACCAAGGAGTCTTTGTTTCTGCCAGAAAGTGTCGAGACAAACTGTCAATATGTGTCGAGACAATTGTTAAAATGTGTCGACACAATTTGATTGAGTGTCGACACAATCCTTTGTGATGTCGACACATATGTCTTGATGTCGACACAGCTTCTTGACACAACTTTTTGAGAATGTGTCGACACAGATAGTTGTATGTCGACACATTTACTTCAGCCACAGACATATTATTGATTCTGCTAGGTGTCGACTCAGTCTCTAAGTGTCGACTTAGCTGTTGTTGACTTCTGCCTCTGTGTGTGTCGACACAGCCTCCTGGTGTCGACACATTTGATGTCGACTATAATCTTGCGTGTGTCGACACTGCCTCCCGGTGTCGACACAGTTGATGTCAACTATAATCTTGTGTGTGTCGACACTGCCTCCCGGTGTCGACACAATTGATGTCGACTCATTATCTATGTGTCGACACAGCCTTCTTCAAGTGTCGACACAATCTTTCTGAAGTGTCGACACATCTTCTTCTGGTGTCGACACATGGACTTAGAAATTCTTCATACTTTTAACCTGCACATATTCAACTTAAACAACATCAAATACACCTTGATGTATATCATTATGCTAAGTTAGGCTTCTTCAAATCAGGTACACATTTTCCAATGTACCCAACAATCTCCCCCTATTTGGAGAAGTCATAACCCATATTAGCTAATGATATACACCACTTATGATAATAAAAATGATGATGTATGTAAGCTTTATATTACAGAAAATATTAACAATCAAAACATTTGCACAGATTCATCACAGAGATAAAAAAGATATACACAAAAATTAACTAAAGAGCAAGATTTTGTGTTTTATGTCAAAATGATTGTTTACAAAATGTTTAACACTGAATGTTTCACATTACACATTTTTAAACTAAAACTAAGACATCTTAGACTAAGACTGATCAGGCTCCTTTATAACAATCCCTCTTCCTGGTTGTACTTGAGCCTACACAGAAGGTTCAGTTTCTTCCATGGGCTTTTTGCCTTTAAGATCAGCCTTCTCCTGAGCCTTAGTCTTCAGTCTTTGTCTCTCAAAATAGTGATACGGCTTGGGAAAGTATTTGCTAGGCTCCATAGCATCAGGAGATAGCTTTCCCATCTTAGCTTTCCTTCTATGCTGAACAATAGCCTCCTGTCTGGCTTCATGCTTCTGCCATTCTTGTTCATTGTACCACTTGCCCCTTTCATGGACTTGATCTTTTGCAGCTTTCCAGGCAGTTAGTATGATGTTTCTAGAGGTAGGGCTCTACTGTTCAAAATCAGGTTTTAGTTCAGCTTGCTCCCTAAATCTCTTCTTTGACAGTTGAGCCTCTTGCTGAGCCTTGATTGCAGCTTCAGGCATGTCTACTTTTCCAAGTATAATATTTGAAACCTCCTCTGGAGGACTATACATAGTTTGCACCTGCTGATGAATCATGTCAAAATCTGCAGGGGGGTATATGACTTGAGCACCCTCTGGTTGGTTGCCGTCAAGTAGACCTTGTGGCTGTACTCCTGACTCTGCCATATTATCATCATCACAAAGGGGTGGATATCCCAATGTGGCTCTGACACTGTTAGTGACCCACTTGGCATGTTCTGAGCCAGCATAAATAAGTACCCTCTCCCCCTTTAGGACTTATCTTGCCACATGATCTCTGATATCTTCCTTCTGAAACCTGATCTGACCATCTAGATAATTAATGCCATCTTTGTAGAAGGGTTTCAACTTGTTAAGTTTTGCAGTAATTTCCTTCTGGAAAGTGGTTATGGCTGTCTGTACTACGTCTAAAGCAGTTTTGAACTTATTGTCATATGCTAGCATTTCAGCTGCCCTATCTTCAGTCAATTTAGACATGGTTGTTTGAAATTGAGCAAGAATATCTGTGTTGGCAATTGTCAGATTGTCATTTAGCCATTTCTGATTTTCAAGAATGTATCCTTGATTAATAGATTGAGCATCTATTTCTTTCTTCATTACCTCTTGTTGTTGGGCCAGATGTACAACAGCATGTGCCCCTTTTGTAAAACAATCAGTCATTTCTCTTTTATGTTGATTGACTTCAAATCTTATAGACTTTATATCTTGAGCCAGATCAAACTGAAGATTGTTATGACTTTCATCAACATATTTCTCTAGAGCTTGTCTTTGTTCATCCATTTTCATTTAAAAAGTTACCAAGAACTTTGCATAATCAAAATCTGAAGAGGTGGGTGGTGTTGTTTGAAGTGCTTTCTTATAGCTATGACTTCTTCTCTTGAAGACCATAAGCTTCCTTTTCTCTGCCTCTTGAATTTCTTCATTCCCAGAATCAGATGAACTCTCAATCTGAACTCTTTCTTTTTGTGAGGTAGGGATTTCAGTTTCAGTAGCAAGTGGCTCCTGTTCACCTTCACCTGGTACCCTCTCCTCACTAGCTTGCTCCCCCTCAACCCTTTGGGTGTCATCTTTATCTGTTGTGTCTACAACCTCTTTGAAGAGATCATCCATTGTATATTCCTTTGGTGTTGGAGGAGGAGATGGAACATTGATTCTCTCTATAAGATCATCTAATCTAGCAGTATCTATCTCCTCTGATAAGTCAATCCTTTCTGCTTCTTCTGTATGAGCAGCACAAGGCTCCCCCTGAACCTGTGCAGGTATCTGTTCTAGATCTTGGATAGTACTAGCATGTTGCTGATCTTGTGTTGTAGTCTGTTCTGTCTGGACTTGAATTGTTTCAGTACCAAGCTCAGTGTGATGATGAGCTGGAGACTTCTCAACTGACTCCTGCCTGTCTTCTTCAGGCATATCCTTGGATAGAACTCTATCCCACCTGGAGAACAACCTTATATCCATTCTCCTCATATGATTGATCTTGGAGCCTGGTAGTTGTTGCATTACTTATGGAATGGTTCCAGCTAAGTAAAGACTCAGTATTCTAGCCATGTTTGGCTTCTTGATTGCCTCCTTGATTTTGTCAAACACAACTGCTGACCAGTTGGTGGGAATGTGAAATACAATCCTAGTCATTAGGTTGAACATGAAGACAGAGATCCTATTATGTCCACCAGTCTTGCACAGCAGCACTTTCCCAATAATTTCAGAAAGGAATTTACCCTGATTATTCATGCCTTTTCGATTGAAGGCAGCACCAATCTTCATGGTGGGATCCAGTCCACACCACTGAAGTGTTTGCCTTGATTGTGAGGCTGAAACCTCCTCTTCATCGTTTATCCTTGGAAGATGAAGGATTCTGGTTAATCGCTTCTGAGTCACCTTGACTCTTGTGTTCTGAATAGTTGATTTGATTTTCATACCAGTAGAGTCCACAGATGCGGTGGTGTAGAATTCAAGAACTTCCTTCTTCCAGACCTTGGTGGGTTCTGAGACAAGGAATTCAAGTCCACTGTCTATGAGAAGAGACACCACCATCTTAATCTCTGGAGCTGCATCGACGAACGCATGCCTAACTAGTTCATATCCCTCGTTGATAGAATCTTCGATCTTTGGAGCCATTGAATCGTTGAGAAAGCTTGAGAAAAGAAAGAAGAAGGATTGTCAACACATAAGGTTTTTGTCTCGAAACCCTGGTGAGCGTGTTGACAAAATACGGCTGAGACCTATTTATACCCTTTTATGCCAAGAAAATCAAAAGGCGGGCAAAAATAGTCAAATTGTGTCGACACAGACAATATGTGTCGACACAAATTCTGAATAAGTCGACAACAATACTCTAGTTGTGTCGACATGTCGCTCTTAGACTATGTCGACATAAAATCCCTGATGTGTCGACACATCTACTCTGTGTCGACACCATTTTTCTGAGTTTGTCGACACAAATCCTCTGTGTCGACACTCAAATCCTGAATGAGTCAACACAGTTTTACTTAGCCAAATTTTGCTAAACTAATCTATAGTTAGCATGCCTAATTCAATTTTAAATCTATTGAATTTTGTTTCATCTAGAGGCTTAGTAAATACATCTGCAATTTGATAATCTATCTTAACAAATTCTAGTGAGATGTCTTCTTTTTTCTACATGTTCTCTAAGAAAATGGTATTTTATTTCTATGTGCTTAGTCCTACTATGTGAAACAGGATTATTTGTAATAGAAATAGCACTTTTTGAATCACATAATAAAGGTGTTCTACTTACCTGGATACCATAATCTTTTAGTTGATGCTGAATCCATAATAGTTGTGCACAGTAACTTCCAGTTGCAACATACTCAGACTCAGCTGTGGATATTGCCACACTAGTCTGCTTTTTACTACTCCATGATATCAACCTTCCTCCCAAAAATTGACATGTACCTGTAGTAGTTTTTCTATCTTCTCTATAGCCTGAAAAATCTACATCTGAATAACCTATTAGTTGAAAATCTCTATTCCTAGGGTACCAAAGGCCTAGATTTGGTGTGCCCTTTAAATATCTCAAAATTCTTTTAACAGCAGTGTAATGAGATTCTTTAGGGCATGCCTGGTACCTAGCACAGACACATGTATCATACATAATATCTGGTCTACTAGCTGTGAGGTATAATAGAGAACCAACTATTCCTCTATACAAAGACTCATCTACAGGCTTACCTGTATCATCTTTACATATAGGAATATTTGTTCCCATATGAGTTTTCATGGTAGAGGAAGATTCCATATCATATTTCTTTATCAACTCTTTGGTGAACTTGGACTGGGGTATGGACAAGCCATCATCAGTTTGTCTTACTTGGAGTCCCAAGAAGAACTTAAGTTCCCCCATACTACTCATTTCAAACTTCCCTTGCATAAGTTTGGCAAACTTCTTGCAAAGGTTGTTCTATGTAGACCCAAAAATTATGTCATCTACATAGATTTGGACTAAGATTATCATGCCTTTAGACTCCCTAAGGAATAAAGTCTTGTCTATTTTGCCTCTTGAGAATTTGTTCTCAATAAGGAAAGTAGACAGGGTGTCATACCAAGCCCTTTGGGCTTGCTTTAACCCATATAAAGCTTTCCTAAGTCTAAAAACATAATCAGGTTTAAGAGAGTCTACAAAACCTGATAACTGTTCCACATAGACTTCTTCTTTTAGATCTCCATTCAAAAATGCTGATTTCACATCCATTTGGTATACCTTGAATCCTTGGTATGCAGCATAGGCAAGAAACATCCTGATTGCCTCCAGTCTTGCTACTGGGGCAAATGTCTGATCAAAATCTATTCCCTCTTCCTGCATATATCCTTTAGCAACCAGTCTTGCTTTGTTCTTTATAATTACACCACTCTCATCCAACTTGTTCCTAAATATCCACTTTGTTCCAATGATGTTGTGGTCTTTTGGTTTAGGAACAAGCTCCCAGACTTTGCACCTTCTGAATTGATTAAGCTCCTCTTGCATAGCATTAATCCAATGTTGGTCTTGGATGGCTTCTTCAAATTTCTTAGGCTCCATTTGAGATAGGAAACTTGAGTGCAGGACTGTGCTCAGATTTCTGCTTCTAGTCTGCACTCCTTGACTTGGATCTCCTATTATTTGATTTGCTGGATGGTCTTTAAGATGTCTGATAGCAGGAGGTAGATTTCCTTCTGGTTGATTATTTCAAGTCCCTTCATTATGCTGCACTTCCTGGGAGTCATCAGCTTCTATAGAATCATGTACTCCCCCTGGACTGTAGTCAACATTTTCCATCTGTTCATTTGCTGTTGAACCTTCTGTAATGGAAAGCTTGTCCAACCTTTTGCTTATACCTGTTGGACTGTATGAACTACAAGGCAACTCACAGTTGATTAATCTTGATTCATCAAACACAACATGTACAGATTCTTCTACAACTTGAGTAGTCAAGTTGAAGACTCTATAGGCCTTACTATTTATGTTGTACCCAACAAATATCCCATCTTGGGATTTGGCAACAAACTTAGTTAGATATGACTTGCCATTGTTAAGTATATAGCACTTGCAACCAAAGATCCTAAAGTAGGATAGATTTGGTTTTCTACCTTTCATAATTTCATAGGGAGTCTTTTTGTGGCACTTGGTGATAGAAGCCCTATTGATCACATGACATGCAGTGTTTACTGCCTCAGCCCAGAAATATTCTGGAAGAGAGGTGTCACTCAATAGAGTTCTACCTGCTTCAATCAATGTCCTATTCTTTCTTTCAGTAATACCATTTTGCTGAGGTGTTCTAGATGAGGAGAACTCTTGGAAAATCCCAAAGTCTTCACATAATTTTGTCATACTTTCAGATTGAAATTCAGTGCCATGGTCACTTCTGATTTTGACCACTGTACTGTTTAGTTCATTCTGAATTTGTTTCACAAAACTAAGTAAGACACTTGGGGTTTCTGATTTTTGTCTCAGAAAGAACACTCATGTATATCTAGAATAGTCATCTACAACCACAAAAGTGTAGACCTTCCTACCTAGACTATGAACTGGCATAGGACCAAAAATATCCATATGTAAGAGGTATAAGCACCTCACAGAATCCTTGTTTTCAAGACTATGAAAGGAGGATTTTGTCTGCTTGCCCTTTTGACAAGCTGAACATATCCCTTCCTTTATACACTTAACTTGAGGATCATTCCTCACTAACTCTTTGCTGAAGAGTTGGCCAATTGTCTTGTAGTTAACATGAGCCAACCTCTTGTGCCACTTGACACAATGAGATGCATTATCATCAGCTACAAGACAGATGGGAGAAGCCTTGTTCTCACATACAAAATTAAGACAATAAACATTTCTCTTTCTACACCCAGTCAATATGATCTTTTGATCACTTGACCTTTTGATATGACATCCATCCTTAACAAATGAAATGTCATATCCAAGATCACTCAGCTGACTTATGCTAATCAGATTATATTTCAAACCTTTTATATAAGCCACTTGGGTGATGGTAATTTGGATTGAAGAAATGTTACCAAACCCTTTAATGATTCCTCTTTCAGATCCACCAAAGATTACTTTAGGTCCATCTTTGACAGATGTGTACTCCTTCAGCAGCCCCTTTGTTCCAGTCATGTGCCTGGAACATCCACTGTCCAAGTACCATATAGGGGCATGGCAACTTGGACTTTCCTGCAATACAGAATTACTTTCCCTTAGAACCCAAGTAAGTCTTGGGTCCTTGGTTCAGGTCAGCACCATTCATATTATGACTACCAGCAGCTCTTCTAACTGGTAGACTATTATTCTTCCTTACATTTGTGTTATGCCAGCAGTCTAAGGCAAAATGGCCTCTCTTGCCACAACACTAACATTCAAACTTATTGTATCTAGGTCTTGATACACCCTTGATAGAAGAATTTCTGTCCAGTGCTGGTGCTGCTGCAGATTCACCCATAGAATCTCATAACCATGGGGTTTATGAACATGGGTAGACCTATTGGCATTTACACCCTTGTTTATCTGAACATTAGTCTTAATATGACCATGAATATTCTCAAGATCATATTTGTTAGAAGGCACTTGCACCTTTCTAAACATAACTGGGACTGAAAGGTTTAGAGGCTGGACAGGAGCTTTGTCTTTTCTTTTGAATTGGGCAGCCCTGGGGTTTCCTTTGAAGCCTAATCCTACCTTACCCTTTTGAGCCACAAACTCATCTATTAAAGGTAAGACGGATTTTGGCTTAGAGTAACTAGCCACTAAATCTTTCTCTATTCTTAGTCTGGCCTCCAGACTATTAATTTGATCATTGTTATATTTGATTGTGCCCATCTGAATATAGGTTATATTTTTCAGTTTGGCAATCTCATTTAATTTTTGATCCATTACTTTTTCAAACTCAGTTGCAGCCACCTTAAGATTAGCAATTTCCTTAGCCTGAGTTTTGACTAGGTTCTTGCTTTTCTTAAGAGCCTGCAACAAGTCCCTATATTCATCCATCAACTGATGAATATCACCTTCTGATTCAGATCCATTCACACCACTTGATGTAGATGAATCTGACTCTGAACCAGTACTAAAATCAGAAGAACTAGAAACCTTTTGTACCTTACTAGGACCAGGCTGATCCTGGCATTGGTTATCTTCTAATTCAGCCATCAGACCCATGCATTCCTTGTCTTCTTGATCATGAATGGAATCCATCAGTTGCAGAAATTCCTCTTCTTCATTGGCTGCATACAATCCTATGTATGCTTCTGCTTCAGATTCTGACTCTGATGAGGACTGATCTGAAAGACTCTTATCCTTCTTTGCAGCAAAAAATTTCTCCTTCTTGCCCTTGTGTTGAGTCCTTTTTCTGTCTACTGACTCCTTTCTCTTTTCTGGACATTCAGCTACCATATGTCCAGTCTTATTGCAGCAATAACAAACAATCTTAGAAGTTATGGCTTTGCTGGGCTTAGTTTTGTTTCTCTCATTTCTTGAGGATTTTCTCTTCTGATAGTACTTATCTACTGGCTGTGATGTGGAGGGTCTAGACTTCCACTACTTCTTTTTCAAGAACTTTTGAAACTATCTTGTAAAGGCAGTAAAGTCAGTATCTGATTCACTGCTCCCTGATTTCTGACTATCTGAATTTTCTGTTATTTCTTCTGTAGCTTCCTTGAGAGGAGATGAAGACATCCTCCCTTTCTTTCTAGTGGCTTCAACTTTGAAAGCCACAGATCTATGCTCACCTTTTGTACTTCTTTCTTCCTCCTTCCTAGCCATCAATTGCATTTCATATGAAAGCAATTTTCCAAACAAAGTTGGAAGAGAAATATCAGCTAACTTGGCCACTTCTCTAATGGCACAAATTTTGGTATCCCAATCCTTTGTTAAAGATCCGAGAAACTTGTCATTCAGCTCATATGTACTGAAGACTCTTCCATAGGACATTAGTTCATTCACAGTCCTATAGAATTTCTTATAACACTCAGTTATGCTATCAGACTTTCCTTGTCTGAAGCTCTCATATTCTTGGTTGAGCATTGATTTTCTGTCTTGTCTTACTTTTTCAGATCCTTCCATATAGACAATCAAGGTGTCCCACATCTCTTTAGAGATCTTGCAATGTATCAGATTTTGGAAGGTGGAATCATCTATTGCACTTACTATGATGTTTTGAGCTCTCTTGTCCATAGTGGCTAAGATGATTTCCTCCTTTGTCATTTCTGAAAAATCCTTAGGAGTTTTCTGATTTGCATCTAATACAGAAATCTTCATTGGAATGTATGGACCTTCTTTCACTGTGATATAAATTCTTGGGTCTGAGGCCTCCATAAACAGCCTAACCCTTTCCTTCCAGATTCCAAAGATTTCTTTTCTGCAGATAGGTAGCTTCATAGATCCCAACTCCTTGTGATTCTCACCTGAACCCATTTTCTTGATTCTTGATTCTGCCTTTAGATCAAACTCAGACTGTTAAGTCTTTCTTTGAGCAACCTCCCTCTGATACCACTTGATAGTTTTACTTTCAAGATTACCTAGACACCTAGGGGGGGTGAATAGGTTCTTATTTTCTTTTCAAACTTAAGGCAGAATGATTAAGTAATTAAAGACTATCTTCTATGAGTTCGGCTGCTACCTTAGCAATCACAATCACACAATTTAGAACTACTCATCACAGATTGCAATAAGTATTTATAGTGGTTCCTCAAGATCTGGGTACATCCACTTTCCCCCTTCGCCTATCTAGCAGTGTGCTAGATTCAGCCAAACTCCTTTCTTTATCTCAGATCCTCAGATCCTATAGCTCAGAATCCAAAATGGATTCCTACAACTCAGAGTGATACCACACTCCTACAGCTCAGGCAATTCAGCCCTACCTCAGTCTTTATTCAAGACCTACAACTCAGAGATTATCTCTCCTACACTCAGCCTTTATAAATTAGGCTTACAACTCAGATCTATTAAAAGATCCTACAAGATTTGAGTAAAATATATTTTTATCTTGCTCCAGGTGAGAGAGATGGAACAAGACAGTGTTCTTGATCAGCTTCTTGATAAACCAGATGGATAAAATCAACTGGAACTTAGCTTTCTTCAAAGCTTCTTGAATCTAAACTTTGTTGAGTTGATCTTCTTTGAAATAAACTGATCAGCAGCTTTCTCCTTAGGTTTCAGAATTTGAATCTGAATCTTCTTGACAGATAAGTTCAGAATCTGTTTCCTTTGAAATCTGAGACAGCTTTCTTCTTGCCTTCTTTTGACTGGATCTCTCTCTAACCAAGTCCCTTGAAGATACTTCAGAATTCTTGACTGAATTCTACTTAGACAGATTCTGATAGTTCAATCAGAATATCTTCTTAGATCTGCAAAGATCTTCTTCTTATTGTTACTTGTTATTCAGTGTTCAGTTTTCAATTGTTGAGTTGAGTTGTTCTTTCAGACACTATCCGTCTATTTATAGCCTTTATTCCTGGTAACCGGCTGGTCCGGTTCCTAAAAAACTTCTGTCTGTGTCAATCATGTCAGTTAACCTGTAGAGACCGACAGCTGTCAATTCTTCAAACTGCCAAGGAGTCTTTGTTTCTGCCAGAAAGTGTCGAGACAAACTGTCAATATGTGTCGAGACAATTATTAAAATGTGTCGACACAATTTGATTGAGTGTCGACACAATCCTTTGTGATGTCGACACATATGTCTTGATGTCAACACAGCTTCTTGACACAACTTTTTGAGAATGTGACGACACAGATAGTTGTATGTCGACACATTTACTTCAGCCACAGACATATTGTTGATTCTGCCAGGTGTCGACTCAGTCTCTAAGTGTCGACTTAGCTGTTATTGACTTCTGCCTCTGTGTGTGTCGACACAGCCTCCTGGTGTCGACACAGTTGATGTCGATTATAATCTTGCGTGTGTCGACACTGCCTCCCAGTGTCGACATAGTTGATGTCGACTATAATCTTGTGTGTGTCGACACTGCCTCCCGGTGTCGACACAGTTGATGTCGACTCATTATCTCTGTGTCGACACAGCTTTCTTCAAGTGTCGACACAATCTTTCTGAAGTGTCGACACATCTTCTTCTGGTGTCGACACATGGACTTAGAAATTCTTCATACTTTTAACCTGCATATATTCAACTTAAACAACATCAAATACACCTTGATGTATATCATTATGCTAAGTTAGGCTTCTTCAAATCGGGTACATATTTTTCAATGTACCCAACAATCTCTTCTGATTAAAGTGTTCAAAGGCTTCATCAATTAAGGACTCCAGACACATCACATTTCAACCTTTGTTGAAATCATTCTTTGCTGGAGATCTTCAACATACTGAAGGCCTATCACCCTAAGCAAAGCTTCTCTTCCTGAAAAACTGCAAATCTCAGGGGGAGCTTTGACAACAACAATCCACTAGTCTTCTCTTTGACTGTTGACAGAGAAGAACATCAACTCTTTCTTTTTCTTTCATTTTGCTGTAAAAGTGTTACTCAAAACTCCCTTCAAAAGTTTTGTGGTTGGTTTCTGAGACCTTGTCAAAACTCAGTGGTGGCAAGGCACCTGATCAAAAAATCTGATTTGGTTTTTGAGCACCTTATCAAAAGCTCATTGGTGCCCAGGACACCTGATCAACTATTCCTGTAGTGGATTCCTACCTAGGGTGGTAGAAGAGTGGATGTACCCAGGTTGATTGGGGAACCACTATAGATCCTTGTATCTTCTAGCTGCTGTGTTTTATTTGTTGTGTGCTGTGATTTTTTCTTTCTTGCTATCTTAGTTTTATTTACTGTAAGCACATTACACCTATACTTAAATCAAGTCTTCAACTACAAATAATTTTAATTTGGAAAATTATTTTAATATACTCTATTCACCCCCCCCCCCTAGAGTAAAGGTAGATCTTACCCTCACTTTCAATTGGTATCAGAGGGAGGTTGGTTATTCAATAACTAAATCCTCATCAGATTGGTTGTTCCTACAGGCTAACACCTGAACCAAAAGATCTCTGATAAGATCAATCTTTAATAGATGGTTATTACTTTTGTTATATTTATTTTCATATAAAACCATGGTACAGAACAAAGATTATGCTAGCACCAGACCTCCAGTGTGCAATCTTTCTAAGTTTGCACTTTGGAAGGCAAGGATTAAATTATACATGAATTCTATTGATGAGGACATTTTTAATTCTGTTTTGACAGTGTGTCCAAGACCTCCAGCAAGTACAAGTGTTGTTCCACCCCCTTCAGGAACAGATGCAGAAATCAAAAAGTGGAAAGTTGCTGAGCCAAGGCCATGAACATATTGGCCCAGACTATGTCTGATGACATATTTCAAAAGGTGGCTGAATGCAACTCAGCAAAAGAAATTTGGGATAAGCTATCTGAGCTTGTGTCAGGATCAGCTGATGAAAGAAAGGATAGAAGATCCCATCTCATAACCCAGTATGAGAATTTCAAGAAGGGAGAAACTGAGTCAGTTGCTGACATGTATAACAGACTCAGTCTAATTGTCAGTGAACTTAAGACCCTGGACAAGGAGATCTCATTGACTAAACTCAATGATAAGATCCTAATGTGCTTCCCCAGCACTTGGGATTCAAGGATCTGGCAAATCAAGGATGCCAGAAGCCTAAATGAGATCACTACTGAAGCTTTGTTGGGCAAGATCAAGTCTTATGAGCTGCTCATCAAGAATAGAGAAGAAGAGCAAAAGATAGCTTCTCCAGCAACAAGGAAGGAGAAGACCATTGCTTTCAAAGCTACAGAAGAACAGCCTGAAGACAAAGTCACAGGCAATGAAGAGCTATTGAGTATACTGGCCAAGAGATTTTACAAGATGGCCAGGAAAGATTTCAGGAAAAGGTCATCCAGAGGCCATGAAAAGCCAAGGTATGACAAATCCAATAACAAAGAAATTATTTTTTTTGGATACAGAAAACCAGGCCACATTGTGCCTGACTGTCTAGAAAACCAAAATAAGGACAGGAAAGAAAAGAAAGACAGGAGAAGAGATAAGGATTTCAGAAGAAACAACAATGACAAATCCTCCTCCAGCAAGAACAAACACACCAGGAAAGGATTTGTAGCTGAAACCTAGAGTGAGACTGAAGAAGAATCAGAGGCTTCATCAAGCTCAAGTGATGATGAAGATGATGCTGAAGAGAAGGAGTTCTGCATGATGGCTATCAATGCCTCTAACCACAATTCTGATGCAGAACAAGAGTCAGAATCTGAATCTGAACATGAAGCTGAAGAAGATCAGGTAATAGATTCTTTTGATTTTAATTCAGAGGACTTTAGATCTGGAATTAAGGCACTTTGTTTAGACCTGCTAAAGTCTGAGAAAGAGATTATCTCTCTCAGAAATCAATTGTCTGAACATAGTACTTTGAAATCAGATTACCTCAAACTCTCTGAGGAGTTAGAGTGTTGTAGGGAGGAGATAGCTTCACTAAAGAGTGAACTATCCCAAGCAAAGAAGTTTGAAGAATCTCTCAATGGGAGAAGCATCAAACTGATGGACATCACAAGCACAGTGAACTCAAGACTTAACAGTACACTAGGCTTGGGTGCTTCATCCAGCCAACCTATAGTATTAATAACCCCAATTAAATTTATCTCAGATAAAGGAAAGGGCGTTGTAGAGGTAGCTAGGAAGAATCCTGATTTACCTAAGAAAAACACATTTCAACAGAAAACGTCGAACAGAGCTCGACGATCGCGAAATAGAGCTCAGCGATCTCAAGCTGAATCGTAGAACTCAGGTCGACGATCGCTGAACTCTGAACTCTGGCAAAGTCAATCTTTGAATGGAGCTCGACGATTTGACCCAAGATCGTCGAACTCAGCTCAGAGATCGTCGAACAGAGATTAGAGCTTTAAACAAACTTTTAAAGGTAAATCAAAATTCAATACTAGTGGTCCTACATCCCAAAGCTTTAACCCTTATACTGAATGGATAATACCTCCTAGGAGATATCATCTTGAAGGTTATAAGAGTCAGTCAGGGATGTCTTTTATTTCAGAATTTAAAGGTTATCAACCTAGGCCCAAGGTAAACTAGGTCAAAAACAAATAAATTGTTTTATGTGCAGGTGAAGACCTATCCAACATTGAACTAGCAATGGTATTTGGATAGTGGGTGCTCTAAGCACATGACTGGAAGCAAGGATAATTTAACATCCTTTAAAGCCAAGCTTGGACCCAAAGTAATATTTGGAGATTCAAACTTTGGACAGACCAAGGGATATGGTGCAGTCAAAATTAGCTCAGTCACATTCAAGAAGGTGGCCTATGTGGAAGGATTGAAGCATAATTTAATCAGCATCAGTCAACTCTGTGATGAAGGCTACCAGGTGACATTCAACAAATCCTCATGCAAAATCAAATTAGAGGACAACATAACTGTGTTGACAGGTAAAAGGAAAGGTAACATTTATCTTGTAGATTTTCATTTAACCAAGGTAGATATTTACTTGTTCAACTCTGTTAGTAAACCAAATGAACTATGACATAAAAGATTAGGACATATAAACCTTAGAACCATTGCTAGGCTATCCAAGGATAATCTTGTTAGAGGACTACCTTCTGGCCCCTATAAGAAGGACTTTGCAGGGCTTATCAATTAGGCAAGCAAACTAAAAATAGTTTTAAGTCACTTAATAAGAGTGATTCACCTAGGATCTTGTATTTATTACACATGGATCTTTTTGGACCCATTACTGTACAAAGCCTAGGATGGAAATCTTATACTTTAGTGGTTGTAGATGACTTCTCTAGATTCACATGGGTGTTCTTTCTGAGGAAGAAGTCTGATAACTTTAAGTGTTTGATAGAGTTTCTCAAATACATACAGATTGAGTTCAGTACTCACATTACCCTGATCAGAAGTGATCATGTGACAGAGTTTGATTCTCTTCTTATGTAAGAGTTCTGTCAGAGTGAAGGGATCAGGCATACTTTCTCAGCTCCTAGAACTCCTCAATAAAATGGGGTAGCTGAAAGGAAAAATAGAACCCTTATTGAATCTGCTACTACATTGTTGACAGATGCTCACCTTCCTCTATCCTTTTGGGTAGAGGCAGTGAACACCTCAAACTATGTGTTGAATAAAAGTTTGATACATAAGCTGAAGGGCAAGACTCCCTATGAATTACTCAAAGGGAAGAAACCTAAAGTAGATTATTTCAAGATTTTTGGTTGCATTGGTTACATACATAATAATGACAAGAAATACATAGCAAAATTTCAAGCTAAAGCTGATGAAGGAGTGTTTCTGGGATACTCCATGATCAGTAAAGCTTATAGGGTGTATAACAAATATTCTCTTAAAATTGAAGAATCTGTACATGTATCTTTTGATGAAACTAACATGTCTTATAAGGAGAAGAATACTTCTACCATAGAACCTTTGCAGGTACATTCTCTTTCAGAAAATTTGGACAGATTACACATTATAGAAAAGGATACAACACATTCACCTATCCAACAAAGAGGTGAAAGTAGTGAAGATGAAGAGGGTACTCAACATCTTGGTGAGAATTATCTTGAAGAGCCAGTTGTTGTTCCACAAGAGGAAACAACCATACAGGTTGGTGAACAATCAACACCCCCTGTTGATTTAGTAACATCAAGAGATCATCCAATCTCCCAAGTGATTGGAGAATTCTCAGCTGGTGTGCAAACCAGAAATCAGGTCAACCAAAATCTGATGCACACCTGCTTTTTATCTCAAATTGAACCTCAATCCATACAAGATGCAGAACAAGATCCACACTAGATCATTGCAATACAAGAGGAATTACATCAATTTGAAAGGAACAAAGTTTGGGAGCTAGTGCCAAGGCCTAAGGATCACTCCATTGTTGGAACAAAGTGGGTGTTCAGAAACAAATTGGATGATCAAGGAATCATTGTAAGGAACAAGGCAAGGCTAGTTGCACAAGGATACTCTCAAGAAGAAGGAATAGACTATGACCAGACCTTTGCAGCAATTGCAAGGTTAGAGGCCATAAGAATATTCCTAGCATATGCAGCTCACAAGGGATTCAAGGTATATCAAATGGATGTGAAGAGCGCATTCTCAATGGAGATATCAAGGAAGAAGTCTATGTTAGACAACCCCAAAATTTTATCTCTCCAACTCATCCTGATTATGTTTTTAAATTGCATAAAGTATTATATGGTCTTAAGCAAGCTCCTAGAGCATGGTATGAGACCTTAGCATGCTTTATTTTGAAAAATGATTTTATAAGGGGTAGAGTAGACCAAACTCTTTTTATTAGAACCCATAAGTCTCATATCCTACTAGTACAAATCTATGTAGATGATATTATTTTTGGCTCTACTGATTCAAATTTGTGCAAAAAGTTCTCCAACCTAATGCATTCTAAATTTGAAATGAGTAGCATGGGTGAGCTTTCCTTCTTTCTAGGATTGCAAGTCAAACAACATGCTGATGGCATATTTATTTCTCAAACCAAGTATGCACAAGAATTGGTTAAGAAATTTGGTATGTCTGAAGCATCATGTATGAAAAAACCTATGCCTACTAATGTTGTATTAGATGCTGATGAACATGGGAAACCTATTGATCAGACAATATATAGAGCAATGATTGGCTCTTTATTGTACCTTACAGCTAGTAGACCTGACATAATGTTTGCTACATGTATATGTGCTAGATTCCAAGTAAGCCCTAGAGAGTCACACCTAACATTAGTAAAAAGGATTCTTAGGTATGTGAAAAGTTGTCCAAATCTAGGTCTCTGGTATCCAAAAGACTCAGGATTTGAATTAACTGGATTTTCAGATGCTGATTATGCTGGATGTAGAGTAGATAGGAAAAGCACCAGTGGAACTTGCCAGTTTCTTGGTGACAGACTTGTCTCCTAGTTTTGTAAGAAACAAACATCTGTGTCCACATAAACTGCTAAAGCTGAATACTTGGTAGCAGGTAGTTGTTGCTCACAGATTTTGTGGATTCAAAATCAGCTCATAGACTATGGTTACAACTTAGAAAAGTCAAAAATATTTTGTGATAACACCAGTGCTATTTCTATAGCACAAAATCCAGTCCTCCATAGCAGGACAAAACATATAGAGATTAGGCATCACTTTTAAAGGGATAATGTTGAGAAGAATAAAATTGAACTTCAATATATCCCAAGTGATTTGCAAAGGGGAGATATTTTCACCAAACCATTGGATGAAAAAAACACACTTTCTTCCTGAATCAGTTAGGTATGTTAGATGGAGGAAGTTTAAATTAAGATCCAAGATTTTAAAACTCTAAAATTGACCAAGACTAGGCTAAAAACTTGATTTTTCTAGTGTCTATAGGTTATTTCTGATCTCTGAACTGCGCTCGACGTTTTTCCCCAAGATCATCGAACGGAGATCGACGATCACAGTAATCGTCGACCGGAGTTCAACGTTTTCCAGATAGTACTAGGCTATCTCTTTCCGGTCAGAGATCGTCGAACGGAGTTCGACGCTCTCCAATATCGTCGAAAGGAGATCGACGATGTTGAAGACCCTTCAGATTCCTTTAGAAGCCCAAATCATCGAACTGAGTTCAACGCTCTTTCCTTTTCTGCGTCGAACCCTAATATAAAATTCATTTTTCGGTCGTCGTTCTCTTTTGCGCTTTCATACTTTCTGCAGAGATTTTCTTTCCCTCCAAACTTCTCTGCACTTGGTCTCGTTTGTTCGTTTTTACAGGTATACAATGGTCGTTTCTATTGCAGTTCTAGCCACGATGAAATTTGATACTGGATTCGACATCGACATGGACTCTTTTGACGGCAGTGACCAAATCTTCAAAGACATACTAGAATTATTCAAGGAACAGCAGTTGGTGTATATCATGTCCACAAGGATGAAACTTGTTGCCGATGAAATCAAGGAGTGGGTGTATATGGCTCATAACATGGATCAAAATTCAGTGGTTGGTACAATAGCCGGTACTCAAGTATCCCTAACTCCTGTCCTCCTTACAGAAGTTTTTCAATTGAGCACTGGGCATGATTCAGTCGAGTTATCTGGAGTGGAATTTGCTAGTATGCTGGACAGAATGGGTCACTCTGCAGCAAACCCTAATAAACTGCTTAAAAAGAATTTGTCAGTTGAATATAGATTTTTAGCTGATGTTGTGGGAAAGGTGTTGTTAGCCAAGCATTCTGCTCATGATACCATTTCAAGGTATCAATTTTATTTGATGGGTGCTTTAGTGGATAAGAAACATTTGAATTGGGGAGAGATTTTCTTTGATTTAATCAAGAAAAAGGTGAATAAGAATTTTGTTAATTTTGGGAGGATACTAGGGCTATTTTTGCATAACAGGTGCCCTCAGTTGCTTGTTTCCAGTGGGATGCACATTAATGCCTCTAAGAGGTTGTCCTGTGCCCTATTTGGAAAATGAGATAGGCAGATTGTCAAACCAAGCAGAGCTCCTGCAGCTATCTCAACTTCAAGCACCAGGACTGTTCAAGTCACTTCCCCACAGGCAACTGCCCCCATTGGAAGAATTGTCTGCCTCCTCCTCATCTCCACCTATTATTTCTTCTACCACTCCTACATCCACCATCACTACCTACATCTCCTCCCCCATCACCATCTCATCTCCACTATCAACTCCTTCACCACCACCAGCAACAACTGAAGACTTTTTCCATCCCCTACATTATTATCCACCCCTAGACATTACCTCATCCATTCCATCATTCAGTCTTCTGGATGATTCCTACATGGATGATTCCCATTCCTCACCTCTTGATCTCCCATCATCCTCTACCTCCTACCAACAACTAATCCAAGATATTCTTGCACAACCATCCTTCACCCCATCCATTTCCATTCCAATAACTTCCATCACAACCATCCCCATATCACAACCATCCATTTCACTACCATCCACATCATTTCTCCACATCTCAGCAGCTCATCCAACACCA
The DNA here is from genome assembly GCA_039513925.1 of Platanthera zijinensis. Lineage (NCBI taxonomy): Eukaryota > Viridiplantae > Streptophyta > Magnoliopsida > Asparagales > Orchidaceae > Platanthera > Platanthera zijinensis. The sequence goes on along the minus strand of CM077079.1, from coordinate 246,733,026 downwards.
TCTACTTCTGCAACCCTATCCTCTACCTCTACTCAAGTATCACTTGAGCAAGTAGATCTTCCAGCTTTAGCAGATAATCTCTATGAGTTGTTAGCTCCCAGGCTAACACTCCTGCTGGAGACCTCCATGGCTCCACTCCTTCAGTCTATCCAGGAGTTATCTGCTAGGCTCTCTTCCTTTTCTCCTCCTCAGGAAATCCCTTCTATGGGGTGCCTTGATCCAGTATCTACTGAATCTAGGCAGGGGGAGATGCCTCATGAAGAAGAGATGGTGCCTGCCTCAGAAGATTTCCTGCCAGAGATTCCAGTTACAGCTTCAGTTCCAGTTCTAACAGTTGACCTCAGGTCATTGTTATCAGTTTTTGATACACTTCACTTCAGCTGTCTTCCAACTCAGGAAGTTGAAGATCTCACTAAGGCCATTGTGCCTATTGCCATCTATGAGCCCAGACTGATTTCCTCATAATCAAGTCCTTCAAGGATGTAGAAAGTATTCTTTCTGTTGATGTTCTGGATACTGATGATGTTGTTCCAGAATCTGCTGCTGAAGATTCTATTTCTTTTGCTCCTGTTGCCCCAATTGTTTCTGCTATTGTTGAGCCTGCTGCTGTTGTTGTATCTATTAGTGCTGCTTCTGTCACTGCTACTGTTGTTGCTGTTATTTCTACTCATCAATCAAAACAACAAAAGGAATACATTAAAAGGATTGATTAATTGTATGACAATCCTCAGAGTTCAGACAGTGACAAATTCAAAACTGATTTTGATGACTCATCTGTAACCATTGCAAGGAAGAGGAAAGCTAGAAGCAAAGCATTTAAGAGGGTACCTCCAGAGAAAGTGAAAGATGACAATGATATTCCATACTATATTCTGCATGATTGCCCCATCTCTGAACCCTGGATGCAATATTCAAAGAACCAGCTCAAGGCCATGAAGAAAAAGAGGAAGTATGATAAGTATGATAAAGGATCTTCTCATTTTAATCCTCCTCCTCCTCCAGATATAGGAACTGGTGGAGGTTCTGCTTCTCAGATCTCATCTGTTGCAAATCAAAGCTTCTCTCAATCTCAAGACAGATCTCAATCAAGAGTATATCAACATAGAGACTACCAATCCAGGAGAGGCCAGTATAGAGGAAACCAAAGAGGTCACAGAGGTCATTCCAGAGGTCAATCCAGACAACATCCATATCACAGGGAAGGACAAGGACCCATTGACTCTACTTCTGGTCCTTTCCCTTATAAGCTGAAAGATACTGTTGCTACAAGAACTCCTTCTGATGATACAATGAATAGATATGAACCTCCTGTCCCTTTTGAAGATCCATAAAATAATCCACTATCTTGGACTGCCAGAATGAAAGAGCTGGCTGCTTTGGATCAGATAAAGAAGGCAAGAGAATAGGGAAGAGATACTTCAAACATCTCCACTCTATCTGAGCAAAGGAAGAAGGAACTTGAAAGATACTCCTCCAGGAAATTCTTTGATCCAGAGAGCTATATGAAGCTGCACCCAGAGGCTGTTGTTCCCAGACCTAAATCTCAAACCTCTCTAGGTATTGTTGATGACATGAGATCCAAAAAGGAAGCTCTCAATCCAAACAGAGAAATCTTATTCAAAAAGAGCAAAGATAAGGAGTAACTGTGTAAGCTGACAGTATATATCTATTTCTGACTATCTGCCGTGATACTATATGTGCTTCTGCAATGCTGCAATTCATTCTTCTGCTATGTTGTATTTGCTTTTGTTTCTGCTTATATGCTTTTTTATTTCTATGTCTTGTAAATAGTAATCCTAACCCAAATATGGGGAGATTGTTGGAACACCCTATTACTGATTTGGGTAAGGATCACTATGTCCTTAGGAATTTGTCTTGACCTCCTTGTATAGTTTTAAAGGTCAACTAGAATAGGTCTAAGACTTAGAACTTAGGTTTGAAAGCTGCCCCCAAGACCTTCTAGTTCAGATTTCAAGTGCAGAAGACAAAGGCAACTTATCGTCGAGCTCAGTTCGACGAGATGTCGAACTCAGTTCGACTATCTCTGAGCTCAGTTAAACGAGTCGTCGAACTCGGTTCGACGATCTCCGAGCTCAGATCGACGTTTCTGTCTCTAGCCAAAATCCAATCTCTGAGCTCAGGTCGACGATAGTTGAGCTCAGATCAATGATTTCTGTTTTAAGACTAGTTCCAGTCTCTGAACTCAGGTCGACGATAGTCGAGCTCAGATCGACGACTTTTCTTGAGAGATCGACGATTTCAGGAATTCAAATTCTGTCAGTTATGGAATTCAATCTGATTTATATCCAGCATTTATTTCAAAGGATTTTATAGCCGTTTCAATTAATCTAGAGCAAGTTTCAAGGAAGACTAAATGGAATGTCTCTTAGGACTTTCCTCCAGAGATAAATATCATTTAAGGAAGTCATTTATGACTGGCTAACGGCTATCTAGAAGACTGATTTTCAATATATCATCTCAGAGTAATTGAGACAAGAGGATCATCATTCTAAGATATAGTTTTTGAGACACAAGTCTACAGGATTACAAGTTAGAATTCATACAAAACACAAGGAATACAACAGTGAAGGAGATCAACACACAGAAAAGAATTCATCTATTCTTTCAAGATCTCTTCTTATTCAAGTGTTCAAAGGCTTCATCAATCAAGGACTCCAGACACATCACATTTCAACCTTTGTTTAAATCATTCTTTGTTGGAGATCTTCAACATACTGAAGGCCTATCACCCTAAGCAAAGCTTCTCTTCCTGAACAACTACAAATCTCAGGGGGAGCTTTGACAACAACAATCCACTAGTCTTCTCTTTGACTGTTGACAGAGAAGAACATCAACTCTTTCTTTTTCTTTCATTCTGCTATAAAAGGGTTACTCAAAACTCCCTTCAAAAGTTTTGTGGTTGGTTTCTGAGACCTTGTCAAAACTCAGTGGTGGCAAGACACCTGATCAAAAAATCTGATTTGGTTTTTGAGCACCTTATCAAAAGCTCATTGGTGCCCAGGACACATGATCAACTATTCCTGCAGTGGATTCCTACCTAGGGTGGTAGAAGAGTGGATGTACCCAGGTTAATTGGGGAACCACCATAGATCCTTGTGTCTTCTGTCTACTGTGTTTTATTTGCTGTGTGCTGTGATTTTTGCTTTCTTGCTATCTTAGTTTTATTTACTGTAATCACATTACACCTATACTTAAATTAAGTCTTCCACTGCAAATAATTTTTAATTTGGAAAATTATTTTAATATACTCTATTCACCCCCCCCCTAGAGTAAAGGTAGATCTTACCCTCACTTTCACAGAGTCCTGAGAAAGGAGGAGCTCTGATATCCTATCTTGGAGAAGCTGGCCTTTTCTCTGGTCATCTCGGCTCGGAGGCTCCGACCCTATTTCCAGGCACACTCCATCCGAGTGGTGACTGACCATCCCCTCCACAATATCTTCGAGGGGGTGATGCATTCAGGCAGGTTGGCTAAGTGATCGGTGGAGCTGAGTGACTTTGACATTTCTTTTGTCCCCTGCATCTCGATCAAGGCCCAAGCGATGGCAGACTTTTTGGCCGATTATGTGGTCGAGGTGGTGGAGGCAGAACTCACCCGCCCAGTTCCTTGGAGGGTAATGGTGGATGGTGCCTCAGGTAAGCATTTCTTGGGGGTGGGGGTGATCTTGGAAAGCCCCCAAGGAACAAAGATAGAGCAAACAATGGTTGTTCATTTTCCTATTACTAACAATCAGGCCGAGTACGAGGTGGTGATTGCAGGGTTGTGTTTGGCCAGGGAACTGGGAGTGATTGACGTGGAGGTCCTCACCGACTATATGGTGGTGGCTTCCTAGATCAATGGGGAGTTTGAGGCAAGGGAGCCTACCCTTCAGTTGTACTTAGCGAAGGTGAAGGGGGTCATCAACATGTTCTAGACCTTCTCCATCTGACACGTGCCCAGGGAGGAAAACAAACAGGTTGATCAGCTGGCAAAGCATGGTCCCTGGGTGGGGGGTACCATTACTGACCTATTCCGCCCATCTATCGAGGATGGAGAGCTGATGGAGGTGGACCAACACCCCTCGTGGATGGACCCTTTCACAACGTTCCTTTCCATGGGGAAATATCCAGAGGGGATGGACAAAAAGAAGTTCAAGTACAAGTCAGCATACTATCTCATCTATGACGGGCAGTTGTATCAGAAGATTCTCTCAGGGTTATTGGCTCGTTGTGTGGCCGAGCGGGAGGTCCAGAGAATCTTGGAAGAGGTCTACTCCGGGGAGTGTGGGAGTCACTCCGGGAGTCGGACCCTAGAAGGAAGAATTGTCAAGCAAGGATACTTCTGGCCTACCCTGAGCCACGACGCTGCAGAGTTCACAAAGAAGTGCCACAAGTGCCAGTTGTTTGCCTCCCTCCAACTACAACCAGCCCAGTGCCTCAGAAGCATCATATCCCCCTAGCTCTTTGCCATCTGGGGAATGGACTTGGTAGGGCCCTTCCCCAAGGCTAACGGGTAGAGGAGGTTCCTATTAGTAATGATCGACTATTTTTCTAAGTGGTTAGAGGTAAAGGCGCTGGCCAAAGTGACCTCCCAAGTAATCAGAAACTTTGTATGGGGGGAGATCATCTGTAGGCATGGGTTACCCCAGGCCATTATCACGAACAACGGGCCCCAGTTTGTCAGCGCCGAGTTCATCAACTTCTGTGGGCAGCTTGGGATTGATCTTAGGTTCGTGTCAGTCCATCACCCCAGGAGCAACGGGAAGGTGGAGGCGGCAAACAAGATCATTGTGAACCTCCTGAAGAAGAAAGTTGAAAACTTGAAGGGGAGCTGAGTGGAGCAGCTTCCCTCGGTCCTCTAGGCTCTGAGGACCACCCCCAATACAGCCACAGGGGAGACCCTCTTTAATCTCTCCCATGGATGCGAAGCAGTACTTCCCATAGAATTTGAAGTCCAGACACCTCGAGTGGCAGAGACCCAGGAAGGTAGGGAGGAGTGGAGACCTGAGAACGAGGAGGAGCTGCAACTCTCCCTTGATATGGTGGAAGAACAACATGATATGTCCGCCATCCGGCAAGAAGAGGTCAAGAGGTGAATGGCTAAGTACTTTAACAAGCGCATCAGAGTCAAAAAATTCACGGAAGGGGACTTGGTCCTGAAGAAAGTGGATGCAGCAGGAAAGTCAGCAGCAGTGGGGAAGCTCAACCCCAGTTGGGAAGGCCCGTATATTGTCCAGGAAGCCCTAAGGTCAGGGGGTACCATCTCCAAAATGTGAAGGGCGAGACCCTAAGTCACACCTGGAGTGGTGATGATTTAAAACGTTTCTATCCGTGAAAATGTGTGCGTCCATTTCTTCAATAAACATGAAATCTTTTGATGCTCCAACTCTTTTGTAGATCAAGCTTGTTATTTGTGAAGCTAAGTCCTGGAAGCTCCCGCTGCCAGGCTTCCACCTATCTGGCAGGACCGGAGGTTGAGTGAAAGCAAGTATTCTCACTCTAGGGTTAGGTCCCGAGACGCTCCCACTGTTAGGCTCCCACCTAGCTAGTCGGGCTCGGGCCTCGGATGACATGGTTATGACCCTAGAGGGCTGAGCCCGGAGGATGTTCAACACCCTCCATCAGGCTCACTTAGTTGATTGAGCCGGTGGTAGCACCTGGGGGTCGAGTGAAGGCAAGTATTCTCGCTTTGGGGTTAGGTCCCAAGACGCTCCCACTGTCAGGATCCCATCTAGCTAGCAGGGCCCGGGCCTCGAGTGACATCGTTAAGACCCTGGAGGGCTGAGCCCGGAGGATGTTCAACACCCTCCATCAGGCTTTCACTTAGTTGATTTGGCCGGTGGTAGCACCTGAGGGTCGAGTGAAAGCAAGTATTCTCACTCTGGGGTTAGGTCCCGAGACGCTCCGGCTGTCAGGCTCCCACCTAGTTAGCAGGGCTCGGGCCTCGAGTGACGTCGTTATGACCCAAGAGGGCTGAGCCCGGAGGATGTTCAACACCCACCATCAGGCTCACTTAGCTGATTGGGCCAGTGGTAGCACTCGGGGGTCGAGTGAAGGCAAGTATTCTCACTCTGGGGTTAGGTCCCGAGATGCTCCCACTGTCAGGCTCCCACCTAGCTGGCAGGGCACATGCCTCAAGTGACATCATTATAACCCTGTAGGGCTGATCCCGTAGGATATCCAACACTCACCGCCAGGCTTTCACTTAGCTGATTGGGTCGGTGGTAGCACCCAGAGGATGGCCATAGAAAGAGACAATGGGCGAGTTGGGGGTGCCCTCGGCGAGCTGGTACTCGCGGGCGTGGCTCGGCAAATGGTAAGTTGGGTAACATTGTCAAATGCATTACCCCCCCCCCCCCCTTTAAATTTTATTTGTGAATCTGTAACGATTTCAGTTTAACACTGATAAGAAAAGAGGCAACTTACGGGCGAGCTGGGTGGTGGCGGGCCTTACGCGACGAGTAATCCACCTCCAGATTGCCTAAAGTTGGCGAACCCTCAAGGTCTACTCGAGAGTACGAAGTCCTAACACATGCATTCTAGCGGCGAATTCTATCCCGGTGAGGGCGCCCAGGAGGAAAGCTCGCAGGCGAGTACAGTAAGTAAGTTCAAAAGAAGATAGAGAAATTCATGTTAAAATCCTCTTTACTGAGCAAAATGGCATTACAATAGGGAGCTCGCCTCGACGAGATTACAAAAAGTGGGGGGGAGAGTTACAGTGAAAGACAAAAAAAGAAGGGGGTGCGCATCAGCTCTCACCTTCTCCCCCAGACTGGCGGTCTTCCTCTCCCCCAAACTTGTGCCCACCCTTGAAATCCTTTGACATCTCGAAGAGCGAGCCAAAGCTCTCCTCCCTCTCGTCGGGCGGAGACGGCGGGAACAAGCTCGGCATGAGATCCCGGACCGTGATCTCCTCGCAACCCTCCATCATCACCCCTGTCTCCTTCATGATATGCAGGGTGCATTCGGCGGATTTGATGGAGTTGACCCGCAGTCGTTCAGCGACCTTACCCTCGCCAAAGATCCTCGGCCTCTTGAACGGGAAGGGGGGCTCGCTGCCGCCCGTGGGAGAGAAGGCCTCCGCCTGGCGGATGACCTCGTCGTGGAGCCTTGTTTTCCTTTTTCAGCTTTTCGTTGTCCACCTTCAGCCCGACAATGCGAGCCTCCAGCTCGGCAGCGCGGGCACACAACTGGGTGTTTTCTTCCTCCAGCCCGATGGTGCGGGTCCGTAGCTTACTCGCGACCTTGACATCCTATAAGGCGAAAAGGTCAGCAATTTCAACTATGAAAAATCTCAAGTAAAAAGAGAAGGAGGTGCCTGGTACTCACCAACTCACCGACGGCTTTGGCTAGCAAACTCTCGGCAATGCTGAGTTGCCTCGTCAGATCGGCATCCTTATCTTTGGCCAGGTCGCGCTCTTGCTTGGCTTTTAGCAGGAGGTGGCAGAGGTTAAATCCACAACGGATCGTCATATGGTGTAGCTCCAAGGCCCGCATTTGGGCTTGCATGCCCTCATGGCTGAGCTGGAGCAGGGTCGCGCCCTTGTAGGCCTCGGCATCCCCGCAGCCATACAGGCTGAAGCCGAGGGCATATGAATGACTAGAGGAGGGTTGGCGATCTAACCAAGAGGGGTGGAGGGATGAGATGGAGACCCTATGGGTCTGCTCATCCCATCGAACCATTGGCTCGCCGACCGGTTCCTTCACCTTTCCCCCGAAACCGAAGAGGGGGTGGCTCTTCGGCGGGCCCAGCTTGCGGGCCGCGTCCTCCTCTGCAGTAGGAGGAACGGAGGGCTCGCCACCTACCTCCCCTTTCTATGACACCTCCTTCAGCGGGCTCTCCGACGACCCCTCGGGAGAGGGCTTAGGCGAGCTCATGTATTTTGGTTTTCGTTATCGTTGTTGTTGTCTCGTCATGGGGGTCACTACTGCCCTTTTCTTCTTCTTTGGTGATGGCGGGCGGCGAGGCGAGCTGGACCCCGCAGGAGTTGATCGCTTCTTGCTGGACGAGGGATTGGAGGACGCCAGCTCATCTCGGCAGGCTGATGCTGTAAGACCCCCTTTTTTTTCTTTTTCAACCACCGGGGTCTTAGGCCCAGAACCGCCGCTTTGCGGTGACACCTTCACGTCCTGAAGGGTCATCACCGCAAGGCGCCGATTCTGCCGGCCAAATCGATCACAAAAAGTAGCACAATTATTGAAGTAATAGTAAACAGTCCACAATAACAAAAACCACATATATAAATAAGTAAGCTCCACGAAGGGAGTGTCCACAGAAACATCAGAGTACTATAAATACGGGCTTATGCCCGGTACAAAATGTCCTCACTACAAGTCTCTCATGCGGAAGCGAAACAGTAAACTACTCAAGGATCGAGACTCACGGTCCCGGCTGTATGAACTCCGGAGCTAGACTGCCCCATCTCTAGGCGCACCGATCTCTGGGGCTGCTCCTCCATGCTGGGCTCCACGATCCCCTAAATGATGCGGTTCGAAAACGGTTAGTCATAAAGACTAAGCCCTATCATCCTCTACCCCTTCCCCCCCATGGCTCCTAGGTACCGAGCGGAGAGGAAGAAAGGGAAGGACATGAAGGTGGAGATTAACATGAAAACAGATGGCAGCGGAGACTAATCTAGCAAGTTGTATTAGGTGAGCAGTTAATAAGTTGTTGTAATAGGTCTAGCAGTAAGAAAAGTAATTAAATGAATTTAAACCTTCACTTATGCGAGAACACATAAGCAAAAGGGATCTTTTACAAGGCTCCCATCGTATAAGTGTCCCATACCACTTATACCTTGGGGTGTCGGTTATCAAACAGCAGGGGTTATTATATATTGAAAATAACCTTTGATTTATAAACTTGCCCACACAAGCTTATAGACCAAGGGGTCGTTTTGCAGGTCCTAATGTATAAGCGTCCCATTCCACTTATACTTTAGGTGTCAAGGTTGTTATGAATGATTATGAAATGCAACTATATGGTGGGTATGTTATGTCATGCAGTGCAACTCACACACCCGACTCTGTGCACACAGACCTTTAGTTCCCCCTTTCGGAGCCGTTACCTCCCAGGATACCTCCGTAGTGGCAAACGGAAGCGGTGGGTTGGGCCTCGCCCACCTCCAAAACCAGTAAAGCACACTGGTCTGACCTATCGTACGCCTCAACGCTTGGTGCACAAAGCGGACGCCTGCGTACTCTTGCCGGCTGGCGCACCGGACTTCTGTTGGCGGAGTGCTAATCACCCCGCCGAGTCAACGATATCGGTGTCGGTGCAATCGAACTCCCCGATATCGAAAGACCCACCACCTTAACTTTTCCTATTTTATGCACATGCAAGTTAAATCGTAAGCACACAAAACCGAGCCGAAGCTCCCCGGACCAAAACGTCCGTCTCCAAACCAACCGAGCCGAAGCTCCCCGGACCATCCCGTCCGTTTCCAAATCAACCGAGCCGAAGCTCTCATCAACCTTCCTGTGCCAACAGTGTTGTGAAGAGTGCAGCCCTAGTTACTAAGTTATTCTTGTCGGTTTGTTATTACAGTTTACGTTCGCCCAGGACTGCCCCCGGTATACCCCGTGAAGGGCTCTCAAGGGGCACTAGGAACCAAGACGGTGCATTACGGCCCGAAGTTCCCTTTCGCAAGGCACTTATTGTTATTGGTTGTTTTCCCTTAGCCCGATTCCCTTCTCATATTACGATAGACTATCCTAGGGTGATTTTTAAACCTTCCACTCCTCGGGGAAGACGATCTTTCGTCAAGCCCGAACACCTCTTAACTCTAGCTATCACCACTACTCACTACTCTTTATATCTTCCTAATGTAATTTCTTCCACAATTGTTCACCCAGACAAAATGTTTAAACCTCAAAGACTTTCTCAGATCGTGTCCTATTGCATCTCACAACCTGCTATATGCAGACCGACCTAGGCTACATGTCGAACCGGTTATGCAATGATCCATTACTCATCCAAATGCCCTAAACTATTTACTGGAGACTCATCTTGGTATAAATAACCTAAATCCAGAGAATGGAAATTTTCTTAATTTATTTGGCATTTAATTAAATTCCTCGAAAATCTCAAGGGCCACCGGTTTGAACATGAACTATCCTAATTATTCATGCAAGATGTCCAGCAAATTTATGATAATTAGTAGACTATCTCAGAAGGCTAAATCCTAAGTATCATAATTTTCTATCATCAAAATAACCTGAAAACTATTTTGGAAATAATCTCTAATTTCTATAGTTTATGAATCAAGTACAGAAAATATTCTTCCAAAAATTCTAAATAAATTATGACTTGATGAATAAGGCCTAAAATTTGCACTGACTAAGTTTCATAATTTTTCCAGCAAGCATTTTATCCATAATAATTTTTTAAACATAAAAGCCCTTTCTATCATTTGTGAATAAAGTACTAGATTTACTCAACATAAAATTCTATAAAAATTCAGGGATCAATGTCCTACAAGTCAAGATCTAAATCCAGAATTTTAACTGATTATAATTAATGTAAAGCCTCAAATTAATTAAAACAACAAATTGGGCTAATAATCCTTTAACACATGAAGTATAATATATATTAATCATAAAATTCCAGAAAAATTACCATGAGTCTAAAACATCCTAAAACCCCCTCCTCCCGAGTTTCACAATTTTTGGATTAGCTTTAGTGCTTAAAATAACTAAATTACGTTTCCATCCTAATCCTACATCTCAACTTTTGAGGTACCTAACTATCTCCAAATCCATCACTATTTCAACCAGAGGGTTTTCATCATATCCTCCCCCTCTCCTCCAAATTTCAAGGGCATACAAGAGCTTTTGCTCCTATGTCCTTCACAAACCTCAAACTCCCACCCGTTGGAGTTGAGCCAATCTCTTAGGGTAAAATCCACCCTAAGCCACACCATGTTACCCAAGAGGGTAGACATAGTCCCAACAAATCAGTGGCCAACAACTTCAGCCTCTTTTGAGGAGATTTGTCCACTCCATCTCCAATCGTACTTTTTCCCAAAGTACCCCTCACCAAGACCTATCTAGGACTTGATACTTCCCTATTCAAAACTCGACCAATCGAGTAGAAATTTTGTACAGATCTTAATATTGATGCCAGGGACCACCACCCAAAATTTGGGGGAGTTTGGGCTTAATTTCATCTCCTAATTAACTTTATATTGTTTATTAAATTTTTACAAAAACTTTAGGCAAAAGTTCTCCAAAAATTCTCATTTTTGGACAGCCTCTCGATATACATATTATAGACCTCCAGTCCAAATTTCAAGTCATTTGGACGTGTTATGAACCGTGGGCAACCATTTTAATTTCTGGTTAACCTAGGTCTTGATCCCACCAAAATGAGTACTGTGTTCAAACCACTCACCCAAATTGAATAAAATCAATTTTAAATTAAAGTAGACCCCGAGGGTTACAACTTTTGTGTCTGGTCATTTTTCCTAATTCGGCCTCTAAGTGCCTCATTTTTGCATCCTTAAAATATACTAAACCGAGTATATTTCTCCTTATAAAATTATTTACATAATTTATAAATATAAAACGATTTACTGTTCATCTTCTTCATGAACCCGAAAACCAGACACAGGAAAAATCATTTTTCCTGTAAGCATTCCGTGATCCGTTGCCGGCCGTCCGGTCACTTCCCTGGCCAGCCACCACCACCACCACCTCCGTTGAGGCGATGGCTAGCGGTCGGCGGTGGTTTGGCCGCCGGAGGTGGCGGTTTCCGGCGAACTCGAAATATCTTTTTCATGGTTTTTCCATGAAAACGAGAGATGGATCCGGCTCTGTTGAGCGCGAATCTCCTTCCTAAGAATCCTAAGATCTACCCATGAAAGAGAAGGAGCAGAGGAGGACCTTGTTCGCGGTTTGGAGGCGAGAAGAGCGACGAGGTGCCATGGCGCGGTGGTGGCGTTGCTGAACTCCTCTTTACAGCAAGAACAAGGATCTGCTTCGTTTGCTTGAGCGTGTAAACCTCTCCTCTTTCCCTAAGTGGGCTTTTATAGCTCAGGAAGTGGGAAGATGAAATGGTAACCGCCATTATGTCTTAACGTTTCGGTTACGGTGAAGGGATAAGAAACGGTGGAAAACTGAACCGGTGTATCCAGCTGGCGGTTTTCTATTGGACCACCCTTTCCTTATTTATTATTTATTTACAGAAGGAAAACGGCCTGAAGTTACTCCTGGTGTAACTTCCCAAGCCAACATTTATTTCCACGCGCGTTAGAATTATTTCGGGCCTGAACTGTCGTTTCGGCCAATGTCACGGGCGTGACACATAGGTCACGGGCGTGACAGGCCCGGGTAGCCCATTCTGGGTTCGACGATCGTCGAACTGAGATCGACGATCGTCGATGGATGGTCACGGGCGTGACATCTTGGGTCACGGGCGTGACAGGCCCGAACAGCAGATTTCGAGGTTGACGATCGTCGAATTGAGATCGACGATCGTCGATGGGGTCACGCCCTAGGTCACGGGCGTGACACTCATGTCACGGGCGTGACATGCCCGGGGCGCAAGCTCCACGATCGTCTCACGGCGATTGACGATCGTCGATGGGGTCACGCCCCTAGTCACGGGCGTGACACCTTGGTCACGGGCGTGACATGCCCCGTCAGCACGATCGACGATCGTCTCGTGGAGATCGACGATCGTCGAAGTAGTCACGCCCAAGTCACGGGCGTGACATCTTGGTCACGAGCGTGACATGCCCAGACAGCGCGTTCGACGATCGTCTCGTGGAGATCGACGATCGTCGAAGTAGACACGCCCAGGTCACGGGCGTGACGGGCCGGTCACGGGCGTGACCAACCCGTGACCCGCAATACTGGTCGCTTTATTTCCAATTTTTGGGCTTCCTAGGGTTCCGTCACGACAATTCTGACTCCTAGGGGTCTAGCCGGAAATGGGATGTTACAAATCCCAATAAACAAAACAAAAATTTCGTCCCCGAAATTGAGGTTGAGCCTACGGGGATTTCTATCGGAACGAATTAATCTTGTAACATCCCATTCGATCTTTCTATTGGGTTCAGGCGATCGTTCGTTTGATAACGAAGACAATCTCCCCAATAAACAAAAGATTAGCCCCTACCATTCTGATTAAGTGTGCATACCTAGGTCCTAGATTTCCCTTGTCTAGTCTTAACATTCCAAAACAAGAAGGCAGTTTATAGTATACCGAGAGGTGGTGAGATGTACCTGACTGAACAACTCCGGGTATCTTTGCCTCATCAGATCCTGCGGTTCCCAGGTGTGCTCCTCCTGGCCGTGATTTCTCCACAAAACCTTGACTAAGGGAATCTTCTTGCGGCGCAAGATCCGCACTCCTTTGTCATCGATCCGAACCGGCTCCAAGTGAACAGATCGGTCTGAAGCTACCGGCCCTTCTGTGGTCAAAATTCGCTGCTCCGGGCGTAGTAGAGCCCTTCTCAGCGAAGAGATATGGAAGACGTCGTGTAGAGCTGCCAGCTCTGGTGGCAACTCTAGCCTGTAGGCTAAGGGTCCGATCCGCTCCAGGATCCGGTAAGGGCCCATGTACCTAGGGCTGAGTTTCTTCCTCCGACCGCGCACCCGTGAGACTCCGTGCATGGGCCGGATCTTCAAGAACACTCGATCTCCTACCCGGAACTCCACCTGACGATGCCGAGCGTCATAGTATTTGGCTTGTCTGCTCTGCGCCTCCAGCATCCTATCTCTGATCAGTCTCACCTGGGCCTCTGTATCTTCCACAAAATCCGATCCCAACAGCTTCGGATCCTCGTCTTGAACCCAAGAAAGCGGGGTCCTACATTTCCTTCCATACAAGGCCTCGTAAGGCGCCATCCTGATGCTGGACTGGTAGCTATTATTGTAGGAGAACTCGACCAACAGTAACATCTTCTCCCACGGCTCCCCTCGGTCCAGTATACACAGCCGTAGTAAGTCCTCCAAGGTCCGGTTGGTGCGCTCGGTCTGCCCATCCGTCTGAGGGTGGAAGGCCGTGCTAAAAGTCAACCGAGTGCCCAAATATGCCTGCACTGACCGCCACTCCCTGGATGTAAACCGTCCATCGCGGTCCGACACTATCGTCCGGGGCACGCCATGATATCGGACATACTGCTCCACAAACTTCCGTACCAGCACTCCCACCGAGTCATCCTTCCTGATCGGTATAAAGCGGGCCACCTTCGTCAAACGATCGACAATCACCCAAATCGAGTCGTTCCCTGTCCGAGACCGGGGAAGACCATGTATAAAATCCATCGCTACGTCGTCAAACTTCCACTCCGGCACCGGGAGTGGCTGCAACAGTCCTGCGGGGTTCCTGCATTCCGCCTTCACCAACTGACACGCCTCGCAATGGGTCACGAAGTACGTAATGTCCTTCTTCATGCCCGGCCAAAACATCGTCCTCTTCAAATCAGCGGTCATCTTTGTGATCCCCGGGTGCACGGAGTACCGGCTGCAATGCGCCTCCGTCAAAATATCCTCTCGGATCTGGCCTCCCGCAGGTATATATACTCTGCCTCTGAAGTGGAGCAAACCATCTCTCAGGGAATAATCTCCTGTCGAACCTTCCTCCAAAGCTCGGAACATCGGCTCCGCCCACGCATCTGTCCTCTGTCCGTCCCGAATGCGATCCCGGATATCGTCTATGGCCACTATCGATGCCAGATACTCCCTATACAGATCTGGGTCATCCTCGGACACTAGGGATATCTGCATGTCTCTGAATGACTGGACCAGCTCCATAGACATAACCTGGGGCCCGGCTTCGGAAGTGGCCGCTCTCCGGCTTAACGCGTCGGCCACCACATTTGCCTTCCCTGGGTGGTAGTGCATCTCATACTGATAATCTGCCAAGAACTCCACCCAGCGCCTCTGCCTGATATTCAGCTCCTTCTGAGTGTCCACGTATTTCAAGTTCTTGTGATCGGAGAAGATGTCGCAGTGGACTCCATAAAGGTAATGACGCCAGACCTTCAGAGCAAAAACGACTGCTCCCATCTCGAGGTCGTGCACCGGGTAGTTCCTCTCATGGGTCTTCAGCTGGCGGGAGGCATATGCTATGACATGTCCGTTCTGCATCAGCACCGCTCCCATCCCTTGGTATGATGCGTCGGTATACACCTAGAATCCCTCCCTTCCGGATGGAAGGGCCAGGATAGGGGCCGAGATGAGTCGGTCCTTCAGCTCCTGGAAAGCCGCCTGGCACTGCGGGGTCCAAACAAAAGGTGCCTCCTTCTTTGTCAAAGATGTGAGGGGGAGGGCAATCCGAGAGAACCCCTCCACGAACTTCCGGTAATAACCGGCAAGTCCCAAGAAACTGCGTACATCAGTGGCTGTCCTCAGCTGCGGCCAATCGCGAACTGCCCGAATCTTTGCTGGATCTACTGATAACCCGGCTCCGCTGATGATGTGGCCTAGGAAGGCCACCTCCTTCAACCAGAACTGACACTTGCTGAATTTGGCATAAAGGTGATGCTCCCGCAACCTCTCCAAGGTCAGTGCCAGATGCCGAGTGTGCTCCTCCTCCGTCCTAGAGTAGATCAGGATGTCGTCTATGAACACTATGACGAACACATCCAAGTAGGCCTCGAAAACCCGGTTCATGAGACTCATGAACGCCGACGGAGCATTCGTGAGCCCAAAGGGCATCACGGTGAATTCATACAGGCCATATCTGCTACTAAAGGCCGTCTTCGGGATATCCTCCTCTTGGATCCGCAGCTGGTAGTATCCTGATCTCAAGTCCAGCTTCGAGAAATAATGGGCCCCCTCCAGCTGGTCGAATAATTCGTCTATCCGTGGGAGCGGATAGGTATTCCGGACGGTCAGCCTGTTTAGTGCTCGATAATCGATGCACAGGCGGAGTGTCCCATCCTTCTTCTTCACGAACAGGACCGGTGCTCCCCATGGCGAGGAACTCGGTCTGACAAAACCTGCCTCCACCAATTCCTGCAACTGGGTCCGAAACTCTGCCAACTCCTTTGGGGCCATCCGATAAGGGGCCCTAGACGCCGGCTTGGCCCCCGGCACAAGCTGAATCTGAAAATCCTGCTCTCGGTGTGGTGGTAGTCCTGGCAGTTTCTCCGGAAAGATGTCAGCGAAATCTCGCACCACCGGGATGTCTGTCACCGACTCCTTAACCTCCGCCATCTCAAATAGAATCTGATAGACCTCCTCTCCCTGCAGATGGGCCTTGACGGCCTGTACCGAAGATAAGAGTATACGAGAGACAGGTCTTATACCTTCAATGGTAATGAAAGAGTCCCCGTGTCTCACGGTGATCCTCTTTGCCTGGCAGTCAATCTGGGCATAGTTCCAGTGCAGCCATACCATGCCCAGGATCAGGTCGTAGTCCGTCAGCTTCAAAATCGTCGCTGGAGCCTCGAACGCTTTTCCACCAATCTCTGCCTCCATATTGCAGTGATCCGTGGTAAGGAGCTCAGATCCATCCGGTAGTCGTACCCTCATCCTCGAGCCTGTGAACCGCTCCACACCTTCCAGTCCTTCCACGAACGACTCCGAGACAAAGGAGTGAGTAGCTCCAGTATCGAACAGCGTGCGGGCAGGCTTGCCGCTGATGAAGACTATACCTGGGGTGATTAGATATCTTAGGGTTCTATAATGAGTTTTTACTTTCCTTGCTATCAATCTAGTGCGATTCAAAGTTTTAACAATTTAAAGGGAAAATTCTATGAAAACAAGGAAACATTCCGGCATACCTGCGATGACCTGCTCCGGATTCCGCGGCTGTGCAAGGTCCAAGGCATATACCTGCTCTCTTCCCTGTCTACGATCTTCCCCCTGGTATCCTCGACCGCGGCCGCGTCCTCGGCCTCCGTAATGCTGAGCTGGTGGGCCGCCCTGATTGGGCTGCGGGACCGGAACCTGCTGGGCCCTGAAGGCCTCCAGAATGGCAGTCAGGGTCTGTCCCATATCTGACTGAAGGAAAGGAGTGGGGGCCGGTGGGGGTGGTGCAACATCCTGAGCCTGTGGAACTCCACCCTGAGGCGTAGTCCGTGCTGGAGGCTGCGTAACAAAAACACACGCTGAGAAAACGTTCAAATACTACATAAAGGTGGACAAATTATATGTGATCCCCATATGGGCACACCACTGCTTCCGCTGCTTAGTTTGTCCCCAAACTAAACTCGAGCGGGGGTGACCTAGGGTTTGTGGACTGCTACTTCCTTCTGATCGATGTTTGCTCTGATACCACTTGTAAGACCCCCTTTTTTTTTTCTTTTTCAACCACCGGGGTCTTAGGCCCAGAACCGCCGCTTTGCGGTGACACCTTCACGTCCTGAAGGGTCATCACCGCAAGGCGCCGATTCTGCCGGCCAAATCGATCACAAAAAGTAGCACAATTATTGAAGTAATAGTAAACAGTCCACAATAACAAAAACCACATATATAAATAAGTAAGCTCCACGAAGGGAGTGTCCACAGAAACATCAGAGTACTATAAATACGGGCTTATGCCCGGTACAAAATGTCCTCACTACAAGTCTCTCATGCGAAAGCGAAACAGTAAACTACTCAAGGATCGAGACTCACGGTCCCGGCTGTATGAACTCCGGAGCTAGACTGCCCCATCTCTAGGCGCACCGATCTCTGGGGCTGCTCCTCCATGCTGGGCTCCACGATCCCCTAAATGATGCGGTTCGAAAACCGTTAGTCATAAAGACTAAGCCCTATCATCCCCTACCCCTTCCCCCCCATGGCTCCTAGGTACCGAGCGGAGAGGAAGAAAGGGAAGGACATGAAGGTGGAGATTAACATGAAAACAGATGGCAGCGGAGACTAATCTAGCAAGTTGTATTAGGTGAGCAGTTAATAAGTTGTTGTAATAGGTCTAGCAGTAAGAAAAGTAATTAAATGAATTTAAACCTTCACTTATGCGAGAACACATAAGCAAAAGGGATCTTTTACAAGGCTCCCATCGTATAAGTGTCCCATACCACTTATACCTTGGGGTGTCGGTTATCAAACAGCAGGGGTTATTATATATTGAAAATAACCTTTGATTTATAAACTTGCCCACACAAGCTTATAGACCAAGGGGTCGTTTTGCAGGTCCTAATGTATAAGCGTCCCATTCCACTTATACTTTAGGTGTCAAGGTTGTTATGAATGATTATGAAATGCAACTATATGGTGGGTATGTTATGTCATGCAGTGCAACTCACACACCCGACTCTGTGCACACAGACCTTTAGTTCCCCCTTTCGGAGCCGTTACCTCCCAGGATACCTCCGTAGTGGCAAACGGAAGCGGTGGGTTGGGCCTCGCCCACCTCCAAAACCAGTAAAGCACACTGGTCTGACCTATCGTACGCCTCAACGCTTGGTGCACAAAGCGGACGCCTGCGTACTCTTGCCGGCTGGCGCACCGGACTTCTGTTGGCGGAGTGCTAATCACCCCGCCGAGTCAACGATATCGGTGTCGGTGCAATCGAACTCCCCGATATCGAAAGACCCACCACCTTAACTTTTCCTATTTTATGCACATGCAAGTTAAATCGTAAGCACACAAAACCGAGCCGAAGCTCCCCGGACCAAAACGTCCGTCTCCAAACCAACCGAGCCGAAGCTCCCCGGACCATCCCGTCCGTTTCCAAATCAACCGAGCCGAAGCTCTCATCAACCTTCCTGTGCCAACAGTGTTGTGAAGAGTGCAGCCCTAGTTACTAAGTTATTCTTGTCGGTTTGTTATTACAGTTTACGTTCGCCCAGGACTGCCCCCGGTATACCCCGTGAAGGGCTCTCAAGGGGCACTAGGAACCAAGACGGTGCATTACGGCCCGAAGTTCCCTTTCGCAAGGCACTTATTGTTATTGGTTGTTTTCCCTTAGCCCGATTCCCTTCTCATATTACGATAGACTATCCTAGGGTGATTTTTAAACCTTCCACTCCTCGGGGAAGACGATCTTTCGTCAAGCCCGAACACCTCTTAACTCTAGCTATCACCACTACTCACTACTCTTTATATCTTCCTAATGTAATTTCTTCCACAATTGTTCACCCAGACAAAATGTTTAAACCTCAAAGACTTTCTCAGATCGTGTCCTATTGCATCTCACAACCTGCTATATGCAGACCGACCTAGGCTACATGTCGAACCGGTTATGCAATGATCCATTACTCATCCAAATGCCCTAAACTATTTACTGGAGACTCATCTTGGTATAAATAACCTAAATCCAGAGAATGGAAATTTTCTTAATTTATTTGACATTTAATTAAATTCCTCGAAAATCTCAAGGGCCACCGGTTTGAACATGAACTATCCTAATTATTCATGCAAGATGTCCAGCAAATTTATGATAATTAGTAGACTATCTCAGAAGGCTAAATCCTAAGTATCATAATTTTCTATCATCAAAATAACCTGAAAACTATTTTGGAAATAATATCTAATTTCTATAGTTTATGAATCAAGTACAGAAAATATTCTTCCAAAAATTCTAAATAAATTATGACTTGATGAATAAGGCCTAAAATTTGCACTGACTAAGTTTCATAATTTTTCCAGCAAGCATTTTATCCATAATAATTTTTTAAACATAAAAGCCCTTTCTATCATTTGTGAATAAAGTACTAGATTTACTCAACATAAAATTCTATAAAAATTCAGGGATCAATGTCCTACAAGTCAAGATCTAAATCCAGAATTTTAACTGATTATAATTAATGTAAAGCCTCAAATTAATTAAAACAACAAATTGGGCTAATAATCCTTTAACACATGAAGTATAATATATATTAATCATAAAATTCCAGAAAAATTACCATGAGTCTAAAACATCCTAAAACCCCCTCCTCCCGAGTTTCACAATTTTTGGATTAGCTTTAGTGCTTAAAATAACTAAATTACGTTTCCATCCTAATCCTACATCTCAACTTTTGAGGTACCTAACTATCTCCAAATCCATCACTATTTCAACCAGAGGGTTTTCATCATATCCTCCCCCTCTCCTCCAAATTTCAAGGGCATACAAGAGCTTTTGCTCCTATGTCCTTCACAAACCTCAAACTCCCACCCGTTGGAGTTGAGCCAATCTCTTAGGGTAAAATCCACCCTAAGCCACACCATGTTACCCAAGAGGGTAGACATAGTCCCAACAAATCAGTGGCCAACAACTTCAGCCTCTTTTGAGGAGATTTGTCCACTCCATCT
This sequence comes from Platanthera zijinensis, assembly GCA_039513925.1. Lineage (NCBI taxonomy): Eukaryota > Viridiplantae > Streptophyta > Magnoliopsida > Asparagales > Orchidaceae > Platanthera > Platanthera zijinensis. The sequence continues at coordinate 246,712,834 of CM077079.1, read as the reverse complement.
CCAATCGTACTTTTTCCCAAAGTACCCCTCACCAAGACCTATCTAGGACTTGATACTTCCCTATTCAAAACTCGACCAATCGAGTAGAAATTTTGTACAGATCTTAATATTGATGCCAGGGACCACCACCCAAAATTTGGGGGAGTTTGGGCTTAATTTCATCTCCTAATTAACTTTATATTGTTTATTAAATTTTTACAAAAACTTTAGGCAAAAGTTCTCCAAAAATTCTCATTTTTGGACAGCCTCTCGATATACATATTATAGACCTCCAGTCCAAATTTCAAGTCATTTGGACGTGTTATGAACCGTGGGCAACCATTTTAATTTCTGGTTAACCTAGGTCTTGATCCCACCAAAATGAGTACTGTGTTCAAACCACTCACCCAAATTGAATAAAATCAATTTTAAATTAAAGTAGACCCCGAGGGTTACAACTTTTGTGTCTGGTCATTTTTCCTAATTCGGCCTCTAAGTGCCTCATTTTTGCATCCTTAAAATATACTAAACCGAGTATATTTCTCCTTATAAAATTATTTACATAATTTATAAATATAAAACGATTTACTGTTCATCTTCTTCATGAACCCGAAAACCAGACACAGGAAAAATCATTTTTCCTGTAAGCATTCCGTGATCCGTTGCCGGCCGTCCGGTCACTTCCCTGGCCAGCCACCACCACCACCACCTCCGTTGAGGCGATGGCTAGCGGTCGGCGGTGGTTTGGCCGCCGGAGGTGGCGGTTTCCGGCGAACTCGAAATATCTTTTTCATGGTTTTTCCATGAAAACGAGAGATGGATCCGGCTCTGTTGAGCGCGAATCTCCTTCCTAAGAATCCTAAGATCTACCCATGAAAGAGAAGGAGCAGAGGAGGACCTTGTTCGCGGTTTGGAGGCGAGAAGAGCGACGAGGTGCCATGGCGCGGTGGTGGCGTTGCTGAACTCCTCTTTACAGCAAGAACAAGGATCTGCTTCGTTTGCTTGAGCGTGTAAACCTCTCCTCTTTCCCTAAGTGGGCTTTTATAGCTCAGGAAGTGGGAAGATGAAATGGTAACCGCCATTATGTCTTAACGTTTCGGTTACGGTGAAGGGATAAGAAACGGTGGAAAACTGAACCGGTGTATCCAGCTGGCGGTTTTCTATTGGACCACCCTTTCCTTATTTATTATTTATTTACAGAAGGAAAACGGCCTGAAGTTACTCCTGGTGTAACTTCCCAAGCCAACATTTATTTCCACGCGCGTTAGAATTATTTCGGGCCTGAACTGTCGTTTCGGCCAATGTCACGGGCGTGACACATAGGTCACGGGCGTGACAGGCCCGGGTAGCCCATTCTGGGTTCGACGATCGTCGAACTGAGATCGACGATCGTCGATGGATGGTCACGGGCGTGACATCTTGGGTCACGGGCGTGACAGGCCCGAACAGCAGATTTCGAGGTCGACGATCGTCGAATTGAGATCGACGATCGTCGATGGGGTCACGCCCTAGGTCACGGGCGTGACACTCATGTCACGGGCGTGACATGCCCGGGGCGCAAGCTCCACGATCGTCTCACGGCGATCGACGATCGTCGATGGGGTCACGCCCCTAGTCACGGGCGTGACACCTTGGTCACGGGCGTGACATGCCCGGTCAGCACGATCGACGATCGTCTCGTGGAGATCGACGATCGTCGAAGTAGTCACGCCCAAGTCACGGGCGTGACATCTTGGTCACGGGCGTGACATGCCCAGACAGCGCGTTCGACGATCGTCTCGTGGAGATCGACGATCGTCGAAGTAGACACGCCCAGGTCACGGGCGTGACGGGCCGGTCACGGGCGTGACCAACCCGTGACCCGCAATACTGGTCGCTTTATTTCCAATTTTTGGGCTTCCTAGGGTTCCGTCACGACAATTCTGACTCCTAGGGGTCTAGCCGGAAATGGGATGTTACAGATGCGGCTGCCTTCTTGCGTACGAGTGGGTCATGGGGAGTCCCAAGACCGCAAAGGGTGGGTTCTCGGGAATCAGTCTCTCTCTTGCATGAAAAACTTGGTTAGAAAATCTTATGGATATGGCGAGTTCGGCAAGAAGAGAAGTGTGTGAGGTATACCTTCGCAGGGAAGGATGGGGAGGAGCGATTTGAGGCCCCTTCGGAGGAAGGCGACCTCGAAATCTTTGTGGAGGAATAATTTGTAGAGCTCGGCATCATTGTCGGACACGGTAGGGGGGATAAGTACACCTCCTCTCCCTTCTACAGCGGTGAGTAGGGGACGTTGTCGAGTTCTCCCTTAATAAAGACGATCTTGGACATCCAGTTGTGGTGCTTGTTTGCGATCTCGCGAGCTTTGATAAACGAGCCCCCGAAGTAGGCGACGTCGTTGGGAGTCACCTTGTAGGTGAAAAGTTTCCTGAAGATGGTAAAGTTGAACTCGATCCGCTCCCTGGGGAGGAAGCACGCGAATGCGACCATCATGGCGATGGCGTTCGAGTTCATCTGCGCGGGCACCGCACCATAATACTTGAAGATCTGGCGGATTTTTGGCCAGAGGGGTAGGCGCAACCCCACCTCGAAATGCGAGATGGGGAAGGCGAGCTCGTCAAGGTAAAAGGTATTGATGGACTCTCCCTCCCTGGGTCGGCGCGCCTCGAATCCAGGGGGCCCATAGTCATTAAAAAACTCCGCGAGCTCTTCCTCCGAAGTATTTCCCTCAAAAAAGAGGTACTCGGCAAAATGCCGAGCACACTTGGAGCGACCGTTGGCATCAGGGTTTGTCTTGCCCATGCTCGCAGGGTGATCGAGGCGCGAGTACAGGTAGTGGAAAAGGCAAAAGGAGGGGGTGTGAAAGCAATAAAGGGGGTGGGCCGGGGTTGGTTAGGGAGCCTATTTATAGAAAAAAGAAATCTAAGGCCGAGCCAACCGATCAGTCCGGCTCGCCTGCCCCGGCTCGCCAACCCCAGCTCACCGACTTCTGAGGCCTATTCAATTACACGCCGAGCTGAGCCTAAAGACCAATATCTTATTCAAATGGCAAACACTGAAAATCTAAAGAATATTACAAGTTATTACAGACAGGGGTGCGAATACAGATCAAAGAAATCTAATGCAGAAAAAGGGGGTATCTCACATGCGCGCAAGCCGAGGGGGCCGGGTGCGAGTACCGGTAGGCTCAGTAGGGGAGCTGTTTCTACCTACCCCGGCCTCGCGTTCCTTTCCCCGCAGGTCGGTGCGATTTGTGGAGCTCGCGTATCAGCTCCAGGTTCTTCTAAGCAGCCCGGAGATTCTCGCCAATCTCATCCATAAGTGGAGTAGGAGGCGTAGCCTTGTCCGCTAGGCTGCCCTCCACCTCGCCTGCCAGGGAGCCCCTCACCTCGTCCGCAAGCCGCATATAGTCTCGATGTAGCCTCTCATTGTCCTCCTGGACCACGCGCATCCCCCGCACTAACTTCTTGAAGAGCACGATCTCATGCCTCGTCAGCTCGTCATTCTCCACCAAAGGGACCAGGAAGGCCTCTATCGAGTTAGGGAAAGGAATGGGCGAGTAGCGAGCTGACTCCGAAGAGCCGTTGGCATCAGGCTTGTTGGGGGCATCTGTAGAAGAAGTTAATCAACCTTACATGAGGCGCGAGCACTACAAGGAAATTGGGCAGGACGGAGTAACATAAGAAGAAACCTACCTGGCGAGCTCGGCTCCCCCAACGAGGTGCGAAGAGGGATCAGCCCCAGGTTCTTGCCACGACCCGGGCGATGAGTTCTCAGGGGGAGAAGGCCAAAGCCCGGGACCGGGATGGTTCCATTAGTTCTCCCCGCAAGATCGGGAGAGGGAGAAGATTATCGAGAAGAGGTACGAGCTGGCGTCTTTGGCTTCTGCGAGTCCAGCCCCAGGGTTCCAAAGGGGGGGACGGGTCCTGCAGGCGAGTGTCCGGAGTTTGAGGCTGCGAGTTGTCATGAAGGGTGTCTATTTGCGGCAGGGAGGACTCGTCGTCATTCCGTTGTCTATCCAGGTCGGCGGAGAGATCAACGATTTCTTTACCCTTTTTCTTAGGGGAGGCCGAGTAGAGGAGCCAGCCCCGTCATCCAGGATAATCTTAAGCTCCTGGTAGATGGGCTCGGTCGTATTTGGAAGTTGTTTAGTTTTCTTGGCGGGGTTGGTTCCTGCCAGGGTGCTCGACAATTTACTAAGGGACACGTCGGTCAAGCCGGCAACGCAAGCGGTGGCAGCCTCACGAGCTCGGGCAAGCCTCTCTTAGATCTCTTTGGGGATAGACATCTCAGCAGGTTTAAAGCAAAAAAGAATGGCAAAGGTCACCCAGGTACGCTGGCGTATATATATAGTCGCAGGTGGATCCCACCCGAAGATTCCCTGCCGCACTCGTCGAATCCTATGGGGTTGGATGATTCTTTTTGAGCTTGTTCCAACCTCGCAAAGAGTGGGAATTATGTACAATCATGTATCTGGCAAGTGGGGCCAACAGGATCCAGGTGGGCCAGATCTAGTAGTCCAAGCCCCAGGCGAGCACCCAAAGGGGGGGAGGAGCTCGGCAGCCCCCTAACTCGCCCCAGGAGGGGTCGCACTCATCCCAGGAGGGCTCGCACTCGCCCCCCCCCCCCCAACTGGGCCCATACTCGATGCCCCGGGCGAGTAGAGATCTCAGGGACTACTCGCCCAGTCTCTGGTAGAGTACTTTTACTATTTTGCCCCAATTGGGCTGCACATAGCTGTTCAGAACAGGTAAGGTTGGCTATTTGCAGGCCATTTCTAGAAATCTATAAATAGACCCAAGGGGGTACCTCAGAAGGCACGCTTACTTGTTCCCCGGTCTTCTTGCACTTTCTTAGGTATCCTTAGCTCAGCATCTGGCTAGGGAGGGGAAGCGCTCTAAGATCTTTCGGGTGTGTGGTGGGACCTTCACGCCGAGCCCTTGGGTCTGTCCCCTGTTCTTTTTCCTTAGTCTTTTGGCTCGCGAGAGAGAAGTAAGTGTGTGATCACCCCTTCCCTAAGGGTGAACTCCACAAGGACCGAGTTTTCAGTTTCAATACTCGTGAAGATGGCTAAGAAGACAGGAATTCATTCGGGAAGTACTTCACTAAGCAGAGAAATTTGTTCAAGGAAACTTCGTCGGATATCACTCATCAGACCTCGACGATTCGTCGAAATTCTGTTAGTAGTCAAGACAAAACTCGACGAATCTGGCTCAACATCCGGTGAATCTCGACGAATTATACTTAGGTCAAATTTTTTTTCTTATATTGGATCCGAAGAGCTACGGTTTTCTGGTACGCACCATTTCTCGTGTCTTAAATTTAAAATATATATATTTTAAAAGGACTCGACGGGAAGGAGTTGGCGGAATCCGACAGCTTCTTTCAACAAAAAGGACCTAAGTATATGAAAGAAGCTGTCGGATTCCGCCAACTCCTTCCCGTCGTTTCGAATTCTGCAAGCTGCTCATCATCTTCTTCCCGACAATTCGCCCTCCGCAGATCTTCTTCCTTGCCGAATCGACTCATTGAAAGCCCTCCAAGCTAGTGCCGACTGTTACAACAACCATTCTGATTCTTCCAGAGGTTTTCTGACGATTTTTCTAGTAACAACAACCAACAGTCCACCAAGTTGATTCTCTAAGTTCTCATTTATTTGATTCTCCATGGCTCCTCGAACCACAAGTGGCTTGCTAGGTGTTGGAGAACTGGTTCGAACAGGGTTTGCTTCAGCCTCAGATGAATTCAGAAATGTAATACTCATGTTGGAAACAACCGACCTCTCCTTTTTCCTTGAACACCCCTGCAAATTGTTGGACAAAGATGTTCTTGAATTCTTTCAGAATGCAAAGCTTTGTCATGAAGATACATGATCAAGAGCAGAGTTCGTCAGATCAGAGTCAAGGTGAAGGCTTCCCTCCTAACTAGATACTTGCGGCTTCCAGCTTGGGAAGAGGTCGATCACCTCGAAGAGGATGACTTCACCAGAGCTATGTTGTTTTGTGGATTGCCTACAGGTACCAAGGCTGTTAAGAGGAAAGGAATGAATGAGAAAGGCAAGCTATTATCAGATATCATTGGAAAATACTGCTATGCAAAACTGGATCCCACGATTAACTATCATAAAAAATGTTCAATATTCTGTTGGCCATCATCTACCGGAAGAAAATGGATTGGGATGTCGTGTTGTTTGCCAAGATCAAAGATAGTCTCCGCGCTCCTAATTTTGGAAGAATTATGAGTTTGTACTTGAATCAGATAGACAGAGACACGTTTGACATGTCCAAAGGTGTCCCTATCCACCACTTGAAGAAAATATACTCATCAATCTTCTCAAGGTGGGATAGGAGGATCCAAAGGCCAGGTGGAGCCAGAGACCTGCCTGAGGTAGAGGAAGAGGAAGTACTTGAGGAAAGGATTCCTACTTCCACCCCTAGTGAGATTCCAGATAGACTGAGTGCAGGAATTAAAGGGGAGCCTGCTGCAACACAAGTGGCCACTGAGTTAGTGCCCTTGAGTGTTCCTACAGCTACAGAGATTCTAGTTCCAGTTCCCGTTGATGTAGTTACAGTTGTAGAGACAGTTGATCTTTTTACAGAGGTTGCAGAGATTGCTCGTAATGCTGCTGCTGAATTAGTGCCTGATGAGGCTGAGCATGAGATAGTTGATGAAGATGTTCTGCTTGCCACTAATCTAGAGGTTGGTACTGCTGCTGATGTTTTGGATGCTGCTGCTAATAATTTGAGTGAGCTAGTTGATGGTACTGAGCTCGATGTTGCAGATTATGAGGTTGATGTTGATGAGGACATGACAGCTGCTGATAATGTCAATGATTCTACTGAGATAGTTGCCACAAAGAATCTGATTGTAAATCTTCCGGATGTTCTACCTGTCAGGACTGAGGGGGAGTCGACTCACCCTTTGGTCTCGATGCAGACACAACTTGATAGGTTTGTCAGAAAGCTATAACGAAGAATGGCTGACTTCCAGGTGGACCTCCAGTGGAGGAGGTCAAGATTGTTGATCCGTTTGATGAGGAAGGAGAAGCAGAGGTGCATCCTCCTGTCCTAGAGGCTCCTGCTACTAAGTTGCTTTCATAAGCTCATATCTCTCTCATGGAAGAGTCTTCTAGTGACTCCGAGGGAAGTGAAGATATCCCCTCCCCTCCTAGTGTTCCAGCTGCAGACAAACCTTCTACAAGTGCAGATATCTCTATCCTGAAATCCATAGAAGCACTGATGGCTAAGCAACAGGCACGTTTTGATCGTTCCTTAAAGAAAGTATTAAAGAAAGTCAAGGAAACAGAGAAAAATATGAATAACGGCCTTGTAGCTACCAAGGTACGTTTTGACAAAATAGATGATAGGCTGGACTCTTGGTTCATGCAAGACGGCCAATCAATTGTTCATACTATGGCATGGCTAAAGAGTAACTTGGATGTGCTTCAGAATGTTGATGCCAACGCCAAAAGAATCATTATTGCCCAGAATGAAGGAATGAACTACTTTGATTACCAATTGGTCCCCTATTCCAATGTCATAGCAGCCACGGTACTTGAAGAAGTCAAAAAGGGGGAGGATGAGTTGAAAGCTAAGGTGACATCCCTTGAAGCGGCCAAGGTAGAAAACTTCAAGGGTATCAATGTAACACCCCTGATTTTTCGATGTTTCTTTTAATTCCTTTATTGGTGTATTTTGACGTCAGGGCGTTACATTGATGTGTGGTTGAAGAGTACCGTTGCTGGAGCGTGGCTTTTGCTCATTGGTATCCGAGGTTTTGACTTAAAATATTAGCATGGCTAATTTTTAGTGTGTTTTTGAGATATCCCTTGCGAGCCGGGTTTGTTTTGGAACTCGGTGGAGCCTTTTTGAGATAGTTGGTGTTTTGGGCATCAGGGAGTTTTTACTCGAGTTTGGGTTGTTGGATTTCGACTTTGTCGTTGATTTCGTAGCGTCGATATTTAGCTACAGTGCGATTTTTCGTAGAATTTCGAGTTGGATGAGTTTCAGGTCGTTGGACGTTTATTTGGTAATTAATTATAATACAATATTATATTAGTTGTATAAGTATAAATAGCCTTACGATTTGACGGAAACCCTATTCATCGTCTTCCTCCCGAGCCGTCGCGTTGTTTTGCGAAAGAGAAGAACAGCGGATGTTTCTAGGCTTTCGGTCGCCGATTGCAGGAGCTTTGGTGCTCAAAATCGTCATTGGAGAGTAGATTCGGACTGCTTTCGCCGAGATCTACGTGTGTGCGGTGAGTTTTTCCCGTTTCTTGAGTTTTTGGGCATTAGGTTATGCGGTTTTGACCCTCTTTTTCCTTAAAAAGTTTCAGGAAGTGTAGCCAAGGTGTTCTTGCGGCCAGATCTGTGAGAAAAAGCACTTGTGTGGCCGGATTTCTGGAGATAGAGGCAAGTGGTGATTTCTTCCCCTTGCCAAGAGTTTTCCATGTGTTTTCTAGTTGATTTTCTTCTTCCCTCCTGATAATTAGGAGTAGTGTAGGGATCGGCCAAGTTCGATCTACTATATAGTGAGAAATTCCCAGTCAAGTAAAGGTAGAAATTTGTCGTATATACCTGCTAGTCTAGGTCAACCCGCCGAGTTTATGACAATTAGTTTAAGTAGGAATTGTTAGGTATCTGACAATTAATCTAAGGAAATTTTGTCGTGTATGATGGGCTAAGTATAGACAAATTCGTTGAACATGACCTTTAGTTTAGGTATAAAGATTCGTCGAGTATGGTGGGGTTAGCCTGATTGGAATTCGTCGAGTATGGGTCTTGGATTAAGTCTAATTCGTCGAATAGTATATGCATTGAGTGGAGTCGTATTCGTCGAGTAATCTCGACGAATTCGCCGAGTATTAGCCTTTGGCGTTGATTGTAGTCTTAGCGTTGAGTGATTCTTGAGACTAAGGCAAATTCGTCGAGTATTCACGACGAATTCGTCGAATGTCAGTCTTGGCGTTGAGTGAATTAGACTTAGCGTTGAGAGCGTCGAGTGATCGGTGAGTCTAAGTCAGATTCGTCGAGGAATCTCAACGAATTCGTCGAGTATTAGTCTCGGTGTTGAGTGATTCTGCATTAGTTGAGTATTAGGCGTTGAGTTCGTTGAGTTATAGGCTTGGCGTTGAGTGTTATGGTTTTGGCGTCGAGTGCCGGTGAGGATAAGTCAAAAGCGTCGTGTTAACTCGATGAATTCATCGAGTATAGTCGGCTTGGCGTTGAGAGCGTCGAGTGAAGGCGTTGAGTGAAGTAAACTTTGCTGAGTTAAATTCCAGGCATCGAGTGAGACTGCTTTGGCGTTGAGAGCGTTGAGTGAATTCAGATTCATCGAGTATACTCGACGAATTTTCTGTGGACTTGGGTTATTTTTGTTGATTCGTCGAGTATTAAGGTAATTGCGCCGAATAGTTGAGTATCATTAAGGCAGTTGACTTTTGCCAAGTATAGATCGTCGTATATCTACTCATTCGTCAAGTATACTCGACGAATCAGTATGGACTTAGTTTTTTTTTTGCCGAGTTAAGTTTAATTCGTCGAGTTTGGGCCTTAGAGTGCATTTCGGGACTTTCTTCCTTCTTGTCATTAGAGAAGCCCGGTGTTTTGATTTGGGATTTTATGGGTATTTATGGATGTTTAGGTGTGGCCTATGGTTGGCAGTGGATAAAAGACCACCAACCTAGTGCCAGCTCGTGAATCATTATACTTGGTGGTTGTTGATATTTTCTCATGGACTATTGGGTTGTGTTGGACCTTGTTCCTGCCTTTTTGAGAAGTTTGGGTTGTTGGGTTATGTTGGACCTTGTTGCCACCACCGCAATGCCTTCTCAAGATGTTTGGGTATGTTAGTTCGTGTTGGACATTGTTGCCACCGACTCAGAACCGTCTTTGCCAGTGTTAGTGATTCACATGTTTAGAGATGTTAAGTCTCTTTTCTTCCTATTGTATAGAATTATGTTGGATGCTTACTCTTGCAGATATTCTCGAAACATAGTTTTGTTTTGCACTTGGTGCAATTTCCTTACTCTTGAACTTTTTAGGTTAATAACGTATAACTGTTTTATTTCTCATTTGATGTGGTTTGACAGCTTTCCTGTGGTTGGGGTTGGTAACCCCTTTTGATTTTCTTCTGATTATTGTCTACTGATGATCTTTTACCTCTTGTATATGCTTTCTGAGATATTGTTTTCTTTGGAATGCCTCAAGTTTGGAGCAGTAGTCGATTAAGCGGCTAGATTTGGTGGTTGCTGGTTTTCTACTATTATTACAGGACGTCTTTTCCTCACCAGTGTGAGGTAGTGTTGTTACTCTGTTGTTTAGTTCAGACATACTTGCTTTTCCTATTGGTGGGTTCGTGTCAGATTGTTGACGACCACCAGAGTTTTTATATTGTTAAGATATCTGCTAGCTGCTTAGTCTTTCTTGATTACTAGTTGGTTTTACTTGCTCTTTGAGAATAGTTTTATGCTAGGTTGCATGTTAGTTATTTTAAAAGTATCATTTGACTACCTTATGCATAACATTGCTTTAAACCAAAGTCACTATATTTTAACCAACGTAAAAGCTATTTCTATACTTATATTAAATCTAGAGGTATGCATATCATGAGTTGTCCTATTTGGATGTTTATGCTCATGTAGGATATTAAACCATATAAACAAAGTATTTTCCGCAGCGTATATTCATATTTCTACTTGTGGACTAGTTGATCCACTGAACCGAGGGATACATCCATTAAAATTTAACAATCATCATAGGAGGCAACATGTGACTGTTATGTAGTATGTGATGCATAACAATCATCATATGAATGCATATTAGATTTTTCCTTTCGTTACATGCGATATTATGTAGTATGAGATGCACAATATTTCATGTGTACGCCGCTCATAACATGCATTAATGCCTTTATTAGATTGCATACCACAACATGCATGACATAACATAGCATTAGCACATGTGCTAAGCTAAAGATCTACATGATGACATACGTACACACATGGATTTAAAATAAAAAAATGGTAATTCATGCATTCATGGTTTATGCACATGAGTCAATAGGATGACGACATATCATCCTAAGTTAAGCATGACATCATTAATGAAATCCCAGAGCAAGTTAGCAGCATGATCAAGTATCTATACATGTACGGTCTAAACTAAGTTGTGTAGTTCTAGCGGTTAAGCTAGGTTTTGATTGGTTGTTCGTTATATTCTTAGGATCCGCCTAAGCGCATTGCGACGAGAGCGACTTCCCAGTTTAAGGGAGAGTCATCTGGTGCGCAGAGTGAGGTAGTGATTGAGGGACTGCAACAGAGCAATGAGGCTCTGTCTAAGCAGATAGTGGAGATGCAGTCGCAGATCCAGGCGCTGTTGACTGTTGTTTCTGGGCAGCAACCGAGAGTGCAGGACCCTGGTATGGGTCAAGCTGTTTCCGTTCCTCCAGCTCCTTTGGTGCCTCTAGTCCTACTGCCACCAGATATGAACTTTATCTCCCATTTTCAACGACTAGGACCTCCTACCTATGATGGTAGAGCTGGTTTCATGGCATTGGACGATTGGATTATCGCAATCGAGGAGATGTTTTCGTACTCAGGAATTTCTGCAGACCAGAGAGTTATGGTCGCCACATATCAACTTAAGAGCCTTGCAAAAAGCTGGTGGTTGAGAGAGAGGAGAACCTCACAGACGGATGCTCATGGGAATCCTTTAAGAAGTTATTGTTAAAGAAATTTCTGCCGTCGGTCGAGCAGGACCGCTTGATGAACAACTTCCTGCATCTGAAGCAGAGACAACTCACAGTCAGTGAGTATGATATTGAGTTCAGCAAGTTGATCAGATTTGCTGTAGATTTGGTTACTTTTGAAGCTAGCAGAGTTAAGCGATTTTTGGGTGGTCTTAGGAGTGACATCCAGCAGTTGGCTAACGCTTATGGATCTGAAAACTATGCGGAGGCAATAGAAGCTACCTTAAAAGTTGAGGTTATAGATAATGTTAAGAATCGAGGCATGCAAATGAGGAAGGACAAGAAGAAGTCCGATGATGGTAAGAACTCTCGGGAGTCTGGATCCGCTTCGAAGAAAAGAAGCAAGGAGGTGTGCAATTTCTATGGCCGGTTGGTCCATCCGTCCGAAAGGTGTTTTCAGAGGTTGGGAGCTCAAAAGCAGCAGCAAGTGCATGTAATTCAGAGCACTCCCAAGGGAGACTTGGTTGGTGTCGTGTGTAATAAGAAGGAGCATGATGTTGCCCATTGTTGGAGAAAGGATAAGGTTTGTTTCCAGTGCGGATAGAAAGGAAATTTCAAGTCAAAGTGCCCCCAGACTCAGCCCTCGCTACAGCCAGTTCCACTTCAGGTATTGCCGCCACCGCAGCTCTTGGATAAAGGAAAGGGCAAGTTAAATGTGATGAATATGGAGGAAGCACAGATGTCCACCTAAGTGATCTCAGGTTAGATTCCAATCTAGTTTTTAGCTCTTGGCTTTAGTTCGATGTTTGTTCGTCTAGTTACGAATGTGACTTTCTAGGGAAATTTAAGGTAAAAAATCGTTGGGCATGCGTTCTTTTTTATTCTGGTGTTATCCACTCGTTCATGGCTAGGAATTTCGTAGAGCGTCATCGTCTGACTCTCGGTCTAGTTGGCGATTCGTTGCGCATTAAGTTTCCTTCCGGTGATTCAGTGGTATCGGACTAAGGTATCCGGAATTGTCCGATCCTTTTAGGAGATTTCCTAGCTTTTGCTGATTTGAAGGTGTTAGACCTGGAGGACATTGATGTGATCTTGGGCATAGACTGGTCGTCCAGATATGATGTGGTTATCCAATGCAAGGTTAAGTGTTTGGCTTTCAAGATGGACAACGGCCACCCCAGGAGTGTTTATGGCTTTCCGCGCCAGGATTCCCCGATTATTTCTACGGTACGTGCTCGAAAACTTTTGAATTCCGGTTATTTTGCTTGTTTGGTTTCTGTTTTGGAAACCGTTAGTAGTTTGTCGTGCGTCGAGGATGTTCCTGTGGCGCGAGAGTTTCATGATGTCTTCCCAGATAGTCTTCCCGGTCTTCCGCATGAGAGGGATGCGGAGTTTGTTATTGATTTGGAGTCGGGCACTCGCCCTATTGCTAAGGCACCGTATCGTATGGCCCCGCGTGAGCTGGAAGAGTTGCGTACCCAGATGGATGAGTTGTTGCAATGTGGATTTATTAGGCCAAGTACTTCGCCTTGGGGTGCTCCCGTGTTGTTTATAAAGAAGGAGGATGAATCTATGAGGTTGTGCATCGATTATAGAGAATTGAACAAGGTAACTATCAAGAATAGATATCCTTTGCCGCGAATAGATGATTTATTTAATCAGTTGTGTGGTAGTACAGTGTTTTCGAAGATTGGTCTTCGTTCAGGCTACCATCAGTTGAGAATCCGTGAGTCGGATGTTCCACAGACCGCTTTTTCGTACTCGGCATGGGCACTTCGAGTTCTTGGTGATGTCGTTTGGATTGACGAATACACCCTCAGCCTTCATGGACATGATGAACAGAGTGTTCAAGGATTTTCTGGACCGTTTCGTGGTTGTGTTTATTGATGATGTCATGGTTTATTCCCAGAGTGTTGAGGAGCATTCCCAACACTTGCGGTTAGTTATATCTGCTTTGAGGGAGCATAAGTTGTATGCCAAGCTGAGTAAGTGCGAATATTGGTTACCTCAGGTTTCCTTTTTGGGTCATGTGGTGAATAAGGATGGAATTTTTGTTGACCTAGAAAAGATAGCTATCGTAATGGATTGGAAAAGACCTACTAAACCCAAAGAGATAAGAAGCTTCCAAAGATTGGCAGGCTATTATAGAAGGTTTGTGGAAGGATTTTCTACGTTGTCTGCTCCGCTGACTAAGCTTACGCAGAAGAACACAGCGTTTGTGTGGAGCGATAAGTGCGACGAAGTTTTTCAGGAATTGAAAAAGAGATTGTGCACTACTCCAGTTTTGATCTTGCCTACCGAAGGATTGGAATAGGATGTTTATGTGGATGCATCGCATGTCGGGCTTGGATGCATTTTGATGCAAGAAGAAAAAGTAATTGCGTATGGGTTGAGGCAGTTAAAGATATATGAAAGGAACTACCATACTCACGACTTAGAGTTTGCGGCAGTAATTTATGCCTTGAAGTTGTGGAGACATCTTTTGTATGACGCACTGTGCAAGATTTACACAAATCATAAGAGATTGAAGTACGTCTTAACTCATAAGGAATTAAATTTGCGCCAACATAGATGGTTTGAATATGTCGCGGATTACGATGTCGGGATCCAATATCATCCGGGCAAAGCTAATGTGGTAGCTGATGCCTTGAGTAGAAAGACAGCGCAGATCTTTGGACTTTCAGTGGAATCCTTGGTGGAGGAGTTTCTGTTGATGGGTATCTCGTTCGGAAGTAGCGAATCGCCAAGCAGCTTGGAAGAAGTATTTATTATTTTAATTTTTATATATTTTAAATATTTATATATATGAAAAAACTAAAATAAAACCACCAACGTCGGCGGCTTGACCAGACCCCACCTACAGGGTCGCCGGACGCCGGGGACCTCGGTGGGGGTAGGCCGGAGGCGGTCCGGTAGGGCCACCGCCGGCGATGGCCCTAACCGTGACCTCCTAGGTGGGGTCATGTCAAGCCTCAGCCGGCTCCACCAGCAGCAATGGAGGAATTTTAAAAAAAAAATGGCGACCGGAACACCTTCAACCTACCCCCTCCAAGGTCGCCGGCGTCCGGCGGCCGTGTCGGTGGGGTCCGAAATTTAAATTTCTTTTTTATCAAATGGATTGTCTGCAGAGCTGAGTAAAACCGTCAGCTCAAATATAACCGACGCGCACTGTAACAACACAAGGTTTGCATTTATATTAGTACGAGTGCCTGACACGGGGCTCCGCCCCTACGACCATGCACAACAGTACCCAGACGACGACGGCGGGATCCATTCGCCCCTGACGGATCGTTGCGGGCTGCACCAGCATCAAGGCAAGTTGCACCAGCATCAAGGCAGACTACGCCCACAACATATATATATATGAATACTTAAAATGACCGAAAAAAAAAACATTAATATTATATTTTTTATTTTGTAAAATAATATACGTTTTGACTTAAAAATATTAATTTTGATTTTAATAAATTTGATTGGTTGAATAGACCGTTGACATGCTTATTGACAACCTAGCATAGTAGGTGTAGGAGCTCTACTAAAAAAACTTTTGAATTCAAATGAATTTTCATCATTACTTTCATTTTTTTTTGTTGCAATTACTTAAATGGACATTGCATTTAATTTTTTTTGAAATAGATTATAATATATGTCACCAAAAACAACTTTTTCCTTATAATAGTGAAAGATATATGATTCCTAACTAAAAAAACAAGGAAAATAGGTAATAAACAATAAGATATTGAATTTACCCCACTAATCATCTACATACACGAGTCCTTTTGATTCTTCCTCCATCCATGGATATTACATTCTAAAATAGTCTACTACATATCCAGAAGTGTCTCATAAAATCACATTTGCTGATAGAATTAGCTGGAGATTTTTAACCTCTGGATCTTTTGTGCGGTAATCGGTAGCATCTGGCTAATGCGATTAGGATCATAATAATCTCGGGAATCAGCAGGAAGGCCTTGCTGCATGATTAAAGACAATGATAATTGCACTCCATATATAATAATAATAATACATTTATTTATATATAATAAGAGGTACATTGTGAATAACAAAAGAATGCTGAAGATAATAATTGGGGGAATACAATTTTACAATTACAACACGGCTTTATAAATGGCACTGAAAAAAAATAAGTTAGATATAGTAGCACTCCCCTTCAAACTCAGGTTCACGATTATGCAACTAGAGCTTGGAGCTACCTCTGGTAACTTGAGTTTGGAGCTAAAGCCGGCGGGGGCGGTGGTTAGGAGAGCTTGCCAGCTGAGAAGATGCAGCATGGCAAAATAAATTCGAGAGGAAGAGGATTGGCCTCCTGGGAGGGACGTTTAACAAGGGTTTAATGACTTAGGCTCTGTTTGGCACGGTGGCGGCGGTCGTAAATGCATGGTTAAAACGTCATTTGTTAAGGATCACCTAACAAACATCATCCGTTTAAACATAAAAGTGGATGAAGTTCCTTAGGTGGACGTTAACAAATGACAATTTAATTCTATGTTCATGACCGTCACCACCATGCCAAACAGAGCCTTAGAGTCAACACCAGAGTAGGATCAATAACTTGAAGAGTAAGCTCAGTAGTGCGAAACAAATGACAGGCATTGTGAGAATAGATTCTACAATTAAAGAAGCTAAAATGCCCGAAATGAGATGCGAAAAGGTGATGGACAATTTTGCGAGGGCATGATATGTATAGTCGATGGTGGCTTAGATATATTAATATTTGTTGTGGGCTGCTCAGTGCTCTCACAGCCTGCTCGGGTATGATCATCTTAGCTCGAGTGTCAGCCGAATGCGTAAACATCTAAAGAGAGCTGCCAACAAGTTGTTTACGTGGAAAAACCCCAAAAGGAAAAAAAATGACAGGGCTTGACCCAGTTTAGATGATCTACTAATTAATATTTGAGTAAACAGTTGCTTTGGCGAGGATAACAAGTCACTGCTCGTTTTACAATGGTTAAGTTTTCTGTTGAGGAAATTGTGCTCTTGGAAACTACGCACATGGGCACACTCTTCAAACTACAGACGTGGGTGCGCTCTTCAGAACTACACACGTGGGCGCACTCTTCAGAACTACATGCATGGGCACACTCTTCGCGGTTTTCTCCGCTCCCGTTGAGTGTCGCTCGATGCAAGCGTACCGCGAGCATCAAGAAGGCCCGAGAGTGATCCCGCGTTAGAGGTTTTACGTTGCTGCAATGCAAAAGCACATGATTCGACCCTTTCTCCAATTACCAGCCACTTAAAATGAAAGAGCAGGCCCATTTTTAGATATTTTAAAACATGGAATTTGGCCATTGCAATTAATCTGGAAACCCCCAATTTATGCCCCTCGGATCAATAATTTTTAGTCAAACAAATCCCCCCCCCCCCCCCCCCCCCCCCACTTTAAGAGGGGCGCACATGGAATTTGGCCATTGCAATTAATCTGGAAACACCCAATTTATGCCCCTCAGATCAATAATTTTTAGTCAAACAAATCCCCCCCCCCCCCCCCCTTTTAAGAGGGGCGCACATGGAATTTGGCCATTGCAATTAATCTGGAAACACCCAATTTATGCCCCTCGGATCAATAATTTTTAGTCAAACAATCCCCCCCCAGGCAGATCCGAGCATTCCAGTAAGACCACTTCACCATAAAAATGAAGAGCTCGGAACTTGATGAAAATTTCGTGGAAGCTTCGTCTCATAGTCATGAGTCTGCTGGTAGCGACGGTTTTTCGATCGGAGGTCCAGAGCTCCGACAATCACTAGCAAAAGGAGTGTTTGGATGAAATGACCGCCCCGCTAAAACTCCACCAAAACATGTGATTGAATAACTTATCTCGTAGAATTACTTGCAATAAACTTGAAGAATTTGGATACAATAACGACGAATTCTCATGTCTAACCTTAGGAAGTTGGTTCCTCCTAGAAGTCCCTCCGCAAAAGAGAGATCATAAAACTCTAAACAAAAGCATAATTAACACTCCCAAACCACCTCCTTATAGGGGGGGGGGGGGGGGGGGGCTTACATATATTTACCATAATACCCTCCAAATTATAGATACAAAATATAATAAAAAGCTGCGCGTGCATAACGATAAATACCGCCAGAAAATTGACCTTATCCCCAAGGTCGAGGTGTCGTCCGCCATCTAGTAGTGATATGCACGCGGGTTGGATGTTGTTGAGGTTCCTGGGGATTCGTTCGGTGGTACCTCTGTGATCGCAAGGGCGTCAAAGTCAATTATGTTGATCTCCTCCTAGTCCACACTGATGAGAGCGCGGAACTCTTTGTCAGGACAATCATGAGTAGGAGAGTATTGTTGCTTGAAACGGAAGCACAAACCCTTACTCCGCAAGTCATGCTACTCTTGGTTGGAAAAACTTAGTAGGGATAGGACGGTCGGTGCATGTGACCATAATGGTTGGGCGAGGTAGAGGAGGTGGCGGCGGTGGTTTAGAAGGGGGCAGTGTGGTTGGTAGAGAGGTTTGGAAGGAGGCGACGTAAAAAGAGGATCCCCAGACGTCACAAGAAATTTGACCTCTACGAGTAGGGAAAGGTCCATGGATTGGTAGATGGTAGACGAATGGAGGGTGCAGAGACGAGCGCAGATATGAGGTTGTAATCCATGCATGAAATAGCCTAAGTAGTGGTCGGATGGAAGACTCGGGATGTAGGAGACCAACTCAATAAATTAATCCACGTATGAGTCGATGGAGCCGGTCCGGCCGACCCCACAAAGATGTTCAATCACGTTATCGAAGTTGCAGTGATCATACAGTTGCATGAGTGTCTTGGTGAGAGCTGTCCAAGTGAGGTCGGGAGAGAATTGGCAGAGGAAGCACACCGAATGGAGGGCGGACCCTTCCATGTCGATAAGAACCATGGAAGTTGCGTCTGAGTCCGGTGAATGTCAAAATACTGCTCGACGTGAGCAATCCAAACCAGGGGGTCAGTCTCGTTGAATGTAGGAATGTCGATGCGGGAAACATGGAGGATGCAATCCCGCCAAAGCGGGCTAGGCGGGGGGCAATGTGTTGGGGGATCCCAAGGCTAAGGCGGTGTTTAGGCCAAGAGTGTTGGTCAGGTGGGTTGCATGTTGTGGAGTAGGGCCATAATCGAAGCGAACTGCGTGGCTTGGGCCTCGAGAAGAGAGTTAATGGTGGTGAAGGCGTGTTCTAGGGCATCCACACGGGATTCCATCGCGTGATGGGCCTTTGGCATAAGAAGGAACAGGCACATGCGCAGTTGTGGGCGAAGCCCACGATCATAAGGTCGTGCGCAGGAGAGGGAGTTGGAACTGCGAGCGATTCTATTGTCGAGGCCAGAAGCGGAAGTCGGGGTTACAGTCGAGCGAAGAGCCGAAAGAGTGGGGGATGTGTTGGAGCAGGGCTTCTGGAGACCGAGGGGAGCAGTGAGGACGCACTCGGGGGTGTGGGGGGGCAAACGCAGACCAATGGACAGAGTCAAAGCTATAGGTGGAATCAGAAGCTGCATAGGGAAAACGAGCGCTGGAGGCAACGATCTGTGCTAGTAGACGGTGCAGGAAGAGGGACGGGATGTGGCCGGGCGATCGGTGCGGTCAAAGGATGAGGGACGCGCAATTGTAGAGATGCACGGGAGGTGCTGGACGCGTGGCGCGAAGGGGCACGACTGGACGTTGTCGCAAACGGTTGCGGGATGATTCCGTATGTTGGACATTCGTGAGCATTTGCTGGACGAATCCTGTGTTGGACGAATGCGAGTGCTTGAAGAACAATTCCCGTGTTAGACGAACATGAGGGATTGCATGACGATTCCCATGTTGGGCGAAAGTGAGCGATGTTTGCAGGAGTCCCGACAGCTAACGATCAGCAGGTCGGACCAATGCTACCTAAAGAATGGTACTTCATATTTTGTCGTTGCTTATAGATGGTAGGAATGAGCTCGTGCGAACATTGATGGTAGCCGCGCGATTACCCGGCCTTCAGCCTTTTTGACTTCCACCCTGGAAATCTATAAATAGAGGGGAAGGGTAAGTAAAAATTTAGCTTTTTTGAATGTGACCCAAGCAAAAATCTACGCGGACTCCCGATATGTTTACTCTTCGCTCCTCCGATGTTAAAGCCTTTATGTCCGCAGAGCTTGCCGAGCCGAAGGTGACTCGAATTGAATTTGATAACTTATTGAGGAAGCAAAAAGGAGCTCGCCTGTTTTGTGGCTTCCAAGAGAAGGAGCAAGGTTGAATACTTTCCATAAAGACGAGATGGAGGTTCCTCTCGATGATTTCTGTTGGGTCCGGCGTTCCTTCACTTGACCCGTGGCGCTCTACTACTTATATAAAAAATTAAGTAGCACCCTCTCCAACAGTCCGGGCTTTTGGTGTAGTTGGGTATGCGCTTGATTCTTCAATTGGTATCAGAGCAGGTCACGGGTTCAAGACCAGGGGGCGCTATTAAATCCTGATTTTTCCCTTATACCTGTGTGGGTCCGGCGGGTCAGGCAACCGTGGACATGTGGTAACCCCACCTCTGAGCCGTGTGGGCCATGTGGTAACCCCACCTCTGAGCCGACGGGTTGTGCTGGACGCCGGGGGGGGGGGGAATTGTTGGGTCCGGCGTTCCTTCACTTGACCCGTGGCAACTCTACTACTTATATAAAAAATTAAGTAGCACCCTCTCCAACAGTCCGAGCTTTTGGTGCAGTTGGGTATGCGCTTGATCCTTCAATTTCAACTATGTTTGGGATCTTCCTCCTTTCTGGGAAGTGGTTGAAATCTTTGGTTATTTTGGAGTAGTGCCCACAAAACTTCCTTCAAACTCAATGAAGTCAATTTATTCATTTGTAATTTACTTGCAATTGGAGGTTGTTTGTTTCAGCTTGAACCACTTCCGAAACGTTTCTACTTCACGCATTCTTTAACAAAAAAAAGCAGGAAAAACCGTGGTTTGCCGGGCTGTTATACTTAGGTTTGACGCATAATTCAGAACCTTCCTAATAAGGTTCCTAACTTGTCGGACAGATTTGCCTTTTTCAAGGGGAATGGTGGCGGTCCCCAAATAAAACCACAAGCTCGCAGTGACCGAAAGTTTAGAGCGGCTAGGATGGAGGAAGTGGAGAAGGAGATTTTTGACGTCCTGAAAGGTGCTAGTCTTGATATTCTTGAAATCAAATATTATTTAACCTTAGCGGTCACTGTTGCCGATGTGATCTCTAACGAGAGTAAGAGCACGTCGTCATCAACTTAGCTGATCCCGCTTGTTTTACTTAGTTCTTATTTGGTTGAACTTTTTTCCTGCAGCAGTTCTGAAGGTTCCTGCGAACAAAACACATGAACCGGAAGAACCGGTATTAATACAGCGCGAGAAACGGAAGAAAAAGCCGCGCTGGGCACGGAGGTGCGAGCTTGTCTTCATCTCCAAACTTCCCTTTCATTGGTATTGGTGAATGGATGAATGGTGTTGACAAACGACCATTGATGCACAGGGATCAAGAGGGCAAGAATGTCATTTTTAGTACTTCTCTTCCTTCCTGGAAAGACGACAAGGTCAGTCGTCATACCGATGGGGTCACAACAGTTCTCTATGGAAAGAAGAATCTTGAGATACAAAAAACTCCTTTGATAGTGTAGAAAAGACGAGACCAAATGAGAAAAACAATAATTTCATTAATTTCTCAAATTTAATGGTACCATTATACATCCATAGAATTGTATATTTATACATTTATATAGGAGAAGAAAGAGAGGAGGAATTCTATCCTAAGATGTGGGACTAAACAAGCAACCAAGATGAGCCTCAAGATGAGCCAATCTTTGGGCTTATACATATATTCTCTAACACTCCCACGCAAGCTGGAGCATATAAATCGTACGCACCAAGCTTGAACAAAAACTGGTAGTATAGCGGGCGAGGTAAGGATTTGGTGAGAATATCAGCAACTTGCCCGACAAAAGAAACATGTTGTAAATTTATCTTCTTTAATTGAACCTTCTCCCGAATGAAGTGACAATCAACTTCAATGTGTTTCGTTCGTTCATGGAAAACAGGATTCTTGGCAATGTGAATAGCCGCTTGTCTGTCACAAAATAGAGTAGCCGGTGAGAAAAGCTTGACCCCTAAATCACCTAGGAGGCTTTCAAGCCAAGTAAGCTCAGACACGATAATTGTTATTGAACGATACTCGGCTTAAGCAGAGGAGCGAGCAACTACAGACTGTTTCTTACTGCGCCAGGTAATGAAATGTCCTCCAAAATAAGTGCAGTATCCACTTGTGAAACGACGATCATCCAATGAACCCGCATAATCAGCATCAGAATATGCAATCAGAGATAAAGGAGACGAAGAGGGCTTGTATACAAGTCCTTGCCCAGGTGCAGTCTTCAAGTACTGAAGAATACGCTCAACTGCCTAGAGGTGAGAGATACGCGGCTCATGCATGAATCGGCTGACGACTCCAACAACAAACGATATATCAGGTCTTGTAATAGTGAGATAAATCAGCATTCCTACAAGACGACGGTAATACACTGGGTTCGAAAGGAGAAGATCGGAATCTGAGGCATGAGCGCGGAGCTTGTGATTGCTATCCATGGGAGTGTCAGCAAGCTTGCATCCAGAGTAGCCCGCATCATGAAGCAAGTCGAGGCAGTACTTTCTTTGAGATAGCACAAGCCCATCAGGTCGTCGAGCCACCTCGAGACCAAGAAAATATCGAAGACTTCCCAGGTCCTTTGTTTGAAACTAGGGGTGCAAGTTGAGCTGAGTCGGCTCGTGAGCTCGATGAACCAGCTCGAAAATAGCTCGACTCGAGCTCGAGCCAGTTGAGCTCGAGCTCGAGCTCACCTGTTCTTGTTCATAGGGCTGAGCATATTATTCGAAACTCGAAAATCGCTCGAAAATCGTTCGAAAATTGAGCCGAATCGGAATCGGTTAAAATTGATTCGACTCAATTTGAGTCGATTCAATTTGACTCGAATCTGATTTCGAGTCGATTTCGAGCCAGTCCTGAATCGCTCGAAATATGATTCGAATCAACTCGAATTAATTAAAAAATTATGTATTTATTAATATATTCTTATTTTAAGATTAAAAATAACAAAATTTAAACCTAAATAAAAAAAAATGAAGGTTTTAAGTGTTTCTTTGTTAAATTTATAGGTTGCCCAATTTTATTTTGAGCAAAATAGGAATAAAACGAAAAATTGCTAAATTTCGAGCCGACTTGATTTGATTTCGAGCCGTCTTGATTCGATTTTGAGCCGACTCGATTCGATTTCGAGCCGAATCGATTCGATTTCGAGCCGACTCGGAATCGAGCCATTGAGTCGAGCCGACTCGACTCGAAATCAATTTCGATTTCGAGCCGAGTTCGAGTCGAAAATTTCGATTTCGAGCCGAGCCAAAATCGCTCGAACTCGACTCGATATCAGCCCTAATTGTTCATGAGCTCGCGAGCCGGCTCGCGAGCTTTTTTTCACTTTTTTTTAAAAAATATAAATAATTATAAATAAATATAGTTAATGAGCTGAAAAGCTCATGAGCAGCTCGACTCGAGCTCGTGAGCTCGAAAGCTCGAGCTCAATATATTGTTCTTGAGCTCGAGCTCGAGCTCGAGCCATGCAAAATGAGCTCGTCGAACTCGAGCTCGAAATATTTAGCTCGAGCTCGAGCTTGGGAATTTTGCCTAGCTCGACTCGAGCTCGACTCGTTTACACCCCTATTTGAAACACAGTCGTCAGATGTTGTTTGATCATGTGTATCACTATGAGATCATCTCCCATAATCAAAATATCATCAACATATACTAGCAGAATCACTATGCATGTTGGACGATGACGAGTGAATAAAGAGAAATTGACTGAACTCCGAGTGAACCCAACTACACTAATCGTCTGATTGAACTTATCAAATCATGCTCGAGAAGACTGTTTGAGACCATAAAGTGATTTCTTCAGACGACATACTAGAGACCCCCTCCGTGGTCTCAAACCCAAGAGATTGTTGCATATAGACGACCTCATGAAAATCGTCATTGAGGAAAGCATTTTTGACATCCAATTGATGCAACGGCCAGTGTTGATAAACAGCAAGAGAGAGCAAAACACAAACATTGTTGAGTTTGGCGACTGGAGAAAAAGTCTCATCATAATTTAGACCTTGTTGTTGAGTAAAATCACGAGCTACAATACGAGCTTTCAAATGTTGAACTGTCACATCTGAACCTTGTTTGATGGGAAACACTCACTTACAACCCCCGCAAGTCTGTCCAGGGGGAAGGGGGCAAGATTCCATGTGTGGTTTGCCCAAAGAGCGGACATTTCCTTGTCCATAGCTGCCCGCCATCCCAGATGTTGGAGAGCCTCATGTACAGAAGTCGGAGTGGTAATAGACGATAAAGAAAGGGCAATTTGTCGGAGTTCCGGTGAAAAGCGATGTAAGGAGATATAATTCGTCATTGGGTGAGCAATAGAAACAGTTGTCGAATCTACATGCTGCAAAATATCACCAGAGCAGGGCATCTCCCGTAGGGTAGTAGACGAAGGTGGACGACGAGTATACACACAAATGAGAGGTGGTTTGGGTGGGATTGGCGTGGGAAGGAAAGGTGGTTTTGGCGGGATGTTCGTAGGAAGGAGAGGTAGAAGGTTAGAAGTAACAGGGATAGCAGGCCGTAGAATGAGAGGCGGAAGTGGAGAATCAGTTGGTTGAGAATGATAGGGCTGGTCTTCGAGAAAGGTGACATCAGCATAAGTAACAACTTTGCAATTCGTGGGAGAGAAGCAAACATAGCCCTTCTGAATACGTGAGTAACCAACAAACATATATTTTGTGGCACGTGCAGCAAGTTTGTCAATGGAAAAAGTAATATTATGAACATAGCGGAAGCAGCCAAAGATGCGAGGTGGAAGGGAAAAAGGGGTTTGTGGAAAGAAACAGGAGATTAAAGGGAGAGGAAAAGTTGAGAACGGAGGAGGGCATGCGGTTAATAAGGTAGCAGGCTGTAGAGACCGCGAAATTCAAATAGAGTTTGGGGACATTCATTTAAAACATAAGAGAGCGTGGAACGTCAAGAAGGTTCCGTGTACAAGAAGATGAGAAAGTGGCACGGTATTGTTTTTGTAGATACAAGACTCGCAGGTGAAGTCATGGGGGGACTGATCAGGGAGAGCTTTTCGGAGTACGTGGAGAGGAGATGCCCAAGACACTGATGTCAGTTGACAGAGCTAAGAGTGGAGAGAGTCGTGGGGGAAGACGTGTCGAGGATGTATAGCCCATTCGATAGTTGCCCTTTTTCGATGATATTTTGCGTCCGTCGATCCTGCACAACAACAGAGGTAGGAGAAAATGTCATGCAGCAATCAAGATCTTGAGTGAGACGACTAATAGAGAGGAGATTAAAGGGGGAGCCCAGAACATGAAGAACAGAGCGAAGAGAGATGGAGGGAGTAATGTTGACGTCCGTCGAGCCAGAGACAGGGGTGATATCCCCATTAGCCACGGTAATGAACTTGGGATGCAAAGAGTCCAGGTATTTGGAAGGCGTCTGTGGGATAATGTGGTGTGAGGCCTCGGAATCCATAATCCACAATGAACTATGGGCGAGACAGGAGAAACCGCTGTCAGAAATAGACATGACAGAGCTAGGAGAACAGCCTATCAACTCTTAAAGTTGCGAGAATTGGGTGCATAAGGCATCAAGGTCAGCTTGAATGTTTTGGGAGGGTACGTGTGTCGGTCGGTACCGTGAGAAAGGAGACGACCACCACGAGAGGAGGGTGATGGGTGATTAGGCACATCCATTGAAGACCCATCAAGTAAGAAGCAAGCAGCGGGAGGCTAAAACAGAAGCTGACAAATAGCAGCAGCAAGCGCTAATAGCAAGCACAGTGACTAGGAGGGCATGAGACACGGTTGCCTGATGAGCGAGCAACAGAAGGCGACTTGAGGCGGGAGCAGCGAGCTGGAGACGACACCTAGAGGCAGCTAAGCACAGCAGCAAGGAGTGACGATCTTAGGCGGCCACAGGAAGAGACCAGGCGGCAAGAAAGCTGCGACAAGAAGGATGAGGACTGGCGGCAAGAGTCTGGCGGACTGGCAAAGAATAACCAGGCGAATTGACAACAAGGATGTTGTAGTCGACCTTGCGGTCTAGCGACGAGCTAGAGCTGGTGGTCTGGCCTGAAGCGACCTGGTGTTTGCGGACTTGCAAAGAGAGGCGACAAGCACTTTGAGACCGGCATTTGGAGATCGACAGAGGAACAGAGGGTTGAAGCCGCACGGAGAATCGGAAGCTGAAGCCGCACTTTGAGACCGGAAGAGGAGTAGCAGAACGTGAGAACGGAAAAACTGCGTGCAAAGAAAAAAATCTATGGACTGATGCGGCGGCTTGGACAGCGGCAGAAGACGGCAGAGCCGTGGCGGACAGGAGAAGCAATTCGCAGCGAATAGGTGACCACGACTAACAGCAGAGAGAAACAGTCTGCAACTGTCAAAGAGAAGCATCCCTCGTCAAAAAAACAGGAAGTGCGATGAGCCGCGAGAAGAAAGGAAAAACAGTGGGAAGCCTCAGCAGGCCACAGAGAAGACATGCAGGTGGGACCCAGCTGAGAGAACTATAAGAATGGAGGCAGAGGAGGGGAAGAACGGGGAAAGAGAATGCAAATGAGCTCGCAGAGACACAACGGTTAGAAAAAATCCTAACCGCCCAAGGAAAAGAGGAACCCGCGGACGAGCTCGCAGAAGGGGCTATGGTTAAAAAAATCTAACCGCCCAGGAGAGAAAACAAGGACCATTTTTGGCTTTGATATCATGTAGAAAAGACGAGACCAATTGAGAAAAACAATAATTTCATTAATTTCTCAAATTTAATGGTACCATCATACATCCATAGAATTGTATATTTGTACATTTATATAGGAGAAGAAAGAGAGGAGGAATTCTATCCTAAGATATGGGACTAAACAATCAACCAAAATGGACCTCAAGATGGGCCAATCTTTGGGCTTTTACATATATTCTCTAACCTATGAAGCACGGATACTTCCCCGAAGGCAGCGTACCCGTACCGGATACGTATCCGGTACCGGTACGTACCCGATACTCAACGGATACACCTATGTGGGCACACTTGGACTTAGCACATCATTCTGCATATTGTGATAGGAGTATGTTTTTCTAGAGTAAACAAAAGTTGATTCTATGCTTAGAAGTGTTGGTACGTCCAATTAAGTTGTTTATCTGTACCGAGTATGTTTCTGGTACTGGTACGTTTCTGGTACTGGTATGTTTTTGTTACAATTACGTGTATTGAACATGTTGAAACGACAAGTTATTAACAAAACGACTAACTTGTCTGTAGACTAACCAGAGATTGAAGATGTTGATCACCAATGAAGAAGAAGAAAAAGGACTGATGAGTAGACTTACGTTTATTTTTCTCTTTTGGTTAAACATATAAGATTTTAATTTTGTAATATTTACTAATGCTTAATGTTTGAAAACTTCATGTTACGTTGCATTGATTTGTGGTCATGTACTTCAAGTTATGATTTATCTTTGATGTTTTGAGAACTATTTATTGCACTTGTGATATATATATATGTATATATATTATATTTGTTATAACAGATCATGACGTACTCGTATCCTTGTTTTAAAATTTTTGTCGTACCGACGTACCGGGTACGTATCGTACCAGGTACCCGTACCCGTACCGGTGCTTCCTAGTCTCTAACAGATAGATTTCCCGGTCATGACCGCGCAATCTGCGACCAAAACGGTGATGTCTTGAGTTCAGAAGTGATCGACCTAAGAATGTCGTGCAATCTAACGATTTCTTTAAAAAAGAGTTCAGCGACATGAACAGTACTAGAGGTTTTCCTACACGAAATAAAATGCGTCATTTTTGAAAATCGATCTACTACTACAAAAATGGAGTCAACTTTCCTCTGAGTGCGAAGAAGACCTACCACGAAGTCCATCGAGATGTCATCCCTTGACCGCTCAGGTATAGGTAAAGGAGTGTATAATCCAGTGTTTTGCGCGTGCCCTTTGTATCGTTGACAAGTCATGCAATGCCTAACGAACTCGATAACATTGTGCTTCATCTTGGGCCAATAATATCATGCACGAGCGAGATCTATCAATTTAGATTGACCTACATGTCCCCCTAACGCAGATGAGTGAAGCTCCCTAAGTTATGTCTCTCGAAGTGGTCCTTCGCAAATCCAAAGGCAAGTGCCCCTAAACAGGTAACCCTCACTCACGACGTACTGTGCGGTGGGATCAGTCTCACTGTGCCGACATGAACTCCAAATATCGTGAAAGATCGGATCGATGGTGTATAGGTCGCGTTGTGAATCTAAATCAGTAATGCACGGCTGCTGGGTGACTAATAGATGGGTTCGACGACTAAGTGTGTCGGTTACGCGGTTCGTGACTTTGGGTTTGTGCTTCAGATGGAAAGTGAACTCCTGCAGGTAAGCAGCCCACTTGGCATGATGTTTGATCTCCTTCTGGGAGTTCAGATGTTTTAAAGCCTCGTGATCAGTGTTCAACACGAACTCGCGGAATCAGGTAGTGTCTCTAATGACGGAGAGCCTGAACGATAGCGTAAAACTCTAAGTCGTAGGTGAAATATCTAGTCTTC
The DNA here is from genome assembly GCA_039513925.1 of Platanthera zijinensis. NCBI lineage: Eukaryota > Viridiplantae > Streptophyta > Magnoliopsida > Asparagales > Orchidaceae > Platanthera > Platanthera zijinensis. The sequence continues at coordinate 246,684,552 of CM077079.1, read as the reverse complement.
GCCTCATTCAACTTCTCACTAAAGAATGTGATGGGTCGACCCTCCTGACTCAAAACTGCACCAATACCTACGATCAATGCGTCACAGTCAACCTAAAAAATTTTCTCAAAATCAGGCAGTGCTAACACAGGTGTGCTCGAGAGTCTCTCTTTAACCAAAAGAAATGCTCGCTGCTTCTTCAGTCCAAATAAACAATCCCTTCTTCAGACAATCAGTCACATGTGCTATCATGGTACTAAAGTTTCGAATAAACTGCCGATAAAAAGATGATAGCTCATGAAATCCTCGAGCCTCAGTAATCGTCCTAGGGCTAGGCCATGATTCTATCGCCTTGACCTTCTCTCTATCAACTATAATGCCCTCAGAAGAAATGATATACCCTAAGAAGTTCAGGCTATTTGTCAAAAATGTGCACTTCTTCAAATTTATATATAATTTATTATCACGTAGAATTTCCAAGACCTGCCTAAGGTGAATCATGTGTTGATCGTTATCAAGGCTATAAATCAAAATATCGTCAAAGTACACCACTACGCAAACTCCTATGAGTGGCCTAAGCACTTGATTCATTATTCACATAAATGTGCTGGGAGCATTGGAAAGCCCAAAAGGCATCACCAACCACTCGTATAATCCTTCTCTCGTCTTAAATGCAGTCTTCCATTCGTCCCCGGGTCGAATTCGAATCTGCTGGTATCCACCTTTTAAGTCAATCTTCGAAAATACACGGGATCCACTAAGCATATCTAGCATGTCATCCAATCAGGGAATCGGGAAGCGATATTTGATGATAATCTTATTTATCGCTCGACTGTCTACACACATGTGTCATGCCCCATCTTTCTTAGGAACTAGAAGTGCGGGGACGGCACACGGACTCATACTCTCCCTAACGTGGCCCTTCGAAATTAGATCGGTCACCTGCCTATGGAGCTCCTCATGCTCTTTCGGACTCATGCGATAATGGGGCAAATGAGGTAAACTAACTCCTGGGATGAGGTCGATGCAGTGTTGTATATCTCTCATCGGGGGAAGCTGATCGGGCAACTCCTCTGGCATAATCTCAGAGAACTCGTCAATGAGAGGATGCACTGTACTAGGAATGTCTACAGTACTGGGAGTAGAGTCGATACCTGATAGCATATATACGACAACACTATCCTTCATCTCCTCCTAGAATTGAGAGCCAGTCAGTAACATGATGGCGGAGGGAAAGGATATCGCAGAGACAGTGGTAGAAGGGGGTGGAGTCCTCTCTGAGGCTCTAGGAACAAGACTATTCTTCTGAGGGAGAAGAATGATCTTGCGCTCATTGCGCTCGAAGGAATGAGAGTTCTTGATGCAGTGGTAAGGCAGACACGGGGTGGATTCGCTAAATGCACTCTTATATGCAATGACGTGTGATGCAAGTGCACAAGTGGACCGCAAAAATTGCTAACAAGTAATTATTAATTATTATAGTAAATTAACAGAGCACGTGCATTCACAAATATTTGAGTAAAAGAAAACAACTATTAATTTTACAAAGACCGAGGCGCAAATATTTTAAGCAACCACAGAATACTCCCTGCAAATCATACGGCGAACAATACTAGTAGCAATAAAACATACAACCATCACAATACAAGTGTCCAGGTAAACAACTAAAAGGAAATGACTGTTACCACAATTTACGCGTGCAGGCGGCGGTGAGGGAAGGTGAAAAGTCATCCAAGGCATCCACGGGCACGGCGACGTCGGGGTGGGCTGATTTGAAGTGGATCCACGACGGGCGGAAGAGGAAGGGTTTGCTGCGGCTAACGGAAGAGGGGAAGGGTGGGCTGCACTTGAAGTGAAGAGGTAGAGTCGGGGTTGAGGTAAATGTGGCGGCTAACGGGAGAGGGAGAGGCGACGGCTCCGGCTTTGCGGAGACGGGCCAGGGAAGGGGGAAGGGGGAGGGAGGCTCACGGAAGGGGAGTGAAGGGCTCACAGGAGGGGGGTTCGGGTGAGGGGGAAGGCGGAGGTGGAGGGGTGGAAGCCGACGATGGCTGGATACAGGAGGATCGGAGGGCTGATAGGAGGAATGGGAGGCAGCCGTCTTGGGAGGTTGTTGGTCGGACGGGGTGGAGTGAGGAGAAAGAGGGAGACGACGGCGGCGTGGATGCAAGGCACTGGACGGGAAGCAGCGGGGCTGGCGTCAGATGGAGGTGAGAGCGACGGGAAGTAGGGCTTACGGGAGAGGCAGCGGGAAGCTTGTCGGCGTCACACCAGCGGACAGAGGCGGAGGAGGGCTGCTGACGTCGCACCGGGAGCAGCGGAGGAATCGCTCCTCTGTGACCGACGGTTTGGGAAACAACCAAACTCACGATTCCCCCATCAAAACCGGCGCCTCCCTTTTATAACCCTAGCATCAAAACCACCGGCTAACTGCACACACAATCTAAGAAACCATCCGATCAGACGGCTCACACTGTTTTGGTTCGATCGGGGCTAAATACACTTCAAATTAAAAAACATAAAATATGAAAATGACTGGAAACGATCATCCGGACGCGACCACTGACTCTGATCGCTCGTCCGGGCAGCGGGTCACCGCCTCCTGCGGGAATATACGCGCGTCGGTCGTGGCGCGCCGTCAGTTCTTCACCCCCATCGTGCATAACGTGCTTATCATACTGCCAAGGTTGACCTAATAGGATATGACAGACCTCGATAGTAGCTACATGACACCAGACTGCACGTAGTGCATATGGAAAACTCGACGAGACACTGCTGCGTGATAGGTATGGTAGTACTACTAGTGACCCATGACAGACTATAGAGTTTTCCTAGGGGTTGTGTCCTCAGTTTAAGCTTATCTACCATGCGTTGAGAAACAAAATTCTCCATACTACCACTATCTATGATGATGGAGCAGAACTGTCCCTATATGCGGGCTGTGGTACGAAAAATATTGTTCCTCAACCAATCGTCGTCAACAGGAGTCTTGGGAGTTAGAAGGCTATATTGGAGTACACACACTAACTGTTCGGCCTGTTCTCCCTCAACTTCGCACTCGCTCTCTGGCTCAGTCTCAGGGTTCGGGTCAGTTTGGGAATCACTAAAAAATATCCCATACTCGGGTTCAGACCCACTTTCAGGATTGATGACAGCGACAAAGTGGCGTCGCAGGCACTCAGAAAATTTATGACCCAGCTTCATACACTTAAAACATCTAAATGTCCCCAGTTGAGGTCTAGTGCCTATGACCTCCTTGCCTTTGGTGGAAGGGGCAGGGAGTGTTGGGGTGCTCGTGGATACTGCTGGTCGAGGGGGCCCGACAGGAGTGGAAGTGTGCGTCGGGTGGGGTCTATCAGTAGACTTGTTCCCAGATGTTCGTTTTTGCAGTGCTTTTACCCTACGCGCGTGACGCGACACCTCTCCTAAGTCTTTATAATCAAGGAGTTCTAATTGATCTCTGATGGAATAGCGTAACCCGTTCAGGTAATGGGAAACGGTCATGTCATCGTCCTCTCGGAGGTCGAGGCGAGACTGTAGGACTAGGAACTCGTTCGTATATTCGTTCACCGATAATTTGTCTTGACGTAGGTTGCGGAACCTACGGTAGAGGGTTTGAACATAATCAGGTGGAACATATCATTTTCGAAGTTGCGCCTTAAACTCTGCACATGTGGTGATCGGGGGGCGCCTAAATTAAATCTAGTTCGCTTTAGCTGTCCCCACCAAACTTAGGGCGGACCCATTCAGTCTAAGTATGGCGTACTCAATTTGTCTAGCTTGGGGCATTTGCTTTCAAGCCAGGAAACGATCCATCCTTTCGCACCACTCTAAGCAGCTTTCGGGGACTATTCGCCCTTCGAAGTCACCGACATCTACCTTGATTCTCATATACCAACGGGGTTGGTGACGTGGTTCGTTATGTGCTTCCTGTTCGGGTTGTGCGAGTTCCCGAGGTCAATGAGCTGGGTCGTTTTCGACCACTAGGGCAGGTGTTCGGTTGACATGCAAGGTTGCTTCGATATTATTAATCGAAGTACGCAACCCGTTCATGATATGTATGACGCTACCCATACCAGTGGTGAGAGTTTCGACTGTTTTCATCAAATCACTCATGTGTCGGGCCAAATCTCATACGTTGTTTTCTATTTGATCGACCCGTTTTTCCATCGAAAAATTCAAGATATCTTTTTGTTGATAAAAATTTATTTTAAAAGAGAGCGCTCCCGAGCGGGAGGAAAATGGTTTTTATGAAGAAAAACAAATTCTTTTTTAGAAGAATAAAAATAATTTATATATATATATAGAAAAATTAAGATTGACGGATCGACCGATCCACAGTAGAAGTGAATCGACTACCTCTGATACCAAACTGATGTAATCTCAACTCTAGGGTTTGGAAAACAATTATTTTGGGCAAAATTATTTTGATATAAAATAAAATTTAGGGTTGTGATTTTTAGAAACACGAGAGCCGAGCGGGCAAACCAAATTTTCGCGCGCGCAATTCAAAGTCGTCGCTCTAGGCTTAAGAGTTTCAGTTAATTTCGCTCGAGTGGAATTCTTACGTATTTTAGGGTTTCAAATCCTCCACGAAATTTTATGCGACCACAAGCAGAGAGTACAAACAACAATTTATGAAATAAACGGTATTAGTAATAATGAGAATACTATGACAAACCCAAGTTTAATTTAAGTGAAGCATAAATTTATACTAATGCAAGGAGCGGAGGGTATACCTAAGCCGTCGGCAGCGAAACAATGATCCCTCCTGATATGTCACACACAGGCGGGCGTGCTCCAGGGTTGAATGGAGGCCGTCGGGTTCAACAATCGGAGGTGTGGCGCGGTCGACGGTGTTGAACGAAGCCGGGATGCCGAAAAGGCTTTTTGAGGTCGACGGCGCCTGGCGAGGCTGCTGCCAACGGAGGCGGCGGCGATGGGTGGAGCTCGAGGGAACGACGTCGCCTCCTGTGACGGCGCGGGAAGAGTCGAGAGGCAGGCTTGAAGGCGACGGCTAGAGCGGCCGGGGAGGTCGGCGACGGGCGGGGCTCTTCCTGGCACGGGTGCTGGCGTCGTTTCGGCGGAGGCAGGGGTGCGGATGTAGGTCGGCGGCGTGACCGGCGATGACAGAGAACGAACGAAGTTTCGTTCTCTGTCTTTCCAGTTCTACCTCTCACGGTTTGGGAGGGGCGGGTTTTTAAAGGCCAACATACAATCTTTTAATTTAAGAAAAAGATTGGCCCTTTCTTTTTTTGTAAAACTAGATTTTCCAAAATATGATTCATGATTGATTCTAATCTGGTGCATTAGATTTGAAATTTGAACTTTAAATTTGAGTTTACTTAAAAAGACTTGGGCTTGCCGTTATCATCATACTACTAATAATACTGGACCGTTTTATTCGGGGTCTCAACGACCGGTCAAACCAATGAGCCAACGAACATTTGAAATGAGGACGAATACATGAAATAAAATACGTAGTAAGAAAAAATAAAAAAAAATAAAAAAATACTGTGATGTATTATGATGCATTGTGGGATGCATCACTAAGACTCCACTCCCTTATATAGGCAGAACTGCGCATGCAACATTATTACAAATATGTCACTAAGGTTAAATAGAAAAACAAGTGGATGTCCCATGCAATTGTAGTCATATCAAAGTACAAGCAATTACTTTTAGATTAAAAAAAATGATTCATCTAGTTCTTATTGCAAAGGGGTGTTTAAACTACCAAAGGGGGTGTTCCTTGTTAGGCTTAATTACAAAGCATAAATAAAGTAACAATTTTATGAGTTAATGTCAGATCTTAATCGGTGTTAGTTCCAAAACGGGCCTTGTTTGGCATTGATGTGATGGAGTGGCTCTTCAAACTCACTTGGAGATGAGATGTTGGCATGTCAGCTTGGTAGCTTGTCTTCAATTATTCATCTTGTTGCTTTTTGTTGGAAAAGCCCAGTATTTAGGCTCATGTATTTAGGCCCACTTGTATTTAGGTTTATCCTACATCTTGTATTTGGGATTCTCCTCTTCTCTCTTTTCCTATATATTTGTGTATTCTCCTCATGTATAGATACATTTTTCATCAATAAAGATTTTGGGATTTCCGGTTTCTACATGGTATCAGAGCGATAAACCGGTCCTTCCTGGAGGCTTGTCTCTTCGCCAACCACTCCTTTGCGGTCTGCTATCCGCATCTCCGTGCGGTTTCCCTCTTTCTTACCGTCGTCTCCTCGGTGTGCAGCTGTTGCTCCGACTTTGGGTCTCCCTCGTGTTCTTAAACTTTGCCTCTCCTGGGGGCCACTGGTTTGCGGCTGTGCGCTCTCCTTCTAGTAATCGTGGCGGTCTCTTCGTATTCCCGCTGCTCGCGGTCTCTCCTTGCTTGCCGCTCGAGTAGTTCTACCCACGGTCTCTGCGTGTTTATCCGCTCTCGGCCTGCTCTTTTCCGCTGCTCGCGGTCTGCTCTCCTAGCCGCTCCTTGTCGCCTCTTGTCGTTGGGGATTTCGTTCCCGCAACCTCTCCTAGCCGCTGCTTGTCGCTCGAGTGGTTTCTACTCGCGACCTTTCCTACCCGCTGCTTCTCGCTAGAGTGTCTCTCCTTGCGATTTCTTCTTGTCGCTGGAGTAGTTTCTACTCGCGACCTCTCCTAGCCGTTGCTTGTCGCTGGAGTTTCTCTACAAGCGATTTCTTCTAGTTGCTAGAGTGTTTTCTTGTCGTTGCTTGCCGGTCCTTGTCGCTGACGGGCTCCTACCCGCGGTTTCTTCTCGTCGTCGCTAACCGTTGTGCTATCTGCTGCTATCTGATGTGTTGTTCGTTGTTATCCGTTGTGTTGGCCTCTCTTGTCCAGTGCCGTCTACCTGTATTTAGTTAGTTTCATACTCTTTTTCGTTCATGGCTTCATCAGATTCGACAGCGGCTTCCTCTCTTCCTGGACAGGCTGCGGCGGCTCCACTTGAGCTTTGCGATGAGCTACGAATCACGACTATCTCACTCCGGGGCAAAATAAACTTTGTCAAATGGGTTCACTCGGTTCGTCGGGTTCTGCAAACTAAAGGTCTTCTCCATCACTTGACTAAGGTTCCCCCCACTACTACTGAGGATTGGCTCTGTGATGATGGTCGTGTCCAATCGTGGCTTCTCAACTCCCTGGACACTGAACCATATCGGATAGCCATGTATCATGAGACGGCTCATGCCATGTGGACAGATCTTCACTCCCTATATTTTGGAAAGGACAGCCTCCAGCATATGTTTGACATAATCAGTGCTCTTCAATCTCTTGATCTCGGGGGTTCTGGTGATTTGACCTCCTTTGTTGCTCGGGCTAAAACTTTAGTGGAAGCATGGATACAACATCAACCTTCCACCACAGATTTGGCTACACAACGCATGCAAAAGGAAGCAGTTGGGAATATTGGCTTCCCTTATTATATAAGCCCAATCCATTGGACCATCTAATAAAAATAGTAGTAAAAAAAATGGCTTCCCTTATCACTTCTCAATATCAACTAAATGCTGTGAATTTTCATTCAAATCTACTACACGTTTTGGCACTGCAGTAGATTTGAATGCTATGATTCAATGACTTTTTTCCCAATACATGGCTCTGAAAGATCATAAAAAGGGTGTCAAGGCATCTAAGAGAGAGTGATCAATGGACGTTTGCTTTTTGTGAGTTAGGGACGCCATCGACTTTCCTAGTTCCGAAGAACTACGACGAAAATGCCACGGCGAAGGAATTGCTCGGAAAAAAGAATACCAAGTGATTTTGTTGATTTGTGGTTTTATGCATTTTATCTTTCTAATTGTTATCGTCATTAATGTCTATGCAAGTATCTTAATATTATTTTTATTATTGTTATTTTGGATGAGGACTTTTGGGTGCAAGGGTTATTCAACTGCTATTTCGAAATGATCAAACAATATTATTAGCTCCCACTAAATGTCGCCACCCGGGACCGATGTTGGCGCCCAGGACTGACTGAAAGTTGTTAGATTCTTTTTTGATCAATATGATGTGTATGTAGATAAAGATATGAACAGAAATTGAAAAGATTAAGGATGTTCTTTATTAAGAAAAAAAATCTCTTTAGATTGTCTCCGCCCCAAGTATTAGGGGCATCTTTCCATCATAAGTTTGAAGATGATAAGCCCCTCTTTTAACACTTCATTAACAAGAAATGGTCCTGCCCAATTAAGATTTAACTTGCCCACGGAGGCAGTATTATTGCTCATTTGATCGTGGGGTTCAAGTAGGATCTAGAGATTACCTTTGGTGGATTACATACTGTTAGAAAAGCTCATGTAAAGAGCCCATTATTGGGCCCATTTTTGTTTTTCCTCTTCTCTCTTCTTTAGTCTCACATCATGTATAGGATTGTTCTCTCTCTTTCTTCCTCCTATATATTTGTATTCTCTCTTTGTATTTAGAAACACAAGCAATACATACAAGTTTTTGTGCTCTCTCAACATAGTATCAGAGGGACTCGGTCTCTCCTTGCGGCTAGCCTTCTGCTAACCGCCCGACTTGACTATGTTTGTGCTAGGCGCGGTCTGCCTTTGTCTAACTGGACGACCTTCCCTTCTCGCGCAAGGCGCGCGGCTAGTCTTCTGCTAACCGCCTCTCTCTTCCCTCCCACCCCTATCCCGTGGCCTCCACCCTCTTTCTCTCTACTCTCTATCCTTTTATAGGAGTATCTCTCACCAGTGGGGCCCTTTCCCACCTCCCTTATCCCGTGCGGTTTCCTCTCTACCCACGCGGTTTGTTTCTTTCTCCCTTCCCGCGGCGAGCTCCCTTCTTAGCTCGCGACCTTCTCCATGCTTTCTTATCCCGTGGGCCCCTCCTCCGGTGCTACTCGCCCAGTCTCTTTGACTATCCGCTTGACTAGGAAGCACCGATACGGGTACGGGTACCGGATACGATACGTACCCGGTACGGCGGTACGACAAAATTTTTAAAAAAAGGATATGGGTACGTCATGATACGTTATAACAAATATAATATATATTTATATATCACATGTGCAATAAATATTTCTCAAAACATCAAAACATCAAACATAAATCATAACTTGAAGTACGAGTTCACAAATCAATGCAACATAACATGAAGTTTTCAAATATTAAGCATTCGTAAATATTACAAAATTTAACATCTTATATGTTTAACCAAAAGAGAAAATTAAACTTATGTCTACTTATCAGTCTTTTTTTTCTTCTTCATTGTTGGAGATCAGCATCTTCAATCACCGGTTAGTCTAGAGACAAGTTAGTCGTTTGTTAATAACTTGCGTTGAATCAACATGTTCAATACACGTACTTGTAACAGAAACGAACCGATACCAAAAAAATACTCGGTACAGATACACAATTTAATTGGACATACCAACGCTTCTTAACATAGAACCAACCTTTGTTTACCCTAGAAAAACATACCCCTATCACGATATGCAAAATGATGTGCTAAGTCCAAGTGTGTCCACATAGGTGTATCCATCGAGTATCGGGTATGTACCGGTACCGGATACGTATCCGGTACGGGTACGCTGCCTTTGGGGAAGTATCCGTGCTTCATAGCCGCTTGAGTTCTCTAACTCGCGGACTCTTCTCCTATTCGCTCGAGTTCTCTACCTCGCGGACTCTTCTTCTATCCGCTCGAGTTCTCTAACTCGCGGACTCTTCTCCTATCCGCTCGAGTTCTCTACCTCGCGGATTCTTCTTTTACCCGCTCGAGTTCTCCTACTCGCGGCTTCCTCCTCTTGCCCGCTCGAGTTCTTCTACTCGCGACTTCCTCTTCCTATCCGCTCGAGTTCTACTCGCGGCCTCCTTCTTTGCTCTGACCGCTGGTGTGCACACTGAGACCGTGCGGTCTATCTTCTTTCCGTATTTTTTGGTCGCGGTCCGTTTGGCCGCTGGTGTACACATTGTGATCGTGTGGTTTGCTTCTCCCACATTGTGGTCGCGGTCTTCTCCTTGCCTGCTTGCCTGCCGAGCGGTCTCCAGTTCTTCTCGCAGCGGCCTTCGTCACCCGCTACAGTCTCTAGTCGTTGCGGCTTGCTAACCGCCCGACCTATAACGGTCTCTCTCCTGCTGCTTCTATGGGCTCTTCTTTCAACTCCACCGGCCCGGCGGCTAGTCCGCTTGCAGACCGCCCGGCTTGTTCTGTTGAAATACGCAACGAGCTGCGTATAACTACCATTTCTCTCTCTTAGAAGGACTTTATCCCTTGGGTGCATTCTGTTCGACGGGTTCTTCAGGCCAAGGGCCTTTTGCCTCACCTCACTCAGGCACTTCCATCTCCTCCAACTGACGACTGGCTCCGCAATGATGGTCGCGTTCAAACTTGGCTCCTCAATTCCTTGGATTGTGAACCTTATCAGATGGTCATGTATCACGAAACTGCCAAGGCTATGTGGGATGAGCTGCATTCCTTGTACTCAGCTCGGGACAGCTTTCATCATCTCTACGACATACTCACTAATCTTCTCGCTCTCGACACTGGTGGGGCTTCGGACATGACCTCCTTTGTCACTCGAGCCAAGACCCTGGCTGAGGCCTAGATCCAGCATCAGCCGTCTACCAATGATCATGATGCACAGCGCGCTCAGAAGGAAGCCGTCTGCATTTCCATCATGAAGGCTCGTGTTCTGTCTCACCTTCAGAGCATTCGGACTCAGGTTCTGGCTTCTCCCACAACACTGTCTTTCTCTGATGTTTGCTTCATGCTTCTCCGTGTGTCACCTCCTCCGGATACTTCTGCGCCTTCTCCCTCGGCCCTTCTTCAGCAGGCCCCATCCCCCCTACCGTCCCCACCTACCTCTGCTCGTAGCGGACGTTCGGGATCCCGGGGCCGTGGGCGCGGTGGCTGGGGTCGGCCGAAGTGTTCTTACTGCGGGAAGGACGGCCACCTTGAGGCGACCTGCTACCGGAAGATTGGTTATCCTCCTCGTCTGACGGCGTCTGTTGTTGTTGATGCTCCTCTGTCGCCCCTCCTGACCTTGAGGCCGTTCGTCTTCAGCTCCAGCAACTTCAGGGGCTACTCAACCCGCCCTCTGCCTCCGTTGCCTCTATCTCCAACACAGGTACTGCTTGTTTATCCACTAGTCCATGCTAGATCGTGGACTCAGGTGCCACTTATCACATTACCTCGCGACGGCCTGCTTAGTACTCGGATTCTCTCAACCCGTCGATCTCTCTTCGCTCGGCTCTTCATGTTCCGAGCTCCCCGTTCAATTTACTTTCTGTGGGGCGCCTTACTAGTGATCTTGATTGCACTGTCATATTCGCATCTACTTCTTTTGTTATACAGGATCGACGGACGCAGACTACCATTGGTAAAGGCACATTGCAGAACGGGCTCTACTTTCTCGATGACTCCCCTACCATTCTCTCTTTTGTCTCTTCCAGTGAGTGGCATCAATAACTTGGGCATGCCCCTCTGTCGGTCCTCCAGCAGGCTTTTCCTGATATATCTCTTCATCTGTTTCAATGTGAGTCTTGTATCTTCAGCAAGTAGCCGCGTTCTTCTTTTCCTGCGCATTGTACCCAGAGCGTTGCTCCGTTTGATTTAGTACATTCCGATGTATAGGGTCCTTTTAAGATTGCTAGTATTTCTGGATTTCGGTACTTTATCACATTTATTGATGATTACTCTCACACAACATGGTTTTACTTCGTGATCGCTCCGAGCTTCCCCGTATTTTTCGGGCCTTTGTCCTTGAGACCTGTACACAATTCCACACCACCCTAAAAACATTGCGCACCGATAATGCTCGTGAATACACCAGTCATGAATTTACGAATTTGTGCTATGAATTCGGGATTATTCATCAAACATCATGTACCTACACACCCCAGCAGAACGGCGTTGCCGAACGAAAGAACCGCCACTTACTCGATATAGCCCGCTCCCTCATGCTTCAAATGCATGTTCCCAAACCTTACTGGAACTTTACGGTCTCCACTGCCTACTTTCTCATCAACCGTCTCCCTTCCTCCGTCCTCCACTATGCTACTCCGTTCAGCCTACTATTTCCCGCCACTCCGGCCTTTCCTCTCCCGCCTCGTATCTTTGGCAGCACCTGCTACGTCCACCGTCTGGGGCCGCCCTCAGACAAGTTGGATCCTCGGGTGGCTAGACACATCTTTGTCGGATATTCGCGCACCCAGAAGGGCTATGTATGTTATTCTCCAGCTACCCGAAATATCTCGGTCTCTGCTGATGTTACCTTCCGGGAGGATCAACCTTTTTTCCCTGCTCCTTTCCCCGCTCATCTACCGCCCGCTCCTCTCCCGCCATCCATCCCACGTCCTGTTATCCCCGTTACTGCACCACCTTCACCGGTTCCACCTGCACCGGCTCCTGCTCCCTCCAAACCACCTGTTATCCGTGTCTACGCTCGTCGCCCTCCCAATTCTGGTGCCCCTCTGCAGTCGGCCTCAACCACGGCTACTCCGCGTCCTGCTGATCAGGTACCTCCCTCCACTGCTCATCCACTGGAAAACTGTGTCTGCCTCCATCGCCTCTCTCCCCAACTTCACACATTTGCTACTTCTCTTTCCTCGGTCTCTGTTCCTAACTTTGTGCAGGAGGCGCTCCAACATCCGGACTGGCGGGCCGCCATGGAGGAGGAAATGGTTTCTCTCTGGGCTAACCAGACATGGACTCTAGTACCCCTTCCTCCGGGTCAGAAACCGGTTGGGTGTAAGTGGGTCTTTGTCATCAAACATGCTGCAGATGGGACGATAGACCGTCTGAAGGCTCGTCTAGTGGCTCGTGGCTTCACCTAACAACAGGGGCTCGACTATGAGGAAACTTTTTCTCCAGTGGCCAAGCTCAATACCGTTCGTGTCCTCATCTCCATAGTTGTCCATCGCCAGTGGCCCTTACTCCAACTGGATATCAAGAATGTCTTTCTAAATGGTGATCTCCAGAAGACGGTATATATGCAGCAACCACCCGGGTTTGAGACCACGGGGGAGTCTCAGGTCTGTCGCCTTTTGAAGGCTTTGTATAGTCTCAAACAATCCCCATGGGCATGGTTTGAAAAGTTCAGTAAAGCCCTTCGGGATATTGGTTTTACTCGGAGCTCGGCCGACTTCTCACTGTTTACTCATCACCGAACAACAGGAACGGTTCTTCTGTTAGTATACGTTGACGATATCATCATTACAGGAGATGACTCACAAGGGATACAGGCGGTCAGACTACATCTGAGTCTCGTCTTTCAGACAAAGGATTTGGGGCCCCTACGGTAATTCTTGGGTCTTGGGGTGGCCAGACGGCCAAATGGGCATGTCCTCTCTCAACGAAAGTACTGTCTCGACTCCTTCATGATGAGGGCTATTCAGGTTGTAGGTTGAGTGACACCCCAATGGATGTAAACCACAAGTTGTGTGCCCAGGCATCTGACTCGGATTTCCTACTCCAAAATCCAGAATATTATCGTCGCATCGTTGGAAAATTGATCTATCTCACGATAACCAGCCCAGATATTTCCTTCACCGTGGGTATTGTCAGTCGGTATATGCACTCCCCTCGAAGATCTCATCTTCAGGCTGTTGAACGCATTCTCAGATACCTTAAAACAGCTCCCGGCCAAGGACTTGTCTACAGAACCTCCTCTTCAGCTCAAACATTGGTGGCATACTCGGATGTTGATTATGTTGGTTCTCTTGATGACCGGCAACCAACCAGTGGTTTTTTCACTTATTTTGGAGGACATTTGATTACATGGCGAAGCAAGAAACAAACGATCGTTGCTCGATCATCAGCTGAGGCAGAATACCGGGCAATGACATCTGTTGTGTCTGAACTGACATGGCTTGAGACTCTTCTCGCCGATATGGGTATAAATCTACCTTCACCAGCTCTCCTCCTCTGTGACGGCCAAGCTGTTATACATATTGCCAAGAACCCGGTCTTCCACGAAAGAACAAAGCATATCGAAATTGATTGTCACTTCATCTGGGAAAAGGTTCAAATGAAGAAGCTCGATCTAAAGCATGTTCCAGGGACTGAACAAGTTGCGGATGTCCTCACAAAGGCTATTTCCAGTACCCTCTTCTATCAGTGCTTGTCCAAGCTTGGCGCATACGATTTGTACACTCCAGCTTGCGGGGGAGTGTTAGAAAAGCTCATGTAAAGAGCCCATTATTGGGCCCATTTTTGTTTTTCCTCTTCTCTCTTCTTTAGTCCCACATCATGTATAGGATTGTTCTCTCTCTTTCTTCCTCCTATATATTTGTATTCTCTCTTTGTATTTAGACACACAAGCAATACATACAAGTTTTTGTGCTCTCTCAACAGATACAAACAACAATCCCCTCCTTAAACTTCAAACTCGGGATAACCACTTTCAAGGTTGAACTTGATGTCTCCATCTAAGGGAGGGAATTTTAAGATCCCTTGTTAAGGAGCCATCCACTCCTACTTCGAACTCGGGAGAACAACCTCTTTCAAATTTGAACCTTATGTCTCTATTTCAGGGAGATGCTGAAAGGTTAGATTCTTTTTCGATCAATATGATGTGTATGTTGATAAAGATATGAACAGAAATTGAAAAGATTAAGGATGTTCTTTATTAAGAAAAAAATCTCTTTAGATTGTCTCCGTCCCACCATCATAAGTTTGAAGATGATAAGCCCCTCTTTTAACACATCATTAACAAGAAATGGTCCTGCCCAATTCAGATTTAACTTGCCGACGGAAGCAATTCTAGCTACTGGATCGACTTTTTTCATAACAAAATAACTGACGGCGAACTGGTTTACCTCGACATGTTTGTCAAAATGCTTCACCATTCTTCTCTTAACCTCCTCCTGTCTGATCACAACCTACTCTCTTAACTCTTCGATTAAATCAAGGCTCAACCTGATCTCCTCATCATTGGTGCACATCCAATCCTCATCACACTACTTTGATAAGACAAACCTTGGACTCATTACCTCGAATTCTATCAGAATAAGTGCCTCAGAACCATGAGTGAGTTTGATAGGAGTTGTGGTGGATGGAGTAGTCCTCAATGACCATAACACTGGTGGTAATTATTCTTCCTAATTGTTGTGAACATTCTCAACTTTCCTCTTTAGGAGATTTAAAATTAGTTTGTTAGCCGCCTCAACTTGACTGTTACTTTTTGGATGGTGAACTGAGGCAAAACGACTCTCGGTTCCAATCTACTCACAGAAACTTATCAAGTCACAATGTTAAATTGGGGGCCGTTATCAGTGATTATTGTCATCAGAATTCCATGCCGACAAATAATCTCCCCCCAAATGAAATTCTTGATGACTTAGAGTGGTTTTCTTGGTCAAGGCCTTTGCCTCAATCCACTTGCTGAAATAGTCGATCATAACTAAAATAAAGCTGCATTGAATCTCCTCAAAAACGCATATCGTCAATGGTGATAAGAAAGTTCTTCTATACAAGACACCTGAGAGAAGGTAATAATGAGCCCCTTTTAGCTTGAAGTGTTTCTTACTTGTGAATGATGAATGAAAGTTTCCCGTTGAAAGGAAGAGAATGAACGTATCCATCCAAGATGAACGTTGATCAATCTGTATAACCTCTCCTTCAATTACAAGATGAAAAAGTTGTCATGATTCCTCCTAAGGGGGCATATTTTAATAGTTTGTCCGCCTCTGAATTCTCGGATCGAGGTATGTGATCGATGCTAAAGCTTCAAAGATAGCTGACTTCTTTCTTAACCAATACAAGGTACTTCTTTAGAATTGGATCTTTAGTCTCAAAGGTTGCCTTCACCTGAGATTCCATTACTAAGGATTTTGTTCGAACTTTAATGTCGTTGACTCCCAATTCTTTAGAAAATCTTAGACCGACAATGAGAACTTCATACTCCGCTTAATTGTTAGTAGTTGGGAAGTAGAACTTGACAACTTGCTCCAATCGAACTCCATTTGGGTTGACAAGTACAACTTCGAAACCTAACGAATCTTTGCTCGAGGTACCATCTACAAATATTATCTAGGCTGGGGTCTTGACTTCTCTCTGTGCTTTCTTTTTTGTTGTATCAACCATGAAATTTGTTAGTACTTGAGCATTGATTGTCATTCTTGGCACATGAGAAATATCAAACTCGCTGAGCTCAATATCCCACTTGGCTAGTTTGTCAGAATGTTTTAGATTTTCTAAGACATTCTTCAAAGGAAGAACAGTAACTACTTGTATAGAATGAGCTTAGAAGTATGGTAAGAGCCTTCGTGCCGAGATAATCAAAGTCAATGCTAGTTTTTCAAGAATCGGAAACCTTGTCTCTGCATCTTTTAAAATTTTGCTGACATAGTGTACTGGATATTGCTTTCTCGTATCTTCTAGAACTAGAACTGAGCTAACAACATCAGATCCAACACCAAGGTAAACCAGAAAGGTTTCCCCTTCCCGAGGACTTCAAAGAAGCGGAGTAGATGTTAATTTCCTTTTGAGCTCATTGAATGCTCGGTCACACTCCTCTATCCATTCAAATTTTCCGACTCCACGAAGACTTTTGAAGAATGGGGCACATTTATTTCCAAAATGAGAGATGCCCAGCACTGCGATTCTACCTCCCAACTACTGAACTTCCTTTGGATATCTTGGAGGTGACAATTCAAGAATCGTCTTTACTTTATCAGGATTTAGTTCGAGCCTCTGGGGCGTTAAGAGATGTCCCAAATTTTTTCCTTTACTATCCCCAAAGACATAGTTAGTAGGGTTGAGCTTCATCTTAAACCTCTGAAGAGTGAGCATCGTCTTTACTGCCTCAGGTTTCATTTCCTATACCCCTCCCTCTGGTCGTGATAAAGTGAGCATTGTTGATGATTCCCTTTCCTTTATTGCTGGGAAGGGCTTCATTTCTTGTTCCTCTCTCACCTTATCAATGGTTTTGCATGCTCCAAATTTCACACGTAATTTACTCTCTATTATCCATTTGACAAACTCCAAAAACTGTCGGTAACCTTTCATCTTTCCTCTTGTGTTTTTCAGGACATGAAGACGAGGACGGTGATTGGCTCTGGTAGTCTGGTCAATGAACTGTACGTGCTCGATTCCAGCCCAGTAGCACACCCTCCGGCCCTTCACTCCAGCACATCCGATTTATATTTCTGACATTGTTTCTTAGGACACCCGTCTATCCCTGTTATGAAGTTATTGTTTCCTGTTATGCCGCTGCTATCTTTGACTTCAACACACTCCCACAGGGTCGAGAGGTGAACAACCACAACTTGTTTTCCCTTGTTGAGACCAGGCTTGTCGCCCTCCTTTTTGCGATCAGATCCTGAAGCTTTCTGGCTTTCAATATCTTTTCAATCAAAACATTGAGAGCTCGATAACTCTCGGTGTGATGACCTTTCATTTTATGGAATTCACAAAGAAGATCTAGATTGTGGCTTCTGGCATCCGATCTGAGAGAGGAAGATCTCCAAAAGCCAAGCTGCTTCTAGATAATTTGGACCACCTCGTCTATTGGAAGGATGAGGTGTCTTCATACTGACCTTGAAAAGAACGAGCTGGAGGTGGAAAAGGAATATGTACGAGGAGGATGAATGATAAGAATGCAGAGCCAACTGAGGCTAAGGAAGGGGAGTCGGCTTGCTCCTGAAGAATGTGAGATCGGTGAGGCCTCATTTGCTGGAAATGGAAGTGAGGAATGTGCGGACGGTGATGGCAGAAGTTCCTCCCACGTTGTGTTGTCGGTGGGGGAACTCTAGACGAGGATTCCTTGGTAGTTGGTGAAGGACCGACTGAGATGGAGTTTGGATAGCTCCCTACCCGCTTCTTCCGCACCATCTTGGAAGGGGAAGAGACAAAAGCAGGATTAGAGGTTTCTCCCTCTGTAAAGCGGTTGGCCAAATCGATTAGCTCCTGATAGGAAAAAGGTGGCCTTCAAATCATCTCAAACTTGAAAAGACCTTCTTGAAGTCTGCAGAGAAGCACCATCTAATACATGGAAGGATCCACATCATGGATCCCCAAAGTCGCCTCTTGAAACCTGTTCACGAAGTGACATAGTTTTAGTTTCCCCTTGCTAAAGTTTGAAGGGGGTGCGACCGCTACTCTTCCTCTTCCTTGAGGTTGCAAACCTCAAGAGAACCTTCGTTCGCAGATCTCCAAAGGAGGAATTAGAACTAGAGGGCAACTTAAAGAAACATGCCCTTGTCTTGTCATTGAAGGTTATGGTGAGTAATCTGCATCGAATCCTATCGATCAGAGTCCTCATGGAAATGGCGGACTCGAAAGCCTGGAAGTGGTAGAGGTATCTTCCCTTCTAGAGAAACGAGGAAGATCTGGTTCCCTAAAACCATTCCGGACAACCTCCCAACAAATTTGCTCATCGGAAGAAGTCGTGGCGGATGGCGAACTCTTCTTCTTGCAGATGTATGGGCGTAGGCGGTGGGGTCACAGGAGTTGCGGGTAGACGAAAGGAGTTGTGGGCACTCCTGCAGAGGACGTCAATCTTTGAGCCAAATCAAAAATTTCCTTCATCATTATTTCAAACTGCTGTGCATTTTCATGCTGAGACTGCTCAAGTCTCTACTCAAGAGCCTCTATGGAGTTCACGCCCTCTTACACAGGACAGACTCCAGGCGGATTCCTTCTGGGCTGGCAGTTGCCTATGCTTAACCGATTGATTCCTCAATCCACTCAAATCTGAAGGTCACGTGATCCAGTGTTGGCACCAAAATTTTACCCAACAAAATCACGGTCTACTACGAAGGAAACTAAGAGTGGTCGGCTGCTACGCGGTTGCCACAGGCGAGTTCGAAAGAACAAGGAGAGATATCGCAAGAGGCAAAGCCAGACTTCCCGCAATGACAACTTAGTGTTACGGGTGATGTTATTTCTAGCAGAAAAAATGATTACACAAGAACCACTAGGAGGAGCTCATAGTAGCTTGAAGGGCACAGAAGAAAGTTCGAAGCAGGAAGGAGCTGAAACTCAGATCCCTTTCTTAGTACTATGCACCCGTATTTATACTAGTGAGGATCTGTCCAAACGGGCAGGTAGAAAAAAAGACGGATTGCCCGAGTTATAGGAGACCTAGGCATGGATGAGATACTACATGGCGTGCAAATAGCCAAAAAAGATAAGTCATGCAGACACACATGAGTTTTCTCCCGAGCTTAGGCAAAAGAAGCTGCACTAAGAGAATAATAATATA
This sequence comes from Platanthera zijinensis, assembly GCA_039513925.1. Classification (NCBI taxonomy): domain Eukaryota; kingdom Viridiplantae; phylum Streptophyta; class Magnoliopsida; order Asparagales; family Orchidaceae; genus Platanthera; species Platanthera zijinensis. Next base: position 246,665,414 of record CM077079.1, on the reverse strand, counting down.
CTAGTTGAAGGGTTAGGAGGTCTTCAAAGACTGTTTGCCCAAACTGGCGAGGGGGGGGCACCTTTCTCAAACGGCTCGAGTGACGCAGATACAGAAGGCTTGTCTGCTTGGACTGCAGAGGAGAGTATTAGTTTGCTAGAGATTGGGGAGCTGTGCAGTCACTCAGAGGAGATCGCAGGGGTTGCTAAGGAACTAGGTTGGGCGGCATCTAGAGGGATGTCTGCCTACTCCTTGAGGCAAACTGGAACTGCTCATCTTGGCAGACAGCATAAATTCAATGTGAGCTCCAAAGTCTGCCTGCACTGACTACTATAGAGGTTGTTTTGAATTCAGCCTGAGGCCGCAGGATTTGGGTAAACACCACATATATTTGTAATAATTTGTACTTATATTTAAATAATTAAAAATTGAAAGCATATCTCTCATTCTAGGTTTAATTGAAAATCACGAATTGCATATTCGTTTTGTATTGTATCTCGAAAGTCGTACAACATTCTCGTCTCCATGCCACATAGGCAAAGCATCATGATGGATTCAAATGCAAAGCCAATAGATCATATGAAAGTCAAACTATCCAGAATAATGCGTGAAGATTAAAAAAAGTCATAGGAAGTGGGCATTCCGAAGACCAAATAGCTCGAGAGGGTTTAAGGATTTTTTATGTCTGGCTATATGTTAAAATAAACTCTAGGTTAAGTGTTTTTCAAGTGTGCACGACTGACGCAGGAGCATATGATCAACGAAGTTGTTGGATGCTTATCAGAGTCCCAAGAAACCTTATTGAAACCCCTATTAGAAATAGAGAATTTGTATGGGGTCCCCAATGTCAAAACAGAGACCTGATACAAGATGTCGGGCATGTTAATAAAATAAGAAGATTTTGCATCGGGTCCTATATATCAAACTGAGGCCTGATACAACAGGAACATACCTTTCTTTATTGTTTTATGTTTGAGTTAGGGTTTGGGTCTATAAATACCCCCTTTTTCTCGTTTTCAAACTTTGTTTAACTCTATTTTAGTTTGAAACCCTGTCCGTCAAGGCATAGTTTATCTTTCAGGGTGAAAGTCTTTAGTTTCAAGAGTAGTTAACATCTAGAGGGGGTGAATAGGGTTTAGGTCTTTTTATAGTTTCTCCTTATTTTGGTGTGTTGTGAGTTAGATTAAGTTAGCTTTCAAGATCACACAACAAGCACACAAAAGATTTATAGTGGTTCCCCAGATTATGGGTACATCCACTGTCCCTCTCACCTTTCTAACAGCTTGTTAGACAAGGCCACTTCTCCAAGCTCGGCTCCAAAAAGCTTACAACACAGATCCCTCAGGATCTCTCAGTCTCCTCGAAGACCTACCTCAGGCACAAAGCCCTACCACTCAGAGCCAGCAGAGCTCCTACAACTCAGTGATCCACAGACCACCTACCTCAGACTTATCTGTAAGTCCTACAACTCAGGCTAGGAGGATAGTCCTACTGCTCAGATCCACTCCTACATCCTACCTCAGGTTCTCCACTTGAATCCTACCTCAGATCTACAGAAGATCTTACACTCAGCCTTTATATATTAGGATTACACTCAGATCTAATGATCCTACAGAGAGAGTAATGGTTTGTTGATGATGTTTAGACACCAGAGAAATATTCTCTGTGTCTTCCTCCTTCTGTGTTGAGATAACTCAGTCCAGTCTTCTTCACAGCTCCAGAAAGTGTTCTTCAGGAATATTCAGCTTGAGCTTGTAAAGTAACTACAGCTAGGTCTTCCCTTTGCTGCTCCTTGTTTCTCAAAGATGTCTCTCTGAACTTGTTGTTGAGGATGAGACTGACAACAACTATCTTACTAGAACTTTCAGATCAGTAGTTTGAACACCTTCTCTTAGCTCTGCAACAATGTCGAGAGGAAGAAGATGAAGTTCAGCACTTTCCCAAAAGTTCATGTCTTCTCAGTGATCTGATTCCTTTTCTATCTCGCCGTCCAACTGCTCTTTGAGTCTTGGGCCCACTTGGATTTGGTAGCTGCAATCTTGCTTTTGCATTAAATGCAATACAGGATGCATGCAACGCCATTTGTCGTGTACTGTAGACTTCCCGCAACATTTTAAATTTCTGCTGACATCAGCACCTGTGAAATTAGTCAAATGCAGACAATTCATCATAGGCGTTGAGTGAAGGTATGTCACTCAGCACCAAAACACTTAGCCAAATTTTCTGCAGCACCAGGCGTTGAGTTGACAATACTCAACGAATATAGACTTTAGCTGTCTAACTGAATAGGCATTGAGTAAGCCTTCATCACTCAACGCATTTGGACTTAGCCGATTTTCTCTGAATGAAAGCGTTGAGTGAGTTGTCTACACTCAACGCTTTCTGTCTTAACCAGCTCATCTTCCTGAGGCGTTGAGTGAACAGCCTTCACTCAACGCTTATGTACTTAGTAGAATTTCTTATTGAGCTGGCATTGACGGTTCTGGACTTAGACAGAATTTTTGTCTTCAACTTTTGAGGCTTTGAATGAACATTGTTCTGTCGACGCTTTCTTCTTTAAGCTTTGAATGAACTGCCTTCACTCAACGCTTCTGGACTTAGGCTCTGTTTGGTTGGGCTGTTACTGATGGTAAGCTGTTGATGAAAAACCGCTGATAGAAAAAGTGCTGATTCTGGTAAATGGAGTTTTGCTAAAAAACTGTTTGGGTTAAATGGAGTTTGCAAAACGGAGTTTTCAAAAAGTTGTTTGGAAAAAAAACGGAGTTTTGAGTGAATTTTTTTTCTACATTTTTTAATTACTAACAATTAAATTTTTTTTCCAAATTTTTACAGGGTTATGTTAAAATTTTCCAATATGCTGTAGCTCCAATTCATTCCATTATAGTTGGGAAATCTATAGTAGATGATAATGAACTGGTCTCACCGATGATAACAGACGAAGAAAGTAAATATACAAAAAAAATTAATTTTCAAGATTGGGAAAACGAAAACTAATTTCCAAGAGCTTCGGGCATACTATTCTTGAAATCTTCCTCTCTTTTCTTGGAAAAGGAGCCCTCCAAGTTTCGATGTTTAAACAGGAATGATGACGGCAAGGGAGATCTTCCTCTCTTTTCAGGCTTTCGTTGGCCTGAAGGATGCTTTTAGCCGCCTGGAAAATAGTAGATCGAGAAAATTATCTTCTCAATTTTGGTTCAGAGAACTGCAATGTGAAGCTTGGAAGGATCCATTAAGACATGAGGAAGATGAAAAAAGAATAGAGGAGAGGAAAGGCTGTGAAATAATAAGATAAATTTATAAAAATGAAAGGTTTATCTAGATTAGCAATGGGTTCAGAAGAAATGGTCGGGAAGCATCCGGTGGCGCTCGGGGGGAGATGGGGTGTCGGGAAGCTCGTCGATTTGTCGTCGTTGTGGACGCAGAGCTCGACGAGAAGGCTAGGGGCATCCACTCGGGGGAGATCGGGAGGGTCTGCCGGAGTTTCGGGGCAATTTTAGCCGGCGACGACGGCGAAGTGGTGGGGATCGGAATATCGCACACACTCCCGAGGGTTTCGCGAAGGAAGAAACGACAGCACCTGCGTCTGCGGCTGGAAGCGAAAAATACCTGCGGACGGGAGCTAGAACAAACCTGCGGCCAAACCCAAACTGCCTTATTAAAATAAGTTGTAGAAAACCCAGCTTATTGCCATAATCATGGTGCGGCCCAACCACACCGCAGGCCATAAGCCCAACCAAACGCCGCCTTAGCCAGAATCCTACTCTGTTTCTCATATGCTTTGACTGCTTGAGCTTGACTCAATGCTTCTGGCTCTGGGCGTTGAGTGAACTGCCTTCACTTTACGCATTTGGACTTAAACAAAATTATGACTTGGAAATAGTTAGGCTTTGACGGTCCATGCTTTACTCAACGCTTCTTGTCATCTGACATTGAGTGAATTGTCTTCACTCAACGTCTGTGGACTTAGACAGATTTCCATCTTTCCTGCATTCTTCCTTGTGCCCACCTGCCACTGTTACTTAGACAACTTGTCTAATCATTGAAACAAGTAATCACCTGCATACAAAGAACTTATGGCAACCATTAAATACACACATGTGTATACCATTGTCTTGTAGGCCTTCTTCAAATTAGGGGCATTAGGATCAATGGACCCAACACAGGGTTCCTCGTAGTAAGGTCTCCGTTCATCCGAAGATCATGAAAATGTTGAAATTTGCTCAGATTGAAGCGGTACTTATTCTGAGTCTAATTTTGAGGGTATTGTCCTGCTTGAAATATTTCAAATGAGCTCGATTTTTTTTTCAAATAAACTAAATTTATATATGCATATGGATATCACCAATTCTAATCACTTGTACACTCCAGTTCAATGGTTCTCCAGTTTTTAAGTTCTTTAAGCTTATGTGCATGTTTTGATGGTTGTTAGATTCCCTTCTTTGACATATTTCATTCCATTTCATTTTACTATTCTGAGTCAATTCAAGGAACCATAAACTATTTCGAGGATCAAATAGGGTGGATTTAAAGCATAAATCAAAATGAGCATTTATTTTAGAATCAGTAAATAGATCCAGTGCAGATGAACAGAAAAATTAATTGGATGGTGTAGAACTATCTGAATTTGATATAATGCATATGAACGTGAAGAAACCTACTGAACAAGGCTACTATCATGCCGAAGATGAACATGAAGAATACATGAAACTATAAATGGAAGAACTTGTCAGTATGGATTCCTTAATCCACCAATGAAAACACAAGGGTCTGATCCAAATATTGTGAATAAACTTACAGCAATAAAACTTTGGATTGTTGCTTCCCTCCAGCAGCTTTCTCGAAGAAGTGCAGGCTGGGAACCATTATCTCCAGAAAAAGAACAATAAATTCGAGTATCCCTTAATCTCATTAGCACACCATCAACTCTAAGCTGAAATGTCAATTTAATAAATTTACTTGAAATCCTCAACAATTCAAATGCTTACAGATCTATATCCAATAAACCTAATCAAGTAAAATCAGGTAAATCAGTTTCAGCAACCAGAAGGGATGGAAACTGTTGAGAGAGCACAAAACTTGTATGTATTGCTTGTGATGTAAATACAATGAGAGAATACAAATATATAGGAGAGAGAAGGAGAGAAGAAATCCTATACAAGATGTGGGACTAAGAAGAGGCGGAAAAAATAATAAAGAAAGGGGCCCAAAAATGGGCCTTTTACATGGGCTTTTCTAACACTCCTCCGCAAGCTGGAGCGTACAAATCGTATGCGCCAAGCTTGGACAAGCACTGATAGAAGAGGGTGCTGGAAAGAGCCTTAGTGAGGACATCCGCAACTTGTTCAGTCCCCGGAACATGCTTCAGGTCGAGCTTCTTCATTTGAACCTTTTCCCGGATGAAGTGACAGTCGACTTCAATATGTTTTGTTCTTTCGTGGAAGACCGGGTTATTGGCTATATGTATAGCAGCTTGGCTGTCACAGAGGAGGAGAGCTGGGGAAGGGAGCTTTACACCCAGATCGGTAAGAAGACTTTCAAGCCAAGTTAGTTCAGAAACCACCGAAGCCATTGCCCGGTATTCTGACTCAGCTGATGATCGAGCAACGACAGCTTGTTTCTTGCTTCACCAGGTAATCAAATGTCCTCCAAAATATGTGCAAAAATCACTGGTTGACCGTCGATCATCAAGAGAACCAGCATAATCAGCATCAGAATATGCTACCAATGTTGGAGCTGAAGATGAGGTTTTGTATACCAATCTTTGACCAGGAGCCGTTTTAAGGTATCTGAGAATGCGTTCAACGGCCTGAAGATGAGATCTTCGAGAGGAATGCATATATCGACTAACAATACCAACAGCGAAGGAAATATCTGGTCTGGTAACTGTGAGGTAGATCAATTTTCCAACGAGACGACGATAGTATTCAGGATTCTGGAGTAGGAGATCTGAGTCAGAAGCCTAAGCGCATAACTTGTGATTTGCATCCATTGGGGTGTCAATCGGCTTACAACCTGAACAAAAAGTATCATGGAGGAGGTCGAGGAAATACTTCCATTGAGAGAGGACATCCGGCCGTCTGGCAACCTCAAGACCCAAGAAGTATCGAAGGGGCCCCAGATCTTTTGTTTGAAAAGTTGTGCTCAGATGTAGTTTGACCTCCTGTATTCCTTTCGAGTCGTCTCCAGTAATTATGATATCATCAGCGTAAACTAACAGAAGAACCGTTCCCGTTGTTCGGTGACGAGTGAACAATGAGAAGTCTGTCGAGCTCTAAGTAAAACCAACCTCCCGAAGGGCCTTACTGAACTTGTCAAACCACGCCCGTGAGGATTGTTTGAGACCATACAGAGTTTTCCTAAGGCGACAGACCTGAGACTCCCCCGTGGTCTAAAACCCGGGAGGTTGCTGCATATACACTGTTTCCTGGAGATCGTCATTCAGAAAGGCATTCTTAACATCCAGTTGGAATAAGGGCCACCGGCGATGGGTAGCCATAGAGATGAGGACCCGAATGATGTTCAGTTTGTCTACAGGAGAAAAGGTTTCTTCATAGTCAAGCCCATGTTGTTGGGTGAAGCCACGAGCCACCAGGCGAGCTTTCAGTCTGTCAATTGTCCCATCAGCAGCATGTTTGATGACAAAGACCCACTTACACCCAACCGGTTTTTGCCCGGAGGAAGGGGGCCGAGAGTCCATGTTTGGTTGGCCTAGAGAGCAGCCATTTCCTCCTCCATGGAGGCCCACCAGCCAGGATGTTGGAGCGCCTCCTGCACAGAGGTAGGAACAGAAACCGACAGTGAAGTAGCAAATGTCCGAAGGTGGGGAGAGAGGCGATGTAGAGAGACAAAGTTCGCCAGCGGATGAGCAGTAGAGGCGGGCACCGGATCAGGAGGGCACAGAGAAGCCGAGGTCGAGGCCGACTGCATATGGGGCAACGGAATGAGGAAGGCGGCGAGTGTAGACACGGATAACAGGCGGCTTGGACGGAGCAGGAGCTGGGTCAGGAAGAACTTGTGGAGGAGGCGCAGTAACGGGAATGACAGGTCGTGGGAGGGATGGTTGTAGAGTTATCGGTGGTAGAGGTGTGGGTAGAGGAGGAGAGAAGAAAGGTTGATCCTCCCGGAAGGTAACATCAGCAGATACGGAGACTTTTCGGGTAGCCGGGGAATAACACACATAGCCTTTCTGAGTACGGGAATATCCGACGAAAATTTATTTAGCCGCTCGGGGATCCAACTTGTTCGTGGACGGACCTAGAAGATGGACGAAGCAAGTGCAGCCAAAGACCCTGGGTGTAATAGGGAAGGCCGGAGCGGAGGGAAAGAGGAGTCTGAACGGAGTGGCATGGTGGAGAACCGAGGAAGGGAGGCGGTTGATTAGGAAGCAAGGAGTGGAGACCGCAAAGTTCCAGTAAACTTTGGGAACATGCATGTGAAGCATGAGGGAGCGGGCAACGTCAAGCAGGTGTCTGTTCTTTCGTTCGGCAATGCCTTTTTGCTGGGGGGTGTAGGCACGAGATGTCTGATGAATAATACCGAACTCCACGCATAGATTGGCAAATTCGTGGCTAGTGTATTCGCGAGCATTATCAGTGCGCAACGTTTTTATGGTAGTGGAGAATTGCGTACAAGTTTTTAACACAAAGGCCCGGAACACGCGAGAAAGCTCGGAGCGATCACGTAGTAGGTAAAGTCACGTCATACAAGAGTAATCATCAATAAAGGTGATAAAGTAGCAATAACTGGAAATACTAGTAACTTTGAAAGGACCCCAAACATCAGAGTGAACTAAATCAAAAGGATCCGAGCTCCGAGTACAATATGCGGGAAAAGAAGAACGTGGTTGCTTACCGAAAATACAAGAATCACATTGAAAAGGAGGAAGAGATACATCAGGAAACGCCTTCTGGAGGACTGGCAGAGGGGCATGCCCAAGACGGTGATGCCAATTGACAGATGAGACGAAGGAGACGAAGGAAAGGACGGTTGGAGATGCATCGAGAAGGTAGAGCCCATTTTAGAGTTGACCCTTACCAATGGTAATCCGCGTCCGCCGATCCTGTATCAAAAAAGCAGAGGAGGTGAATGTGACAGAACAATCCATATCATTAGTAAGACGGCCAACAGAAAGTAAATTAAATGGGGAGCCCGGAACATAAAGGGCCGAGCGAAGAGAGATGGAGGGGGTGAGGGAGAGGTTAGCACAACCGGAGACCGGAACAATCGTCCCATTAGCCACGGTGATACACTTCGGATGAGGAGCATCTGAGAACTTGGGCGGCCGCAGCGAGGTGATGTGATGAGTGGCACCCGAGTCCAAGATTCAGCGCGGACTGGAGGAGAAACAAGCCATACCTGCAGTGGAGGTGGAGGCAATAGAAGCGGATGGAGGGCTGAGCAGGCCATGAAGTAGCTGGAGTTGGAGGCGGACGGCCTCAAGGTCGGTGCCTGTGGCAGAAGAGCTGTCAGCTGCAACAGCAGCAGTCGGACGAGGAGGGTATCCATGTTTCTTGTAGCAAACAGTCTCAGTGTGGACGTCCCGGCCGCAATAGGAACACTTTGGGCGTCCCCGACCACCACGCCCCCGTCCGCGGGAGCCCGAACGTCCACCACAAGTAGAAGACGGTGGGGGAAGTAAGGGGGGAAGGGTCTGCTGGAGAAGGGCCGGAGAGGAGGGTGCAGGAGTATCCAGGAGTGGTGTCACTTGAAGGAGCATAGAGCAAACATCAGATAAGGAAGGAGTAGCTGCCGAAGCCAGAACCTGAGCACGGATACTCTGAAGGTGTGTCGGGACACGAGCCATCATCATTGCAATGCAAACGGCCTCCTTTTGTGCGCGTTGAGCAGCAAGATCAGTGGTAGAAGGTTGATGCTGAATCCAGGCCTCCGCAAGAGCTTTAGCACGAGCAACAAAAGATGCCATGTCTGCAGCCCCGCCAGCATCGAGAGCCTGAAGATCGGTAATAATGTCATAGAGGTGCTGGAGGCTGTCCTTGCCGGAGTATAAGGAGTGGAGCTCATCCCACATAGCGTTGGTCGTTTCATAATACATGACCATTTGGTAGGGCTCACCCTCCAGGGAATTGAGGAGCCACTTCTGAACACGACCGTCGTTGCGCAACCAGTCGTCGGTAGTAGGAGAAGGAGGTCGCTGAGTGAGATGATGAACAAGGCCTTTGGCCTGAAGAACTCGGCGAACAGAGTGCACCCATGGGATAAAGTTCTTCTTTCCAGACAGGGAGATGGTGGTGATCCACAGCTCATCGCGGATTTCAGGAGGAGCCGGGCGGTCTGCAGAGGTGTTAGCTGGGCGGTCTACAGAGGGGTTAGCCGCCTGGCCGGTGGAATCAACGGAGGATCCCATGGAGCCCGGAGAGGCCGCAGCGAGCGGAAAGAGGGCGTGGCGGGAAGAAGAGGTCTCCGCGGGAGAGCTCTTGCACGACAAGCCCGCGCGATTTAAAGACGAGGCCGCAGCGGGTAGTCAAGGCGACAAGAGAAGCGGTAAGCACTGAGAGAGAAAGGGAGGCCGCGACCAGAGTGTGGATAGACAGACCGCACGGTCACAGTAAACACACTAGCGGCCAGAGAGGGAGCGATAAGAGAGGTCGGCTCAAGCAGAACACGGGATTAGACGCAGCGGTTAGGGAGAGAGACCGCGCGAGAAGGAGAACTCGCGCGGCAAGGAGAAGGCAGCGGGAGGGAGAAGTCAAAAGAAGAAGCCGCGAGTAGGAGAACTCGAGCGGCAAGGAGGAGACAGCGGGAAGGAGACCGCGCGGCAAGAAGGAAGCCGCAGCGGACAGAAACAAGGACCGCGCAGCAAGAAGGAAGCCGCGTGGGAGAGGGTCCCACGGGTCAGGGGAGAGAAAAGGCTACAAAAGAGAGAGAGAGGGAGAGGGGTGGAACCACGGGGGGGAGAGGGAGAGGAAGCGGTTAGAAAACAGGCAGGCCGGCGAGAAGATGAACCCGCGGATAGAAGCGGGTAGGAAAGGAGAGGTCGTAGAACAGTTCGCGGACAGGGGAGGAAGGCGGTCTGGGCGGTTAGAAAATGGGAGACCGCAGGGACCGGGAACCTGGCTCTGATACCATGTTGAGAGAGCACAAAACTTGTATGTATTGCTTGTGTATGTAAATACAATGAGAGAATACAAATATATAGGAGAGAGAAGGAGAGAAGAAATCCTATACAAGATGTGGGACTAAGAAGAGAAGGAAAAAAACAATAAAGAAAGGGGCCCAATAATGGGTCTTTTACATGGGCTTTTCTAACAGAAACCAATTAGAGATACCTTGTAAAATAAATAGAAATAACTATGTAAAAAAATAGAAATAACTATGTAATTTTCTTCAGTTCAACTCACCCAGAAACGGAGAAGAAGAAACCAACTACTTGGCATCACTCTCTACAACATTGAGAAAAAACATGATGAATTAGTAAGCTTTACACAATAGACATAATGAAGAATCCAATAAATAAGTGAGCATCCAAACTTACGACTTTTACAGTCAAGAGAGATATTCCATTATCAGCCAATTCATCTTCGTACAAGATAATCTAATGGTCAGACATATTTAGTGTCAAAAGAATGCCATAAATAAAGAAAGTCGAGAAAGACAGATATCCCAGTATGAAAAGTCCATAACCTCATCATAAAAAAGTATTGGTTCATTTGATGACAGTGCAGCCAGATTAATGCGCTGATGACAATCCTCCCAGTTTAGACTGCGGCGCCCATCATTTAAATTCAACTATGTAGGAAGAAACTCGAAGCATTTAATGCCAATCATATTCCAGTGTATAGAACTGATAAAATATGTGGATTTCTTAATCTGGCATTAAATCTTTTCATGTAGCAACCAATAAAGTCTTTGGCAATTTACAATGTCTATTAATTAAAAAATAATGCACTGTTCATCATAATTTACTGCTAGCCAACCCCGAGCATAATTCTTGATACTAGAACTTTAGGCATAATAATGAGTAATTTGATCAATAGTGGTTAAGTTGTCCCCAGTATACTCTGGAGGTTCAATTTAAGTCAAAAATAACTAACTACAAATCCAGAAGTAAGCTTGTGTACAAAACCTGCTATGACACTCCATTAGTGGTTGTTCTATTCGGTGAGTGCACCCTTTTAACACGCTTCCTCGTAATTATGCATGTAGAGCAATTAATATATTATTCTCAAGGATTTGAATGAATTTGTATGCGTAGGATGGTGTTTGAAGCTACAACAGGAAAAAACCGTAGTCATATTTGCAAAGAATGAAAAAAATTGATCCAAACATAAAATGATTAGTCAAGTCTGCAAGTTAGATGTTGTGTTGGGTGTCAAAAGAATTATCAGTGCTGAGAACCAGTCCACCGAAGTAACAATATCAAAGGACTATACTAAAGAAAAACAATGAAGCCGAACAACAAACACTCGCAAATAAGAGATTGTATGTGAGGGAGATGAGATCAAGTGATTGTGGAGGTGGTAGCAGTTATCTAGGACTGTGTGAGCATGGAATGGTGGATGTAAGGGTGGGACGGGGTTGTTGGGGTTGTTTGAAAGGGAGTGGGAAGAGGGGTTGCACGGGAATGGAGATCCGGCTATATGGTGGGGGATGGAGGGGTCGGTGTGGTTTTATAGGGTTGATGGGGGTGGTTTAGAGAGGACAGTTGGGAATGGACGGTTGAGTGGGTCAGGGCCAAGGGATTGAAGGGGGAATGTGACTGCTGGCTTTGAGATGGCATAGGAGGGCTCCTGCAGTAAAAAGCATGGGCTATAGCAAGGTTGGTAGGGAGAAAACAACAAAAGTTGTTATTTTGGGTGTGCTAGGTACAGACGGTTATTTGGAGGGTAGAAATGGGATTGGCTGCTATTTGGAGGCGATGGTGGGGTGTCGGTAATGCTAACATTCAAGGGGAGCATGATACAAACATTATGAGTCGACACCTTAAGGTTTTGTGGATTCAACATCACGAGAGCATGTTGGCATCAGGAGAAAAAAGTCTCCAAAATCTGCAATAGCTGTCAAACCAGACCCCCCCCCCCCCCCCCACCCACACACACCACCTTTCTTCTATTTATAATAAAACATGACTATGACAACCATCTTGGACGGCTATGATTAACCGTACATGATGGTTGTCCGTTCTCACTAAATAAAATGCTAGAAAATAAAACAAATAAAAAATATATCGAAACGTCACTTTGAATGAGACTGCATGCTCAAATCGTCCATCGGGCAATCCCAATTATGCCAGGTGACCAATCAGCCCCAAATATACCTCAAAACGCATACTCTAATGTTTCATTGATCCCCATTAACAATGTCTATGTTGGATTTATGCATACATTTTATGTATTATTAATTGAATTAATGTCAAATCTCGCAATTTTCATATGTTCCAATGTACTGTGTTGTGTTATATGTATGGGTAGGAATTCTATTAATGAACTAGCTCCTCTCAGCTCCCTTCTACTTTGTATCGGAGAGGAGTTAAGTGGTACCCGTATTTGTCGATCCCACCATTGTCAAGCCCGCATTCTCGTCTTTTTTGATCCCTAGTTTTTTCACCGATCTGTGCCAATTTTCGTTGATCTGCCCCATCATCATCGATCCCACACTCTCCTCAGCACCACCCCAATCTCAACTGCCAAAGCCAGCCCGTGTGCTCGTCAAGCCTCCATTAAAGCCCTAAGGGATGAGACGTCACTTCCAACAGTCGATCCTCTTCCCATCATTTGAAGCCATTCGCAGCCTCCAGCAATCTCCTTCCTACAGTCCTTCTGCTCGCTATCTTACCTGAGTCATCTCCTCCTTGATCTAGTGAAGAGTCTACCATACTTCTTTTCCCCACTAATGGCTGCCAAATCCATCCTCAACATACTGCTCTATCTGGCACATGAGTTTTTAAGTGGTGTAACATGTTGAAATGATTGCTTGCTTTTTCTTGTTGTTCTTGTTCTTTTTCAAGCCATGTCTCCATGGAAAATTCTTCAATTTTGTCTCCCAACGCTCAGATGCCACTTATGAGTGACCCTCAAAAAACGGATGGACACTCTGGCTTGCAGAAGATTGATACTGTGTCACTTGATGGTAACAACTACCTTGAATGGACTCATGTTGCTCAACAAGCTATTAGTAGCCCACTGGTTATATGATCGTTTCCCTTGCTATATGACTGAGCCACCCAAGACTGATCCATCATGAAGGAAGTGGGACTCCGATAATTCCTTGGTCGTCTCATAGCTTCTCCACTCCATCTCCTATGGTATATAGGATCTATATGTTATGAATTTTGCATACGAGATGTAGACTCATGCTCGTGAGACCTACTTACAGATCGGAAACTCTACTCATGTTTATGGACTTACTCAATGAATCCTTGAGCCTCAACAGGGCTCCATTAATGTCTCCTTTTATTTCTCTGAGTTCGAAAGGTTACATCAAGAAGTGATGAAGATCGACGGTGATCTCTATGTTCAAACATGAATACTAATTGATCTGCCCTGATGATCACTAATTGTTCTGCCCTGATGATCACTAATTGTTCTGCCCTGATGATCATTAATTGTTCTATCTTGACTTGTTTTGGTCATGGAACACCAGGCAACCCTACCCCTTTATGAGATTCTTTGACTGGAAAGGTCAACTTCGTGAAAACTATTTCAGATTATACCCTCACCTTGCTCCTTATGGTAGAGGAACAAGAGGATATGATCGTGCTCGAGGACAGAGTGGTACTCGTCTGTTAAGTTCCCAATCCCAAGATGTTTCTTATACCACAAAAGTCCATGAGGAGCCTTCTATTCCTATACCATCTTGGGGTGTTTTTTCAGCAGATGAGTTTGATACACTCAAGCATCTACTACGACCTTAGTGTGATTCATACTCAATTGCCTCCTCCGTTGTCTTTGTCACTTCAGGTATACTCAATGCACAAACTGCTTCCATCACCCCTTTGAATCTTTGATTCAGGATCTACCGATCATACGGCCGGATCGTCTTTTGATTTTATTTCCTACACTTTTTGTGGCCATGAAAAGGTCATTCATGCTAACTCCTTGTCCCTGTTATGGGTAAGGAGCAAACCATGTGCTCCCCTATTATCCTTTTGCACATATGTTATGCACGTTCCTTTATGCGTAAGTTACTTTCTATCAGAAATATTACAGGATTCTCGAATTGTTCAATAACTTTTTCCCTTGCTATCGTGTTTTTCAGGATCTGGATAAGACGTAAACCACTGAAGGTGGTAAGAATCGTGGAGGTATGTACTTCTTGGATTAAAGGTTGATGCTCTCTCAGGCTCTTTCATCAACCATCAGCCGTAGTACTACTATCAAGGATGTTGGTCGTTGGCACCAGTGTCTTGGGCATTCGTCTTTTGTTAATCATTTTAAATTATTTTTGTCTTTTACTTTTGCAATTGAACATTTGTCATGTTATGTTTGTGAACTTTCTAAAGATGTTCGTCATAGTTTTTCTCATATTTTCTCTCCTAGTTTGTTTCTGTTCAATGTAACACATTTTGATGTATGAGGTCCTTCCCCTGCCTTATCTCTTACTAGTTTTTGTTGATTTGTTATTTTTATTGATTGTTTTCTCACACCATGTGAGTTTATCTACTTAAAAGGAAAAGTAAAATCTTCGACTTTTTTCAAGTGTTCAACAAAATGATGGTAAACCAATTTAAGGGTACTATTTGTGTCCTTTGAAGTAATAATGGTGGGAATATAACAATCAAGGGCTATTTAGGTCATATCTTGTTAACTATTGTATTCTTCATCAAACTACTTGTGAGCACACCTGCACCCAAAATGGACTAGTGGAACAAAAGAACAAACACCTCTTTAAGGTTGCACATTGTCTACTCACCACCATGCATCTTCCTAAGTCTTAGTGGGGTGATGTCGTGTTAACAATGACTAATCTTATCAATCGCCTTGCATCCAGAATTCTTGACTACACTACTTTGATAGTTTGTCTCTCCACCAACAACATATTTCATACATCACATCTTCCTCTGTGGATTTTTGGGTGTATCTGTTTTGTCCGCATTCATCAATCTCATCGGGAAAAGCTTGATCCTCGTGCTCAAGCATGTGTCTTCTTTGATTATTCTTTTGCTACAAGGGGATATTGGTGTTATCATCCTCGTTTGTTATTTCTCTTGTACTATTGATGTGTTGGCGTTTCCAAGGTGATCGCAAAGCAATCAAGTAATTAGTCTCACTGTCAACACGATATGAGCCTATAGGGTCGCACATAAGAGTGTTTGGAGAAATTGGAGGAAAGATTGCGTTGGCCCCCACTCATATTGGATATGATAAAGGGACCAAATCTATGACATAAAGAATACTGACGGGTTGCATCGAGTGCGTATCGACGCACGTTGAGTGCGTACCGACGCACGTCGACTAGATGTCGACGCAGCCAAGCTCAACGTCAAAGCAGTTGTTTTATCGACGCTACGTCGAATAGAAATCGACGCAACGTCGAGTTCTACTCGACGCAGGTACATCGACTGCGAGTCGACGCAGTTGCGTCAAATACCGTCGAGTGTATCTCGACGTTGCGTCGAGTTCTTATCGACGCACGTCGAATGCAAGTCGACGCATGTCGAAGCATGTTGAGTTTTGGAGGATTTCTATGGAGCCTTTTGTTTGTTTGATATCCTGGGGTATAAATAGATTTGGAAAAGAGTTTTTCATGTAACTGTCAGTATTAACCCCAGAGTCCGCAAAGTTTCCTCAGGCCAATCAGCAGGTCGACGCGGCCTCAAACCTGAGGTCGCACAGGCCGCAGCCCGACAAGGCAGCCCCGGAATCAAGAACCGAGCAGGTCGCCGTCAGTATCGGCGGACAGAAATATCAGTCTGCCCAGGTCGCCACCCACCAGCGACACAGGCAAAGGCTCTAGCTCGCAAGGATCAGTTCGCCCCCTCCTTAGCGGACTCTCGATCTCGCCTCTTCCTTTGTATCTCGTCGCCACTGCCCGGTTCTCTTGTACCCCAGGCAGGCGATTATTTTAGCCCTACCCGTTTGGGCAGACCCCCGAGCCTATAAATAGGGGGGAGTGGCACACCCAAAGCACGCTGAATCGAGCCCAGGAGCCCCCTTGATAAAGGCTGCGGACTCGATTCTCAGGCTTTGCGGATTGCTGCTCGCATAACTCAGCATCTTCTCTTTTTCCTTATAACAGTTTTCATTCAATCAAGGGAAAGCCAACCGCAAGAGTGGCATTCGCCGCGGCGGGTGAAGTCTAGTGTTGTCGCGATCTGCAGCTTCAACTCTTTTTCATCTCTAACCGCTAGTAGACTTCTACTTGCAGTTTCTCCGTCCTCTTTTCTCTCTGCAGGACTCTCAAGGTGCATTTCCCGCATCAACAGTTAGTGTGTGATTTTGAAGCTGTGACTAACCCTAGATCCCGGCATGACATCATCTTGTCGTCGCCTCTCCTGCAGCAAACCTAGTCGTTTGTGGAGACGCATATGGCATTCTTTTCTTCATCCCAAATCATGTTGTACAAGGTTTTGGTTTTCTCCTCCAGTCGTGTGGATACTTGTAGAGTCGTAGATCTATTTCTGTGTGGACTCAGCCTTCTGGAACATCTTGGTTGAGTACTGACTCAATGCCTCTAAGATATATTGCAATCCCTTTTTGGTTTTACTTCTGATTTACTTCTGATCAATGTTTCATCGCAAGATCTAGTTTCTATTTAGGGTTTTCTTATACTATATTCCGCTGCACACATATGATGTGTTATTTCACTCCTGTATAGAAAACCCAACATGATGTTACCTTCTGTGAGAGGGAGTCCTATTTCCCTAGTTCGACTCACTTCATTCATTAGGGGGAGACAAGGGAAGATAAGAGATACATGTGATGTTAACATGGTACAAGAAAATCATTCATGTAGGTGATATCCCTCTTCCAATTTCCTCTCTCTTATGTCATGTCACACATAGAAGATACCACTAGCTCAGGTTACTCATCCTTAGCATTTTATTTTTTTTCTTCTTGTTGTCTATCAGTGCACAGACATACATGTTCCCAAAAAGCCTAGGTCTATATGGTTCCTACTCTATCAATGCTTGTCTTGGACCTAGACGATCTTCATCTTCCTATTATCCTTCTGAAAGGTAAATTTACTTGTATCGCTCATCCTATCTCCAAATTTATTTTGTATCATAATCTAATGCATGAATATTTAGATTTCATAACTTTATTTACGATTGCTATTCCTAAGAATTGGCAGGATGCATTGAGGATATCTAAATGAAAGAAAGTCATAGATGAAGAAATATTTGCTCTTGAGAATTATCATACTTAGGAAATTTCCCAACTTCCTCAGGACAAAAGAGTCGTTGGGTCAAAGTAGATTTTTTTTTGTGAAGCAGAACCCAAACGACATGATTGAAAGCTACAAAGCAAGGTTGGTTGCCCAAGGGTATACCCAAACTCAAGGATAGACAATTAGGAGGCATACGCTCTGGTTGCGAAGATGGATAATATTAGAGTTTTATTATCTTGTGCGGTTTGTCTAGGATGAGAGTTTGACTAACTTGACGTGAAGAATGTCTTCTTTTATGAGAAGTTGGTGAAAGAAGTATATATGAAACTTCCTTTTGGCTTCATAAAAGATGGACAACGAGAGGTCTTCCGCCTAAGGAAAGCATTATATGGGTTGAAACAGTCACCAAAACATGTTTAAATGAATCCACTGGGTCATGATTCATAAGCAGGGTCAATCTAATCACACTATGTTTGTAAGAAAATAGAGTCAGGAAGTCAATGTTCTCACTGTATGTGTTAGGCTATTGTGACCACGGGTGGGGTGATGATATTGAGGAGATTGTCGCTCTCAAAGTTCATTAGGCTATGTGTTAGGAATTTGAAGTCAAAAATATAGGCAGGTTGAGATACTTGCTTGAGATTGAAGTTGCGAGATCCAAAATGGCATCTTCATTTCCCAACGGAAATGTCCTAGATCTTCTAGAGAAAACATAGATGATTGGGTGTGCTCCAGCGGATACTATCATTGAGATAAATCACAAGATTAGCGAGGATAGATATGGCAATAGAAAGTGTCTGATTATCAAAGATTGGTTAGAAGACTGCTATACTTATCGCACGCTCTGATATTACATGTGTTGTCGGCATTTTGAGCAAACATATGCATGCCACCGGGTTCCGACACAAAGAAACAAATCATCGTGTTCTGAGCTACCTTAAGAAGCTCCATAATCATGGACTATTATTCTCCAAGATTAACCATATATAGATTAAAGTCATTACAAATGCAGATGGGGTATAAATTCAGGATGATAGAAAGTCCACCACATGTTATTGTACCTTTGTGCGGGGCAACTTAGTGACCTGAAGGAATAAGAAGCAAAATATAATGACACAATCTAATGCATAAGCAGAATATCAGGTCATGGCAGGTCTATGTGAAGGCTTGTGGTTGACATCTATTCTAGAGAAAATGGAGATCTTTGATCCTACATCTCTTATTGGATCGTGGCAATAAGGTCACCATCAACATTGCTCACCAATGTTAATCATAACTTAATTATATTTAATACCTTGACTCCTTAATATATATGAGTTAGAAAATACAAGATGGGTTAATACAAAAAATAATGCATGTTTAATGTTTAATTTCATATCTCCAACACTCCCCCTCAAGTTAGGTGTGTGATATTTTTCATGCCTAACTTGCCCATAATTTTTCCAAAAGAACTCAGACACAATCCCTTAGTGAGCATGTCACCCAGTTGTTAATCAGAAGGAACAAATGGTGTACACAAAATTCCACTCACTATGTTTTCTTTGATGAAATATCTGTCAACTTCCACATGTTTAGTGCGGTCATGTTGGACAAGATTGTGCACAATATTGATCGACGCCTTGTGGTCATAATTATGCCTGATTGTCCCCCTGCTTTCAATGCCAAAATCCCTCATATCCACAGTTCTTCACAGATTTCATGTGTCATAGCTCTGAACTCTGCTTTGGCACTTGACCTTCCAACCACGTGTTGTTTTTTTCTTCTCCAGGTAATCAGATTGCCACCAACCAAAGAGCATTAACCAGACGTAGACCTCAAGTTATCAACGGATCCCGCCTAATCAACATCTGTGTAGACTTCTATTGTCAACTATTTACTGGGTGAGAATAGGATACCCCTTCCTGGAGAGGACTTGGGTATCGTAAGATCCTGTGAGGTGGCGAGATCTTGGTGAATGCATGTATTGATTGATAATCCCAACTGCGTATGAGATGTATGGATGGATATGGGATAAATAGATAAGCCTCCCCACCAGTCATTGGAATCCAGTGATGTCATCAACAACTTTCCCTTTGTCTTTTCCTCAATAGGGGTGTCTGCGGGTCTACATCCACTCATTCCTAATGTCTCTAGCAATTCGAGGATGTACTTTTCTGAGAATTGAAGATCCCATGCCTAGATCTAGCGACTTCAATACCCAGGAAATACTTGAGATTCCGAAGGTTTTTTATCTCAAATTCCCTTGTTAGTCTTGCGTTCAGATTTTTTTAACTCCTCCATGTCATCCCTTTTTATAACAATATCATCCGCATAGACGATAAGAGCGATCAATTTACCTTGTCGATGTTATATAAATAAGGTGTGGTCGGCATTGCTCTGTGTGTAACGAATGTCATCGTGGCTCTATGTAACCTCCCAAATAAGGCTAAGTAGACTATTTCAAACCGTATAGAGTCTTCTTCAACCTACAAAATTTTCCTCCCGACCCTTTTAGAGCAAGAACATGAGGTAGGTATATGTAGACTTCCTCCTCTAAATTCTCATAGAGGAAGGAATTCTTCACGTCTAACTGACTGAGGTTCCAACCTTTGCACGCTGCACAAGAGAGAAGAATTCTAATGGAGTTCATCTTGCAATAAGAGCAAAGGTTTCCTGATAGTCAATCTCAGCTATCTGAGTATAGTCTCTAGCCACCAATCTTGTCTTATACTGTTCAATAAGTCTTTGAGAGTTTTGCTTTACAGAGAAGACTCACTTACACCAAATCACAGTCTTCTCTTGAGGAAGGTGCACCAGATCCTGCGTACAATTTTTTTCGAGAGTCATCATTTCCTAAGCACTTCTTCCTTCCACTCATGGTGCCCAAGGGCCTACTGCCAAGAAGAGGGGATAGATGTGGAAGAATGAGAGGTGACAAATGCTCTATGCAAAGAAGACAGGGTAGCATAAGCCACAAAGTGACAGAGAATGTTGGGTAGAAGTACGATTACCTCCTTGAGTACTAGAAGATGGATCCGGTTGGACCAGGTATCATGGGCATGTGAATTTGTGGCACTACTTCTCTTAGTATAAAACTGCAAGGGAGGAGACGATGTGTCCTTATTTCGCCGAGTATAAACTTGCAAAGTACGAGGTGATATCACCTGACCATTGAGAGTAGGAGTAGGACTATTTGGTTGAAATGAGGGAGAAATTGGTAGAGGAAGAGAAGGGGAGCTTACTTCTATGGTAAAGGACTCCCCCTGAAGTGATTCCTTATAATAAGCTTCGGATTCCTAATACACAAAATTAATAGTAACAAAGGTCCTTTTGTTCATAGGATGAAAGCATTTATATCCATTTTAGGATGGATAATAACTAATAAAGACACAACGAGGAGCACGAGAGCCAAGTTTGGATTTGTGTGCACATGAACAAAGCACACTCATCCAATGATACGAGGAGAAATTTGAGTGGTAGTATGAAGGGTGTCGAGATGAGTTTTATGCACAATAACACGAGTAGGCATGCAATTAATGAGATAAGCGACGGTAAAAAAAACGCATCCCCCAATAATATTTAGACAAAGCGCATCCTAAGAGAAACTGAGCTACCTCAAGAAGGTAACGATTCTTGTGTTCAGCTATGTCATTCTGAGCAGGGGTGTAAACACAGGATGTTTGGTGGATGATACTAAAATCACTGAAGCTCTCAAACCTAGAGTCAACATACTCATGACCATTATCACTGTGCAAGAGTTTGATGGTCGCATTGAACTGGGTAGAAATCATTGGATGGAAGTGTTGAAAGAGAGAAAACATATCATTTTTGTTTTTCATCAAGTAAACTCAAGTGCAACAGGAAAAATAATTTATGAAAGTAACAAACAAGTAGAAACCAGAAATAATCGTAACTCAGCAAGGGCCCCAAACATCAGTATGAAAAATGACAAAAGTCAAAGTACTAGGAGGTGAAGCATGAGGAAGTGAAGCACGACGATGTTTACTGAGTTCACACACATCATTATTATAATCATTAAGCAAATGATTTGACACAGTAGGAAGAAAAATTTTCATAATATAAATAGAGGGATGTCCAAGGTGACAGTGCCAGAAATCCAAATCAGAAGACTCGTCTGCATGAAAAGCCTTTAATGGGGCAGCAAAGTTGGAGGGAGCAGAGTTGGAGGGGTCAAACACGTAAGAGACCTTTGCACAGTATACCAAAGATAAAAGAAGTGGGAAAAAAGTCACAAAACAGTTCATAAAATTTGTCAAGTGACTAACAAAGAGAATATTTTGAGTAAACTTTGGAACATGGAGAACGGAGATCCTTTCCTAGCAGTAGGGGAGAAGGATCCATGGGCACTACTCACTTTGTGCCTACCAGACAGAAGGGTGTAGGGCACAAAACCTGTAGTGATGTCGGTGTAGGTTCCCCTTATGGTGCCGCTAACATATCGAAACATATAGCGGCTCTTTAGGGCAAGAGTGATGGAGCGAGTCCACAGGAGATAGTTGGTGCCATCCAGTTTCATAAGGGTAATTTGAGGGGTGTTGTGGTCATGATATACACGATTGGATCTCATAGAGGGCATTAGAGTAAAAGAGACGGCTCCGCCGAAGGATATATGTGGAAAATCAACGCTCCCAAACATAGCAAACCAAATAGATAAATCAAAGGATTGGTGACATTACGGATAGAAGCACAGGACTAGGTTTTCTCTCATAGAAAGAGATGAAAAATGATGTTGATCCCGACAATGGAACCATCCAAGAAAACCAAATGAGGTATAGTAATGAGCAGAAAGAACCATCCCCTCAACATCCCCTCATTAAAAAGAAGAATCGGATACAAGAAATAAGGGAATCAAACCCATATGTGCCCAACATCCCCTATTGTCGATCGGCACAAATGACTCTTGCGGAAAGTGGGCGACAAGTCAGGGAGACGGAGAAACGGGGCACTGAGACGCGAGCGACGGAGTCTCCTAGGATGCGAGGTGGAAATGAATGCGAGATGGCGAGGAGGCGGGTTGACGAGACGAAGCGCGAGGGGGCGCTGGGAGAGGAAAGAGTGTTGGCCAGTTCGGGAGATTTAGGTTGGCTCTAATATTATGTTGCAAATCAGAACTTAATTACTCCTTAATATATAGGAGTAAGAAAATACAATGGAGTTAATACAAAAAATAATACATGTTTAATGTTTAATTTCATATCTCCAACACTCACAATCCTATTCAACATAATAAGACCAAGCAAGTTGATATGGACAAACATTTTATAAAAGATCATCTTGGAAAAAGGAAATGTTGTTATCATTTGTTCACTCCAAAATTTGGCTGACGGATATCCTTAGTTGTAATATATTTATTGATGATGCAATAAAGTTGAGAATGATAGTATCTATCATCCGGCTTAAAGGGGAAAGTTGAATTAGCATATCTAAGTGTCACGCTATTTTATATGTTACAATGTAATGTGTTATGTTAGATAGTGGCAATCTTGTAATTGTGAATTTCATTTTAATCACAGTCCAAGCACATGTACGTGTAGGAATTGCATTGATGAATTATTTCCTTTTTCACAACATGTCCGCGTCGACTTTATTTTGACTTTTCTACTACAGACACCATAAGGGCAATCGATTGTTAGAAGTTACGGTTTCAACTAGCAAATAATTTTATTTATGGACCCTCACTGCGTGGGGATGTTTTGTGCACCGGGATGCCCTTTTTATGTTTATCTAAATAAATATTTTAAATATTTAATGAAGAATAGATTATTATCATTTTTTAAAATTTCTAACCTCATAAAATTGAGTAAATTCACATGCAACTAGTCTTGTACTGAATACCGAGCAACGAAGTCAATAGAGTGGTATTTAAGAAGGAATACTGAACATTGAACAACAAATAATAGCTTTCTTGCCAAAAGGTAGTGAAACCAATTCACCAAGTCTTATTATGAGTCAGGGCAGCAATCTCCTCAATGATTTTTTTTCTTCCAAGACAAATGAACATGAACATGAAGAGGTATTGAATTTTTGTCAGATTTAGAGAGAAAGGAAAGAGCATGTGAAAGAAGACTCCAACAAGAAAGCAATACTGAGCATCGTTGATCAACACTTTAAGAAGACACACATCATCCCCTACAAATGAACTAAAGATGTTGCATGCATGCCCAAGAGCATCCGGTAATAGCATGTCAGTGTGCATCTTAAGCAATCAAAATGAAAATTGATTGAAGAAAACATTAACAGAAGCCAACCTTCTCATGCTTTACTTCTATTGCTTCGCTGCCACAATATGGTGTCGTGAATGTGTAGTCATAATCAAGTATGATTTGCTGGATTGGCTTGCTGCAAAGAAAGGTAAAATTTCAAATTTTATTTCATGTACAAGCAATTGATATGAAACCATTATCAGAAAACATTTTAAATCAGCATACAAATTGATAACTGTTTCACATCACCTGGAAATGTCACTTTAATATTGTTAATCAATCAATTATTTATTCTACAATCTATCAAACGGATTTCAATGTTTTGTTGCAGATATAACATAGATTTCTTGATTAGTTAGGTTCACCTAGATTTTACAGGATTTTGTGTATTTTCTCTGCGCATTTGATGCCCTTAAAACCCAACATACTCATGGCAGGTACTCAAGTCAGTAGGCAGCTCATACTCCACATCAATGCAAAGTCATTCCTATAACCCGACAGAGAAAAAAGGGGCATGTTGCTCCAGTACAATAGAGGTGACGCATGCCAAAAAAAATTTAGAACTTCTCAAGATATTCATTAATAGAGCCAGTTTGCTTGAGATACATGAGCTCTCATAAAGGATTGCCTCATAGTGGAGGTCCAAATCATAGGTTGTGGTCTCATTTGATGTTGTCATATGCAAGGTTGTCAAGATCGAGATCCTAGATGAGATCATTTTGAGGTAGGATCGGATCAGAAAGTAGGTTTGGATCGAGGATCACTTTACAAAATCAGAATCGCTTTACAAAATCAGGATTGATTTACAACATCTAGATCGTAAGATCGTAAGATCCTACGATCTGGATCGATCCTGACAAGCTTGGTCATATGTCATGTTGGGATGTTCCCACTCTAATTAATTATACACTTATACGATAGCTAAGCGGATCCTAAGATGTGATATGGAATCACCACAGCCCATTCAACCCATGGAATTCGTTGACTCATGAAGTATTGCTCACGCCGCATATGATGAGCTAACAGGTTGTCCTTCCCATCATAGATTGGAAAGTCGAGCTTGACGCAGTGTGACAGGTCGACCCCTTCTCCTTTTTTGTAAGTCTCTGAGTGTAACAGGGAGAATCCCTCTCTGCGATTAAACCTCCCGATGTCCCAACATCGGAGGACCAAGTTGTTGCATAGCTAAGGTTTCAATTCATTGGGTGAGGGTCGTGAGGGCACAACATTGTCACCTCTCTGTTACACAACTATGGCAGTGGTTCCGATGGTATGGTGGACCCTTCATCTTCCAGAGAAATTCCATAATGTACGGTAAGGTGAGTTTTGGGTCCCCTATCAGCGCTTGAGGAGGCCCAGCAGTGTGATGTATGGTCGGAGGCATGGAATCAACAAGTGTGGACAAGTGGCTAGTTGGAGTTGGGGCTTGCAACACACGACACTCAGTGGAGGCCAGAGTTAAGGCTTGCGCGTTGCGAAGCTCTGCAAATGTAGTGGTTCGAGGTATCTCAAATATCAAGTTGTTAAGAGCTCCCCCTTTGCGTGAATCGGCCCCGAGAATCATAGAGGAGATCATGCCTTCCATTCTTGGAATGGATATGTTTGGAGGGACCAATTGTGAAAACGGAGAGGAAGAGCTCACCATGGTGGTGGAAAAACTAAGGGTGTTAGAGCAATGCTCGACAGCGGTGGTGAGCTCTCGAAGTTAGGCTCAATGAGGGCAGCCTGGGATAGAAATCGCATGGTAAAGGAAACAAGTTTAGAGTTCAAAAGTGTCTTTCATTCCATAGTGCAAGGGTTTACATAACCTCTAGCCACAGTTAACACAAAAGTATACCTTCTCAAGTTCACAACAAGAATACCAACGCTCAAAATAAAACATAAAAAATAATTCGATGCTCGCACTAATACTGAATAGTGCACTCAATCTCCCACTCTATGCTCCCTATGCCTTCTCGCGACTCATATACGATTGCCCCCAAAGCAAGCCCATGATAGAAAACTGTGAACATTGGGCTGAAATAACATGTATCAACACAGTATATTTCAAAAAATGGGAATTATAAGTTTGCATGCATTCTGGAGATAAAGAACATAATGTACTCTTTGTTGTTTCTAATTAACTGGAAAAAAGATTTTAAACGCCACTAGAAGAAGAATTTTACTCTTAAAGCACAACCCCATACTTGAAATATGAATTAGGTATATGTTTTGGTCTACAGAACGATATGCCAAAGGATGTTTTACCTTCTGAACTTCCACTTTGCTGCTGCAATGACTTCTACTGGTGGTAATGGTTCCTGCTTCCATCCTTTCAGTGCATCAAATGCATTAAAATGTATCCTAATACCACTTTCCATATGTAAGAGATTTAAAGAACTCTCTCCAAAAATCATTTCAGGTAGGTGTGAGGTTCCAAGCTTTTCTTCCCACCTGAAAAAAAACAAAAGACTGAAGAAGACCACATACAATGGGCTGGATTTAGGTGCAGCCCATGCTACTAATGAAACATTTTCGGAGATCAAGATCAACATATTAAATGCAACAAAGCTTGAATTATTGAAAAAAATATTAACATGTTCATATAATGATGTATCATCTAAGTTGTCAAATTGATACAAAAATTTATGATAGATGCACACTATCAAGAATCAAAATTGTATGCTTGAATACAAAATAAGTATGCAAAATATCAAGACAAGCTCAATATGAATGCTTGAGATCGGATTCCCTTTAAGAGTCTCTTTCGCTATGAGAGCCTACAACTAAACAAGATCTCCAAGATAACTCAAATGACTCTCCCCCGCTCCATTATATGGGAGGGATGGAAACATATAAAATACGATAATGCCCCTAGAGCTACATAGAGTATTAAAGGATTGTGTGGTGGCCGTCTTCATATCAACACTCCCCGCAAAAAAGTGACCTCCTCAAGGTCAAGGTATGTAGGGGTCATCAGCGAGCGGCAGAGAATCCAAGTCACTAAAGTCAGGACCGTTGTCTTCAAATCCAAGTAATACGCACGGGTCTTTGAGAGGGAAGATGTGGGTGGGTGGGTGAGTACGGCTGCTAGCAGTGAAAGCAAACGCCCTTGCAGTGAAGCTCAAGATCCTGTTGGTGAGATAACCGCTTGGGTCGTCGGGGTGCCGGTGGAGGCAGTGCTGTCAGAACTGGCAGTGGGGCTCGCAGGCCTGGCGGCGGGGGCCCGGGTGGGGGCAGGTGGTCCAAGAGGGGAAGAGGAGGCGGAGATTTTGGTGGGAACCGCGATAGTGGCAGAAGTTGGTGGGGTGGTCGGGATGAGGAGGACGTCTGCGCTAGGTAGAGTTCCTCGTCGGGGCAACAAGCTTACTCTACTGCACGGGAAAGAGTGGTAGGATTGTGGACCCGGAGGCGCGCATGGAGGTGGGGTTGCAAACCCCCAGAATAGTACCCCTTATAATGGTCGGGTACATGCGCAGCTACCTCGATGAACTTGTCGATGTAGGTGGCCATGGTGTCAGACTGGCGCATTGAGCTGAGGCGCTCATAGGCATTCCCCACCTGGCAGGTGTCATAGTGGCAGAGGATTTCCTCCTTCAGTGTGGACATGGAGAGATCAGGGACCTACTGGTGCATCCAGCACACATAATGGAGCGTCGAACCCTCCAAATAGATAAGTGTCCAAGGAAACCTTCTGGTTTTCGGGGGTGGGCAGAAGATCAAGTAATTGTTCGGCGTGGGCAATCCAAAAGAATGGATTGGTGTCGTCAAACACAAAATCTCGATCCAAAGGAGATGGGCTAGGTGGATGTCCGTAGCGGGGTGGAGAAACCCCATGTAGTCAAGGATGGGCCAAGGGGGTTGTCGTGGCGGGGGCAAAGGGGCGGTGCGTAATTTATTGTCGTG
Source organism: Platanthera zijinensis (assembly GCA_039513925.1). NCBI lineage: Eukaryota > Viridiplantae > Streptophyta > Magnoliopsida > Asparagales > Orchidaceae > Platanthera > Platanthera zijinensis. The sequence goes on along the minus strand of CM077079.1, from coordinate 246,638,061 downwards.
GTCGCAAGCTTTCAAAGGAGGAGAGTGAGATCCTCGAGGTGAGCTTCGAGTTGATCCAAGCAATGGGAGTCAGTAGAGGAGGCGTCCCCGTCGACGCAAAGGGCCATTGAACGTGTTTGAAGCAAGGAACAGACACGTCCAAGTGAGACGGGGCTACGAGCTGAATGGGGTGGAACGACGGCTAGGCGAAGCTGTGAGAGGTGTTGAGACCGATATGGATTGTGTGTGTCGGCGGATGGCCGTAGAGGAAGAGCTCAAGGGGTGGTCGTAAGTCGATGGGGGTTGGGCGCAGCAGTAAGGCACACTAGTTGTGGGAAGAAGTCGGGAAAAGGTGTTGGATGCAGACTTGACACGAGGAGGTATGCGAGCGGAAGACGACGCGCTGAAATTGGACAGGGCAGGGGTCGTAGCACTGCGGGAGGGATAGCATAGAGGGAAGCCGACTGATGCAACTCACGCGCGGGGTCCTGTGCGATGAATGTAGTCAATCGGGATCAAGCGGTCAAGCGAAAACATGAGAAGAGTGGTGGTGGATCGGTGGATTGCATTGGAGAGGAGCATTAGCAGTTGGAGGCGTAGGAGGATCGGTGTCGGATCGGCGGAAACGAGAAGCGGACCACGCGAAGGAATTGGCTTGATCGAAACAGTGGAGGATCTTAGGGTGCAGGTGGAAACCTTAAGTGAGCAGCATATTGGGCCAATTAATAGATGCATGCAATCGAGAATAGAAATTGTATGCTTGAACGCAAAATAAAGATAAAAAATACTGATACAAGATCGACCTGAACTTTTGAGGATTGGTTCCATTTAGGAGTCTCTCTCACCTATGAGAGCCTACAACTAAACAAGATCTCCAAGATAACTCAAATGAATCTCCCCCACTCCCTTATATAGGTGGGATGGTTATACATAAAATACGATAATACCCTTAGAGATACATAGACTAATAGGGGGTCGCGAGGCAACCATCTTCCTAAAATATTAATAGAAATGCATTATTCATGTCCATAGGATATTCAGGTTATGTAACAACCGTAATTTTATTACGAAAATAAAATTTGGATTGCATGCCCCGATCACGATCGGAATTGATCGAGCAAATATCATGTCAAGATACGAGTTTGTTATGCTTAATTATTGCGCGTTAATAATTAAATTATCGAGATTATTGGATTTTTTTAGCGAATTTGAGACGTTCCCAAAAGCCTGTTATTGCTTCGAGTCTGACTGCGTCGATAAGAAGTTTACGTGCGTCAATACGCACTCGACGTGTGTCAATACGCTTTTCTTTATGTCATGGGATTGATCCTTCACTCATATCCAATATGAGTAAGGCCAACACAATCCTTCATCTAATTTCTCCAAACACTCTTATGTGGGACTTATAGGCTCATATCGCGTTGGCAGTAAGACTAAGTGCTTGACTAATTCCAGATCACCTTAGAAACACCAACACGCACAAAGAAGGTAGAAATTGACATATCTATACTATATTAAAAAGAAATATCGATGACAAGATAAATAAGACATCTGTGGCAAGGCAAAAAAGACATTGGATCAATCTCCACAGTTGGATCCAAATTATATTTCTATGTAAGTGTTCTACCACTTCTGCCATGGTCGGCGAAAACAAATAAAAAATCTTGTTGCTTTCGTTTCAACGAAACCCTCACGCGCCGTTGCGCACCGCTCTGCACCCCTCGCCACTCCAACGCCGAAATGCCTCCTCCCTCCCTCCCCTGTCTCTCTCCCGCACCTACACAATCCGCACGTTTATATTGGAGATCATTCTGGACAGAGTGCTGCCTTCTGATTCAAGGATAAACCTTGGCATCATCAGAAGAGTGTTGCCTCGAGGTAAGGGTTTCTCACACTGACTTTTTCTAATTTATTTCATTTCCACTACTGGCGCATGGGAGCTGAGATTTAGGGGAGGACTTCATCAAGTGACTCCATCGTTCTTCTCCGCTGGCGCCGCCATCAAACCCACTGTTGTGCAAGCCTCCCTTTGTGAGCTGCTTTATTCCTTCCCTTCGACCTTTTCTGCTCTCCTCCTTTCTTGATATGGTGATTCGACGTGCAAGCTCTTCGTTACCTCGACGGATCGCCGGTAGGTTTTTTATTTCGATTTTCGTTATTTATTCCTATTTTCGATTTCGTTTTCATTTCAGTTCCTGTTTTCAATTCTGATTTTTAGGAACAATTTTCTTTATGGTTGTTACAATTTTCTTTATGCCATAATCTCTACTACCCTTTTTTACTCTGCAACTCTTTTACATTTTTTCACCATCTACATGTAAACATTTTGTTTGATGAAATGCCCAAGAGAATCTTAAAAAATTATTTTTGTGCTTTTTTTTGTTTCCATCAATACTTAGATGCTAGATAAATTATGATAATATTTATTGTGATAACCTAATTATTTAGGTGATTTATTGTGATAACCTAATTATTTAGGTGATTTATTGGTTTCATGGTTTAATGAATGGTTTTTTTCAATTAGGTTGTTATGCGTCAAAGGATACATATCTTCCTCATCTCATAGCAAACTAATATAATATTCTCGATGTTGAATCAGCTTTCTTTGGCTTTATAATATAGGCTTTGTTTGGGAGGTGGGGGGTTCCCGCCATGTGCATGTGAGCCTTCTCAATGCATTTATTTTCTTTGGGCTTCTCAACATATCTTTTTACTCATTATCTTTGTTCAACTTTAAAGGCTCGGTTTTTCCTCAATTATGGATTTATAATACCAACTTGATCTTTTTACACATTATCTTTGTTCAACTTTAAATTCAAGATCCTTTGTGCAGGCAGTGTAGCTATTACAGAATTTGTCTTATATTGACATTTTATTTGGCTTCTTATAATTCAGCAAAATGCATTTTTGTGTCAAAGGTGCATCTTCTACTGGCAGTGTAGCTATTACAGAATTTGTCTTATATTGACATTTTATTTGGCTTCTTATAATTCAGCAAAATGCATTTTTGTGTCAAAGGTGCATCTTCTACTTCCTCAACGACATCTGCATTTGCGCATTCCATATTTGCCTCAAATATACCATATTTCCACTAAATCGTTGAAAAACACAACCCCCCCCCCCCCCGACCAATGCCGCCCCTCACGATCAATGTTGACCCCCACGATCAATGTCATCTCCACGACAAATGTCGCCCCCCATGACCAATGCCGCCCCTCACGATCAATGTTGACCCCCACGATCAATGTCATCTCCACGACAAATGTCGCCCCCCATGACCAATGTCGCCCCTCACGATCAATGTCGCCCCCACGCCAAATGTCGCCCCCCCCCCCCCCACGACCAATGTCATCCCCACGACAAATGCCTCCCCCAGGACAAATGTCGCCTCCACGACAAATGTCGCCGCCACGACAATTGGCGCACCCACAACAATTGGCGCACCCACGACAAATGTCGCCCCCACGACAAATGTCGCACACACGACAAATGTCGCACTCACGACAAATGTCTCCCCCACGACAAATGTCTCCCCCACGACAAACACTCCCTCGCTACAAATGTCGCACCCCCGCCGAATGCCTCCCGGGCCGAAGGCCCGTGCCTGTCACTCGTATTTTATAAAAGAAAATATAGTAAGGAGAGTTATGAGCATTCCATTTATCCCTTCTGATCAACAACTGACAGATGTTCTTACTAAGGGATTGAGTCTGAGGATCTTTGGAAAAATTATGGACAAGTTGGGCATGACAGACATCACAATCCTAACTTGAGGGGGAGTGTTGGAGTTTATGAATTATTTTTTATATTTTTCGCTTGTATTTTTTTGTACTTTTCCACTCCCATATATTAAGGATTATAACCTAAATGAATGAATTAGCTTTTATGATTTCCAACAATTTTTATATTTTCAAACAATCATATTTACTCGCATATCATGTAGTTAAGTTAGGACATAAATGTAATGTTTTGGAACCTTCCCCTCCTCTCTTAGCATCTAAGTTTTCTCTCCTCTTCTCCTCCTCACATTAGACTTGAAGGGTCAAAGGGATCTCTTCAGCGATATGACCATCTTACGGTTGTGCACCTGATCTCAATCAGCAAACCATACCATGATATTTCCATGATCGTCGTAGATTGACCATTTCATGATCATTTGTAAGAAGACTTGAATTAAAGTAAATTGCATGTTTATCAGTTATATTGACTTTAGTCATTCGTGTTGAAGATTCCATACCCTTCTAAGATTTAAGAATTTATAGTTGAAAAAAGTGATAATGTCATAATATGAAAGAGACCATTTGTTCATACATATACTTGAGTAAGGGGAGCCTAAAAGACGTTAATGACCCAATTCGGGTATTACAGGATAAATAATGTCTTGAAAATATTTATTATAACTCTCCCCCTCAAGTTGGACGGAAGATATCAGTCATCCCGAGTTTATGGATGTCATCAGTAAACACATCGCATCCTAAGCTTTTGGTGAAGAAATCGGATAGTTGATATTAGGAATGAACAAAATGAGTGACCAACTTTCCTTTATCGAAGCAGTCTTTGATAAAGTATCGATCGACCTCAACATGCTTAGTCATGTCATGTTGAATTGGGTTGAAAGTCATACTAATAGTTGTCTTGTTGTCACAATATAAGGAGAGGGGGACATTCTCATGAGGTACCAGATCTTGTAACACAGTACACAACCATAGACCTTCATAAAGACCTTGAGACATTGACCGGTACTCAGCCTCTGCACTAGATCTATCCACCATATACTGTTTTTTGCTACGTGCCTTGTCACCAAATTTCTGTCAACAAAGTGCAGTACCCAGTTGTGGATTTCCTGTCATCACAGCTTCCATCTTAATCAGCATCAATGAAGACTTCGATCTTTAAGTGAGAAGATAAGGCCACGATCAGGGGCCTTCTTTAAGCACCGCAGTACACAATATGTGGCTTCATGATGTCTGATCTTGGGAACATGCATATATCTACTCAAGAAACCTGCAACATATGTAATGTCTGGACATGTGTAAAATAGGTATAAGAGTCTCCCAATTAATCTCTGATAGCTCAAGGAATTTGTGTGGTCGCCATCACTGTCATCATCAATCCTATGATTCTCCCTCCATATGAATATTATCTGAAACACAACCAAACATCCCAAACTCTTTTAACAGATCCAAAACATACTTACGTTGAAAGATGAAAATACTTTGATTTGACATGGTCACTTTAATGCCCAGGAAGTAACGTAATCTCCTTAAGTCTTTTACTTTGAACTCAGCAGACAAAAGTGCCTTTAGATTTGCAATTTCTTCTATGTCGTTACCGATGATCACAATGTCATCCACATAAACAATAAGTATCACGATTTTTTGTTCACATTGTCAGATAAATATGGTGTGATCAAACTGTCCCTATTTATAGCCAAACTTGAGCATTGCCTTAAAAAACCTGTCAAGCCAAGCCTTGGGATATTGTTTTAGGTCGTACAATGACTTCCGTAAGTAACAAACAAGCCCTTTTTATCCCTTTTTCACAAATCCAGGAGTGAATGTAATGTACACTTCTTCATCAAGCTCGCCGTGGAGGAAGATATTTTTTACATCTTGTTGGTGAAGGTTCCAGCCCAAGCAAGCAGCACAAGACAGAATATCACAAATGGAGTCTATCTTTGATACCGGAACAAAGGTATCCTGGTAATCCACTCCCTGAGTCTGGGTGTATCCACAAGCCATTAGGAGAACCTTGTAATGTTAAGCCTTAGCATCCTGATTTTGCTTAACAGAAAAAACCCACCTTGAATCAATGTCCTTCTTTTCGGGAGGAAGGAGAGAGAGATCTCATGTGTGATTCTTGTCCAAGGCAGACATTTCCTCCTCCATCGTCTGTGCCCATACAAAAATACTCAAAGCTTCCTGCCACGTCTTTGAAATAGTAATCAAGGACAGTGAAGATATAAAGCCCTGATGAGCACATGTGGTGATGATAAGCAACAAGGTTGGAAATAGAGTGTTGCGTACATATAGCTTTATCTTTCAGCAATGCAATGGGGAACATGTAGATCATCATCAGATTTTGAGTCCAAAGCAGGCACGAGTGGTGGTGGAACGGCGGCGGCATGTTTACCTGATCACGGCAGAGGTATACAAGAGGAAGAGGAGAAATTATAGACAGGCGCAGAGGGAACTAAGTAGATGTAGGAAACGTTTGATAGGGTGGAAGGGATAGTACGAGTGGGAGGAATCAGAGGGATAGGAACAGTAGTATCAGAAGTAATGCCACCAATCTCCACCTGACGAATGGAGTAAATCGAATCCATGTAATAGAATTCCTCCTCGCGAAAGTAACATTCATGATACAAAAAAAACGTCAAGATGGAGGGTGATAAAACTGATATCCTTTTGTGGTGGCAGAATAGCCAATAAATACATAACGATGAGCCCAAGGGTCAAGTTTGTCACAATGAGACCCAAAGACCCAGGGTGGTAGATGAGAAATATGAACAACAGATGTAGTGGAGAGACGAGCTAAAAGTATAGCAAAATCTAAAACCTGTGAAGGCAGACGGTTGATAAGATGAGAAGCGATTAGGATAGCATCAACCCAATATGATTTAGGAAGATGTGTGGTGGTGAGAAGGCAGCGGGCAACATCAAGAAGGTGTCAGATTTTTCGTTCAACAACACCATTTTGGGTAGAGGTGTGTACGCAAGCGGTTCGATGTAAAATACCATGACTAGTGAGATAAGAACAAAACACACCACGAACATCATAAATTTGACTGGAGCCATCACCTCCTTTGCCTCCAATAGACCACCAATCTGCTTCGACCCCTTTCCAGTCAACTAAAATCAATTCCAGCACCTCCAAATTTAACTAGAACCATCCCTCCATGTAGAGCTACCGTAACATAGAGCATATAGAGAAATTCATGTCTCTTCGAGTACACCACAGAGTCCATAGCTCTCTTGAGCGCAAATCTAACTCAACATGGAGCGGATCTTCATTGCTCTCATGAGCCTATGGAACCCCCCCCCCCCCCCCGGTACTCTATTGTTCATCTTGTTGGTTTAATTGATGTGTGTTTTTACTTTAATTGTTATATTTGTGGATGAATCTATTATGATGATAGCATGTGTTCGAACACTAGCACTTTGTGCATGTCTTACGAACCGTAGGTTAATTATCTCGTTATTTACTCGTTGAGTCAAAACGCGGGCTCCTTAACTTCATCATAAAACTTATTCTCAATTTGCATCATTAATAATATTGAGTTGTTAAATCGACTCGATATTATTGATGTTATTTTAATAGCACTTTGTGTATGTCTTACGAACCGTAGGTTAATTATCTCATTATTTACTCATCGAGTCGAAGCACGGGCTCCTTAATTTAACTTGATCATAAATTTTGTTTTGATATTAAAATTTTATTCTCAGTTTACGTAAAGCTCTGAAAAGATTACACTCCTGAGCGGTTAGATATAGTGTCCAATTGGGTCATTAAAGCCTTTTAATATGTCGACGGCTTTACAGCTATGGTTTTTCATTTGTTCGTCATTTCTTTAATTATTTTTTTCTTTTTAATTAACACATGGAAAGTGTAGGAAGACTGGTTGTATTATAAATAATATTGAGCAATAAGAGAAGAGATATCCTCTAATTAATCTGCACCCAAAGTGTTTTGTTGTGGTTGTGTTTTCTTGCTACATTATTAGTGGAGGAAGAGCTTAGGCCAAGTTTGTGTTTAGGTTTTTGAGCCTATAGTGAGGGAGAGAACAATCAAAGGTTAAAGAATAATTTTGTAGACGGCAATCATAGTAGAATTTATTTGTTTAATTGATAATTGCACTGCACCAAATTAATGTTATCAGGATCGCGATCCGGATCGTACGATCCTACGATCCAGATCCTGAAAAATCTGGGTCGTAAGTAGGATTGGTTTATGCTCCTTTTCAAGTGGGATCGCGATCCAACACGTAGGATAGGTAGAATCACGATCCCTAAGCAATTTTACCGATCCCGATTTAATTTTTTTGGTGTTTGAAATCGACGAACCGAACTTACAAACCTTATTTGTTATTCCCTTCTAATCCTGATCCCACACCCTCCTCTCTCTGCCGACTCCTTCCCTTGTGATTGGCGGCGTGTAGACCGTAAAGGCGGTCGGCGCTCGGTGCAGGCAAGAACTCGGCGCTCGGCGCTCGGCGCGGAAGACTTCGTCGCGCCATCTGTGGAAGTCTGCAGTTTCTCATCCTCCTTGCGAAACTAGATACCAGATAGTAGTGTGTTTGCATCAACTTTTCCCTTGATTTCCCCTTCTCTCTCATAATTTCTTGATGTTTGGTGACTCTGATATCACTTGGCAGGCTGTCGGTGCTCGGTAGAGGCCGAGATCATCTCTCCTTAATTTCTGTTAGTCTGTTACAACTCATTTTAGTATGTTGATTTTGTTCAGCCATGAGAGGATTCATGTTATCAATTTATGCTAGTTTTTGCAAGTTTACTCTCATTATGATTATGACGTTTTTCTGCCATTAGTTTTACTTGAGGGATTTCATGAGGCAGGGAGTGATGCATGGGAGGTATATTTTTAGTTTAGTTTTGATGTCTCGTTAGAAACTTAGAGTCAATTCACCTCTTGAGCATGCATTGTAGTTGGTCTACTAAACTAGGCCAAATATTACTTCGATGAAAGAACCCTAGAAGGTTTTGTCAATGTTTCTAGTTTTTAAAATGAATTTATTTTACTATTGTCCATAAAATTTTTTCCATGAATTTGCTTTGCTTGCATGACATTTTTTCATTCTGAATGATATTTAGATTAAAGAACAAATACCAATTATTGAGATAAATTTGAGGGGAAATATTTTGTCATTTGTAGCTTAGTCGATTGTTCTGTTAATTGAAGCACCTTCACGAAATAATCTTTTATGTGAAATCGATACAATTGAAGTTGTTTACTTTGGAGTTGAAATTTCTCCTTATTAGCTCACAGTGTTCTTCTTTCTCCTGGTCATAAATTGAATATGTTGTTCCTTGTTACCACATTCAACATATGAAAATGATTATTTTTATAGTTTTTTGTATTGATTGTTTGTATAATTGGATGATACTAAATTCAATTTCATATTTTAAGTCTTACTTTATGAATGTAGTATGATCTTACGATCCTCGATCCGATCCTACGATCCGATTCAATCCAACATTGGAGAAATATTCTCATTTTATTATATTAATCATTTTAAGGCTCCAAACACAATTATTCTTCGATTTTTTTCTCAATGAAATCCTTAAAAAACAAAAGCCTGATTTCAAGGAAACTAATCAGTTACCTGGTTCAGATACCTGGTGTTATCCTGATAGAAAGTTATGCTTACAGTTTACCCATTTGACCCAAGTTTCCCATCTGCTAGCCTTACAAGTTTCACGCAATTGAGATAGCAGTCAAATCACAATACGTCCTAACTCTACAATATATAAAAAAAATGAAAGTTTTTACTTCTAGTTTCTAATAAACAAGAGAAACGGGAATTCAAACTATAAAAAAAACAACTTCCTGCAAAAAATAGAGCTTTGCGCAGAGAAGACGGAAAATGATCCCTAACCAATAGTAAGTTGTCAGTTGCTTAAGGCTCTGTTCGGATATGGTGAATATAGACTGTTAGGAAATGAAAATAGGGACTGAAAAAATCTCAAATCAATGAATGTTGTTGATTCACAGTTAACCCGCAAATTACTTGTATATCACATTTTCCTCAATTTCCTCTAATCTAAAAAAAAGTTAGGTATGGTTTCATGTTAAATTTATGCTGCTCGAAGAAACTGAAGGGGTTACTAATCGTACTCTCGGGTGGCGAGGGAACCAAGGATGGGGCGCTTGCAGGACTCGATCTCCCAACCTTTGATCCGAATGCCGCGGCGGCCGTCGGGAAGCGCTCCCGCCGCTGCGTCATTGAGATCCTTCTCCTCGCCGAGGCCGCTGTCCATCTACTTGCCCTACAACAAGCTAAAATACCAAAATATCTCCGGCAACAGATTCCGAAATGATATTTGTCTTCAGAGCAGCAGTATTCGCGTAATCCCTGAGAATATTAAGCCGGGGAAGAATAAGCCAGAAACCACTTTGAATACCATGGGCTTGGTTAGTGCCTACCCGGCCACATTAGCGAGAGAGAATCTTGGGACCGGCCTCTCCGGTTATAATCGGGGAAGAGGATATCATGATCCTCTCCATTTCACTTGAAATGGAGGGGATCCATTTCAGGGTCCAGATATGATGTGGGAAGATCTGACGGGTTTAGCTTTTCCAAGCTTTTATATTATCATTTTAAGCAAAAAAGTATAAGCCCTTAGATATACTGTATTTTAATGTTATCCATTTCCATTTCATCTGAAATGGAGAGGATCCGGATCCGGGAAGAGGTGGATGATTTATTTTTATGTGGATTATCATCAGATAAATTCATTACATTCATCCAAAATGTATTTTGCACATGATGCCTTATAAGTGGTTCTGATTTTCTCACTCCTCGGGACACAAAAATTTCACTATTACCAAGGACTTAGGTGGTGTAAAGCACTTTTACGGTGCGAGCAGGTGAAAGAGTCGCGGGAGGAAACCCTTCACCAGTGCTCCGTTTATCGTGTTTGGAGGAGGTGAAAGTCGGGAACCTTGGAAGCTCGACCCGCGAGTTTTGGGTGCGGTACCGTTGGAGAAGAAAGCGGCGACAGGGAAGACCTCCGCCGGAGAAGAAGCAACTGCAAAAGGGACCGCGCGGTGCCGGCATCTCCCTCAACAGCGTCGGCTACTTCCGCCCTTGCATCCCCCTCGACAACGTCGGCAGGGATCCGGGCATCTCCCTCGACGGCGGCGGAGCCACGCGAAAACACGATGGAGGCAGGGCAGAGGCACGGTGAAGGGAGGGCGGAGGCACGGTGGCGGAGAATTTTCATTAAAGTTTTCTTATATAGTTTTATAAACAGTAACATTAATTTATATTTATATATATATATATATATATATATATATATATATATATATATATATATATAAAAGTATATAAATATAAATATAAATATATATATATATAGAATACATATCATATGCGGGCTAGCTTAGGTGCGGGTGTACAGGCATGGAGATTTGGGGGTTTAAAAGGCTTCAAATTAAAAAGTGATCAACATGAAAGTTGTTCGGATCGCCGAGATCTACAACTTTCATGTTGATCACTTTTTGATTTGAAGCCTCCTTGACCTCCGATTTGGGACCCGAAAATTGGAAAAATTTAGGTTTACGGTAGCAGTTTCGCCGCCCAGATTTTTCGGGTCTCAAATCGAAGGTCACGGAGGCTCCAAATCAAAAAGTGTTCAACATGAAAGTTGTTCGGATCGTCGAGATCTATAACTTTCATGTTGATCACTTTTCGATTTAAAATCGTTTTGACCCTTGCCCGTACGCCCGTTTGCCCGCACATGATATCTCCACATATATATATATATTAGAAAAATAGATTAGTATATAGTTTTATAGTAACCATAATTATTTTCAACAATTTAAAATATATATATATAGTAAATATTATAAAAAGAATTAAAATTATATAATAAAAAAAATATAATAATAAATATTTATAAAACGTCGTCATTGTTTTGTCAAACAGTTTTCTATTTTGAACAGCTCTGCAAACACAGACTACTCAAACAGATCTTCATTTTCAGCAATCAGTTTCCAATTGCTCCATTAAAGGTTGGTTCTGCTCTTCCTAGAGACTCTACTATGGAACTGCATCGGGTGGTTTGGCGGTCAGCAAAGGTCGGGGTGCCCCTACTGCTTTGGGAGAAATATGATCGTAGGATTTCGAGTGAACGTGATCCCTGCACCTTTCCAAAATTTTGAGATTTCAAAAATGTTCACTTTGACCGCGAAGAATACGACCGCTTTTAATGCTAGGAAATCTGTAAATATGCATGGGGATCTATAGATTTCCAAAGGCACTTTCTTCTGCCGAACACTATTCACCTCTTACAATTAAAATTTTCCAGACCGTAATTTCTAGATCAAGCAAAATGTCTTTGATGACAACCATCAATGGTGATGGCCAAGTGGTCTTCCCCGCGCGGGAAGAAGACAGTCGCCTAGAAGGTGCTTCCCCGAGAGACCAGCGTGGCTTTGAAGAAGTCCAAGAAGGCAATGGTGACCGCGCAAAGCCGGTTGAGGACACATCAGTGATTTCTAAAGATTTTGACATTATCAACACTCCATCTTCAAAATAAGTTGTCTTTGAAATTCTGGGGTCGACCATTAGCTTCGATCCCGAGTAATTTTTGACAACGCTAAAGAAGATGGATGTCGCTGAGAAGTCTATAGGCAATCAGTACACAATATCGATGTCGGAATTGGGGCTATTTGCGAGGGTTTGAAGAAGTTGTCGTTCATCGTTTCTAAAAAACTAAGGCAAAATTATAAGACAGTGCTCGATGCTACAAGAAAAGAGAAGAAGCAGAAGAGAGTAGCCGTAGAATCATCTTCAAGGGAAAGGCTATTAAAGAAGTAAAAGAAAAGCAAGAAGGACTTAGCCATGAAGTTGAGTGCGGTCAAGCTCGCTTCTGTTATGAGAGAGGAAGGCGAGATCAAGTGGTCTTCTCCTAAGAAGAATCTTGTCGTAAATCATGGCGGTCAAGTTGATGTGCATGTGGTCAACTCTGTTGGAGCATGCATTCTGCATCCCTTGATTTGAGAATAACAAATCCCACAATGTATTTGATCTTGTTTTTCATGTGTTTATAGTGTGTAGGAACTCTATGTACAATACCCCTAAGAGTGTGATGCAAAATGAAGGAGCTTAGAATTTAGAGCTACTGCGTGGCGGTATCACTACCGCTGACGGTAGAGGTGAAGACGACAGATTGATGACATGCGATTTTTTTTTCAACAATGACATATCAATCCTAACGCTGAGCGTTATGACTATCGCGGAGCGGTAAGGCCACGATCCGCTATGACCAGTACGATCCAGGCGCATGGTGTGTGCGACTACAGCTAATATTGGGCGTTATCAATACTGCAGGGCAGTAATGCCATGATCGACCACGATCTTCATGATCTTTGTCTGATCTCCATGATATCGACTACAAGTTTCACGATAATCTACCGCTGGGCGATATCTCTATCATTGGTGCTAGATCCTAAGCCTATTTAAAGAGGAGTTCTCATTGTCCAAGGTTACAAATTTTGAAGTCACAACTCCTACCTTTCGTGAGAGCCTTCATCACCGAATTCCAGAGCACTCCCAACATCATCCTTGAAGATCAAGACTGAGAATGAGATTTCTAAACGATCATATTAGAAGGACACACGCTTCAACTCTGATGATGTTCATGGTGATTCTTTATCATCTCCTTGAGTGCCCTTGAATATAGAGAGTTTTTTTCTGAACTTACTTTGTATTCTTCTATTTTCTTTGGTAATAGTAGTGAATTCACCATCTTGTGTGTGGAGACTGGACCTTGAGAGGTTTAGGGAAAAATTTGACGTCTTGTATATGGCGACTATGTCTAGGTGTATATATAAGGGGAGGCTAGATGTTGTATCTAGAGTAAGATAGACTATAGTCAGACGGTCCTTGGAAAAAAAGATCGGTGAAGAAACGTAAAGGGATTTTTCTTATCGTCATAATTTCAAGCGTCATTGAAATGATTATTTGTGTAATTATCATTTGAAATAAAGTCAGTTTTGATCTTCTCTAAATTTCAAGGATTTTATTTCATTCAAACATTTCTAAGAAAAATAGCTTTCCAACATTTTTGAAGAAAATTTATATTCTAGAGAGATAGCGTCGGACGATAACACTAGCGTCGGTAGTAGCAACATAAATAAATATTTTTCCTCTCTCAACATTATTCTCAGAAAAAAAATAAAAGCTTAGTTAACATCGTAAAGCACTTATTCACCCCCCTCTATGGGGGGCATAAGAACCAACACTTGGTATTAGAGCGTAGGTTATTCCAAAACGATTTCGCAACTGGGAACTATGGTGCATCATGATCATGCTTTTCACGAGGGTTTAAGGATTAGTCGTTCACCTCTATTCACTGGTACCGATTACAATTGCTGGAAAACTAGAATGAGGTGTTTCTTAATTGCCTTATATAATGACGTTTGGGCCATAGTTGAACAATATTACGCTCCCCCTACATTTGTAAGAGATGTTACTATGGAAAAATCTAAGGACAAATGAGATGATAGTGATAAGTTGAGATGCAAGAATAACGATAAAGTTATGAATGCTTTAGTTTGTGTGATTGTTAAAACAGAATTTAATCGAACTTGTGCTTGCAAAACTGCTCATGATATATGGAATTTATTAAAAATTACTCATGAAGGTACTTTGTAAGTCAAAGATTCAAATTCTTCTAACTAGAATCTGAGTACGAGAAATTTTGAATAGAGACAGATATAAACATGGATTCAATATACACAAGGTTCATCAAGATTGTAAATAAGTGCTTGGAAAGATGTTCTTCAATGATAACTTGGTGAGAAAATTCTTCGGTCTCTTCCTGCGAAGTTCAATCCAAAGGTGACGACCATCTTGGAGTCACACGATCTAAAGAAGCTCCAAATCGAGAGCCTCATTGTGAATCTCAAAACCCATGAGATTGAGATAAATATTCAACAACAAGAGTTCAACAAGGAGCCAAAAAACTGGCCTTTGCATTGAAATCAAAGGAGGTCGGTAGTAGTGCTGATGATGATGAAGAGGATGAGGAGAGATTATTTGTAAAGAAGTTTACAAGATTCATGAAGAATCTAGAAAGGTGAAATACCTTTCAAAAATATTTCATCAAGAAGGGGTCTTTATCAAAGAAAAAATATATAACGATGATGACAATGATGAGCGGCTATTACCGGAGTGGTATCACTACAGAAAGATCGAACGCATCAGGACTAAGTGCCCAAAGTTTTTGAAAGAGAAAAAATAGAATAAGAATAAGAGAAAAGGAGAAGAAGAATGTGCCAAAGGCGGCTACATGGGACTCCTCCGAAAAATCGAGCAGCTCATCCTCAAGCGATGAAGAAGAGGAAAACATGTGTCTCATGGGAAAGAACAACATTCCTTTGGATAGCAAATGTAGTGTCCAAAGAGACGCTAAGGTACCTCCTCCCTTTTTTGATGATTTATATAGTGAATGTTTACAAACTTGCAAGTATTTTGATAAAAATTTAGAAATATTGATATCTTAAAAATATGAAAATAAATTTTTATTAAAAGAGAATACAAAATTAACTAAAGAAGTTAAGCTATTGGGGAAAGAAAAGATGATTCTTTTTAAGAGTGCAATCACTCCTTGAGAAAGATAAAAGAACTTGAAGAAGCTCTTGCTAAGTCTCATTCCACTATCGAATCTCTTACTAAGAAAAATGGAGACTTAGAAGGATCTCGTAAATCTTCTCTTTCTCAAATAGAAGAGGGAGAGAAAACCTTTATGAATCATGTGTTTTGTTAGTAATGAAAAACACCGCACTTAAAACCCGAATTCAAGATTTAAATATGACAATTACAAAAATTCGGAGTTGGCCAAAATAATTTTGGTTAATCAATGACATGGAAGTGTAAAATATAGACTATGATATGCTTATGGGAGCTATCGCCCGACGACAACTCTTATAATTGTTGGTTGCAACAATTCCATAAAACAAACATTTTTTAATAAAAAATTAAATCAACATTCTGCCATTACCTAATCTTACCGCAAGAGTTCACACAACTTTGAAAAGGGTCACAAGCCATTTTATATCGTGTGCCAAATGCCATATATTTGGACACACCACAGACTCATGCTGGAAAAAAAGTCAAAGTATTTTAAAACAATCTGGATGCCTAAGATTTCCACCTACTCTATGGGAGGAACCTTTTGGGTAACAGAATCTTTACCTTCATCTCCCTTTTAGGTATGTTGAAGGATAAGGACAAGGATGGCGGATGGTATTTGGCCTCGAGATTCTTCAAACACATGACAAAACAAATCAATGTTCTTTAGCATCGTGGTGAAGAAAGGAGGGATGTTGATTTTTGGAGATAATGGCAATGGAAGGATCATGGGCATGAACACAATGTGTAACGAATCATTTTCTATTTTAAATGTATTATATATAGATGGTTTAAAACATTATTTAATTTCAATTAGTTTATTATGTAATAAAAGTTTAAATGTCTTATTTGAATTATTTACAAATCTTTATAAAATTATTATTTCTAAAATAAATGATGTCGTACTCGCCGCCCCGAAAATATATAATGTTTATATGATTGCCTTTAATGAACTTTCACATTCTTCTTTAAAATGTTTCATTTCTAAAAATGAAGAATTAAAACTTTTGCATAGGCGTGTTGGTCACTCTAGCACCAAGTTAATTTTAAAATTATTAAAAAAATAAATTAATTAAGGGATTACATTTGCTTAATAGAAATTTATCTTCTCTTTACTCGCCTTGGCAAAATGGGAAATTTTCAAAATCATCTTTTAAATGCAAAAATATTATTTCTACTTCTAGACTACTACAATTAATTCATATGGATTTATTTGGACTGGTTAGCACAACTAGTCTAGATGGTAGAAAATACATTGTCGTATTAATTGATGATTATTCTAGTTTTTGTTGGATTATCTTTTTATCTTCCAAATCTGATGCGTTTCTTGAATTCATTAAACTATGCATCTGTATTCAAAATGAACTTGATTTAAAAACTAAATGCATATGCTCGGATCATAAAAGAGAATTTGAAAATGAAAAATTTAGTTTTTTTATCTAGGGATTAAACAAGAATTTTCTGCTCCACGCATATGCTCCACGCACTCCACAACAAAATGTTGTAGTGGAGAGAAAAAATAGAACCCTTCAAGAACTTGCATGCACTATGCTTTCTGAATATGGGTTATTTAGATCATTTTAGGTCAAAGCCATTAATACTGTATATTACATAATTTATCATGTCATGCTTTGCCCATTTTAAAAATTAACACTTTATGAATTGTATTTTTAAAAGAAACCTAGTGAATCTTATTCTTGTGTTTTTGGTTGCAAATACTTTACATTAAACATTAGAGATACCTTGGAAATATTTGATGCTAAATGTGATTAAGGAAATTTTATTGGGTACTCTTCAACTAGTTAGACTTATATAATATATAATAAAATGACTAAAATAGTAAAATGGTATATTCTTGTTAGATTTGATGATTTTGTTCCCTGCATAGATACTAATCCTACAGTAAGCGAAGAGGAACACCTTCTCCCTTTGGAGCATGAGGATGATAAACCACTTGGAGAAAAAGAAGAAGAAAAATTGGCCAATAAAGAGGATGAAAACAAATAATATGTACATACAAGTGAGCTCAAATTTACAAAGAGTCATCCAAGAAAACTTATTATTGGAGAACAATCATAATGGGAAACTACTTGTTCTTATTTACACGAGTCTTTTCAAATCTTTATTTTGTATCCGAAATAGAATCAAAAAATATTTCAACAGCTTTAAATAATGAATTTTTGTTTTTAGCTATGAATGATGAACTTAATCAATTTGAACGTAATAAAGTTTGGAAACTTATAAAAAAACCATCTAATCATCCAATTGTTGGTGTTAAATGTATTTTTAAAAATAATTTAGATGGTGAATCTATGATTACAAGGAATAAAACTAGGTTATGATCAATAACCCTTTGAGTCTTCGTCTTGAAGTATAAGTGCTAAATAAGATCATTTCGTGTATATTACCCATCGCGAGTAAGCACTCACCGAAAATAGATTTCATTGGATCTCGTAGAGATGAGTTGTTGGAGATGTCATTATCAGTATGAGTCCTTAAAGAGATGTAATGAATAACAATTGCTAAAGCGAAGACCACACAAATATGGACTCACGGAATATAGAGAGAACTCTATGTTTGATGAACTGAAGACCTCGCGAGTACGAACTCGCGAAATTAATGGAGAATACTATATGAACACGCAAGATGAGCTTGCGGGATAAGATAGACTACCCTGTGACCTCGCGAGATGAGCTTGCAAAATAAGAGAGGGGGGGGGGGGGTTGAACACCTTTGGTGCGTGAAGCCTTGGAACAAATAAATTTTTTGAAGAGATCCCGCGAGTTTGCACTTCACCTTGATCCTCTTACAGTAGTTGTCGTTGTGGTCGAAATGCCAAAGCCAACACTTTGCAAGTCATATAAAAGCACTTTTGGGTTTTACCAAAGCACAGTGTTAGTATGTATTATATATGAAAAGCAATAACACCAGAAAAGTGAAAACCAGCCCAGATTTGAGCTCGACCGACCTTAAACTCACTTCTCATCGAGTAGACTTCATCTTGCACCTGTGAGTAGAACTCGCCTATGGGCGAGAAGGGAATCTTTTCTATGGGAAAGTAAGGAAGCTCACTTATGTGCGAGCACTGAAAGAACTCGCATATTGGCGAGTATATAGGTATTTCATCTTGCCTCGATTCAAGCTCGTCGGGCCTCAAAATCGCCATGATTTAAGCTTGCCAAAATATGTTCTTCCACACAGTTTCACCTCGCATCTTGTGAGTAGAATACATATTAGTAGAATATAAGCGAGTGGATGCATGCGAGTTGATTCAACTTACCACCAAGGGTCTCCATAATGAACTCATCTACTAGCTGACGGAGTAGGTTGAACTCTCAGGTGGTCGGTTGGAATGAGGAATATATTGATCAAAATCCCTGAGATAGTTCCGCCGACTGGGCTCTCACTAGCCGGTGGGATAGGTTGACATCTTAGGTGGCCAGTTTGAATGAGGATTATATTGATCAAAATCCTCGAGATGGTTCCGCCGATCGGGCTCTCATTAGCCGGTGGGGCAGGTTTACCTCTCAGGTGGCTGGTTGGAATGAGGATTATATTGATCAAAATCCCTGAGATGGTTCCGTTGATCAGGCTCTCACTAGCCGGTGGGGCAATTTGACCTCTCAAGTTGCTGATTGGAATGAGGATTATATTTATGAAAATCCACGGTATGGTTCCGCCGACCCGGCTCTCACTAGCCGATGGGGCAAATTGGCCTCACAAGAGGTCGATTGGAATGAGGATTATATTGATCAAAATCACCGAGATGGTTCCACCAACCGAGTTCTCACTAGCCGGCGGGGCAAGTTGACCTCTTTGGTGTCCTGTTGGAATGAGAATTATATTGATCAAAAGCCCCAAGATAGCTTCACCAACCGGGCTCTAACTAGCCAGCGGGACAGGTTGACCTCTCAGGTGACTTGTTAGAATGAGGATTATTTTGATCAAAAGCCTTGAGATGGTTCTGTAGACTGGGCTCTCACTAGCTGTCAGGGTAGGTTGATCTCTCAGGTGGCCGGTTGTTATGAGAATTGTGTTGATTAAAATCCCCGAGATGTTTTCAGCGACCGATCTCTAACTAGCCGACAGTGCAGGTTGACCTCTTAGGTGGCCAGTTGGAATGAGAATTACATTGATTAAAAGCCCGAGATGGTTCCGCTGATTGGACTCTCACTAGCCGACGGGGTAGGTTGACCTCTTAGGTGGCAGGTTGAAGTGAAAAAGGGAGTTGAATAAAAGCAAAATGAAAGGCTAGGGGGAAAGGCAGGTAGAATCATACTCGCCCTACCCTTGCTTGTTGGGCACTCTCCCACCTAAAAGGAGCCCAGCAAGAAGTGAGAAGGGCAAAGAAAAGGTGCGTGGAGATGCGAGTAAGATCATGCTCACTATACTCGCACTTTTTGGGCACTCGCTTACGCCAAAGACACAAAACTAATCATGCGATGAAATTATCTCTCAAAGTCGCGAGTGCTCGAAGTCACGAGTACGTAGGGTTAGCTTAATCCTAGCAGGTACACGGAGTCACGAGCGCACTAGGGGTGTTAGTTCTAAACATTACGAGATGTTGATATGCAATGCATTGTGCCTTGGTTGCACTCTGGGCATTGAGGGCCTATGTTAGATGAGCCTAAGGTCTGGGGTGAGTCACGAATAAAGGAAAATCAATACATAAAAGAAAAATCAAGCAGGCTTTACTCATGATTAAGTAACAATGTTCTTACAAAAAATGGGCCTCGCTCTCACATAAGCAAAAAACAAAATGAGAGTGGGAACAAAAAATTCTTATCCAAGTTTTACCCCCTAAGCTTGGACGTCTGGCCCGCCTTCTTCTTTGCCAAAGAACAATTCAAAATTATTGTCAGACGAGCCTTTTGGGCAAGCATGAAGGAATATCTCAGGTACCAATATCTCCACAATGGCATCCTTGCAATCCTCCTTTAGGACATTGAGGCTTCACAACATGAGGAGTGCGTGCTCCATGGCTTTGATGGTTGTGGCTCGCTTTATCTCTTTAATCTCGGGCGAGGAATACTGTAGCAACTTGCCTCCTTGACTAGATGACTTGTCGCAACTTGGCGGCAGAGCAGTTGAGGAAGCTTGGGCGAGTCAGGCCTTGAGTTCTTTGACCTCTCCCTCCAGGTTGGCGACTTGCGAACGCAGTCGCTCGGCGATCTCGACATCCTGCGAGGACCCCACCAAAAAATCGGCTTAGCAAAAAGAAGAAGTAAAAAACGTGAACATTTTAAGTGGGAAACACTTACCACTCTGCCAGTTCACGTGAGAAGCTTCTTAGTGACTTCCAGCTTAAGTTGCAAGTCCTTCGCCTCGTCTGCAACGAACTCTCGGGCAGTCTCGGCAGTGATCTATTTTCTAGAGAGGCTGAGGCTACGGCGCGAGGACATGTGTGTGAGTTCCAAAGCGCACAGATGCACCTGTGCACTCTCGTTATCCAGCCTATGCATGGTTGCTCCATAATAGGTTATCACGTCCTCTCTGATATAAATCCCAAAGGCTAGGGCATATGCGTTCCCACCGGGGTTTCCGCTCAGACCATGAAAGAAAGAGGGTTGAAATGGAGATCTTGTTCGCCTTATCATCCCAAAGGACCATAGGGTCACCCGAATTGTCCATGGATTTTTTTCCTCGGGCCAAAGTTTTGGTGTGCATCGGGCCCCCCTCATCACAAGCTCCCACCCCCAACCCAACAGAGGGCCCATAGTCGTCTTTCGTGACCTAGCTTCCCTCCTGGAGAACCTTTTTTACTCACCTCTTGTAACATCCCATTTCCTATTAGACCCCTTTACTTAGATTGGGTTAGGACATGTGGTGGGGGCATGAGTTTAGGCTAGGTTTGAACCATGGAGTTAGGGTGTAGTCACATGTGACCCAATATAGGGCCCAAGTTAACCCAAGTCAAACTAGCCCAAATTGGGGTCTTAGCTACACATTGACCACACCACTATACCCCTAACCCTAATAACAATATAAGTGAACCATACGTCATGTCATTGGGTCACCTATTGACCCAAGTCAACCCTAACCTTAATTTGGTCAAACCCACACCTAAAGGCCCAATTAGTCTAAGTGGGGCACCACCATGGCCCAACCCAAGTTGGGTGGTACCATTGGGTCCATGACCATCAAGTGGGGCCAACCCACTCATCATGTTGACCAAGTCAACCTAAAAAGTCAACAAATCAACTAAGGGCTTAAAGAGAGGAAATGATATGATCCAAACCCATTCCTAATGGACTAAGCTCATGGCTCAAGGTCCATGACCAGCCCAAGAGGTCAATGAAAACCCCTAGCCTCCAAAATTAGGAGAGATAATACATTCATGGGGGTAACTTAGGAATTTTGGAGAAAATGAGGAGAGAGAAGAGAGGGAAAGGGGGGATGGAGGCCATGTGGCCCTCCTTCCTTCTGCCCAAGCCTTTGGCTGAGTTCCCAGGCTTCTTTTTAGCAGGAATAAGGGGATGGTGGACACTTGGCAGCCAGGCGGAGCTTACAATGCTCATGGTCGGCCACCTCCTTAAGCAAAACAAACACACCAGGTCATCTCATCCTAATTCGACCATTCCATCATCTTCAGTGAGCCCTAAGGAGCAGAATTCGACTGCTGGAGCAAGGAATTTGCTGGAGAAATGATCAATCAGTCTAGATCGCCGGAGCAAGCCTCGGCCATGGCTCATCGCAACCACACTCGCCGCCAAGCCTGGTTGTAGGTTCGTTTCGCCTCACCTCACCCCGTGCTAGCTTTCTAGCTCACTTAGGTGAGACATCGGGCTCAATTGAGCCCGATACCATGAGAGAATGTGCACATTTTTCCAAGCTCTTCATCTAGCTCGAGATCGCTGGAGGGGCTTCCTCTGGCAGCCTCACCGCCGGGAAACGCTAGCCACCACCTCAACGGAGGTGGTGACGATAATAGCCGGAGGCGGCGTCGGCTAAGTTGTCTGGAATAGGTAAGACAAATCGGCCCAGGAAGATCGAATCCTGTCCATTGGCTGATGGGGACGATGAACCGATTCCGTCGGTTTTATCCCATTTAATTTAATTAATTGGATTATTTATGAATAGTGTATTCTGTCACACTTGTACAGTGATATTGCATGTTAATTTTAGACATGTTAGAGGCATATTCAGAGGTATCTATCAACATAAAAAATGTAGGTCTATGTATTACCTTTAAAATGACACCCTAAAGTCATGATTTGGTACATTAGAACTCCTTGTAGGACCATTCTACTATAACTGGTCCTAGGCTAGAGCAGATCTTTAATTAAATGCCCAAGCTAAACCATAAGTCCTCATGATCTGAAAGTTTGGTCATGCTTGTGATTAGGTTAATCCTAGGCTTTGACCAAAAATGAGAATTTTTGGTCATACTTTTTCTATAGTATTTGGTGAAATACTAATATTTAAATTAAGTGTATTTTTGGGGATGTATGACTCCAAATGCCCCAAAATTTTGGCGGCATGCCCATTGGGGCAATATAAAACCACGGTAGAAATTTCAGGTCATTTTGACCTATGTATGTTTGGGAAATCCCCCGTGCATGAAATATGTATGTTCAATTTGGGGTGCCTATAGTAAAAATAGGAAAAAGGAGGATTTAGCCCATTTGGGCCATTGCAAGTCCATGAAACTCTGGACAGAGACTTAATGGGAAGGTTGGGATTTTTGGGATAAAAAATACCATTTGGATTTATTGAAAAATATGCATAGATAGGAAATAAATTTGAATCTAGGGCATATGAATTTAATAAATTCTGAAATTTTGTCACAAGCTTTATTAGGATATAGCACCCCTCTGGAAAAATTTAGAAGGCTGTTAGGAAATGTTAACTTGGATTTTAAGTAGAATTTACCATTTTGCCCATTATAGAAATTAATTAAAAATAAGATAAATTATTGTTTAAATATTATGGAAAAATTTACAGTAGTTTATTTCTGTGATTAAATCCCTATTAAATTATTTGATTATTTTTGGATGTCTCTACATGCTGAAAACCCTAATAATGGCATTTTGATAATATTGTTCATATGGATATAAGTTAGGTCAAATCACTATTTAGGATTTTAAAATTCTGTATTTAGCTTTATTATATCAACATGGATCCTCAGTAATTTTCCTAGAATTTTTGGTCGTATAAATATTGTACTTCATTTGGAAAGTAGTCAATTTGTGATTTTAATATTAAATGGATATTAAATGGAATTTCACAGGGGAAAATTATGAAACTTGGTATGAAGTTAAATTTAACCTCATGGAACATCTGACAAATTTCTTAGGTAGGCTGAACTATTATAGATAGTACATTATGTGCAAGGTTACCCAGGTCACTCAATTAAAAGAATTAATTTAGTCTCTTAATCACTTAGAAAAATAATGAAACTTAGGATGGTCAACATCATACATCATAGCAAATCATGATAAATAATTAGGGGCAGTTGGCCCAAGAGTTTGGAAGACACGTCATACGGGTCAATATTAGGTCATGGGTGCGCTTAGTAAAAATAACATATAATACCAGAACCCACAGGGGATAAAGTTGTCGGTTGAGATGGAATCTATATTGGGAAAATAAACCCTGGTTGGTGTCCAATAGGTCACTTCTTGATAACGAGCGGTAGAGTGCAAAATCCCAAGGATAGTAACTAGAACGGAGATCGGCGGAAGACCGCCGCTCTCCCAATAACATCCTAAGTTATTAGGTTTGTCCCAGAGTAACAACGGGAGTTGGTAGGGGTCATGGGTAGACACTAATAAAAGTAAATATCCTTGCGAAAGGGAACTTTGGGCTTCAACCCATCGTAGTTCCTAGTACTCCCGAGAGCCCTTCATCGAGCATGCCCTAGGCAGTCCTGGGATTAACCCTAAATTGCTAAGTATAACAAATACTAGAAAAGAGTAGTCTAATAGGCTAAGAGAATGTTGTTACAATCTCACCCGTGAAGGGTTGGAGGGTTTTCAAGACAGTTAGTCCTGCGAGCTGGATGCTCAAAAGTTTGACATCAGGACGGGTTTGGTCCTGCGAGTTGGAGGCTCAGGTTGAGATACCTTGTATGTGCATAGAAACAAAACTAGTGGCGGGTCATGCAGTATTGGGCCAATCGTCACACCGATGGCAGTACAGTGACTCTGGTTAGGTGTGAGGTTTGAGGGTCCAATAGGTTGTTTACACTGCGGTCTGAAGGACAATCCCCGAAAACGCACACCCGACCAAGAAAGTCTGGTAGTTGGCCAACATTAGTACGTAGAGACTCTAGAGTGCACCTAGGACGTGTATAGAGGCATACAAAGGGTCTGAGCTTGGTAGTGTGTATACCCGCCTAGGAAGCGGAAGCGCCCGTTTCGCTGCTGCCGTAGCCACAACGGTGGTACTAGAGAGTGATGCTAGCTCCAAAAAGTGGGAACTACAGGTCTATGATCACAAAGTCGCGTGTGTGAGTTGCACTTTCATGAATCATAAAAATCATGCTTAACATACATTCATAACTAGGGCATACGCACCATATATCTCTATCATATAAATTAGTATGAGCTCTTTTATATGATAAGTTATATTTGAAAACCTTAACTTATAAGTTTGTATGGACATTCATATAAGTTATGGTACTTCTGTGATGGTAGCTTAGTAGTAGCATATTCTACTTGTCGTTCTTTACTTGTTTACTTACAACACCTTACTTACTTTCTGTACAGTTCTTCATACTTTACATGTGTTATATACCTAGAACTGCTAGAGTAGAAATAGATTAATACTTTATATACTTGGTAGTATAGCTCCAATGCCACCTGCTTCTTTTTATACCCCTTCTTGTCCTCCGCTTCGTCCTCCCGCCCGGTACCTACGAGTTGCAGGGGCGAGGTGTGGAGGAAATGACTTAGTCTTTATGACTAACAGTCTGTAGTGACCAAGTCATTTTAGGAGCTTGAGGAGATGGAGTACCAACACGACCAGCAGGACGAGGTGGTAGGACGTGAGGAGCTGATACCACCACCACTTACTACTACTACAGCCCGTTGTCAGGTGGGACGACTTTACTGATGATAGATTAGCTTCCGCATGTTGTCATTTTGAGAGAGAGAGATTTGATATCATGTATAGGGCATAAGCCCTTTCTCTTTTTGTTGTACTCATTTTGGACTCGTTTGTACTTTCATTTTTATTATAAATGATAGTGATGTGACTTGTGGACTAGATGTTATATACACTGCTTTATACTTCTATTTCTCTATTGGCCAAATAGGTTATATGATCATACAAGCCGGCAGGATCGACGTATTACAGTGTCGACTAACCCGTGAGTTAGTTTCACCGTAAGGAGGCGGTTCTGGGCATAAGACTGGGAGCCTCCTTGGTAAGGGGAGGGGTATTACACCTCTCTTCAGTCGCTGCCACTTTCTTATGATTCTTTTTTGGATCCGTGGAGGTAGGAGGGTCGAGGTCAATATTTGCCGCCCTTTGCTTGCCAATATAGGAAGCAAATGCCCCCGGCTTGCTGCCTCAGGCAGCCGTGACCGCCTTTACACAGGCAAGCTGAGAGGTAAGGGATCTGACACTCGTGTATGGAGGGTTCATCGGGGTGAGACATTCCCTTGCATTGTACCGACCGCAACATTTAGGAAAATAAGGGGTCAAAGGGAGCAATATCTAAAAGAGAAGAAGGGTGAGAGTACCTTCTACCGGGAGTACCGGGGGAGCGAGTCGACATTTCGCCTCAAAAAGGCGACTTGTAAATTATTTCTAAGGAAGAATTTGTGGAGGGATGCATCATAGAATTCCACGCGCGGGGCTCGATATGTCGCCACATCTTGCTGGATCAGTGAGTAGGGGATGTTGCCGAGATTCCCCTTGTTGAACACAAACTTGTCTATCTAATGGTGGTTTTGTTGGCAGTCTCACACACCTTTAAATGTGAGTTAGAGAGGAAGGCAATGCCATCGTTGGTTACCCTGTATATGAATAGATTGCAAAATACAGTAAGGTTGAATTTAATCTTCTCCTCGGACATGTAGCACTCGAATGCAACCAACATCACGATTGTGTTGCTGTTAAGTTGCACCAGGATGACCCCAAAGTACTTGAGTACTTGGCAAACTTTCGTCCGTAGAGGAAGGCGCAACCCCACCGCAAAATGCGATATGGGGAATGCGAGTTTGTCCTTGTAGAATGTGTTGATTTCCTCATGCTTCCCAGGTGGGTGAGCAATGAATCCATGCGAGACATATTTGAACACAAAGGAAAGATACTCCTCCTCGAGCAAGTGCCTATTGTGGAACGAGTGCTCGACAAATTGCTTAGCGCACTTAAGCCGACCATCCTCATCATCGTTGTCACCACCCATGGTAAGCAAGCAAAGATCGTGAGTGCAAAGAATAAGGAAAAGGCAGAATTGGGAAGAACAATTAATTCGGTAGATAAATGTACGACAGGGGGCATATTTATAGAAAAAGTTGTAATTAATATGGGGATGGACAGGGAAGTGTGCGGATAACATGCCCCGACTCCTCGCCTCCGCTATTGGTCCGACCCAACGAGACCCCCCTAACTCGTCTGTGAATCGAGAAAGTTGCATGATATGGTTGTCAGAGAAGAAAATGAACAAGAAAGTAGGGCAGTATCATCACGCGGTACCGTACCTATCGTGTATAAGAACTTGTGTCGCATATAACTAAATCGAATAACACTTGCAATGCAAGTACACATAATTATTGCACATCCAAGCGAGTTCCAAGCAGGTTAAATAAAAAAATACACAGTCCAGTGCTTCCTAAAAGAAAAAGAGAATGCGCAAGAATGAAAAAGGAGGGTAGTGAGAGATGGTATGCTCAAAAATGGAGTTATTTCTACCTTCCACGGCCTCGCGACGCCACCCCAGGTGGTTGGCGAGGATTATTGTACTCATGGATAGTGTCGAGCTCCAACTACACGCAACGTATGTACTCCTCGATCTGTTGGATGTGAGTATCTGAAGATTTCTCCTTACCTCATGCTCCATGACACGTCTCTTTGTCCATAATCACATAATCTTTCTCAAAGGCGCTCACCTGATGCTCTATAGAGCCCTTGTTCGTTGCCCTCTCTTCCTCAATCTCGTGTAACATGAGCCCGTATTTCCGGAAAACATTCTCCATCTGCCTCTTCATCTCAGCATGGTTACTCGGGTCGCCTAGGAACTCCTCGATCATATCAGGGTAAGGTAGTGCCGATTAGGTGCCCGCACCTTACGACTCTTCAGCCACCAAGGTCTCGTGTTGGTATGAAAGGAGGTTGTGAGGATTAAAGCTGGAAGTGCCAAAGAGTGAGGAGGGCGAGTGCTTTAATTGACCATGCGGGGTGTCAATCTCATTCTATAGGTGCTGGCGTGGTGGACTCAATCTTCCTTGGAAGGGGTTAGTAAGGGAAAGTGTGAGTGATTTGCCCAGGCTCGGGCAAGAGGGAGCCTTGTCAAGGCCTTGAACTATAGAAGGAATGGAGAGGTTAGGAATGTTGTTTGTCAGAGTGATCATTGTGGAGGCAGACTCGTGCATGGGATCGTGAGCTAGCAACTTCATTGACTAAGGGGTCACACAGATAACTCCAAAGGAGGGAATGTAAGACCTCCCTTTTTTTTCTTTTTCAACCACCGGGGTCTTAGCCCAAAATTATCCACTTGCGGTGGCACCAACTCACGGGAAGGCCGCCACTACAAAACGCCAATTCTGCCGGCCCTTTTCGATCACAAAGAGAGAGAAGTAAATATTACACTGAATGTAAACAGGTCCACAGAAACACATATGAATAAAATCACAATAAGTCCATCAATATATAGTAAAGAAAGTACTGCAAAGGAACAGTTCAGATGAAATATAGAAAAACAGGCTCGAGCCCGGTACATCAGAGTCTTCACAACAAATCACTCATCGCGGAAGCTATAAAAATACTAAACACTCACGGAGCTGGTCACAGGTGCTCTGGTGCTAGACTGGCCCACCTCCATGTGCACCGTACTCCGCTGGTGCTGGTCCCTGGGCTGATGGTCCCTGTCTCCCATCCGGAGCTCCTGTAATGTTGTGGTTCAAAAACCATTAGTCATAAAGACTAAGCCCTATCATCCCCTACCCCTCCCCCCACGGCTCCTAAGCACCGAGCGGAGAGGAGGAAAGGGAAGCTACAATGGTGGAGAATAATCAAACGGATGACAGTGGAACTAGTCTAACAATTGTTCATGGTGTATAAATAACTAATCAAATTAGAGTACATCTAGCAGTTCTACGGTAGTGAGTAGTAAAATAGACAAATAGAAAGCAAGTAAGTAAATAAGTAAGTAACCTTAACTTATATGAATGCACATACAAACTTATAAGTTAAGGGGTCTTCTGCAAGGCTCCCATCGTATAAAAAGTCCCATACCGATTTATACGTTGGGGGTGTCGGTTGTATTCAAATATGAGTGTAGTGATATGCTATGTCATGATTCATGTAAGTACAACTCATGCACACGACTCTATGCGTACAGACCTTTAGTTCCCCATGTTCGGGCAGCTAGCTTCACTCCCAGGAACCTCCGTAGTGGCAAACGGAGACAGTGGGTTGGCCCCCCACTCCTAGGTGGGTATCCACACTACCGGGCCTAGCCCTTCTGTACGCCCCTAGAAGAACACAACCTAGAGTATCCGCGTACTAGTGCTTGCTATATCCACCAGACTTTCTTTGGCTAAGTGTCCCACACCGCTGAGTCAACGTACCAATGTCGGTGTGAACGACAATCAAATAACGAAGACCCACCACCTTATTCTGTATTCAAACCCTCGAGCCCTCGGCTCCCTGGACTGTCCCGTCCGTGCATCTACCTTCAGAGCTACCGTCTGAATGGCAACCAAACCAACTTATTCTACCTCCCTAGCTACCGGGGTGTGTGTATGTGCAACCCTAGTTATACTAGTTGCTCTTTTAGTTTATTATTCTTACGGTTTACGTTAGCCCAGGACTGCCCCCGGTATTTCCTGTGAAAGGCTCTCAAAGGGCACTAGGAACTATGATGGTAGCTGAAGCCCATCGTTCCCTTTCGCAAGGCACTTACTTTTATTGTTTATTACCCATTACCCGATCCCATTCAAATTACTTTAGATCTATCCTAGTGTATTGAGACTCTTCCTCTCCAACCGGGGTGGACGATCTTTCGTCATTCCCGAACACCTCTTAACACTAGCCAATCTCACACTCTACTCATCCTGACTTACCATAATGAACTTAATTTAACTTACCCTATCCAAACTAGCAAACTACTAAAATTCCATCTCCCCAAGTTCATTACCCACTCTAGTTCAGTTTCTGCGGTTTTGCTATATGCAGACCATCCTAAGCTATATGAGGTATACAAGGGGAGGTACTCCAAATTGTCTTCCAAATCTCCTATAAAATTTACTGGAGGTCTATCATGACATAATTAGCCTAAATCCAGAAATTTATAATTTTCCTAATTAATCTAATATTTATTTAATTTTCCCAAAAGGTTGTCCATGGGTAATTTTAAACATGAACTTCATGATTTTCTAAAGTAATGGCCACCCAAAAATTATGATCACTAAATAACAGCAAGGTATCATCAAATACTAATTTTCATGATTTTCAGAAAGTATTTAGCCTTTAATTAATTTTTTCATTATAATCCCATTAATCCTATGTAAAGAACGAAGTACTGAAATTACTCATCATAAAATTATAGAAAAATTACTGAATATTAATATGGTACATAAAAGGTCATTGTGAAAAGATCATAATTTTACAGGCTTGCTAGACACCAAAATAGATTTAATTAAATTTTCATGGGAAATAACACTTAATGAATCAAGCCTAAGAATTAAACTTCTAAAAATCCCATAAAAATTCACAGAGCTTTAAAACTTAATAAAGAGTCCTCTACCTAAAGTTCATCAATTTTCAGAAAGTATTTTCTCCATAATAAATTTCTAAGAAAATAACACAAACTACTATATTGTTAATGAAGTATCCAAAATAATGATGCTAAATTCATAATAAAATCTCTAGAGCTTGTACTAACATTAAAAACTACTCTACCCAAATCTCATCACTATTCAGTGAGTTTTAGTGACATTTTCTATCTCTACAAGTTTTGTGCCCTAAACTAGGGTTAGGGTTTTGAGGGACTTATTCACTTTAAAATCTATTTAGATTTCTACAAGAAGATCTAGCTACCCTAGAATTCTATCTACCAAGTCTCAGGTCATAGCCAGGTCATTTGACCACTTGCCCTTCACAAACCACCAAGAACCATCCTTAGGGTTTGACCTTGGGTCATAGGGCAAATTTATCCAAATCCATCTCAAAATCCATGAGAGGGTGCTAGGCATCATGCCTAGTCAGTGGACAAAATCTCAGCCCCTGTTGAGGTGATCTGGCAACTCCAATCTCAAAGTGCACTTTTGACCTAAAAACCCCTTAATAGGGCAAAGCTTAGGTTTGTCCATTTCCAATCTAAAACATCTCAAAATGAGATGAAAAATTATACAGAGCCTCATGATGAACCCAGAGACCACTCACCAAAATTTGGGAGGGTTTGGAAGTCATTAAGCCCTCTAATTAATTTACCCTAAGATTATTAATTTTTTCTAAAAACTATAGAAAAACATTCTCCAAAAATTCCCATTTTTGGACAGGCCCTAGGTATAGCTAGGGTAGATTTCCTGCCCAAATTTCAGTTCATTTGGTCAAGGGATGAAGGGTGGGCACACCTTTTAGTCTCTGCCTAGCTCTAGGTGTAGATCCCACTAAAAGAGGTGCCCTGGTCAAACCAGTTGACCAAATTGACCCAAATCAATTTTAAAATAAAGTAGACTCATAGGGCTACAAATTATATGTTGACCATTTATTCATATAAAGCCTTTAAGTATTTTTCATAAATTTTCTAAAGTGGCTGATATTCTAGTACAGAAAATTCATATAAAAGAAAAAGATTAATTAAACAGCACGAATCTTGAAGCAGATCCAACAGTGCTGGGTCATCTTCTTCCTCCAGCCAAGGGCTGAGATTAGCCCGACCTGGAGTGCATTCCAGAAGCTGCCGCCGGCCATCCAGCCTCCTCCCTAGCCGGCCACTGCCACCACCACCTCCGTTGAGGTGGCCGCCATCGTCGGGCAGCGGCGCGGCCGCCGGAGAGGCGGAATACGGCGAACCCGTGACTAGCCCTTTTTTTTGCGGGAAAAATGGGAAGAGGAGCTCTTCCGATCGAGCTCCGTTGAGCTCGATTATCAAACCTAAAGAATTCTAAGATCTACCTGTAGAGAGAGAGGAGGAGAGGACCTTGTTCGCGGGATAGAGGCGTGCAGATCGACGGAAAGCCATTTTCGATGGTGGCGCCGCTCGGCTTCTGCAATAGCACGGTGGGAGGGCTCAAAAGCTTCGGGTAAAGGCTGGGAAACCTTCCTCTTGGGCCTCTGATGGTGTTTAAGAGCTCGGTTAAGGAGGGGAAAGGCCAAAACTTCAATGGCCATGAATGGTCCATTAAAGCTTGGCTCGGCCATGGTGGTGGGGGCTAGAAATGGCTCTGTAACAGCTGGAGGAGGGCTGGAAACTCCTCCTCTCCCTATGAGGACTTGAATCCAACCGTTTAAAGAGGAGGGGAAGGGGCCAAGACATCAAGTGCCATTAATGGCTGTGATCGTCGGTTTCCGGCCATGGTCGTGTCTCCTTCTTGCTTTCAAAACCGACAACCACGTGGCATGATTGGTCAACCCTTTTTTTAAAATAAGACTTAACTAAGTCTTAATAAGAGAAAATGGCTCACTTCCTAAACCGACCTGGTTCAGCTGAACCAGCACACAGCCAAAAAAAATAGTCCTGCCAGAAAAAAAAATTCTAAGTAAAATGGCATTGAGTGAGCTCAGCTCACTCAACGCCATCCAAGCTACGGCATTGAGTGAGCTCTGCTCACTCAATGCCATCCATGCTGCGGCGTTGAGTGAGCTCTGCTCACTCAACGCCATCCCAGATACGGTGTTGAGTGAGCTCTGCTCACTCAACGCCATCCAAAATGCCCCTCCCAGACTATGGCGTTGAGTGAGCTCAGCTCACTCAATGCCATCCAGATTATGGCGTTGAGTGAGCTCTGTTCACTCAACGCCATCCAGTCTACTCAAGGTGGCGTTGAGTGCAGTCTATGCACTCAATGCCGTCTAGCTTATGGCGTTGAGTGAGGTAAGCTCACTCAACGCCATCCAAACTACGGTGTTGAGTGAGCTCAGCTCACTCAACGCCATTCCAGGCCTCAGCAGACGGCGTTGAGTACAGTCCATGCACTCAATTATGTCTAGTTTATTGCATTGAGTGAGCTA
Organism: Platanthera zijinensis; assembly: GCA_039513925.1. NCBI lineage: Eukaryota > Viridiplantae > Streptophyta > Magnoliopsida > Asparagales > Orchidaceae > Platanthera > Platanthera zijinensis. The sequence goes on along the minus strand of CM077079.1, from coordinate 246,605,357 downwards.
AGCTCACTCAACGCCATCCAGTCCACGACATTGAATGAGCTCAGCTCACTCAATGCCATCCAGACAACACCAGATGGCGTTGAGTGCAGTCAGTGCACTCAACGCCATTCAGCTTATGACGTTAAGTGAGCTAAGCTCACTCAACGCCATCTAGACTACAGAGTTGAGTTAGCTAAGCTCACTCAACGCCATTCTAAAGTCACGGGCGTGACAGGTCGGTCACGGGCGTGCCAGACCCATATTGAAATTTCTGAGCTCGCCGATCTTTTTTCTGAGGTCGACGATCGTCGAAGGGGTCACGCCCTAGGTCACGGACGTGATGGGTCGGTCACGGGCGTGACCACCCTGAAAGAAAAGGGATAGATACTACTCTAGAGGGGGGGGGGTGAATAGAGTAATCAAAAATTGCACTAGCAAAGTTGACTGTCTACTCAACTCCCTTGGAGTTAATTGCGGAATGAAGGTTATAGATATTTGAGATGAAACCCTAAAGCCTAACACAAGTGTTGTGCACAAAGGCAGCCAACTGTAATTACAGTTAAGGCTTGGAATCCTAAACAGCAACTAGCAATCCTAGTTAAAATCTAATCACAGCCAATCAGTACAGAGAATTAAATAAACAATCCAGACGACACAAGGAATTTATAGTGGTTCCCCAAACAACTTGGGTACGTCCACTCTTCTACCAACAAGGTAGGAATCCACTCAGGTTTTTGATCAGGTGCCCTGCCACCAACAAGATCTGCTGCAGGTAGATCTAGAGACCCTTTAGACTTTTGATCAGGTGTCTAAAAACCAACACAGGTTTTTGATCAGGTGCCCTGCCACCAAGGTATACTTTTCAAGGGAGTAATAACCCTTTACAGGAGGGGGAAAGGAGGTTAGAATATCTTCTCTATTTTACAATAGATTAGAGAAGCACAATAACTTGCACTGAGCTAGAAAGCTCTAAAGAATCAAGGCTTCCCCTGGCTAAAAGAATGTCCAGGTGAAGTCTTGCTTCAGTACAGAAACTCTTCAGAAAATCTGAAGGAAAAAGCTACAAGAAGATAAATAATATGAAATAAAATTTCTTCTTTAGGCAGCTATCTTCTTCTTCTTCTTCTTCAAAAGGCTCTGAGTGCAAATCTTCCTGGAGGCAGGAGAACTCAGGTTGAAGAAGAGTGAAGAACTAAAACTTCTTCTCAGTTGAATGTGAATGAGCTGAGAGCAGTTGAAAACTGTAAGCTTTAAGATTGAATGCTGCAGTTAGCTTTTGAATATATGAGAACTAGTTGATTTCTTTCTTCAAAAAAGTCTTTATATAGCAGCAGCAACAACGGCTCTCAAAAGAGTTTGAATCTTGTCTTCTACTGAAATCTGCAAGCTGGGCTGCAAATAGCATAAAGCAAAACAAATACTGCAGGCAGATATCCTATAAAAGGATAAAGCTTTCTAAGAAGCTGCAAATAACTCTGATGAAATAATACAAGAGAAAGTCACATCAGAAGAGACTCTTTACAGCCAAGGAAGACTTTTTGAGTCTAATGGCTATAAAGGACAGCCTGGCAGATCAAACAGAAATCACATCTCAGCTAATAAGACACACAAATTTGTCAGAAAAGATTAGCTCATGCATAAGGAATGGATCAGATATTACATGGAAATAATATAACAATTTATTCAAACAATTTTTTATAAAATATGCCAAAATAAATATGAAATAAATCACATCATAGAAGACGACAAAATTATTCAAAACATACAGCAAAACGTCGAACGACCCTCGGAGATCGTCGAACGAGGCACAAAGATCGTCGACCTATCAGACAGATAGTCGAACGATCCAGATAGTCGAACTATCAAAGAAAATAGTCGAACTACCTCAGCAGATAGTCGAACTATCAGGACAGATAGTCGAGCTATCAGATAGTCGATCTATCAAGACAGATAGTCGAACTACCAAACAAAATAGATAGTCGACCTATCAACAGATAGTCGAACTATCACAGAAAACAGATAGTCGACCTATCAACAGATAGTCAAACTTATCACAGAAAACAGATAGTCGAGCTATCAACAGATAGTCGAGCTATCAACAGATAGTCGAACTTATCACAGAAAACAGATAGTCGAGCTATCAACAGATAGTCGAGCTATCAAAACAAAACAGATAGTCAACCTATCAACAGATAGTCGAACTACCAGATAGTTGAACTATCCAAGAAGATAGTCGAACTATCAACCAAAACAGATAGTCGACCTATCAACAGATAGTCGAACTATCAAAGCAACACAGATAGTCGACCTATCAACAGATAGTCGAACTATCAGATAGTTGAACTATCCAAGCAGATAGTCGAACTATCAAGCAAAACAGATAGTCGACCTATCAAACAGATAGTCGAACTATCAAACGAAGACAGATAGTCGACCTATCAAACAGATAGTCGAACTATCAGATAGTTGAACTATCCAAGCAGATAGTCGAACTATCAAACAAAGCAGATAGTCGACCTATCAACAGATAATCGAACTACCAAAGAGAACAGATAGTCGACCTATCAAACAGATAGTCGAACTATCAAAGACAACCGATAGTCGACCTATCAAGCAGATAGTCGAGCTATCAGGAAGACGATCGTCGAACGGCTGATCGACGATAGTCGAGCGACGTTCGACCATAGTCGAACGAAAAACTACTTAACCAAATATTCATCTGGAAAAGCAATTCTACACAACTAGAGAATCTAACCTATCAACTAACCTTTGACCATAGATAAATCTTGGGTCAAGAGACAGAAAGAGAGGACTAAACTCAAATCAAAACTAGGGTACCAACAGTCTCCCCTTATTTGAGTTAAGTCTCTCAATAACTAAAACATACAAAACTAATTACAGAAAGTAAATAAAATGTGTGAAAAGAAATAACTAAGCAGATAAAATCAATCAAACAGATAAGCAATTAACTGTCAATCAATGAAATATTAAGGTGCTTCAGAGTTAGGATTAGGATCAGAGGAGCTAGAAACAAAATTAATCTTTCTAGAAGGATCTTGGGCTTCTTTCCTTGACAACTTCAGGTCTTGTTCTCCAATGATTTTCAATTCTGACGCTCTTGGGACAACTGCCTCAGGATGTTTTTCCATGTACTTTGAAGGATCAAATACCTCAGGTCGGACCTGGAATTTATCGAGCTCCTTCATTCTGAATTTTGACATAGTGGTCAATCCTGCAGTGTCTTTTCCTTCTGCTTTAGCTGTAAGATCCGCCTTTTCCCTTTTCGAAGGCATCCCGGATCTTATGCCCAGAACCGCCGCCTTACGGTGACACTAACTCCTGAGTTAGTCGACACCGTAAGACGCCGATTCTGCCGGCTATTACGATCATTTTTCACTAGAGATGCGGAAGTAAAAGTGTATAAACAAGCTAATATACATGTCCACAGAAATCACAGAGCATATCATATATATGAAAATGAAAGTGCTACTATAGTCCATAATGAGTACTAAAGAGAAGGTAGGGCTTATGCCCATATACATCAATAGAAATCAGACTCTCTCTCACAAAATAGAAAGCTGTAAACTAAGCTATCCACTACATCTCCTCCCACCTGAGGACGTGCGGTAGTAGTGTCTGGTGGTGGTGGTAGCTGCTCCTCATGCCCTGCCTCCTCGAACTCCTAAAAAGGGGGAGTCAACGTATGTTAGTCAAAAAGACTAAGTCGTATCCTCAACACCTCCTCCTGTCGCTCTTAGGCACCGGATGGAAGGAGGATGCGGAGGACAACAAGGGGTAGCAAAGTGGAAGCAGGTGACATTTCTATCTAGCAGGAGTAAGTAAAATCTAGCAGTTCTATATATAATCTAGCAGTTCTATATAAAGTGCAAGTAAGTAAAGACAGTGCAGAAAGAAAAGGACTGCAGTAAAAAGATAGAACTGAAAGTAAATGCAGTACAGAAAGGAAAGTACGCTACTGCTACTCCTACTCCTATCAATATCACAGAAGTACCCTAACTTATATGAACGCCCATACGAACTTATAAGTTAGGGTTTCCAAAAGTAACTTATCATATAAACCGCCCATACAATTTATATGATAAGGATCTATGAAGCGTATGTCCTAATGAATGAATGTATGTTATGATGAGTATGTTAAACATGCAAATGCAACACACACACACGACTATCCCATTTTTCATTCTATCTCCCGGTGGTCCTAGTAGAGTAAACCTACTTATTCTAAATGTAGCCCCAGACCTAATACCACCCTGCCATTTCCAAATTACACTACCATCCCCATCGTTCTGTTCATTAATCTAGGGTGGTATTATCTAGATAGGTATTTACGTACGACGCTTCTATCGAGACTGAGCGACTAGGGTAAGATGACCTAACTAATGATCACTTGAATGAACTTCCAAATGCAATGTATTGTGTTTAATCACATGAGACTGTTATAGATATGATACATCGATTTATTCAATATTTATTCTCCACCAGAATCAGTCAATTATTGTTAAGGGTAAAATTGTCATTTTCTCGTATACATATAAATTAAATCTTCAATTTATCAAGTCGTATCTCAAGGGCTCGAATATGTCTCCCATGAGTTTAAATAATATCATTAGGGTTTTGTAAATCTTCTAAACCCTAGTTTGATTCATTTTAGAAAATGCTTAAGTGTTCACCAAATTCTCAAAATTGTCAAATTCACTAAGTGTGGGATTTTTTGCTCCCCAAAAATCCCGACTAATTTAGGGTTTGAAATTATACCCTACTGGTCTACTAAATCAGGGGGTGTGCATTCTAAATGCACCCCTTAGTCAAATATCAAAACAAGTTTTACATTTGTTATTTGCACCCCGAGCCTAAGTAGTTCAATTCTTGCATGTGGGACTTTCCCAACATGACTTGTTCCAATTTCATAGAAATTTCTACCACTGGTCTATATGGTCCCTAATGGTCAGCCACCAAAATTTGGGGCCATTTGGAGTTAGCTAACTCCAAGAATCACCTAGTTAAGCCCTAGGGGTATTTTGGTAATTTCCCCATATTTTATTTCCCAATCAAGCCCATTTTTGGGCAGGGCCTGAATATGCCCTAATTATACCTCTGACCAAAATCTCAGGTCAAGGGGGCTTCTGGTTTGGCTTGGGCAGCCATTTGAAATTCTGCAAAATTGCTATTTGCAGCCCAAGTCAAATATTATTTCTCAAACATGCAAGTGAGATTCCTCATCATGCAGTGCATCAATTTAGCCCAAATTTAACCATGGGTCTAATATACCCATGGGAGGGTGCCACCAAAATTTGGGGCCATTTGGAGTTAGGAAACTCCAAAAATCACATTTATTTACTTTTGGGGATTTTTGTAAAAACTATAGCAAAATGTTCCCCAAAAATTCTGATTTTTGGGGAGGGCCTAGATTTGACCAAATAAGCCACAAGCCCAAAATCTCAGTCCATTTGGACTTAGGGTTTGAACAGGGCATCAGTTTTAGTTTCTGCCCTAGTTAGGGGGCAGTCCTAGCAAAACAGCCCTACAGGGCAGCCTACTGGTCCAAAACCTATGATTTCTGTGGCATTTTAAAGTTAACTCATCTACCTAAATATTTAATTCAGAGTCCATCCTAAGGTGGGGCCTCTAAGTACCTCATAATCAACATGCAAGGTCACAGTAAAAGTGTGACAGATTTCCTATTATTTATGAAATAATAAAATAAATGAATTATGATTAAATAAGCACAGATCTTAAAGGTAGATTGAACGGTGGCTGTGCGTCTTCTCCATGCACATGCATGCAGGCCAACCCGTGCAGGCCGTTCTTGCGGGGCCATTTCCGGCCATCGCCGGCGGCGGGGCCTCCGGCCAAGTCATCCCCCGGCCTCACGGTGGTCGGGACTTGAACTGGCCGGCGACTGGGCGGCGGAGAGCGGCGGACGGCGGCGGCGCAACCAAGCCGAAAAGCTCCCAGGCCGCCATTTTTACACAGATTTTTGAGCTTTTGATTCCTAACGTCGGGCTCGTTTGAGCTCGACCTCTAGCCTAGTTGATCTAGGATTCTAGTACACTCGGAGGGGAAGGGATACGGACCTGTGGTGGCGGCTGAGGCCGAGGGTGGCGGCGGTTTCCCATGGCATGAAAATTCCGGCGATCTCCTCTTTGGATAGCCATGGCAGCAGGTGATCTCTCTTTCTCTCTCTCTCTGGGGTAGGGTCGAAGTGGGAATGAGGGAGAGTAGGTGGTTTGGGCTGAGTTAAGTATGGGGAGGCGATTTCACCAAGGTGGAGGCGGATTCACCAAGGCTAGGGCTCGGGTTGGTGTGTGTGGCCGGCTAGGTTGCTTGGGAGTGGGCCCCACTACTCCAGCTGGGTTAAATAGACCCTAATGGGTCGGGTTCCAAGGTTAGGGGCTGAGTTGGTGAGTGGAGAGAGGGGGATTGGTTCACACACATGGAATAGGCTAGGTTGGGCTTGGGTTGGGTTTAGGCTTGACCCAAGGCTGCATGGTGGGGGTCCTACACCTCCTAATACCCATGCATGGTCAGCCAACCCATCATGGGTTGGTGGGATGAGCCCAAATGGTCCAAACCCCTTTCTTAGCATCTTCTCTCTCCTACTCTTCCTCTTTTCTCTCTCCTAAGTGTTCTCCCAAAAGTACTATTGCAAGACCCTATTTTTCTCTCCCCTAGGGTTTATAAGGTCACTTTAGGCCCACATGATGAATTTGGGTTGATTTGGGTGGACCCAACCTAGTGAAATGGGCTAGGGCACCATTTTCACTATTTAGGTCAACATGCTGACTTGACCCAACATGGGTCAACTAGTTGACCCCATGGCCTACCTTGGGGTCCACTTAGATTGTATTTAGGGTTAGGGCAATGTGGTGGGGTCATGGTGTGGCTTGGGTTTGTATTTAGCCTAGTTTGACCTAGGTTGACTTGGGCCCCATAGTGGGCCCACATGGTCTAAATCCTCCTCCTAGGGTCAAACCTAGCTAAACCCTAGCATCCACCACATGTCTTACCCAAATCTAAGTCATTTGAAATTTGGGATGTTACAAACCCTATAAACAAAAAAAATAATTTCGTCCCCGAAATTTAAGTTCGGGCTACGGGGTTTCTACGACAAGCTTATAAAAGATTCGAAACGTAACTAGAAGGAAAATATAAAACTAAGTTGTACCTGAGGAGAATAGCTCCGGGTGTCGTTCCATCATGAGATCCCTCGGCTCCCAGGTGTGCTCCTCCCGTCCGTGGTTGGACCACAACACCTTCACGAGAGGGACCTTCTTTTTTCCGCAACACTCGGACGGCGGTATCGTCGATCCGGACCGGCTCTAAACGAACTGATCGATCTGGTGCTACTGGCCCGTCGGTAGTAGAAATATGCTGCTCAGGGCGAAGGAGTGCTCATCGTAGGGAGGAGACGTGAAAGATGTCGTGCAGAGTTCCCAACTCTATCGGTAGCTGCAGTCGGTAAGCCAAGGGGCCGATCCGCTCCAGGATCAAGTAAGGCCCCATATATCTCGGACTGAGCTTCTTGTGCCTCCGCACCCGGGAAACACCGTGCACTGGACGTATCTTCAAGAAAACCCTGTCTCCCACCTGGAACTCCACCTTACGATGCCGCGCATCGTAATACTTCGCCTGTCTGCTCTGGGCCTCCAACATCCGATCTCTGACCAGACGTATCTGAGCCTCCGTGTCCTCGACATACTCTGAACCGTGAGCTCGTGTATCCTCATCTTGTACCCATGATAGAGGTGTCCGACACCTCCTCCCATATAGTGCCTCGTAAGGAGCCATCCCAATGCTTGCCTGGTGACTGTTGTTATAAGAAAACTCAATCAATGGCAACAGTCGCTCCCAGGGCTTCCCCGTATCCAAAATACAAAGACGCAGCAGATCCTCCATAGTCCTGTTGGTCCGCTCTGTCTGACCGTCGGTCTGTGGATGGAAGGCAGTGCTGAAAGAGAGCTGCGAACCTAAGTAAGCATGCACTGCCCTCCACTCCCTAGGAGTGAATCGACCGTCACGATCCGAGACAATCGTCCTGGGGACGTCGTGGTATCTAACGAACTGCTCCACAAACAATCTCACCAATACGGTAACTGGGGCGTCCTTCCGGATCGGTATGAATCTGGCTACCTTGGTCAATCTATCGACGATGACCCAAATGGAATCGTGCCCAGAGTGGGAGCGAGGCAACCCATGCACAAAATCCATAGCAATATCCTCAAACTTCCACTCTGGCACCGGTAATGGCTGTAATAACCCTCCTGGGCTCTTGCATTCAGCTTTCACTAGCTGACATGCCTCGCAGTGTGTAACATAATGTATGATCTCCCTCTTCATCCCGGGCCAGTACATGCTCTTCCGTAAATCAGCCGACATCTTGGTGATACCGGGGTGCACTGAGTACTGTGATTGGTGCGACTCCCTGAGTATGTCCTCCCGGATACCACCTCCTGCGGGTATATATATACGGCCACGGAAATGAACGAGGTCGTCACGTAGCGTGTAATCCTCTGCCTTGCCCTCAGCTAGGGCTCTGAATATCGGCTCTAAATCTGCATCCTGCCTCTGATGCGCCCTGATGCGCTCCCGAATGTCACAATCACTAATCAGGGAGTTCAGATACTCCCGGTACAGCTCTGGCTCAGTCTCTGACACCACAGTAATGTGCATGTCCTCCATCAATTAACAATCAGAATATTTCTCAATCGCAATTTAGATTGTAGTCCCTTACAACCTCGATCACTCAAAATATATATAATTCAACGATCTCGTAAGTAGAAGTCTCTTCTATTCACGTCCCCTTTGATTATTACTTATCCACCAACGTGAACTTATGGTCACCAAAAGAGAATTCAGGCACACTAGACCAACACTATTATGTATATTAGCTAACCCATCTTCCGAGATCATGGTGTGATGAAAAATTATCATTTTGCTTTTCCCCAAATTTAAGACTTATCACAACTCAACCTAAAAGTTATACATAATTCATAGTGTGTTCACCTTTTGAGCATACATCAATCGATCATTATTGATATTGATGTTCGTACAAATTTCTCCCAATCGCTTTTCACACGTAGTATAAATTCATAGCTTTACGAGTGTATCTTTTCAAAAATGGTGGGGTCTAGCACAAATCGATTTCGGCATAAAGAGAATCTTATTAATCACTAATTACTTCTCGTGTGGTTTCTCCGTATACGCCTTTGATAGTCAAGAACTATATATCATTGTCATGAATCCTCCTAACAGTGATTATAATGGTATCAACGTATGTATCTCGGTTCTCAACGCTATCATAATTAATGGGCATATATATGTGTACAATTTTAACTCATCATCCACCCCTTTTAGGATCAAATAAGGTAGTACTAAATCATGCATAACCATAGTAAAGCTTAATTATTATATCCTAAACACAAGATGTTATCTTATCAAGATTTCTGATTATAACTTAAACTATCTCTCAAGTATAATGATAAGTAGACCATTCAAATTGAAAAGGATTGATTCTTTGAGGGAACGCACCATCTATAAATCATCATCGAACACTTTTGTTTTGGTTCCTGAGATCATCAGAGTCACATCCACAAGATTATTCTTAGAGTATACATCCTTCAATTAAGTAAGATTCTTCACTTGATTCTCCGTTTGCTGGGGCTACGATACTCTCATTATTATAGACATAATCGTTTAGATATTCAACATTTTCACGTTATGGACTCTCATCCTATAATAGTTAAGAGTTGCGATCATTCCTTCATATTAACATGAAGTTACTTTGTCCTAATATGTATGTTTCCGACCTAATGACTTGTGTATGTCAAGTAGGCACAGGTAGCAATGATCGATTGTTGTGTTTACTTCTTCCAACCTGTAACTATCAAAGTCACTTTCCTAAGAGCCTTAACTGTGCAAAAACCTTTTTGATTATTCTTCTTACTTGAACGCATCTTCAATTCGCACTGATCCTTCCCATGGTATATCTGAGTTCCTTAATTATGCGTTACAATGATCGATTCGAGGTGTTAGAGCATCTCGGAACATACTTGTGGAGGCGATAATCAATCAACCCTTAATTGTATGTAAATCTGTCTACAACTCATACTGGTCCAAATTTGATCCTTGAACACAATTTCTTCGGTTTCACGTGTATGTGTAAATGACTTATACCGTGTCGGTATTAAGGAAGATCACGAGTGCTCATTAGAATGTGGACTAAGTAGTTACTTAGTTCCTTAAATTCGAAATTGGGAAACTTATTGAAGTCTTATACGGTCTCCCCTAGTTTCAAGGTCATATATACACATCACTAAGCCACTCTTTATATATCTTTCAAGGAATTAAACTTAATGTTCTCCTTGTTCACTCACACATATGGTCTTGGAGTAATTATGAGGGTGGAAAGTCATTCTCGAAGCATTCTACTTTTCTATTTCACTCGTGAATTGGTTGTGTTCACAACTTGTCGTTAATAGTCTATACTATTTAAGATAAATAAATAGTGTGAAATTCTTCAAGAGTCTTAACCTTCTAGGAAGGATTGATCATCATACCGATCATGTATATACAAACCCACAACTTTACTTGAGCGATCCTTGAATAAGCCAAGTTTTTAGATCACTACGCTTGCGACCCATGTTTTATGAGAAGGGCTTAAAGAATTTCGAGTCGCTATCAATTTAACCCTATAAACAAAAGGTTAAGCCCCATATATTTTGGTTAATTTCCTTTAACATTCACAATGTAGTCCTCATGTACATGCCTTAATCATTAGGGCTAACAATCTTTGGCATGGATTTCCACTTCAATTGATATGTTTTCTATTTTAGGTCTTCAAGGTTACCATACGACAATCTGTTCAAGGTCAACACGTGACCAAACCAGGAAGTGTCACTTCTAAAATTTGAATTCTTATTCGATCTTTGGTATTTATCATCATGATTGTCTTGACGTAATCCAGTCATCAGTACTAGGATTAAGCTTATGAGTACCCTACTGTTCCACTAATAAACTTATGCGCCAACTTCTCCTCGAAGCGGTCCTATCAATTTGAGTAAGAATTGGTAACATCACTCGATATGCAGAGTAGGGACATCGACGTTTAAGCCTTAAGTAGGGATTCTGGCGTTAAGATCTTTCTTTAATCGATTTGGTTATCCTCGTACCTCAACTAATCTATATCTTATGTCGATCTTCGGCCTTAGGTACGACACAAAATCCTCTTGGTAAGTCAAACTAGGGTGGTGTCCTAGTTGGATTGGCCTAACTCATTGCTTAAAATGGACTGTTTTATGTGACTTTTTACACATGGGCACACCATTGCTTCCGCTGAATAGTTTGTCCGCAAACTACTCTCGAGCGGGGTGTTCCAGTGTTGTGGACTTCTTTCTCTAATGATCGTATTTTTCAAGTGATACCAGTTTGTAAGATCCGCCTTTTCCCTTTTCGAAGGCATCCCGGATCTTATGCCCAGAACCGCCGCCTTACGGTGACACTAACTCCTGAGTTAGTCGACACCGTAAGACGCCGATTCTGCCGGCTATTACGATCATTTTTCACTAGAGATGCGGAAGTAAAAGTGTATAAACAAGCTAATACACATGTCTACAGAAATCACAGAGCATATCATATATATGAAAATGAAAGTGCTACTATAGTCCATAATGAGTACTAAAGAGAAGGTAGGGCTTATGCCCATATACATCAATAGAAATCAGACTCTCTCTCACAAAATAGAAAGCTGTAAACTAAGCTATCCACTACATCTCCTCCCACCTGAGGACGTGCGGTAGTAGTGTCTGGTGGTGGTGGTAGCTGCTCCTCATGCCCTGCCTCCTCGAACTCCTAAAAAGGGGGAGTCAACGTATGTTAGTCAAAAAGACTAAGTCGTATCCTCAACACCTCCTCCTGTCGCTCTTAGGCACCGGATGGAAGGAGGATGCGGAGGACAACAAGGGGTAGCAAAGTGGAAGCAGGTGACATTTCTATCTAGCAGGAGTAAGTAAAATCTAGCAGTTCTATATATAATCTAGCAGTTCTATATAAAGTGCAAGTAAGTAAAGACAGTGCAGAAAGAAAAGGACTGCAGTAAAAAGATAGAACTGAAAGTAAATGCAGTACAGAAAGGAAAGTACGCTACTGCTACTCCTACTCCTATCAATATCACAGAAGTACCCTAACTTATATGAACGCCCATACGAACTTATAAGTTAGGGTTTCCAAAAGTAACTTATCATATAAACCGCCCATACAATTTATATGATAAGGATCTATGAAGCGTATGTCCTAATGAATGAATGTATGTTATGATGAGTATGTTAAACATGCAAATGCAACACACACACACGACTATCCCATTTTTCATTCTATCTCCCGGTGGTCCTAGTAGAGTAAACCTACTTATTCTAAATGTAGCCCCAGACCTAATACCACCCTGCCATTTCCAAATTACACTACCATCCCCATCGTTCTGTTCATTAATCTAGGGTGGTATTATCTAGATAGGTATTTACGTACGACGCTTCTATCGAGACTGAGCGACTAGGGTAAGATGACCTAACTAATGATCACTTGAATGAACTTCCAAATGCAATGTATTGTGTTTAATCACATGAGACTGTTATAGATACGATACATCGATTTATTCAATATTTATTCTCCACCAGAATCAGTCAATTATTGTTAAGGGTAAAATTGTCATTTTCTCGTATACATATAAATTAAATCTTCAATTTATCAAGTCGTATCTCAAGGGCTCGAATATGTCTCCCATGAGTTTAAATAATATCATTAGGGTTTTGTAAATCTTCTAAACCCTAGTTTGATTCATTTTAGAAAATGCTCAAGTGTTCACCAAATTCTCAAAATTGTCAAATTCACTAAGTGTGGGATTTTTTGCTCCCCGAAAATCCCGACTAATTTAGGGTTTGAAATTATACCCTACTGGTCTACTAAATCAGGGGGTGTGCATTCTAAATGCACCCCTTAGTCAAATATCAAAACAAGTTTTACATTTGCTATTTGCACCCCGAGCCTAAGTAGTTCAATTCTTGCATGTGGGACTTTCCCAACATGACTTGTTCCAATTTCATAGAAATTTCTACCACTGGTCTATATGGTCCCTAATGGTCAGCCACCAAAATTTGGGGCCATTTGGAGTTAGCTAACTCCAAGAATCACCTAGTTAAGCCCTAGGGGTATTTTGGTAATTTCCCCATATTTTATTTCCCAATCAAGCCCATTTTTGGGCAGGGCCTGAATATGCCATAATTATACCTCTGACCAAAATCTCAGGTCAAGGGGGCTTCTGGTTTGGCTTGGGCAGCCATTTGAAATTCTGCAAAATTGCTATTTGCAGCCCAAGTCAAATATTATTTCTCAAACATGCAAGTGAGATTCCTCATCATGCAGTGCATCAATTTAGCCCAAATTTTAACCATGGGTCTAATATACCCATGGGAGGGTGCCACCAAAATTTGGGGCCATTTGGGTTTAGGAAACTCCAAAAATCACATTTATTTACTTTTGGGTATTTTTGTAAAAACTATAGCAAAATGTTCCCCAAAAATTCTGATTTTTGGGGAGGGCCTAGATTTGACCAAATAAGCCACAAGCCCAAAATCTCAGTCCATTTGGACTTAGGGTTTGAACAGGGCATCAGTTTTAGTTTCTGCCCTAGTTAGGGGGCAGTCCTAGCAAAACAGCCCTACAGGGCAGCCTACTGGTCCAAAACCTATGATTTCTGTGGCATTTTGAAGTTAACTCATCTACCTAAATATTTCATTCAGAGTCCATCCTAAGGTGGGGCCTCTAAGTACCTCATAATCAACATGCAAGGTCACAGTAAAAGTGTGACAGATTTCCTATTATTTATGAAATAATAAAATAAATGAATTATGATTAAATAAGCACAGATCTTAAAGGTAGATCGAACGGTGGCTGTGCGTCTTCTCCATGCACATGCATGCAGGCCAACCCGTGCAGGCCGTTCTTGCGGGGCCATTTCCGGCCATCGCCGGCGGCGGGGCCTCCGGCCAAGTCATCCCCCGGCCTCACGGTGGTCGGGGCTTGAACTGGCCGGCGACTGGGCGGCGGAGAGCGGCGGACGGCGGCGGCGCAACCAAGCCGAAAAGCTCCCAGGCCGCCATTTTTACACAGATTTTTGAGCTTTTGATTCCTAACTTCGGGCTCGTTTGAGCTCGACCTCTAGCCTAGTTGATCTAGGATTCTAGTACACTCGGAGGGGAAGGGATACGGACCTGTGGTGGCGGCTGAGGCCGAGGGTGGCGGCGGTTTCCCATGGCATGAAAATTCCGGCGATCTCCTCTTTGGATAGCCATGGCAGCAGGTGATCTCTCTTTCTCTCTCTCTCTGGGGTAGGGTCGAAGTGGGAATGAGGGAGAGTAGGTGGTTTGGGCTGAGTTAAGTATGGGGAGGCGATTTCACCAAGGTGGAGGCGGATTCACCAAGGCTAGGGCTCGGGTTGGTGTGTGTGGCCGGCTAGGTTGCTTGGGAGTGGGCCCCACTAATCCAGCTGGGTTAAATAGACCCTAATGGGTCGGGTTCCAAGGTTAGGGGCTGAGTTGGTGAGTGGAGAGAGGGGGATTGGTTCACACACATGGAATAGGCTAGGTTGGGCTTGGGTTGGGTTTAGGCTTGACCCAAGGCTGCATGGTGGGGGTCCTACACCTCCTAATACCCATGCATGGTCAGCCAACCCATCATGGGTTGGTGGGATGAGCCCAAATGGTCCAAACCCCTTTCTTAGCATCTTCTCTCTCCTACTCTTCCTCTTTTCTCTCTCCTAAGTGTTCTCCCAAAAGTACTATTGCAAGACCCTATTTTTCTCTCCCCTAGGGTTTATAAGGTCACTTTAGGCCCACATGATGAATTTGGGTTGATTTGGGTGGACCCAACCTAGTGAAATGGGCTAGGGCACCATTTTCACTATTTAGGTCAACATGCTGACTTGACCCAACATGGGTCAACTAGTTGACCCCATGGCCTACCTTGGGGTCCACTTAGATTGTATTTAGGGTTAGGGCAATGTGGTGGGGTCATGGTGTGGCTTGGGTTTGTATTTAGCCTAGTTTGACCTAGGTTGACTTGGGCCCCATAGTGGGCCCACATGGTCTAAATCCTCCTCCTAGGGTCAAACCTAGCTAAACCCTAGCATCCACCACATGTCTAACCCAAATCTAAGTCATTTGAAATTTGGGATGTTACATTAGCTTTCTTAATTTGAGCTGCTCCAACAGTTCAAGAAAACGAGCCATCCTAAAATTAGGATCAAGCTCTGGGCTTTCATACATAATTTGAGAAGATATATATCAACTGATTCTTTATCCTGAATAACTAGATAAGAAGGAGGAGCAGACTTAACAAATATCTTGCTAGAATTTTTCAGATAAAATATTTTGCTTACCTTTTGAAACATCCTTCACAGAATGATCTGGCTTTGGAGAGGTTGAGCTTTTGAGTTCTTTAGAATGAGGAGGGGAAAAGGTTGGTCTTTGATATACCACCTCCTTTACTTGTTCCTTAACAACATCAGGTCTTTGATAGCCAGTTTGAGTTTTACCTTGATATCCTTAAGAGCTTCTCATTTGAGATGACTGAGATGGATTGAACCTTTCAGACTGAGCAGTAGGGTTTGTAGATAAGTTTCCTGAGGCTCCTGCACTGGGAGGTGGAGGAGGAGGACCTCTGGGAGTCCATCTTGGAACAGGACTGTCATACCTCTTTGACTTCTTTCTTTGCTTCTGCTGATTTTTAGAGAAGGCCATCCAGTGCTGGAAATCTTTTGACTTAGGATCAATTCCTTTCAGAATATAATAAGGAGTATCATTATCTGGATTAGGAGGAGGAGGAGCCACAGCTTTCCTTTTCTTTTTAGCAATTCTTTTTCTCTTAGACTCATTAGATTCATCAGAATCAATTTCATCCTCAGAATTTGAAGAAATGGGCAGATCATATGGATCAACTGCTTCTTGCATAGCTCTTTCCTTTTCCTTTAGAGCAGCTTTTTCTATTTCTTCTTCCATGGCATCCTGTGCTAGGAGAGCATCTAAATCCAAACCGGGGGAATCATCCCATACAGTAGACTTTTCAATTTGAGCATCTGAATCTTTTTCTTGCTAATCAGAAACTGTCATGGTGACCAGTTCTACTTGCACTTCTGGCTGAGCTGGCTGATTAGCTTCAGAAACTTGAACAGCTGGTTCTGGTGGAACTTCTGGAGCTGGTTGGATAACAGGCTCTTGAACATCTAGAACTTCTTCCATATTATCTGTAGTATTATGAATAAAATTTTGCTAAATAACATCTAATCATCCCTTCCAGGTATTCCCATACAAGAATATCAGTTATCAAGTCTAAAAAGTGAGTAAAGGGAATACCTTCAAAATCGACCTTTGTGTGTCCTAACTCCCATAAATCATCTAGAAAGGAGGTGATAACTCCTTCTAGGTATAGGGCGACCAAGGGAGTAGAACATTCTTCCAGACACGCTTTGACAATAAATTCAGACTTCAATAATGCATCAGAAATTTCTTTTTCAGATAAACTTTGAGGAGGAACTGATTCTTCTATTTCTTTCTCTGCCACTGCAGGAGGATCTGCTGGAGGGGAGGCCAAAGGCTGCTCAGAGACATCTTTATTAAGCATCTTCCTCTGCCTGATTTCAGTAGATACTGAAACCAGGCCCCTAGAGGAAGAGGGCTCAGCAGACTTTGAGAGTGCTTGAATAGCAGCAGTCAAAGAAGATATGGAGGAAACAAGAGGGGCAATTGCCTCTTCAATCATAATTTTGATTGAGGGGGTAATTAGCTCCAAGATGCTAGATATGAAAGCTGGAGAGATTTCAGATGATGAAGATGATGGGGGAATCTCAGAGGATGGAAGATCAGCAGGAATGATGTATTCCTGATGATCTGGAGAGTGAACTGGAGATGGAGAGTGATGGGGAGTTGGATGAGAGGATGCAGGGTGATCAATATGATCTGAAGAAGGAATTGGAGACCGAGGAGGAGTAGAAATCTCAGAAACCAATAAATCAAAACTGGGATGAGAGATCCCAGCAAGATGAGACGGTAGAGGAGATGCAGGAGGAGATGCAAGGTGAGAAGCAGAAGGTCGTACTTCAATTGAAGTTGATGGAACTTCAACTGAAGTAGACGGCAAAGCAGATGAAGAAGATGGAAGGGAGAGGTTTGCTGAGCCAGCTTCTTGTAGGGGAGGAGAGACTGAGACAGTCCTGGTGCTCTCAGATGTAGCTAGAGTAACCCCTGCGGGAGCGGGCTTCAAAAAGGTCCTTTTCCATTTGGTGAACAAGTCTGGATCCATCTTCTTGCTGGCGTTTATGGAGGTAGCAGCTGAGACTAGCAGATTGGGATATTTCTCCTTCAGAAAAATCCCAACTACCCTACCCAGGGTAACTTCTTTCTTGCTGTTCTTTTTCCTGATCAAATCAAACAGAACTCCTGCCCAATTAATCTGTTTATTATTCATAATTGCACACATCAGTGCAAACTGCTGCCTTGTAATGTTGTCATGGGCAGAGTGCTTTCCTAGTAGCACTTTTCCAACCAGTTCAGCAAGGAACTTAATCTTAAACGGAAAGTTTACTTTAAGCAGTTTAGAGGGAATGCCTTCTGCATGTCCCAGCTCGGTCAGCATTCTCCCAAACTCTGGGGTATCTTGCTCGTAATCTTCTTCCCCATTTATCAATCCAAATATTTCAGTTAAAATAGCGGGAGTCAATGTTACCTCTTCTCCGCCAATAGTTCCGGTCATTGAATCATCATTTGAAGACGAAGTAAATGCCCATTCTTTGATCTCTAGAATATTTATCTTTATCCGGGAGGACATAAGCTTTTCTAAACCTTGATCTTTGCATAAACTGAGGATTTCCATAATTCCGGATTCGCAGCAACTGAAAGACTCGAAATCGACACTGAATCCTGCATCGAACTTCACTACTGCCAGGAGCGCTGGAGCTATCGCCATCGAAAGAGCTGGAGAAGACGAGGGAGAGACGATGATGACGAAGCGGTAGAAATCGCAAGACAAAGAGCAAGCGGGAAGACGGAATGCGAAAAGACGCTCTCCGTCGACGATAAAAAAATGATCTCTTAACCTAGGTCGACTATCGACTTTAAATTAAAACAATGATCGTCGATCTATTTAAAAGATGCTGGAGACGATGGTCGAACGGTCGTTCGACGATCGGTCCTGAAGCAGAGTAGTCGATCAATCGTTCGACTATTTCTGTCTTCACAAACAACAAGCTGTCGTCAACCATAGATCGACGATATGCTCGACCTGTTCGACTATCTTCGAACGCCGGTCGACGATCTTCAAGCAGATAAGCTATCTTCAACCATAGGTCGACGATAGGCTTGATCCGATCGACTATCTTCGAACGTCGTTCGACGATCTTCGAACAAGTTTCAACAAGGCAGACGTCACACTTAGTCTCTTCCATTAATCATGCCTAGTTGAACTAAAAAGAACAGATGCTTCTGTTCATCTAAGGGCTTGGTGAATATATCACCTCTCTGAAGGTCTGTGGATATGAACTCAAGGCTGATCTTGTTCTTTTCCACACAATCTCTCAGGAAATGGTGCCGGATCTCAATGTGTTTCGTTCTAGAGTGGTGCACGGGATTTTGTGCAATAGAGATAGCACTGGTACTATCACACATGATTTTTGTGTTCTTGTGTGTGTACCCATAATCCAAAAGTTGGTTTTGTATCCACAGGATCTGTGAACAACAACTAGCAGCTGCTATATATTCAGCTTCTGCAGTTGAGGTTGATACAGAGGCCTGTTTCTTACAGAACCAAGAGACCAATCTCTCTCCCAGGAACTGGCAGGTTCCTGAGGTACTTTTCCTATCAACTCGACAACCAGCATAATCAGAATCAGAATATCCAATTAATTCAAATTCTGACTCAGCTGGGTACCAAAGTCCTAGATTTGGACATCCCTTCAGGTATCTCAAGATTCTCTTGAGAAGAATCAGATGAGATTCCTTGGTATTGACCTGGAATCTAGCACAAAGGCATGTAGCAAACATTATATCTGGCCTACTTGCAGTTAAATACAATAGGGAACCAATAATGGCCTTATAATTCTTTTGATCAACAGGCTTTCCCTGATCATCAGAATCAATAACTACATTAGTAGCCATAGGTGTATGCATTGCTGAAGCATCAGCCATCCCAAACTTCTTTACCAATTCCTTGGCATATTTGGATTGGGAGATAAAGATGCCATCAACATCTTGCTTTACTTGGAGACCAAGAAAGTAAGACAGCTCACCCATACTACTCATCTCAAACTTGGAATACATCAAGTTAGAGAACTTTTTGCACAGTTTGGGATCAGTGGAACCAAAAATAATGTCATCCACATACACTTGAAATAACATGATTGTGTCCTTGTGGTGCTTGACGAAGAGGGTTCTATCAACTACTCCCCTAACAAAGTTGTACTCTAACAGGAAACTAGCTAGAGTCTCATACCAGGCTCTTGGTGCTTGTTTGAGTCCATAAAGAGCTTTTTGCAACTTGAATACATGTGAGGGCTGAGTTGAAGAAACAAACCCAGGTGGCTGTTCAACAAATACCTCTTCCTTTAGCTCACCATTTAGAAAGGCACTTTTGACATCCATCTGAAAAACTTTAAACTTCATATAGGCTGCATAGGCTAAGAAGATCCTTATTGCCTCTAGCCTTGCAATATGAGCAAAGGTTTGGTCATAATCTATACCTTCCTCCTGTCTGTAGCCCTGAGCTACAAGCCTAGCTTTGTTCCTTACAATGATTCCATTTGCATCCAACTTGTTTCTATACACCCACTTGGTGCCTATGATCAGTTGGCCTTTAGGTCTTGGAACCAAAGTCCACACTTTACATCTCTCAAACTGATTGAGTTCCTCTTGCATAGCAATGATCCAGTGGGGATCTAGCTCATCATCTTTAATGATGAGGGGATCAATCTGTGAGAGGAAACAAGCGTGCATCACATCCTGTCTTAACTGATGTCTTGTTTGAACACCAGCTGATATGTCTCCAATCACTTGAGATGTAGGGTGATCTCTAAGTGTGACAACATCAGCAGGTGGGATGTGATCTTCAACAATAGTTGGGATTAATTCCTCAGGAGGAATTTGATCTACTATTGGTGGAATAACAACAGCTTCTGTAAAGTCTTCATCACTGTCTGATTCAGTGATATGAAGAGTTGAAAGATGAAGAATCTCTTGAGTAACATCTTTATTAGATTCTTGTACCTACAATGAACTAGAGGAAGGGGAAGTTTCCTTCTCCTTATAAAACATTTGAGATTCATCAAAGGACACGTGAACAGACTCTTCAATTTTAGAAGAAGATTTATTAAAAACTCTATAAGCTTTGCTTACTTGGGAATATCCAAGAAAAATTCCCATTGAAGCTTTTGCTTCAAATTTTCTAAGGTATTCTTTATTATTATTATGAATATAAACTACACAACCAAATACTCTAAAATAATTTATTTTAGGTTTCTTTCCTTTAAGCAACTCATAAGGAGTTTTACACTTAAGTTTGTGTATCAGACTTCTATTCAATACATAGTTGGTTGTACTAACAGCTTCAGCCCAATAGGAAAGAGGCATATTAGCATCTGCCAACAATGTGCCAGCAGCTTCAATCAGGGTTCTATTCTTCCTTTCAACCACCCCATTTTGTTGGGGAGTTCTAGGAGCTGAGAAGCTATGTTTGATACCTTCTCTCTCACAGAATTCTTGCATGAGAAGAGAGTCAAACTCAGTACCATGATCACTTCTGATCAAGGCCACATGAGTAGAGTACTCAGTCTGCACACATAATAGAAAATCTGTAAGGGCTTTGAAGTTATCATCCTTAGTTCTCAAAAAGAACACCCAAGTGAATCTAGAGAAGTCATCTACAATGACTAGGGTGTAATACTTCCCTCCTAGACTCTGTACATTTATTGGGCCAAATAGGTCCAAATGTAATAAATACAGGATTCTAGGAGAATCACTTTTATTTACTGATTTAAATGAATTCTTGGTTTGCTTGCCTAATTGACAAGACTTGCATAGGCTCTCCTTCTTGTAGGGGCAAGAAGGTAAACCTCTAACAAGGTTGTGCTTAGATAACCTAGATATATTCTTGAGGTTAACATGGCTAAGCCTTTTATGCCATAAAGTATTGTTATTGGTTACTTCATTAAACAAGCAGATTTCAGAGTGAGTTGAGTTAAAATCTACTAAATAAATGTTACCTTGTCTAATACCTACTAATACAACATTATTATTTAAAGTAATATTACAAAGGGAGTTAGAGAATGATACCTGGTATCCAGCATCACATAACTGACTTACTGAAATTAGATTGTGCTTCAGTCCAGTTACATAAGCAACTCTCTTGAATGTTACAGCTCCAATTGTCATCCTTCCATAGCCTTCAGTTTGACCAGAGATTGAATCTCCAAAGATTACCTTTGGGCCAAGCTTGGCTTTGAACTTTGACAGATGTTCTTTATTTCCTATCATATGCTTGGAGCAACCACTATCCAAATACCAATTATTCTGAGTGATAGGATAGGTCTTCACCTGCAAATAAATCAATTAAACATTGTGGACCCAGGTAACCTTGGGTCCTTTGTTTTTCACATAAGAAAAACTGGAAATAAATGAATAAGCAGGCTGAGGGTGATAACCTAACGGGTAAGATCTCCTAGGTGGGATTCTCCATGCAGATGATGGGTCAATGAACCTAGGGTTTCTATTTTCATTCTGGTTTCTAAAGTTCTGGGTGTAGTTCTGAAATTCTTGTTGAAAGCGTCGATCGGCGTTCGACGATTGGTACCCAGATCGTCGATCTCTGTTCGACCATTGGGCCTGCGATCGTCGAGCAGCGTTCGACGCTTTTTGTAATTCCTTAAATTTTTGTTTTCTTTTCTCTCTCTTAGCTTTATTTAAGGCTTTATTAACCTGATTAACTTGCTCAGTGTTCTTTATCCCATCAGCTGAGATAAAGTTCACTGGAGTTGAAAGATGGTTTTTAAGAACAATTGGGGGTTCACTAGAAGAAGCTCCTAAGCCTAATTTGTTATTGCCTGACCTAGTGTTAGACATGCTGGTTATTTCTAGCAACTTAAGGCTTCTACCATTCAGAGACTCTTCTAACCTTTTGGACTTAGCTAATTCATTCTTAAGGAATTTTATTTCTTCACTAGCATTAGTGAGTTCTGTTGTTAACCTAATGTTTCAATAGAAATTGATTCAGATTCAGCTAGTTTATTTCTGAGTTCTTTTATTTCCTTTTCAGAACTAATTAAATCTAAACATAAAGATTTAAAATCTGATTTAAATTCATCAGATGTAAAGTCGTAAGAAGACAATACCTCATCTTCAGTTGGCATTTCTTCATCAGAATCTGAACTCTCTGCAGCTGAGTGATTGATGCAGGCATCAATTGCCATCAGGCAAACTTCCTTTGCCTTCTTTTCTTCCTCATCCTCAATGGAGCTTGAGGAGGAAGATTCCTCATCAGAATCGCTCCAGGTTTCAGCAACAAAACCTCTCTCCTTCTTTTTGTTCTTGTAGGAGGATGGCTTGGAATGCTTCCTGTGCTGATCCTTGTCTTTTCTTTTATATTTATTCTTTTCCTCTGGACAATCTGGAAGAATATGTCCAGGCTTCCTGCAACCATAGCAAATTATTTCTTTAGAAGGAGTATGATCATACCTTGGTTTATCTTCATACTTTGAAGACTTCTTTCTGAATTCTTTCCTTCCCATCTTGAGAAACCTTTTGGCAAATAATGCCATCAGTTCCTCATTGGACTGGCTTCCTTCAGAAGCATCAGCAACTTTGAGAGCAAGGGTTTGCTCTTTTCTTGTGGGAGTTAGAGTTTTTGCTTCAGCTTCAACTTCCCTGGACTTCAGCACTTGCTCAAAGGACTTGAGCTTGCCGAGAAGGGCTTCTGTTAAGATTTCTGTTGTACTTCTGGACTCCTTGATAGGCCAGATCCTCAGATCCCATGTGCTAGGGAAGCACATAAGAATCTTATCATTGACCTCTGTCAATGAAATATCCTTATCAAGAGTCCTCAACTCATTGATGATTGAGCTGAGCCTTGTGTACATAACTTCAACTGATTCAGCATCAGTTTTCTTGAAGTTCTCATACTGTGAGATAAGGTTGGACCTCCTATCCTTCCTTTCATCAGCTGAACCAGCTACAATCTGGTTCAGTGTATCCCACATTGCTTTTGCTGAGGAGCAGTCAGCAACCTTCTAGAATACTTCATCAGACATTGTCTGAGCCAGAATGTTCATTGCCTTAGCATCTGCTACCTTTGCCTTTTTGTATTCATTATTGTAATCTGGAGGAGGCACTGCACTCATATCAGTTGATGATGAGGCAGTTGCTGCAGCAGGTGCTCTTGGTGGTCCTGTCAAAATAGAAGCAAAGATACTCTCATCAATAGAGTTTATATATAATTTAATCCTTGCCTTCCAGATGTTAAACTTAGCTAAGTTGTATGCTGGAGGTCTGGTGCTAGAGTAATCCTTGGACTGGGCCATGATAGTGAAAGTGAATATCTATAAACTTTGGTATCTATCAGGATCTTGTGACTTAGGTGTTAGCCTATACAGTCAGCCAACCTCCATCTGATACCAATTAAAAGAAAAGGGATAGATACTACTCTAGAGGGGGGTGAATAGAGTAATCAAAAATTGCACTAGCAAAGTTGACTGTCTACTCAACTCCCTTGGAGTTAATTGTGTAATGAAAGTTATAGATATTTGAGATGAAACCCTAAAGCCTAACATAAGTGTTGTGCACAAAGGCAGCCAACTGTAATTACAGTTAAGGCTTGGAATCCTAAACAGCAACTAGCAATCCTAGTTAAAATCTAATCACAGCCAATCAGCACAGAGAATTAAATAAACAATCCAGACGACACAAGGAATTTATAGTGGTTCCCCAAACAACTTGGGTACGTCCACTCTTCTACCAACAAGGTAGGAATCCACTCAGGTTTTTGATCAGGTGCCCTGCCACCAACAAGATCTGCTGTAGGTAGATCTAGAGACCCTTTAGACTTTTGATCAGGTGTCTAAAAACCAACACAGGTTTTTGATCAGGTGCCCTGCCACCAAGGTATACTTTTGAAGGGAGTAATAACCCTTTACAGGAGGGGGAAAGGAGGTTAGAATGTCTTCTCTTTTTTACAATAGATTAGAGAAGCACAAGAACTTGCACTGAGCTAGAAAACTCTAAAGAATCAAGGCTCCCCCTGGCTAAAAGAATGTCTAGGTGAAGTCTTGCTTCAGTGCAGAAACTCTTCAGAAAATCTGAAGGAAAAAGCTACAAGAAGATAAATAATATGAAATAAAATTTCTTCTTTAGGCAGCTATCTTCTTCTTCTTCTTCTTCTTCAAAAGGCTCTGAGTGCAAATCTTCCTGGAGGCAGGAGAACTCAGGTTGAAGAAGAGTGAAGAACTAAAACTTCTTCTCAGTTGAATGTGAATGAGCTGAGAGCAGTTGAAAACTGTAAGCTTTAAGATTGAATGCTGCAGTTAGCTTTTGAATATGTGAGAACTAGTTGATTTCTTTCTTCAAAGAAGTCTTTATATAGCAGCAGCAACAACGGCTCTCAAAAGAGTTTGAATCTTGTCTTCTACTGAAATCTGCAAGCTGGGCTGTAAATAGCATAAAGCAAAACAAATACTGCAGGCAGATATCCTATAAAAGGATAAAGCTTTCTAAGAAGCTGCAAATAACTCTGATGAAATAATACAAGAGAAAGTCACATCAGAAGAGACTCTTTACGGCCAAGGAAGACTTTTTGAGTCTAACGGCTATAAAGGACAGCCTGACAGATCAAGCAGAAATCACATCTCAGCTAATAAGACACACAACTTTGTCAGAAAAGATTAGCTCATGTATAAGGAATGGAGCAGATATTGCATGGAAATAATATCACAATTTATTCAAACAATCTTTTATAAAATATGCCAAAATAAATATGAAATAAATCACATCATAGAAGACGACAAAATTATTCAAAACATACAGCAAAACGTCAAACGACCCTAGGAGATCGTCGAACGAGGCACAGAGATCGTCGACCTATCAGACAGATAGTCGAACGATCCAGATAGTCGAACTATCAAAGAAAATAGTCGAACTACCTTAGCAGATAGTCGAACTATCAGGACAGATAGTCGAGCTATCAGATAGTCGATCTATCAAGACAGATAGTCGAACTACCAAACAAAACAGATAATCGACCTATCAACAGATAGTCGAACTATCACAGAAAATAGATAGTCGACCTATCAACAGATAGTCGAACTTATCACAGAAAACAGATAGTCGAGCTATCAACAGATAGTCGACCTTATCACAGAAAACAGATAGTCGAGCTATCAACAGATAGTCGAGCTATCAAAATAAAATAGATAGTCGACCTATCAACAGATAGTCGAACTACCAGATAGTTGAACTATCCAAGCAGATAGTCAAACTATCAACCAAAATAGATAGTCGACTTATCAACAGATAGTCGAACTATCAAAGCAACACAGATAGTCGACCTATCAGCAGATAGTCGAACTATCAGATAGTTGAACTATCCAAGCAGATAGTCGAACTATCAAGCAAAACAAATAGTCGACCTATCAAACAGATAGTCGAACTATCAAACGAAGACAGATAGTCGACCTATCAAACAGATAGTCGAACTATCAGATAGTTGAACTATCCAAGCAGATAGTCGACCTATCAACAGATAGTCGAACTACCAAAGAGAACAGATAGTCGACCTATCAAACAGATAGTCGAACTATCAAAGACAACCGATAGTCGACCTATCAAGCAGATAGTCGAGCTATCAGGAAGACGATCGTCGAACGGCTGATCGACGATAGTCGAGCGACATTCGACCATAGTCGAACGAAAAACTACTTAACCAAATATTCATCTGGAAAAGCAATTTTACACAACTAGAGAATCTAACCTATCAACTAACCTTTGACCATAGATAAATCTTGGGTCAAGAGACAGAAAGAGAGAACTGAACTCAAATCAAAACTAGGGTACCAACACACCCCTTGACTCGAAATCTTGGTCGATAAACTTCAATTCCTTGGTTTCCTAGGGTTCTGTTATGACAAAATCACTTCTAGGGGTCTAGTTGGAAATGGGATGTTACAGGGAACTACAATGAACAACGTGAAATCAACTCAAATGCCAACTGGAAGAATCAACAAAGTGACATTAGACTACTCGTAGGGCACTTATGAACGGGTACCAAGATCATCATGAGGACTCACACCCCCTGAGGGCGAGTACCTTGGGTCACCTGGTGACTCGCGTTGCTTTGAGGATGAGTGTCAGAATATGTTTGAGTACCTCCAATGCCATTGTTAGAATTAACATGGCCTCCTGCATCCCTCTCATGGGCGGGATCATTCTGCAAGACCCGAGGTCAGTTAGGGGCGAGAAATTCAATTTAATCACGAATGAATGGAATCACAAGAGTTTGTACCACATCAGAAGGGGTGAAACCAATATCAAACTTTGGCATCTGCGGGTCGAGAGGAATGAGATCACTCTCTATCATATCACGCTTGACCTTCTAGGCCTTCCTCATTCGTTATAATGGTGAGCATAAGGATATACCAGAAACGAAGGCCAGAAGAAGGGCAGTGGAGGATTTGTTCTTCTTTCGCATAGCGACCAGTCGATCATGAAATTCCTTAAAGAGAGGCATCATGTAATGAATGACAGAAATCTAGTGGGCAAAAGAATAATGGGGGAGTATTGATTGGAAAGGTTCCTCCCTACCCTCTTGCTTCGATAAATCTAGTGCATTGGGGGACACCAAAAGATTCCCTCTAATATTATTCAACACTCACCAAATACTTGGAGTTGGACTTTATTTTTGTGCTTGAGGCAAGCTAGCAAAGAACAGGGATTGTGTGCAACTCTGTATTTGCCGAGTGGGGCCCTTTTGTACAACCCCATATTCGCGGAGCGGGGTTCCCAAGCAAGGAGTAAGACTTGCTACACATTTGTAAGCTTTTAGGGGGTTTTGCACTCTTGGAGTCAAATTTATTGTTGATCTGCATAATATTCTAGTAGGGGGATGAAAGACTTGCCTAGCTTTCTAGTGCTTGGTGTACTCGTGGGGGGCGAGTGCGGCGGGAGGCCGGCACCCTCCCCGACCTCATCTCAACGGGCGGGTGCGGCGGGAGGTCGGCACTCGCCCCTGCCTCATCTTGGGGGGAGGGTGCAGCGGGAGTCCAGCACTTGCCCCGGACCCATTCCATGGGCAGGTGCAGCGGGAGGCCGACACCCGCCCCGACCTCATCTTGGGGGGCGAGTGCGGCTGGAGGCCAACACTCGCCCTGACCCCATTCCAGGTGGCAAGAGGCCGGCACCCACCCCTGCCTCATCTTGGGGGGGGGGGGGGGCGAGTGCGGAGGGAGGCCGACACTCTCTCCGGCCTCATCTCCGGGGGCTGGTGTGGTGGGAGGCTGGCACCCGCCCCGACCTCATCTTGTGGGGAGAGTGTGGCGGAAGGCCGACACTCGCCCCGACACCATTCCAGGGGGGGTGTGCAGCGGGAGACTGGCACTCTCCCCGGCCTCATCTTGGGGAGCGAGTGTGGGGGAGGCCGATACTCGCTCCAACCCCATTTTAGGGGGTGGGTGCGACGGGAGGCCGACACTTGCCTCGACCCAATTTTTAGGGGGGCGGGTGCGGCGGGAGGCCGACACCCGCCCCGACCCTTCTTCAAGAAGGCGGGTGCGGCGGGAGGCCGGCACCCGCCCAGCTCGCCCGACTTGAGGGTCTCGCCCGACTTGATGGTCTCGCCCGGCTTAAGGATCTTGCCCGGCTTGAGGGTCTGCTATTTTGCCCCAGGTGGGCTGGGAATATCCGTTCAAAACATTGGAGTTTGTCTGTTGGAAGACAACCCCATGGTATTTCAGTAATTTTAGAGTAGCGAATGTAGGCTATTTACAGGCCGTTTTTGGAAATCTATAAATAGACCCTTGGGGTGCCTTGGAGAGGGATCCATTTTCACCAATCTTCATCTTCTTCCTTCATCCTCCAAGACACCTAGCTCAACATTAGCTAGGGAGGGGGAGATCTCAAAGGTCTTTCGGGTGTGAGGTGGGACCTCCACGCTAGATCCAAGGGTCATTTTCCAAATTCAGGTCTCTCACCAAGGGACAACTTGGGAGAAATAGGTGTGAGCTATATGTAACACCCCCATCCGTCGTATGACATATAGAAGAAGGTCCAGCTGGAACCCGATGCCATATACCACGGACAATCGGAAGGGTTACATAAGAATATCAAAAATCAACTACAACTACTCGCCCTAACTCAGAGCATTCTAGCGGAAGCTTTTTAATAGTTTGAAAGAACCCATAATTGAATAACAACTATCATGAATGCTCACTTACCACCATAGGAATGAAATAACAAATACACTTAAAGTACTTTGCCTTATGGTCTTATAAGAGTTCACTTGACAAAGTAATGTTTTACATACATCGGCTCGCAGGCCGACCACACATGACAAAAGTAAAACAACAATTCGCTTTGGCCTTCGAGGGCCATCTCAGTAGCATGGGCTTCAACCCGCTATTTGGTACCTGGCTCCACAGCACATGCAAGCAACATTCCACTGCAGGGTGGCAAACAAATCAATTGTCAGCTAAAGCTGACCAAATTATAACGACCCTGCCCCTTACTCGGGATGACGGTGCTCCTTCCCTTCATTTCATTAGCCCAGCATAACAACAAAGTGCAAACATACTTTGCCACAGGTGTAGGCTCGCACGACCAAACACCTTGTGCACTCAGGGCATATTTTCGGTGAATCCGATCAATTCTATGGCTTCACCACCATCCCCGGGATGGCAACATCGTGAGAATTTTAGTATTTCTGACCACCGTCTAAGACTCCCGACTATGCCAACGGCCAGTTCCACTTTTGGGCCTCTAGCACCGAAACGCATAGCCCAGGTCCGCTTCCACTTGCCCGTTGCTCACTCCGCCTAGTCACTTTAAGACGTATGCGCGGGCCAAGCTTCTCCCGGATCCTAATACATTCCCAATCATCACATAGCCCAGTTATGTACAAGGCTGGCTCCCCGGTCGCCAAGTTAGTAGAACTATATTTCCGCTCAGTTTTCCGGGTGCGCCTTGGAGTAAATCTCCAAGGATCCCTGTTGCAATCTACCATGTAGAAACCCAAAAAACACATAGTACGGAGTCTTCTCCGGCAATCCATACAATATACAACATCACTGATCCAGACCAAAACGTCCGGGTAGGCTTCACACACAATGCCTATGTCCGTACTTTGATTCCGGACTCTATATGCAACACAAGGGGGATTATTCACATCGATCCCAAGGAACATTGCACACTCACCACACACTCGCGGTAGCGGGTTCCCTATGCAGAAAGAAAGAGAGCTTCACATGCTCAATTAGAGAATCGTTACCCTTGAAGTTTGATTTTACGTCATGGGAGACTATCCGGATGGAAAGCTTCGCAAGGGAATTTACTCCGCGAATTCGGTCTCGGTTCTCGATTCGGTGCTCTAATGCTCTGCCGGTGGCCGAATTCCTCCTCTTCCTTCCTCCTTGCTCTCTCCTCTCTCTAACTCCTTAGAAAGAGAATGCCTTAAGAGAATAATGAGGAATTAATCCTCTATTCCCGGCCTTATAACATCAGGAACACATCTGGGCCGTCAGATCTTGTTTACAGAAAGCGAACGGCTTGGATTCGCCTGAAATCTCTCAATCCTGGGTCAAACACGGCCTTACACATGACCGTGTGCCAGGCCGTGTGCCCCGATACAGGAATGATAGTCGAGCACAAAAAAGGATACGGGTCGAGACACGCCCATGTCTCAACCTGATACGCCCGTGTCGGGTCCCGACACGCCCGTGACCTAGGGGCGTGTCACAAATAACCGCCACGCCAACCGTCACGTCCCTGACTGGACACAGGTAGGAACATGCCCGTGTGTACAAGTACACGCCCGTGTTGACCAGTACACGCCCGTGTAGAATTGTACACGCCCGTGTACCACGGCCATGTACTTCAGTCGGCACCGCCCAGTTTTAAACCCGAGCGGGACACGGGTAGTGACACTGGTAAGGACACGCCCGTGTCACCCCTGACACGCCCGTGTCAACACTGTACATAGTCGTGTCTTCTACCGTATCATTTACTGGACACAGCCGACCAACACATAGAAAGACATGGCCTTGGACACGCCCATATCTCAGGCCGTGTGCCCTTATTTAGGCACCAAAAAATTCCTTAGGACGCGACCGATTCGATTACGATTTTTGGGGCGTTATTAATCTCGCCCCTTAAAAGAATTTTGTCCCGAAATTATATATAGGTACACAAAATTTAAATGTTACCTGAGTGGAATGACTCGGGATATTCCTCCAACATAGTCTGCTCTCGCTCCCATAAAAGCTCCTCCCATCCGCAGTTATCCCAATGGACTTTAACCATTCGGATTTCCTTATTGCGGATTCGTTTGGCTTCAAAATCTTCAATGCGTGCTGGCTTGACCTTTGCCGTCAATCCGTTATCAATCGACACTTGATCGACCGTAACGACCTGTGAAGGCTCTTGCACCGCCTTCCGCAACACCGATATGTGGAACACATCGTGTAGCCCACTCAACTCCACTGACAGCTTTAATCGAGACGCTGCTTCGCCAACCCGCTCTAGGATCTCAAATGGTCCAAGGTATCTCAGACTCAGCTTCTTCAAGCGTCGAACCTTCGAGACACCCTTGAATGGCTTGATTTTCAAATACACCCAGTCGCCAACACCGAACTCCACGTTCCTAAGCTTGGCATTATAGTATTTTTCCTGCCTGTCCTGAGCAATCTTCAACTGTTCCTGAATTGTACGTATCATTGAAGTGGCGTCTTCCACCTCTTGACGTTTGTATAACTTAGACTCGCCTGTCTCCAACCAAGACAACGACGTGCGACAATTTCTCTCATACAAGGCATCGAAAGGCACCATTCCAATACTCGCTTGATAGCTGTTGTTATATGCAAAATCCACCATGTACAGGTGATCTTCCCACTGCTTTCTGAAATCCAAGACGTACATGCGAAGCATGTCCTCCATCGTCCTGTTGACCCTCTCGGTCTAACCATCCGTCTGTGGATGAAAGGCTGTGCTGAAACTCAGCTAAGTCTCCAACAATTTATGCACCAGCCTCCAATCATTTGACGTGAAGCGTCCATCTCAGTCACTAACAATACTGCGGGGCACACCATGCAATCGTATAATATTATCCACATAGAGTTTGACTAACTTTTCCACTGGATCTTCCTTCCTGTTCGGGATGAAGTGCGACAATTTTGTCAATCTATCTATGACCACCCAGATGGCGTCGTTTTCCCTCTGCGACTTTGGCAAACCATGCAAAAAATCCATGGAAATGTCGTCGAACTTCCACTCCGGGATAGGCAAGGACTTCAAGAAACCTCCAGGCTTCTGGCACTCCGCCTTCACCAAGGCACATGTTTGGCACTTCGCCACATAAAGTGCTACATCCTTCTTCAATTCTGGCCACTAGAACAACTTCTTCATGTCTTTATACATCTTCGTGCTCCCCGGGTGGATTGAGTACTTGATATAATGATCCTCATACATCAACTTCTCCTGAAGGTTATCCACACTAGGGACGCATAGGCGACCGTCCCTCCTCAGCAGCCTATCCTCAACAGCAAATTGGGAATTTGACCCATCCAAAGATTCATCTAAGATCTGCTTCATGCAACTATCCTGAACCAAAGCCCGCCGAATCCTATCAGCTAGGTCATACTGCACCTCTATCCAATACAATTTCATCTCGGCACTAGTCTTCTTGTCAACGCAAGAGATCTCTAATGCCTCCAAATCACAGACCAAACTCTCACTATGTACCGCCAACTAGCTGGCCTGCGCAGGATCCCTGTGACTAAATGCATCAGCCACTACATTTCCTTTCCTAGGCACATAATGTATCTTGAAGGTGTAGTCCCCCAGGAACTCCATCCACCTCCGCTGCCTCATGTTCAGGTCCTTTTGATCTAACAAGTACTTCAGGCTCTTATGATCGGTGTAGATATCGACCTTCACACCATTCAGGTAGTGCCTCCACAGCTTTAGAGCAAATATAACGGCCGCTAACTCCAAGTCATGGACCGGATAATTCCTCTCGTGAACATTTAATTGAAATGATCCATAGGCTATCACGCTCCCATGCTGTAGCAGAACACATCCCAAACCACTGCCCGAAGCATCACTATAAATTTCAAACCCTTCGGTCCCACTTGGCGAACGTAAAATAGGCACCGTTGTCAACCGCCTCTTCAATTCTTCAAAAGCCTGTGCGCACTCCAGCGACCACACAAACTTTTGATCCTTCCTTGTCAACATCGTGAGTGGTAGTGCTATCAGCGAGAAGTTTGCTACGAAGCGCCTGTAGTAGCTGGCAAGCCCTAGAAAGCTCTGGAATTCCGCCACTGTAGATAACACAAGCCACTCCCGTATCGCCACTATCTTCGCCGGATCCACCGCTATCCATTCTCCACTAATAATATGACCAAGGAATGCTACCGAGGATAGCCAGAACTTACACTTGGAGAACTTAACATACAACTAATTCTTCCTCAACGTCTCCAACACCATATGCAGATGCTTGTAGTGATCATCCTTACATTGCGAGTACACCAAGATATCGTCGATAAATACTATCACGAAATGGTCCAGGTACTCTCTGAACGTCCTGTTCATCAAATCCATAAACACGGATGGCGCATTGGTCAACCCAAACGGCATGACCGTGAACTCGTAATGCCCAAAACGCGTGCTAAACACTGTCTTTGGGATGTCGCTTTCCCTTATCCTTAATTGGTAGTATCCGGATTTCAGACATAACTTCGAATATACTGTTGACCTAACCAACTGATCAAATAGATCGTAAATCCTTGGGATCAGATACTTATTCTTTTCTATAAGCTTGTTCAACTCCCGATAGTCTATACAGAGTCGCAAGCTCTCATCCTTCTTCTTAACGAAGAGGACCGATGTGCTCCAAGATGACGAACTTGGACGCACATACCCTTGTTCCAACAACTCTTGCAGTTGCACCTTCAGCTCTGCCATCTCCTTAGGCGCTAACCGATACGGAGAGCGTGACACCGGTATGACACTCGACACTAGCTCAATTATAAAATCAATCTCTTGCTGAGGAGGGGCTCTAGGGAGATCGTCTGGGAACACATCAGGATACTCAGACACAACTGAAATACTGCCCAGACTAGGTTTAGGCGTTGAATCCTGCACTAATGTGACAAACAGCTCTGCCCCAGACCGAACGTCCTTAATCACCTGAAGAGCCGACATCAAAATCTTGCTCGACCCTTTCATGCCCGCAAACGTAGTCTCCCGATCAGTATTCAGTCCCAACTTAACTTCCTTTCGGGTGCAATCAATGCATGCTCACTGCTCCGAGAGCCAGTCCATACCAAAGATTACGTCAAACTCCACTAACGACAGTACCGACGCTTGCAAGTCAAACTCCTGATCCCCAATTCGTATCTTTACCACACAGATTCTATCCGCGCGCATTGAGCACCCATTGGGCAACAACACATCCAACTTGTCCTCTGCTACCGAAGAAGGAACTCCGATGCGCGATACAAATCTTTCAGACAAGAAGGAATGCGAAGCTCCCGTATCAAACAGGGCTCTCACCAGACAATCGAAAATTAACACAAAGCCTAGCACTAACATTTATAAACTAACATGTAAAAAGGTAACAACTACATAAAGCTAAACTACTTTAATTTAACTCATACCTGTCACCAAGTCAGCTTGCTTTATGGCCTCTTACAGACCAAGATTATATATTATAGGCTGGGCTGGAGCATGGTGGGATACGGTTGACTCCACCGCCTTCCATTTTCCTTCATAAGTTGCTCCATGCTTGCTCTCGGACTTTGCACGTCCTATCCTACATTCACGTGCAAAATTCCCCATCTTTCCCCAGTTGTAGCAAGCTCCTGGGACTCGACTTGTGGTTGCCCCTGTCACACCAGACGAAGGGGCTGAGCTCGAAGCCTTCAGCTTCTTGTTCCATCTGCGGAAACCCGACTTTGAATTCGGCACTTTGAACTCTGACTTCTTTTTCGCTGGGTCCTTCTTCTCTGGCACTTTCTTCACGACCTTTTCCAATGACCGGGCTGAATTGACCAAGGCTAGGAAGCCCTGCGCCTTAGGCCCAACAAGGAGTAGTTGTAGGTCTCCACATAGACCTTCATAGAATCAGTTGGTCTTCCGCTCCTCCTCAGCAAACATAGCACCAACATAACGACCCAACCGTATAAACTCGTGGAGATACTCATCCACGCTTTTGTCTCCCTGAGTCAAACCAAGGTACTGATTCTCCATCTCAAGCTTTTGAGCAGAGGGTAGGTATTTGGAAAAAAACAACCTTGAGAATTCCTCCATAGGCACATCAAGCAAGTTGCCTTCCCACTAAGAGATGAACCTCCAACTCATCCCACCACAGCCTCGCCTCACCAGCCAATAGGAAGGTCATTATAGCGGTCTTTTGCCACTCCCTTGTTTCTGTGGCCGTCAAGACTCTCTTCATCGTAGAGAGCCAGTCCTCAGCTTGAGTTGGCATTCCAATCCCGTCGAACACCAGAGGATTAAAGCTCATCACATGCTTGAGCTGCTTCTCCGTAGCTTTCCTTGGTGCCACTTGATCAACTGCCATGCGTTCTACCACTCCCGGCTCAGTCACCCTAATCGGTTCTTGCTCATTAACAGGTGGTGCGTGCTGCACTTGCCTTGCAGGTTGGGAATTTATCATAGCAAAGACTGCTTCAGCCACCGATCTGATGGTTTCTGCTGAAGGGGGTGTTGTAGGCACGTCATTCGGTGCACTACTTTCCGCCGATCGCGGACGTTCCAATTGCCCAGCACCGCTCCTAGTTACCTATAGTAGCATAAACCCTTGATTAAGCGACAAACAAATTGCTAAAAACAATCATTGGAACACTCACGTTCCTCAGAACAAGTGTATTTTTCATTCCTAAGTGTACATTCATGGGTTCTTTTATGTTATAACGATGACGCACATACATGTGCTCACCTCCCCTTAAAAGAATTCGCCCACGAATTCAAATAAAGAAGACCGACACCTTAGTCTGATAAGAAATTATAACACCCCCATCCGTCGTATGATATATAGTAGAAGGTCCAGCTGGAACCCGACGCCATATACCACGGACAGTCGGAAGGGTTACATAAGAATATCAAAAATCAACTACAACTACTCACCCTAACTCAGAGCATTCTAGCGGAAGCTTTTAAACAGTTTGAAAGAACCCATAATTGAATAACAACTATCATGAATGTCCACTTACCACCATAGGAATGAAATAACAAATACACTTAAAGTACTTGGCCTTATGGCCTTACAAGAGTTCACTTGACAAAGTAATGTTTTACATACATCGGCTCGCAGGTCAGCCACACATGACAAAAGTAAAACAATAATTCACTTTGGCCTTCGAGGGCCAGCTCAGCATCATGGCCTTCAGCCCGCTATTTGGTACCTGGCTCCGCAACACCTGCAAGCAACATTTCACCACAGGGTGGTAAACAAAGAAACGGTCAACTAAAGCTGACCAAATTATAACGACCCCGCCCCTTACTCGGGACAGCGGTGCTACTTCCCTGCATTTCATTAGCCCAGCTAAACAACAAAGTGCAAACATACTTTGCCACAGGTGTAAGCTCGCACGACCAAACACCTCATGCTCTCTGGGCACATTTTCCGTGAATTCGATCAATTCCGTGGCTTCACCACCATCCCCGCGATGGCAACATCGTGAGCATTTTAGTATTTCTGACCACCGTCTAAGACTCTTTACTATGCCAACGACCAGTTCCACTTTTGGGCCTCTAGCACCAAACCGCATAGCCCAGGTCCGCTTCCACTTGCCTGTTGCTAACTCCGCCTAGTCACTTTAATATGTATGCATGAGCCAAGCTTCTCTCGGATCCTAATACATTCCCAATCATCACATAACCTAGTTATGTACAAGGCTGGCTCCCCGGCCGCCAAGTTAGCAGAACTACGTTTCCGCTCAGTTTTCCGGGTGCGTCTTGGAGTTAATCCCCAAGGATCCCTGCTGCAATCTACCTTGTAGAAACCCGAAAAACACATAGCACAGAGTCTTCTCCGACAATCCATACAACATGCAACATCACCGATCCAGACCTACACGTCCGGGTAGGATTCACACACAATGCCTATGTCCGTACTTCGATTTCGGACTCTATATGCAACACAAGGGGGACTATTCACATCTACCCCAAGGAACACCGCACACTCACCGAACACTCGGGGTAGCATGTTTCCTATGCAAAAAGAAAGAGATCTTCACATGCTCAAGTGGAGAATCATTACCCTTGAAGTTCGCTTTTGCGCTATGGGAAATTATCCAGATGGAAAGCTTCGCAAGGGAATTTCCTCCGCGGATCCGGTCTCGGTTCTCGATTCAATGCTCTGATGCTCCGCCGGTGGCCGGATTCCTCCTCTTCCTTCCTCCTTGCTCTCTCCTCTCTCTAACTCCTTAGAAAGAGAATGCCTTAA
Organism: Platanthera zijinensis; assembly: GCA_039513925.1. Lineage (NCBI taxonomy): Eukaryota > Viridiplantae > Streptophyta > Magnoliopsida > Asparagales > Orchidaceae > Platanthera > Platanthera zijinensis. The sequence continues at coordinate 246,568,607 of CM077079.1, read as the reverse complement.
GAGAATAATGAGGAATTAATCCTCTATTCCCGGCCTTATAATAGCAGGAACATATCTGGGCCGTCAGATCTTGTTTAAAGAAAACGAACGGCTCGGATTCGCCTGCAGTCTCTCAATCCTGGGCCGAACACGACCTTGCACACGACCGTGTCCCAGGCCATGTGCCCCAATCCAGGCATGATCGTCGAGCACAGAAAAGGACACGGGTCGAGACACGCCCGTATCTCAACCTAACATGCCCGTGTCGGGTCCCGACATGCCAGTGACCTAGGGGCGTATCATAAAAAATAGCCATGCCAACCGTCACGTCCCTGACTGGACACTGGTAGGAACACGCCGGTGTGTACAAGTACACGCCCGTTTCGACCAATACACGCCCGTGTACTTCAGTCGGCACAACCTAGTTTTCAACCAGAGCGGGACACAGGTAGTGACACGGGTAAGGACATGCCCGTGTCAACACTGTACATAGCTGTATTTTCTGCCGGGTCGTTTATTGGACACAGCCGGCCAACACAGAGAAAGACACGGCCTTGGACACGCCCGTGTCCCAGGCCGTGTGCCCCTATTTAGGCACCAAAAAATTCCTTAGGACACGACCGGTTCGATTATGATTTTCGGGGCGTTACACTGTACCCCTAGGTCCGAACTCTAGGTGGAACCAAATCTCAGTTTCAACATTTTTGGTGTGGTAAGGGTGGACCACGGCTCATACAGAAGTTCCTGAGCAAGTTCCATGGTGGGAGATCATGGAGGCGGTGATGACTCCAACAAGCTCCCCAACCCAGCACCCTTTATAGGGAGGGAAGAGTTAATGGAATCCATCCAAGTCATCATGGAGATGCTGCGAAGTATTGCTCCTCGGGGTAACTGCTCAACTCCCACCCCCATGATCTAGTTCCCAGGGGTATCGACGAGACAGCTCCCAGGGGTCTCGGCGAGACAGCTCCTAGGTGTCTCGGTGAGATAGCTCCTAGGGGTCTCGACGAGACAGCTCTCAGGGGTCTAGGCGAGATGACCCCACGGGGGGGGGGGGGGGGGGGGGGGTAGAAGAAACTGCATCAAGATGACGGCCTGGGAAGGAAAGGATGGGAGAGGGGGTCGACCGATACCTCACCGGCCGGGAGTTATTCCCCAGCCCGGAGAGTGCAAGCCTCCCAGGCGAGCAGGTCGCGCAAGTGGAGCATGCGAGACCAAGTTAGGGGTCACCCTTCAGCGAGTTGATTGTCTCAGCTCCCATTCCTGAGGGGTTCAGAGAGCCCAACATGATTTATTATACCGGGAAGGATGACCCCATCCAGTACCTGTATTGGTTCGAAGATGCGGTCTCTATCAGGCTGATGATGGATGCATTCAAGTGTCGCCTCTTTGCGATCACGTTGAAAGACAAGGTCAGGGATTTGTTCCATCAACTCCGAGCGAGATCGATCTACGAGATTGAAGACTTGAGCCGGAGTTTTCAGCTCCGCTTCTCCACTTCTAAAAAGAGGAGGAAGAGTCCCGAGTTCATCTTCCTAATAAGATAGAGGGTGGATGAGTCGTTGGCCCAATATGTGGACAGGTTCCAAGAAGAGATCCTGGACATCCAGGAGATGTCAGAGTATGCCCTGCAGATGACGTTTACAGTGGGGTTACGTGAAGGGTTCTTCAAGATAAGTATGACCCTAAAGGCCCGCTATCCTTCGAGGAGGTTATGGAAAGGGCGACAAAGGAGATATCAACTGAGACAGTCAACCCGATGTTTGTCAAGAAGTTGGCAAGGTTAACAAAGGCATAGTTGAAGGAGAAAAGTTGCTTGAGGCATCAGGAGGGAAGAAGGAGAGAAGAGCAGAGAGCTCAGGGGTTCCAGGGACCTCAAGAAGGTTCGAAGCCAGGTTAGAGACAACAAGGAGGGCCCATTTAGGGTCCAGGAAGAGGTCTCATCCAAGGTGGGAGAACTTTCATGGAGGCCAAGGGAGGTTCAATTTCTAGAGGCAAGCCCTTAGGCAGCTCCTACCCCCACCGCAGCAAGCTATGACGATAGGAAGAGGGGGAAGTGGTAACAGGAGGAATCACCTAGCCCATCGAAGAAGGGAAGGAAGAGTGTTGCCATACTATGACTTCTACTAGGTAGAGGGTCACGCCACAGCTACCTGCCCCGAATTCCTGGAAGTGAGAGAGGCGAGAGGCCCAACCCATCAACAGCCGCCGGTATAGATTGAAGAAGTTCTACCCAGAGAGGGGGGAGATGACGTATGTGAGGACCAGGTCGACATTGGACCCCAAGGAGGTATAAGAGTGATCTACGGTGGAGTGGGGATTGGGGCCACTAAAAGGCAAGCCTCCATATCATGTACCGTCGTAGCGTCGCTTCGACATCCCAGACCCCATCCCCAGAGGAGAAGATCACCTTATCTATGAAGGACATGTTGGATCATGAGAATCCGTTCTATGATGTACTGATCATCCAGACAGTCATCGAAGGCTACACCGTCTCCTGGATCTTGGTTAACAATGGGAGCTCCATCAATGTAATTTTCAAGAAGGAGTTTGACGAGATGAAGGTGGAACCAAGTAGGGTGTTGGCCTCAGACGGACCCCTATTCGGATTTTCAGGGGAAAGGAAGGAGGTAGAAGGTGGAGCCGGACTCCAAGTGAAGTTGGGAGGGACCTCAAGGAACTGCCGGTTCATCATTGTTAACGCTCCGAGCAGTTACAACATCATCTTCAGAAGACCCCTCATCAGCGCCTTCCATTGTGTGCCATCATAATTTCACTAGTGCCTCAAGTTCAACAATGGAGGGATCCAAGTCAGGATCAGGGGAGTCCCCAGGATGGCAAGGCAATGCTACGTAATGGCCGTCAACACCATCTCCTAGCTAGCCAGGGCAGAGGAGATGGAGAAGATCATAGAGAGCATGAGCAGGATAGAGGTATTAGAGGAGGAGGTGAATGACGACCATCATGCTCAAGCAGCCTGAAGAGACCTTGCTTCGGTCAAGTCTTTTTCCCTTTATATTTTTGTAATGAGCTCTACCCCAGACCAGCTGAGTCAGGAGGTCATGTATCTTGAAATTTTCCCCGTTTGTGGATGTTGAATTTAGTATGATTCAAATGGCGGGCCTAAACCAACCCCGAGAGGATATCCTCACCCAGGCTCTTACTAGTTGGATGGGTCGAATGTGCCTCGGTGGAGAGAAGGTTCCAACCCCGAGAGGATCTCCTCACTCAGGCTCTCACTAGCTGGATGGGTCGAATGTGCCTTGGTGGAGAGTAAGTTCAAACCCCGAGAGGATCTCCTCACCCATGCTCTCACTAGCTGGATGAGTCAAATGTGCCTCGGTAGAGAGAAGGTTCCAACCCCGAGAGGATCTCCTCACCCAGTCTCTCACTAGATGGATGAGTCGAATGTTCCTCGGTGGAGAGAAGGTTCCAATCCCGAGAGGATCTCCTCACCCAGGCTCTCACTAGCTAGATGGGTCGAATGTGCCTCGGTGGAGAGTAAGTTCCAACCCCGAGAGGATCTCTTCACCCAGGCTCTCACTAGATGGATGGGTCGAATGTGCCTTGGTAGAGAGAAGGTTCCAACCCCGAGAGAATATTCTCACCCAGGATCGAATTAGCTGTCTGGGTCGAATGTGCCTCGGTGGAGAGAAGGTTCCAATCCCGAGAGGATCTCCTCACTTAGAAGCTGGATGGGTCGAATGTTACTTGGTGGAGAGTAAGTTCCAACCCCGAAAGGATCTCCTCAACCAGGCTCTCACTAATTGGATGGGTCGAATGTGCCTCAGTGGAGAGAAGGTTCCAACCCCAAGCGGACCTCCTCACCCAGGCTCTTACTAGCTGGATGGGTCGAATGTGCCTCGGTGGAGAGTAAGTTCCAACCCCGAGAGGATCTCCTCACCAAGGCTCACTAGTTGGATGAGTCATATGTGCCTTGGTGGAGAGTAAGTTCCAACCCCTAGAGGATCTCCTCACCCAGGCTCTCACAAGCTGGATGGGTCGAATGTGCCTCGGTGGAGCGTAAGTTCCAACCACGAGAGGATCTCCTCACTTAGGCTCTTACTAGCTGGATGGGTCGAATGTGCCTCGGTGGAGAGTAAGTTCCAACCCCGAGCGGATCTCCTAACCCATTCTCTCACTAGCTGGATGGGTCGAATGTGCCTCGGAGGAGAGAAAGTCCCAACCCCGAGAGGATCTCCTCACCCAGGCTCTCTCTAGCTAGATGGGTCAAATGTTCCTCGGTGGAGAGAAGGTACCAACCCCGAGTAGATCTACTCACCTAGGCTCTCACTAGTTGGATGAGTCGAATGTGCCTCAGTGGAGAAAAGGTACCAACCCAGAGAGAATCTCCTCACCCAGGCTCTCACTAGCAGGATGGGTCGAATGTGCCTCGGTGGAGAGAAAGTCCAAACCCCGAGAGGATCTCCTCACCCAGGCTCTCTCTAGCTGGATGGGCCGAATGTGCCTCGGTGGAGAGAAGGTACCAACCCCGAGAGGATCTCCTCACCCAGGCTCTCACTAGCTGGATGGGTCGAATGTGCCTCGGTGGAGAAAAAGTTCCAACCCCGAGAGGATCTCCTCACCTAGGCTTTCACTAGCTGGATGGGTCAAATGTGCCTCGGTGGAGAAAAAGTTCCTACCCGGAGGGGATCTCGCCACCTAGGCTCCCATTAGCTGACATGGTAGGTTGACCCTCAACGAGGTTAAGTGAATTCTACCTAGAGAGCATCTCGCCACCTAGGCTCCCGTTCGCTGGCACGATAGGTTGACACCTTTGAGAGGCCAAGTATTTTCGGCTCCAAGAGTGCTACACACAGAAAATACGTTGGGTTGGATGTTTATTTCCGAGCATAAAACTCACTCGAAAAGAGCGGGGATTGTGTACAACCCTGTATTCACAGAGCGGGGTCACATAGCAAGGCGTAAGACTTGCTACACATTTGTAAGCTTTTAGGGGATTTTGCACTCTTGGAGTCAAATTTATTTTTGATCTGCATGATATTCTAGTAGGGGGACGAAAGACTTGCCTAGCTTGCTAGTGCTTGGTGTACTCTTAGGGGGCGAGTGCTGTGGGAGGCCGACACTCTCCCCGGCCCCATTCTATGGGGCGGGTGAGGCGGGAGGCCGGAGCCCGCCCGACCTCATCTTAGGGGGCGGGTGCGGCGGGAGGCCGACACTTGCCCCCGACCTCAACTTGGGGGGCGGGTGTGGCAGGAGGCCGACACTCGCCCTTGCCCCATTCTACAGGGCGGGTGCGGCGGGAGGCCGACACCCGCCCCAACCTCATCTTGGGGGGCGAGTGCGGCGGGAGGCCGACACTCGCCCCGTCCCCATTATAGGGGGCAGGTGCGGCGGGAGGCTGGCATATGCCCCGACCTCATCTTGGAGGGCGAGTGCGGTGGGAGGCCGACACTCGCCCCGACCCCATTCCAGGGGGCGAGTGCGGCGGGAGGCCGACACCCGACCTGACTTCATCTTGGGGGGCGAGTGCGACGGTAGACTGGCACTCGCCCCTGCCACATCTCAGGGGGCGGGTGCGGCTGGAGGACAACACCCGCCCCAGCTTCATCTTGGGGGGCGAGTGCGGCGGAAGGCCACACTCGCCCCTACCCCATTACAGGGGGCGGGTGCGGCGGGAGGTCGGCACCCGCCCTAGCCTCATCTTGGGGGGGGGGGGGGGGGGGGGGGGCGAGTGCGGCGAGAGGCCGGCACTCGCCCCAGCCCCATTTTCAGGGGGCGGGTGCGGCGAAAGGTCGGCACCCGCCCCGAACCAATTTTTAGGGGGGAGGGTGCGGCGGGAGGACGACACCTGCCCCGGGCCTTCTTTAGGAAGACGGGTGTGGCGGGAGGTCGGCACCCGCCCAACTCTCCAGGCTTGAGGGTCTCGCCCGGCTTGAAGGTATTGCCCGGCTTGAGGATTTTGCCCGGCTTGAGGGTCTGCTATTTTTCCCTCGGTGGGTTTGGAATAACCGTTCAAAACAGCAGAGTTTGATTGTTGGCAGACCAGCCCAAGGTATTTCAGTAATTTTAGAGCAGTGGATGTCAGCTATTTGCGCCGTTTTCAGAAATCTATAAATAGACCCTTGGGGTTCCTTGGAGAGGGATCCGTTTCCACCAATATTCATCTTCTTCCTTCATCCTCCAAGGCACCTAGCTCTGCATTGGCTAGGAAGGGGGAGATCTCAAAGGTCTTCCGGGTGTGAGGTATGACTTCACGCTAGAGCCAAGGGTCATTTTCCAAATTCAGGTCTCTCACCAAGGGACGGCTTGGGAGAAGTAGGTGTGAGCTACAGCCCTAGGTCCGAACTCTAGGTGGAACTGAATCTCGGTTTAAACACCATTGAAGTGACTAGATAGAGAAAATAATTTTTGCCCATGCTAGTTGGGTGGTGAGTGGAGGGGATGCATCCTCATTTGCTCCGGGTGAGTGGGCATGGGCTAGTAGGGGTAAGTGGAGCAACTTGGATTGAACTCGCCTCATGGTCCAGGAAAGTAGTGGGTGTGTGAGGCTAGCTTCCCTGCACTCTCCCCAAGATCAAGGCAAGTGGCGAATCCCAGCTTTACCAAGAAATTTCCATCTCCAATCAAATAGGAATATCATAGTCAACTCGCCTAATTGTTTTGTCAAGAAACCCAGTTTGGCCTGCCATTAACCGCTTCAAATCGAGGGATTTTGTTGCTGGCAGACCTATCTGGGCTGTGTTTAATAAATCCAAAAGGCGGAATTTTGCTATCCGCAGATTGTAAAATTTAAGAACTGTGGAAAATAGGAAACTAGGCGCAAGAACACTAACCTATCTGAAGCCAAATGAACCAGATGAAATAGTAGAACAAGAAACCTTATACTATCAAAAATCTTTATAAGGCGAGACATACATGGCGAGACATGATTCGCCGATGTACCCGATGGAAGCACAAAAAACTAGAAAATACAAACAACTCGCGCGGTCTCAAGGAGAAGCCTCGGACCCTGCCGAGATGCCTAGGGAGTCCCCTGAAGCCGCCTACTCGCAAGTCCACAACCATGCCGCGTGGACAACCAATTATTCCAAAGATGAAGAAGAGCTCTATCCGCTGATCTGTAAGCCGCCTAACCGCGAGGTATCCTAGTCGCCAGATCATGCGAACTGCTACTACTGAACTGAACAAGCCTACCGAAGCAGACAACTTATTGAACTGAGAAAGAGTTGCAGAAGAGAAGACCGCTTGGTCACAAGCCTCGACATGCTGCTAACCGATGGTTGCTAACCGCAGAGTCCGCACTGACCCTGACCGAAATCAGAACCAAGTCCCTGGCTTTCCAGCGCTATCCGCACAACCTGCGCAAACTCGGTTAACACTTCAAACCGCGTGGATAGAAAACCCTGTCAGCAGCAACTACCCAATCTCACTTACTATTCATTCAGTGTTACTGTTGATGTGATATGGGGTCCTATTTATAAGCATAGATAGGAGTGTGATCACCGCCCTAGCTGATAGAATCACCACCCTATCCCACGACAAGTATGGAAAGAATCCACACAACATCAGACGGCCAAAACCGCCAAGGAAACAACCAAGCCCGGATAGAAATCCTATCCGCCTAGACGCCATAGCCAAGCCAGGACTAAAATACCACCAGCAGACCCTGCAGTTACACCACCAGTCTGAACACAAGCAGACACAACACCAGACCACACGCACTTACAGATACTACTCCAGTCCGCACACTCCAAGCTCACAACCTAAGCATAGGGCTGACAACTACGAACTCGGCGGGCAAAGAAAGTAGTCCGAACAAACCGCGCGACCATCCAGACTAAACACAGCTGGACTTGGCATAAAACCAGACCAAGTCCACACCACCAACCATCCCTGGTGCTAACATACACCAACGAATACAAATAACAGTCCGCACAAAATTGGCGGACTCCAGAACTAGTCTACAAACACCAGCAAGCTGCGCATATAACCATCTTATCTGCCCGATTACAATTATGAACAAAATTCCAGCTGGACACAAGCTGACCTGTCTAGCCTCTAGTCCTGTCAGCACAGGCCGGGCGAACAGGTTGCCCAGGCCGCCACTTTCTCTTCAAAAAATTCAACACGGACCATTCTTGAAAAAATATCATTAACTTTGAAAGTTCCCTCATTATCCCTATGGATTTCTATAGTTGATGTGTCTACACCTCCTCCTTCTACAGAGATTATTTGTTTAGTTGCTGAAGTTATCTTTGTAATGATCAACGCGCAACCAGGAAGGCTGGTGTAGCCTTATACTCTTGGAGTGGCCCGGGTGCTGGTTGGTGTAGTTGAGCATATTATAGTAAGACAAGCCGCTAAAGAGCCATTAGTAGCAAGACGAGCGACTGATAAGCAACTGAAGCACTTTCTGAGCTTTAATCCTCCTGTATTTACGGGTTCTGGATCCCCAACTCAAGCCAAAGATTACCTCTCTCGGATAAAGAGAACCTTGACGTCAACGAAGCAGAGGAAGGGCAGAAAGTCACCTTATCTACTTTCCTGTTAGATGGAGAGGTGAGGCTTTGGTGGGGCGAGTAAGAGTTGCATCACTTTGCCAGCAGGAAACTAACTTATGTCTCAATGGATGAGTTCTTGAGATCTTTTTTCTAGCTAGTTATCTCCCTTATATGCAGTGGATTGCGATGGAGAACCAGTTCCAGAGGGTTATTCAGGGTGACAGTTCGATGGATGACTATTTGCACGAGTTAACCATACTTGGGCGCTATGCATGCTCCACGTTTGTTGATGAGGAGCGTAAGACCAACTGGGGTTTTATGAAGGTCTTCAGGATGATCTGAGGTTACTTTTATTAGGTCCGATGACGCAGGGCTTTCTGCCCTTGGTAAATACAACCCGATCTCTAGAGCAGGATATGAATCATGTACAACATAAGAATGACACGACGGTCAAAAGTTAGAGTTCAAAGTACCAGACTCTATAAAGTTTGAGTACTGCCGTAGGTGGAAAAAAAGTCTAGGTCTTTGGGTCCAACTTATTTGATGCTTTTGGAGCACCAACTAGGCGAGATCCACCTACTTGTTACACTTGTAGTAAGAAAGTGCACTATGCTCGAGACTGTTGGAGTGATCCTCTAAAGATAGCAAAAAAGATGGGAGCGTCGTATGCGGAGAAAGGGAAGCCAATGGAGTCAACTGCATCCCAATGTGCTCCAGCTCAGCCCCGAGTATATAATCTTGGCTAGTAGGAGCCATTAAACAAAGCGATGTAGTGACATGTACAATTTAGTATACAACTTTTACTGTTTTACATACTATACTTATAGCATTACTTGTTAAACGTATTTTAATTAGGCTTTGTCCTAATTATAGACTATCCGAAGAGAGCACTGTTCGATATAGGGGCTTCTCATTCCTTTTATAAGACCCCCCTCCCCCTTACCAAGGAGGTTACCCGGTCTTATGCCCAAAACCACTGCCTTACGGTTATACTAACACACAGGTTAGTTGACATCGCAAGATGCCGATCTTGCCAGCTAGTATGATCATTCAACCTGTTTGGCCAATCGAGAGAAGAAGTATAACAAGTAGTAAATAAAACTAACAAGTCCACAATGTCATAGTACAATGTAATCATATATGTAAATGAAAAGTACAATAGTCCAAATGAGTAGAAAATGAGAGAAGGGCTTATGCCCGATACATGCCAAATCAAATCACTCTCTCATAACAACACTATGCAGAAGCGGTAACTAAAACACTCGTCATCACCTGACGCTGAGCTGCGGTAGTAGTACGTGGTATCTGCTCCTCATGTCCTGCCACCTCGTCCTGCTGGTCGTGCTGGTGCTCTAGCTCCTCGATCTCTTACGGTCACAACCGACCATTATTCATAAAGACTAAGACATTTTGTCCTCGCCTCACCCCCGCGACTCCTAGGTACCGAGCGGGAGGACAAAGTGGAGGACAACAAGGGGTATGAAAAGGAAAGCAGGTGATAGTGGATCTATTCTATCATGGATATATAATAACAGTTATACCTCTACTCTAGAAGTTCTATATAGTACAAGTAAAGTATATAAAAAAATAGTACTGAAAGAAGTGCGGTAAGTAGAGTAAAAAGTGGAGCAGAAAGTAAACTAACTACTACCAAACTATCATCACAGAGGTACCTTGACTTATAAGAATGCCAATACAAACTTATATGCTAAGATTTCATGAATATAATATATCATATAAAAGAGCCCACACTAATTTATATGATAATGATCTATGGTGTGTATGTCCTAAGTATGTATGTATAATATGATATGTGGGTTATGATTCATATAAGTGAAACTCACGCACACGACTTTGTGATCACAGACCTTTACTTCCCACTTTTTGGAGTTAGCTTAACTCTAGGGTACCACCGTTGTGGCTACGACAGCAACAGAGCGGGCATCTCCACATCTTAGGAGGGTATACACACTATCAGGCCTAGACCCTTCGTACGCCTACGTACATGTCCTAGGTGCACATTCCAGAATCTTTGCGTACTAATTTGTTGGCAAATCCACCAGTCTTTTTGGTCGAGTGTGCGTTTTCGGGGATTGTACTCCATACCACAGTATAAAAAATCTACTGGCCCCTCAAACCATCACACCACGCCAGAGTCACCATACTTCCATCAGTGTGATGATTAGCCTAGTACCGCATGACCCTCCATTAATATGTTCTATGCACATGCAAAATATTTCCAACCCGAGCCTCCAGCTTGCAGGACTAAACCTATCTTGTATCCAAACATCCGAGCCTCCAACACGTAGGACTACACCCGTCCTATAACCCTCCAACCCTATGCAGTTGAGTTTGCCATATCGTTCACTTAACTTATTAGACTACTCTTATCTAATTCTTGTTATACATAGTAATTTAGTGTTATTCCTTGGACTGCCCAGGGCAAACCTGGTGAAGGGCTCTCGGAGGCACTAGAAACAACGATGGGCAGAAGCCTAAAGCTCCCGTTCTCAAGGACACTTACTTTTATTAGTGTCTACACATTATTAATACCCCAATCCCGTTATTACTCTTGAGTAGACCTAATGGTTTAAAGTACTTATTGGGAATAACGACGATCTTTTGCTGGTACTCATTATAATTGCTCTCCTTGTGACTTGCACTCTAACACTCGTTACTATGTAGCGATATACATGAGACACTAAGCAGGGTTTCAACTTCCCAATACACCTCTCAATCCAACACTCTATCATTTTCCTGTGGGTCCTAATATTACACGTCACTTTTTGCTAAGCGCAACCCATGACCTAATTCTATCCCAAATGAGATGACTTCCAATTCCTTGGGCCAAAGGCCCCTAAATAATTATCATGGGTTTGTCATGTGTATGAAGTTGACCATTTAGGAGTTCATCATTTTTCTAAGTATTTAGAAACATAAATTAAATCATTTAGTTAGGTGACCTAGGTCACTTTGTACATGAGCTACTATATCCAATGGTCCATTATATCTAGATAATTTACCTCGAGTTCATCTAGGTTAAAATTAGATGTTCACCAAAGATACTAATTTTCCCACTTGATTTACTATTCATTTTCTATTTATGATTATAATAAAAATTATTTCATTTTCCAAATGAAATACATAAAATATTCAACTGAAAATTCATAGAAAATTACTGGTGATTAACATTATCATAAAAATACTCCAAAACGAAATTCATACCCCTAACAAGTGATTTGACATAAAATAATTACAGGTGAACATTGTTACAAAAATGCCACTACCATGATTTTTAGCATACTCAATCATCCAAAATTCTTAAATAAATTCACAGAGGTTTATATTACAAAAACAAGACTATACATTTTCCCACAATTTTTCAAATAGTATGACCCCTATATTTAATTTAAATCCAAAAGGGTAAAATTATAAATCTACTAAATACACAAGAATTAATTCTCCAACAAACTCATAACTTTTTACAAAGATGTAAAATGTCATATTAGGGCTTGTATTAAAAATTTAGAATTTTATAAGGTCAGTAGACCTATATCTCATTTTTATTTCTAAAAGTGCATCTTTTCCAATAATTCAAAATAATGAGATTTTTGATCCCAAGAATCCCAATCTTTCAATGAGGTGTAATTCATCCATATAAGCCTCTATCCAAAATCTCATGGACATGCATTGGGCCAAATGAGCTAACTTCCAACTTTCCCATTTTTACTATTGGCACACCATTTACAAATCTACCTCCACCGTGCATGTTGGATTCCCCAACATGCAGAGGTCCAAATGGTATGAAAATTTTACCATGGTCATATAATTACCCAATGGCCATTCTACCCAAATTTGGGGGCATTCGGAAAAGGAAATCTCCATATATTCCATTTAGTTAATAATTTATATTTCTATAAAACTATAGAAAAATTCCACCAAAAATTCTGATTCTTAGGCAGGACCTAAGTCTAACATCAACACATGTATGACCTAAATTTCATTGCATTTGGACTTAGGGTTTGGCCTAGGCATCCATTTAAAATTTCGCCCTAGCTTAGAACAGTCTTACAAGAACTATCCTACAGGGAGCTATAGTACATCAAATTACAAGTTTAGGGTGTCAAATTAAAGGTAAGACTTAGCTCTACAATTTTTATGTTGGTAACCAGTTATGGATTTTCCTTTAATACGCATAGATTTAGCATTCAAGTGGAAGTATAAAATATGACATAAAATTGCTCATATAGTTATTTCCTATAGTTTATTTCACAAAAATCAAGGGCATCGGGTTGTCTTCTCCAATGAGTCAACGACTCAGATTTAACCCGCCTGTAGCAACTCGATCTCCTAATTCCGCCCACTTGGGCCACTGCCACCACTTATGATTTTCTCCACCACCTCTATTAAGGTGGTGGCTGACGTTTCCCGGCTACATGACCGCCGAAGGCTGCTCCTTCGGCGAACCCGAGCAAGGAGAAATGCTCGGAAATAAAATCTCATCTTACTCGCATGGTATCGGGATCAATCGAGACTGATATCTCTCCTAGAAAAACTAGATGGCTAACACCGAGGGAGGGGAGGAGAAACGGACCTGTAGTCAGGCTTGGCGGCGAGTATGGTGGTGGTGAGCCATTGCCGATGATTGCTCCGGCGAACTCTTATCTCCAGCTGTCGGTTTCCACTCGTCTTGGCTCACTGAAGTTGATGGTGGGGTGGAATGGGGGTGAGGTTGGGAGTGGTTGGTTTACGGACTTTGAATGGGGGGGGGGTGGTGGTGGCTGGGAGTGGTTGGAAGTGGCAGGGCATGGCTGGTCATCCTTGAGCATGGTTCCTTCTTGCCGCCAAGTGTCACCATAATATTGGACCGTCCAATTATTACTTTAATTAGGTATTAATTGAAAGGACTGGGTTCGATAGGTCAATTGGCACTCATTCTAAAAACCTGGTTCAGCCCGTACATATGAACTCACAACCACAATTTTTTTTAGACTGAAAAATACTCTAAGTCCAAAAGCGTTGAGTGGTGTTGAGACCACTCAATACCGTATTGAGTCCACTCAATGCCAACAACATTCAAAATATCTCTAAGACAACAACGTTAAGTGGTGTTGAGACCACTCAATGCCACGTTGAGTCCACTCAATGCCAACAACAAGATGAAAATACTGTCCAAAAGTATTGAGTGGTGTTGAGACCACTCAATACCGCGTTGAGTCCCGAGTTTTCTAAGTCAAAAGCGTTGAGTGACGTTGAGACCACTCAACGATGCGTTGAGTGGCATTGAGACCACTCAATACCGCATTGAGTCCACTCAATGCCTCAGTATCCAGAATGTTTCTAAGTCAAAAGCGTTGAGTGACGTTAAGTCCACTCAACGACGTGTTGAGGGGCATTGAGACCACTCAACGCCGCGTTAAGTCCACTCAATGCCTCAACATCCAGAATGTTTCTAAGTCAAAAGCGTTGAGACCACTCAACTCCGCGTTGAGTCTACTCAATGCCAATAGTTTCTAGAATATTTTCTAAGTTAAATTCTTCAAGTGCCGTCGAGTGCACTCAACGCACTCGATGCTCGTCGAATGGCGTCAAGTTCACTCGACTCACTCGATGCTTCCCAAGTTTGAGTTAATTCTCTTGACTCAAAATGAGTGTGAGGTGCCTAGCACAAAATGGGATGTTACAAATTCCAATAAACAAAAAAAATTGTCGTCCCTGAAATTCAAGTTCGGGTCTACGGGGATTCTATGCACCAGAATTTTAAGAAACTTTCAAACATAATTAAAGTATACCTGAGGCGAAGAGTCCCGGATATCATTCATGCATCAGATCCATCAGCTCCCAGGTGTGCTCCTTCCGTCCATGGTTGGACCACAACACCTTGACTAAAGGAACCTTCCTCCTCCGTAGCACTCGAATCGCTTTGTCATCAATCCAGACTGGCTCTAAACAGACTGATCTATCAGGTGCTACCTGGCTTGCTGTAGTGGTAATATGCTGCTCTGGCCAAAGGAGAGCTCTCCGAAGCGAGGAGACGTAGAAGATGTCGTGCAGAGTGCCCAACTCTGGTGGCAGCTCCAACCGGTAAGCCAAGGGACCGATCCACTCCAGGATCAAACATGGTCCCATAAATCGAGGGCCGAGCTTCTTGTGCCTCCACACCCGCGAGACACCATGCATCAGACGTATCTTCAAGAACACCATGTCCCCCACTTGGAACTCCACCTTCTGATGCCTCGCATCGTAGTACTTGGCCTGCCTACTCTGTGTCTCCAGCATCTGATCCCTAATCAGCCGTATTTGAGCATCCGTATCCTCAATATAATCTGATCCAAGTGCCCTGGGGTCCTCATCCTGGACCTAAGATAGTTGTGTCCGACACTTTCTTCCGTATAGGGCCTCATATGGTGTCATCCCAATGCTCGCCTGGTAACTATTGTTGTAGGAGAACTCAATCAGTGGAAACAGTCTCTCCCAGGGCTTCCTCATGTCCAGTATACATAAACACAATAGATCCTCCATAGTTCGGTTGGTCCGCTCTGTCTGGCCATCGGTCTGCATATGGAAAGTGGTGCTAAAAGTAAGCTGAGAACCTAAGTATGGCTGCACCGCTCTCCACTCCCTAGAGGTGAATCGACCGTCACGGTCCGAGACAATCGTCCTGGGGACACCGTGGTACCTGACGAACTGCTCCATAAACAACCTCATGAAAATAACAACTGGGTTGTCCTTCCTGATTAGTACAAATCGGGCCACCTTTGTCAGTCTATCTACAATGAACCAAATAGAATCGTGCCCAGAGTGAGAGCAAGGCAAACAGTGCACGAAGTCCATAGCTATATTCTCGAACTTTCACTATGGTACCGGTAATGACTATTGTAGTCCTCCTGGGCTCTTGCACTCTGACTTTACCCGATGGCAGGTCTCACAATGTCTCACATAATATATAATTTTCCCTCTTCATCCCCGGCCAGTACATGCTCCTTCGTAGGTCCGTTGTCATCTTGGTGATACCGGGGTACACAGAGTACTGAGAACAGTGTGCCTCCCTAAGTATATCCTCCTAGATACCACCTCCAACGGGTATATAAACACGACCATGAAAATGAACGAGGTCATCACGCAATGAATAATCCTCTGACTTGCCCCCTTCCAGGGCTCTTAATACTGGCTCCAAAGCTGCATCCAGCCTCTGTTGTGTCCTATTGTGCTCCCGTATGTCACACTCGATGACCAAGGAGTTCAAGTATTCCCGATAGACCTCTATCTCGGACTCGAAAACCATAGTGATTTGCATCTCCTCCATCATCCGTACTAGATCCATAGCCATCACCCGGGGCACCAGTCTAGTAGTGCCAGCTCTCCTGCTCAAGGCATCCGCCACGGTGTTTTCCTTCCCCGAGTGATAATGCATCTTGTAGTCATAGTCACATAGGAACTCAAGCCATTTCCTCCGGCGCAGATTTAGATCCTTCTGTGTGTCAATATACTTGAGGTTCTTGTGATCTGACTAGATATCACAATGAACCCCATACAAGTAATGCCTCCAAATCTTCAACGCGAATATCACTGCCCCGAGCTCCAAATCATGTACGGGGTAGTTCTGCTCGTGCTTCTTCAGCTGTCTCGAAGCATATGAGATGACGTGCTCATGCTGCATCAGGACTGTACCCATCCTCTGATACGATGTATCGGTATAAATGTGAAATCCTTCCTTCCCAGACAGAAGTGCAAGGATGGTGGAAGAGGTGTGCCTGTCCTTCAGCTCCTGGAACGCTGCCTCACACTTGTCAGTCCAAACAAAAGTTGCGTCCTTCTTTGTCAAGGACGTAAGGGGGAGTGCTACCCTTGAGAACCCCTCCACAAACTTGTGATAATATCCCGCCAGTCCCAAGAAACTATAGATGTCTGAAGCTGACTTCGACCGCGACCAATCTCGAGCTGCCTGCACCTTGGCCGGGTCCATAGCCAACCCGGATCCATTGATAGTATGCCCCAAAAATGCCACCTCCTGCAGCCAGAACTGGCACTTGGAGAACTTTGCGTACATCTGATGCTCTCTCAGCTTGCCCAACGCCAGCGCCAAATGTTGGGTATGCTCCTCCTTCATCTTGGAGTAAATCAGGATATCATCGATGAAGACTATGACGAACCTATCCAATTAAGGCTCAAATACCCGGTTCCTCAGACTCATGAATGCGAAAGGTGGATTCGTGAGCCCAAAGGGCATCACCGTGAACTCGTATAATCCATATTGGGAACAGAAAGCTGTCTTCAGGATGTCCTCCTCCCAAATGCGTACCTGGTAGTATCCTGACCTTAAGTCAAGCTTGAAGTACCAGAAGGCCCCCTGTATCTGGTCAAATAACTCATCAATCCGCGGGAGTGGGTACGTGATCTGTACAATCAATCGGTTCTGCTCTCGAAAGTCGATGCAGAGCCGTAACAACCCATCCTTCTTCTTAATGAACAACACCGGTGCTCCCCATGGTGATGAACTCGGTTTTACAAATCCTGATTCCACCAGCTCCTACAACCGTGTCCTGAACTCCATTAGCTCCTTGGGGCCATCCTATACGGTGCCTGAGATGTGGGCCTCGCTCCCGACACTAACTGAATCCGAAAGTCCGTGAACCTGGCCGGTGGCAATCCGGGCAATTTCTCCGGGAATACGTCGAAGAAATCCCAAACCATCGGGATATCAGCAATAAAATCTTCTGCTCCTTCCATCTCGAGGTAGATCAAGTATACCTCGTCTTCTTGCTCATAGGCCTTGATAGCCTGTATAGATGATAATAAGGAACGTGAGACAGGTCTAATACCTTCGATGATGATGTCGGAGTCCCCATGCCGTAAGGTGATCCTCCTTGAAGGGCATTCTATCTAGGAGTGGTTCCAATGCAACCAAGTCATGCCCAAGATCAGATCGAAGTCCGACAATCTCAAAATTTTCGTCGGCGCTTCGAATGTCTTTCCGCCAATTTCTGCCTCCAAGTTACACTTGGCAGATGATAGAAGCTCCGATCCATCTGGTAGACGCACTATAATACCCCAAAAACCCTAAGTCCCAAAAATGGGTTCAGGCCGAGTGATATGGCCTGGGACACGGGCGTGTCCCAGGGCGTGTCCAGTGCACACGGCCTGGGATACGGACGTGTCACAGGGAGTGTTCTATTTTCATAGGCGTCGACTCGAGCTCTCGAGAACTAATCGTCGAGAGGCAACACGGCCTGGGACACGGGCGTGTCCCAGGGCGTGTCCTGCTCGGGTGAATTCTGGAGTGGCGTTGAGTTGAGTGGCGTTGAGTTGAGTGGTGTTGAGTGGCGTTGAGTGTGGTACACGGCCTATGACACAGGCGTATCATAGGGGCGTGTTGAGCACACAGCCGAGGACATGGGCGTGTGCCTTAGCCGTGTCCTTCTCGGGTGTTTCAGCCTTGTGTTGATGAGGTGACATGACCATCCACACAGCCGTGTACTAGTTGACACGGGCGTATTAGGGAGTGACACGGGCGTGTCGTGGCCCGTGTTCTGTTCCAGATTGAGTCGGTTCCTGAACCGCTCAAGGAACACGGCCTGTGACACGGGCGTGTCACAGGCCGTGTCAGATTTGTTTAGATGCTTTTCCAAGCAGATCGTGGCCGTTTGTTTTCTTTCTATCTGGATCCAATGGTGCAGGTCTTTTCCTGCTGCTTTAAATCCAAGAAATAAGAAAGAGATCTCATTTACTCTTACTCTTTCTCTTTCTAAGTTAAGAGAGAAGGGAGAGCTTGGAGGTAGAAGAAGGAGAAGCTTTCCGATCGCCGGTGGAGCTTCAGCGGTCCGTTTCGAGAGCCGAGTGCAGCGTTGTGGAGGCAAGGCCGCCGCGGTGGTTTCCATCCGGCTAGTTTTCCATGGCGCCGAAGCGATTGTTAAGGGTAACAGTCTTTCTTCCTTGGGCAGGTGAAGCCCTTTGTTTATGCATGTATATCTGTGGAATCCTCCATCAAAAGATGGAAGAGCGTAAGTGATTCCAATAGTTGAGTCTGCATCTAGTGCCGGAACTGTGTAGTACGGCATAGGCATGCTGTGTGAAGCCCATCTGGATGGATGTCTGAATTGCTGATGTTATGAATAAGAGAAGACTCCGTGTATATATCGGTTACCTTACGGAGATGGTAAGGACGATTGTGATGGTGAGCAGGAAGCTTTGTATAGCTCCTTTGATTGTATGCTCGACGCGAACTGTATTGATATAATGGACAGTGGCATGATGTGCCGATGTTGAGGAGGAATGCGAGAACCCATGAGTGGGTAGGACACCCACCAAGTTCATTGATTGGGTTGTTGTAAGCGAACAACTCTGAGTGGGTGGGTACGAGAGGTCGTCAACAGGGGTTTGGAGGCTGATGCCCATAGCCAAGAAGTTAAGAACCTCTGAGTGGATGGGTATGAGAGGTCGTCAACAGGGGTTTGGCGGTTGTTGCCCATAGCCAACAAGTTAAGAACCTCTGAGTGGGTGGGCCACCCAACAAGTTCCATGGTAGGATCGGGTGAGCGATAGATTGGTAGTAATGAGCGGGGCGATTTCCCTAGGCTTGTTACACTACGTGGGTAGGTCGACTGATAGTGCTCACAATTTATTATGAGGTGTGTGCCTCTGAGTGGACGGGTGCGGGAGGTCTTTAACAGGGGTTTGGAGGCTTAGGCCCGACCAACAAGTAAACACCTTGAATTGGTGGTGGAACCAGGAGGAGCTTGGTACACCGTAAGCGTGCCCTGAGTGCACAGAACGTCTGGCACTAAGGCCGGCGTTTGTGATGATATTGTGTATTGTACATATGTGTTGAGATTGGATTACATGCAGGGAAGGAACCACTGCCCCGTGTAAGGGGTAGGGTCGTTATAATTGGTCAGCTGAATGCTGATCGTTGCTTTGTTTGTCACCCATGGGGTGAATGTCTATATGCAGGTGTTGCCATTGTAGATGTGGAAATGGATTGAGCGGGCTGAAGCCCTTACTGTTGCTGTTAGGCCCTCGAAGGCCGTGCGAAGCTTTGGATTTCATGTGTGGCCGGCCTGCGTGACGATGTATGAAGTCGTATGTTTGTAAAGAGAAACTTATAAGGCTTTAAGGCCATGAGCGGTGTGCTTGTTAACATTCCTGGTCTTGTATATAAATGAGTTATTTATATAGTAGTGGACATTCATGGATTGAGTTCGTATAACTTGTAAACTTCCGCTAGAATGATCTGAGTTAGGATACGTGGTATTTTGGTATTAACCTGTGACCTCGCCATCTGTTGGTGGCATATAATGTGGGGCCCCAGCCGGACCTTCTATTATATGTTATTTAATGGGTCGGGTTGTTACACGCACCCTCCTGGTTATGTCGGTGAATCAGTCTATGCCTGCTAGTCCTTCCAAGAAGGCTTCAGATACGAATGAGTGCGAAGCACCCATATCGAATAAGGTATGAGCGGGCTTGCCACTGACAAAGACTATGCCCGAGGTTTGGTTTGAGTTAAATTAGGATTGTTATTCTATGAGGTTGAAGTGCTATAATTGAAATTTTAAATTTATAATAGCATTTAAATACCTGTAATAACCTCCTAGGGGTTCCTCGGCTCGGCGAGGTCTAAAGCATACATCTGCTCCTGTCCCCGACCTCTACCATAATGTCCTCGACCTCGGCCTTTACCTCATCCTCGGCCTCGCCCTGGTGTGCTGGAGGAGCTGCTGGTGGAGGAGGAAGAGGAGGAGGTGGACGAAACCACTGAGGGAAGTCAGCTCTTACGTGCCCCGGCTGTCGACACCTATAACAAATCACTGGTCGGTGGCCACTGTCATCCTATCTCATCGGGTCATGTATCTGTAGTGGTGGGGGAGCTAGTACTGCAGGAGGCCTCTGCTCCTACCTGAAGTTGGGACGATAACATCCCCCACCCCTCTTGTGGCTCATCACTCTGCCTCTCTATGAGTCCCGGCTTCTCTCCCTGAAGGACAACCCATCCATCAGTCTTTTTCCTCTACTCCGTACCATCAACTGGTTTGCCTCCAACTTCTTGGCCATCTTTATGATCTAAGTCGACGTGCCATGAGAAATAAATGGTATGGACTTCCTCGTAGAGTCTTTAAGTCCTCGGTAGAATCTCATTGCATACCTTCTATCATCCAGATCGTGTAACCCTGAGAACCTGACCAGATGGGAAAACTCCCTCTGGTACTTTGTCACTGATCTGGTCCCCTGCCCGAGGTTCAAGAACCTCTACTCCAACTTATCCCTATCTGTAATAGACACGAAGTGATCCAAGAAGGCCTCGTTGAACTCATCCCAGGAAATATCTGACAGCTCCTTATCTACATATATGGAGTCCAGCATGGACTTCCACCATCTCTTCGTGTGAACATCCAGTGTAGAGGTCGCTAAGGGAACTATCTGGCTGACCGGGCAGCTGATGCCTGCAAGCATCTCCTGTATGACCTCGAGCCACTCCTCCGTCTTTACTACATTCTCTATCTCGTGGTACATCAACAAGGATAGATTCTTAAAGGCACTCAGCTAATTCGATCCTAGATTTGGCTACTGAGCCGGGACCTACTGAGCTATGAAAGTCTCAAGAATGGATGTCAGAGTTTGCCCCATCTCCGTTTGCTGACAAGGAAGGGAAGCTGGAGGGGGAGGAACCACATCCTGCGGTACAATGACCTGGGATACTGCATAAAAGTAAGGTTCATATTAGGATTTTCCTAACTCATTGTTTAATATGGATTATTTCTGTGACTTTTACACATGGGCACACAATTGCTTATGCTGCATAGTTTGTCCGCAAACTAATGCTCGAGCGGGGTTACCTAGTGTTGTGTACTTCTTTCTCATATGATCGTTGGTCAAGTGATACTAGTTTGTACGACCCCCTCCCCCTTACTAAGGAGGTTACCCGGTCTTATGCCCAGAACCACCGCCTTAAGGTGACACTAACACACGGGTTAGTTTGCACCATAAGACGCTGATCCTACCGGCTAGTATGATCATTCAACTTGTTTGGCCAATCGAGAGAAGAAGTATAACAAGTAGTAAATAAAACTAAAAAGTCCACAATGTCACAGTACAATGTCATCATATATGTAAAAGAAAAGTACAATAGTCCAAATGAGTACAAAATGAGAGAAGGGCTTATGCCCGATACATGCCAAATCAAATCTCTCTCTCACAACAAAACTATGCAGAAGCGGTAATTGAAACACTCGTCATCACCTGATGTTGAGCTGCGGTAGTAGTATGTGGTATCTGCTCCTCATGTCCTGCCACCTCATCCTGCTGGTCGTGCTGGTGCTCCAGCTCCTCGATCACCTACGGTCACAACCAATCGTTAGTCATAAAGACTGGACAATTTTGCCCTTGCCTCACCCCCGTGACTCCTAGGTACCGAGCGGGAGGACGAAGGGGAGGACAACAAGGGGTATAAAAAGGAAAGCATGTTACAGTGAATCTATTCTATTATGGATATATAATAACAGTTATTTCTCTAATCTTGCAGTTCTATATAGTACAAGTAAAGTATGTAAAAAAACAGTACTGAAAGAATTGGTAAGTAGAGTAAAGAGCGGAGCAGAAAGTAAACTAACTACTACCACTCTATCATCACATAGGTACCTTAACTTATAAGAATGCTCATACAAACTTATATGTTAAGATTTCACAAATAAAAGTTATCATATAAAAGAGCCCATACTAATTTATATGATAAGGATCTATGATGCATATGTCCTAAGTATGTATGATATGGTATGCGGGTTATGATTCATACAAGTGCAACATACACACATGACTCTGTGATCACAGACCTTTAGTTCCCACTTTTTGGAGTTAGCTTAACTCTAGGGTACCACCGTTATGGCTACGGTGGCAGCGGAGCGGGCATCTCCGCATTATAGGCGGGTATCTCCGCATTATAGGCGGGTATACACACTATCAGGCCTAGACCCTTCGTACGCCTCCATACACGTCTTAGGTGCACATTCCAGAGTTTTTGCATACTAATTTGCTGGCAAATCCACTAGTCTTTTTGGTCAGGTGTGCGTTTTTGTGGATTTTCCTCCAGACCGCAGTATAAACAACCTACTGGCCCCTCAAACCCTCAAACCCTCAAACCATGCCAGAGTCACCGTACTACCATCGGTGTGATGATTGGCCCAGTACAGCAGGACCTTCCACTAATATGTTCTATGCACATGCAAAATATTTCTCACCCGAGCCTCCAGCTCGCAGGACTAAACTCGTCTTGTAACCCTCCAACCCTATATGGGTGAGTTTTCCATATCATTCCTTTAACCTATTAGACTACTCTTGTCTAAATTTTGTTATACATAGCAATTTAGGGTTAGTCCTTGGACTGCCTAGGGCATACCCGGTGAAGGGCTCTCGGGGGCACTAGAAACAACGATGGGCAGAAGCCCAAAGCTCCCTTTCTCAAGGACACTTACTTTTATTAGTGTCTACACATTATTAATACCCCAATCCCGTTATTGCTCTTGAGTAGACCTAATGGTTTAAAGTACTTATTGGGAATGACGACGATCTTTTGCCGGCACTCATTATAATTGCTCTCCTTGTGACTTGCACTCTAACACTCGTTACTATGTAGCGATATACCTGAGACACTAAGCAGGATTTCAACTTCCCAATACACCTCTCAATCCAACCATCTATCATTTTCCTGTGGGTCCTAATGTTACACGTCACTTTTTGCTAAGCGCAACCCATGACCTAATTCTATCCCAAATGAGATGACTTCCAATTCCTTGGGCCAAAGGCCCCTAAATAATTATCATGGGTTTGTCATGTGTATGAAGTTGACCATTTAGGAGTTCATCATTTTTCTAAGTATTTAGAAACATAAATTAAATCATTTAGTTAGGTGACCTAGGTCACTTTGTACATGAGCTACTATATCCAATGGTCCATTATATCTAGATAATTTACCTGGAGTTCATCTAGGTTAAAATTAGATGTTCACCAAAGATACTAATTTTCCCACTTGATTTACTATTCATTTTCTATTTATGATTATAATAAAAATTATTTCATTTTCCAAATGAAATACATAAAATATTCAACTGAAAATTCATAGAAAATTACTAGTGATTAACATTATCATAAAAATACTCCAAAACGAAATTCATACCCCTAACCAGTGATTTGATATAAAATAATTACAGGTGAACATTGTTACAAAAATGCCACTATCATGGTTTTCAGCATACTCAATCATCAAAAAATCTTAAATAAATTCATAGAGGTTTATATCACAAAGACAAGACTTTATACATATTCCCACAATTTTACAAATAGTATTACCCTATATTAAAGTTAAATCCAAAAAGGGTAAAATTGTAAATCTACTAAATACACAAGATATACTTCTCCAACAAACTCTTAACTTTTCCCAGAGATGTAAAATATCCTATTATGGCTTGTACAAATTTTTTAGAATTTTACAAGGTTAGTAGACCCATATCTCATTTTTATTTCTAAAAGAGCCTATTTTCCAATAATTCAAAATAATGGGATTTTTTATCCCAAGAATCCCAATCTTTCTATGGGAGGTGTAATTCATCCCTATAAGAATCTGTCCAAAATCTCATGGACATGCATTGGGCCAAATGGGCTAACTTCCCACTTTCCAATTTTTACTTTTGGCATACCATTTACAAATCTACCTCAACCATGCATGTTGGATTCCCGAACATGCAGAGGTCCAAATGATCTGAAAATTTTACCATGGTCATATAATTTCCCAATGACCATTCAACCAAAATTTGGAGGCATTTGGAAAAGGGAATCTCCCAATATTCCATTTAGTTAATAATTGATATTTCTATAAAAACTATAGAAAAATACCTCCCAAATATTTTAATTCTTGGGTAGGACCTAAGTCTAACATCAACACATGCATGGCCTAAATTTCATTGCATGTGGACTTAGGGTTTGGCCTAGGCATCCATCTAAAATTCTGCCCTAGCCAAGGAGTAGTCTTAGAAGAACTGTCCTACAGGGATCTATAGTACATAAAATTACAATTTTAGGGTGTCAAATTAAAGGTAAGACTTAGCTCTACAATTGTTATGTTGGTGACCAGTTCTTGATTTGCCTTTAATAGTCATCGTTTTAGCATTCAAGTGGAAGTATAAAATATGACAGAAAATTACACATATAGTTATTTCCTATAGTTTATTTCATAAAAATCAAGGGCATCAGGTTGTCTTCTCCAATGATTAGACGTCTCAGATTTAACCCACCTGTAGCATCTCATTCTCCTAATTCCGTCCACTTGGGCCACTGCCACCGTCGACGATTATCTCCACCACCTCTGTTGAGGTGGCGGTTGGCGTTTCCCGGCGATATGGCCGCCGGAGGCAGCTCCTCCGACGAACTCGAGCAAGGAGAAATGCTCGGAAATAAAATCTCATCTTCCTCACATTTTATCAAGCTCAATTGAGCCCGATATCTCTCCTAGAAGAACTAGATGATTAACACCGAGGGAGGGGAGGATAAACAGACCTGTAGTCGCGCTTGGCGGCTAGTACGGTGGTGGTGAGCCATGACCGATGATTGCTCCAACAAACTCCTATCTCCAGCTGTCGGTTTCCAATCATCTTGGCTCATTGAAGTTGATGGTGGGGTGGAATGTAGGTAAGGTTGGGAGTGGTTAGATTAATGACTTTAAATAGGGGGGAGGTGGCTGGGAGTGGTTGGGAGTGGCGGGGCATGGCTAGTCGTCCTTGATCATGGTTCCTCCTTTCCGCCAAGTATCAACATAATATTAGACCGTCCAATTATTACTTTAATTATGGCTTGATTGAAAGAACCCGGTTCAATAGGTCAGTTGGCGCTCATTCCAAAAACTCAGTTCAGCCCGTACATATGAACCCTTAAGCACAATTTTTTTTAGACCGAAAAATACTCTAAGTACAAAAGCGTTGAGTGGTGTTGAGACCACTCAACGCCGCATTGAGTCCACTCAACGCCAAAATCATTCAGAATATCTCTAATTCAACAACGTTGAGTGGTGTTAAGATCACTAAGCATCGCGTTTAGTCCACTCAATGCCAACAACAGATGAAAATACTGTCCAAAATTTTGAGTGGTGTTGAGAACACTCAACGCCGCATTGAGTCCTGAGTTTTATAAGTCAAAAGCATTGAGTGGCGTTGAGACCACTCAATGCCACGTTGAGTCCCCTCAAAACCTCAACATCCAAAATGTTTCTAAGTCAAAAGCGTTGAGTGGCGTTGAGTCCACTCAATGCCGTGTTGAGTGGCATTGAGACCCCTCAATGCCGCATTAATTCCACTCAACGCCTCGGCATCCAGAATGTTTCTAATTCAAAAGCATTGAGTGGCATCGAGTTCACTCGACTCACTCGACGCTTCTCGAGTCTGTGCCAATTCTCTTGACTCAAAACGCGTATGAGGGGCCTATCGTGAAATGGGATGTTACACCTTTCTATCTGAGAACTCCGTATTACGTATCATAGTGTCTTCGTTTATATTGATAGATAAATTGGATGTGTAGCAGCCTAATGGGTGCTTGATGCGTGTAGATAGAGTTTATCGCGTTAAGGTTCGATAGGAAGTCATGAGTTTGGATTGTAAGCATATGCACTGCCGATATCAGAGTTAGATGTGATCTTTGACATGGACTGGCTTTCAGCGTAATGTGCATGCATTGATTGCAACTCAAAGGAAGTCACACTGGGGTAGGATACCGAACACGAGACAGTGAAAAATGAGCGAGAAAATGGCCAAGAGGTAAATAAACGACAAATTTTATTTCTCCAAAAAAAGATAATTATTACATAGGTATGCCACCTTATTTATAGAAAATGAGGGAGATGAGAGAATACAACAATCGATGTGGGACTAAATACAAGTCGGGCGGCCTGTGCGGTTTGATAAGGTCAAACCGCATACTATACAATGAACAACTGTACAATTGGCGGCAACTAAGGAAACCCACCATATAAACAGGGAAGACTGCCAGTCCAGGCTACCAGACCGCAACTGTGGGTTGACACCGGACTGCAGTTGCGGCTAACCATTAGACCGCAGCTGCTGCAAGTCACCAGACCATTATAGCCACACACTAGACCAAAGCGGCTAACCTCCAGACCGCTGCGGCTAACATCCAACGCACTACTGCGGCCTCAAACCAACACGCTGGAGATGGTACTATATAGACTGCTGCTCCAAACCGCCAGAAGGCTTAACGGATAGCCCCTAATACCATACCGCCAAATCGCTGACCAAACAGGCCGCTGGGCCAAACCGCCAAATTGTCGATTAGATAAGCCACTGCAACTAGTTTGGCTAACCACCCGAACTCTGGTTCCAACACTCCCCCTCAAGCTGGAGCATATATGTCTACCATGCCCAGCTTGCTACAAAATTTTATGAACGAAGTAACTGGCTTCGTGAAGAAATCAGCTAGCTCCTTATCAGAGGTAACAAACGGCGTACATATTTGATTCTTTGGAATCTCTTCTCTAATAAAATGACAATCTAGTTCAATATGCTTCGTTCTCTCATGAAAGACCGGATTCTTTGAAATGTATATAGCTGCTTTGTTATCACAAAACATTGGCAGGGGATGATCGTAGAACTCTCCCAGATCTAGCAAGAGTGTCCGAAGCCACTTCAGCTCGCCAGCAGTCAGATCCATGCTTCTGTACTCTACTTCTTCACTTGATCTAACAACTACAACCTGTTTCTTGCTCTTCCAACTGACTAGATTAGCTCCAACGAAGGTACAAAAACTAGATGTCGACTTCCTGTCTCCCTTGTCATCTGCGTAGCTGCCATCAGAATAAGCCTCTACCTTTAAATGTCCCCTTCACTGAAATAAGAGCTCTTTCCCCAGTGCACCTTTTACATACTCGAGGATCTTTAGAGCTGATTGCATATGGCATTCCCGGGGGCTTGCATAAATTGGCTCACTCTCCCTACTGCATAGCAAATATCTTGTCTTATGACTATCAGATAGATGAGTTTACCGACAAGACGTCTGTACCTGGTGACATCTTCAAGAAGAGGAGAAGTCTCACTCCAGCATTTGTCATCTCCAACAGCCATAGGGGACCGAGCAGGTTCAGTCCCAAGAAGACCTGTTTCTTGCAAAAGATCCAATGCATACTTCCGCTTTGAAAGAAAAATAGAACCAGGTTTCTGAGATATCTCAATCCCCAGAAAGTACTTAGGAGACCCCATATCCTTGGTAACAAAATGCCGAAGAAGATACTCCTTTGCCATATAAATACCTTTCCTATCATCACCTATAAGAAGAATGTCATCCACATACACTACAAGAATAATAAGACCAACCGAGGTTTTACGAATATACAAAGAGTGATCTATAATGCTCCGAACAAATCCAACACAAAAATAACATCGTTGAACTTGTCAAACCAGGCTCTCGGGCTTTGCTTAAGACCATAGATGGCCTTCTTCAATTTACACACCTGAGACTCCTCCTGAGCAACATACCCAGGAGGTTGCTCCATATAAACTGTCTTATTCAAATCACCATAAAGAAAGGCATTCTTGACATCCAACTGAGACATTTCCCAATCTCTGTTCACAACCACAGGAAAAAGCACACAGATCGTAGTAATCCGAGCAATATGAGAGAACATGTCAAAGAAATCCACACCATAGGTTTGCATAAACCCTTTGGCCACAAACCGAGCTTTACATCGATCAACAGTACCATCAGGAAGATATTTAATGCCAAAGACCCAGCAACACCCAACAACATCAGCTCCAGGAGGTAGGAACAAGAGAGAAAGTACCCCGTTCAGGCAGAGTTTTTATCTCTTCGTCCATAGAAGCTTTCCAATGAGGAATAACCATAGCATATCGATAAGACACAATAAGAATAATTGCCGAGAGAGAAAGAGCATAGCTCTGAGATAGAGGAGATAGACGTGCATAAGACACCACATCAGAAAGAGGATGTTGAGTGCATGAACGAACATATTTCCTTAGATCAATCGGAAGATCAAGGTCATTCCTGTCTATTGGCTCAGTTCCATCCGAAGGAGAGACTACTAGACCAGGAGCTATTGGCAGCGGCTCAACAGAAGAATCAGAGACAGCAGGAGAATTATAAAGAGAATAAGAAAGTGTAGGCTCTGGAAAAGGTGTCGACATAAGAGGAAAAGAAACCGAATCACCAGAAGAAGGGAGAATAGAGGAAGGTGAAAAGGATGGAACTTCCTCAAAGAAAGTGACATCGACAGAAACATACTATCAGCAAAAAACATGATCATAACACCTGTATCCTTTCTGTGTTGGACAGTAACCCAGAAAGATGCATTTAATCGAGCGAGAAGACAGTTTTTCACGAACAGAAGAAGGAGAGTGAACAAACACTGTGCACCCAAAGACACGAGGAGGTATAGAAAAAGGATTCATATCAGGATGCAGGATAGAAAAGGGAGTCTTCCCATCGAGAATTGATGACAACTTAATTAATGAGAAAATACTAGAGAAGAACAGCATGACCCTAATAAGACTTGGGAACATGCATATGAGTGAGAAGACTACGAGCCACATCCAGAAGATGACGATTCTTTCGTTCAGCAATGCCATTCTGTTGTGACGTGTAAGGACAAGTAGTCTGATGAACAATGCCATGATCCATACAAAACAATGTAAATTGTTGACTAAGATACTCTTTAACATTATCAGATAGAAGAATTTTAATAGGAGTATCATATTGTGTAAGAATCTCATTATAAAATGCAGTGAAAATGGAAAAAATTTCAGAGCGTTCATGGAGCAAATACAACCACGTACAACGAGAAAAATCATCAATAAAAGTCACAAAATACAAACTACCCCTACCAACAGTCTGAGTAGGAACAGGGTCCCATATATCCGAATATACAATTTCAAAAGGACGAGAAGAACTACGTCCATTCTTAGCAGCAAAAGTAGATCGATGATGTTTGCCAAATTGACAAGCCTCACAATAAAGATAAGAGTCTCCACGAGGTAAATCAGGTAGAAGTTGATAAAGAATCTGAGGAGCAGGATGCCCAAGAAGAAGATGCCACTGAAGTAAAGGAGAAGATGCAGAAAAAGTAAAAGAAGTATCAAGATAGAACAAGCCACCGCTTTCAGTCCTAATAACAATCGTCTCCTTGGATTGAGAAACCTGAAAAGCATAAGTAGAAACAATAAAAATAGCTTTACATTTCAACTGTTTGCAAAGGGAAGTGACAGAAAGAAGATTGTATGAAAAGTTCGTGACATAGAGAGTGTCTTGAAGCTGAAGAGAATGAGTAACATGCATTATGCCAGACCCATGAACTGGGGACAGAGAACCATCGGCAATAAGAAACTAAGGTAACCAGTTACTTTTGTCAAGAGAAGAGAAAAAATAAGAATTCTCCATCATATGATTAGTAGCACCAGAATCAATGAGCCACCTACCTGTAGTAGCTAACTGAGCAGCACCAGAAGTAGTAAGGGAAGAAGTAGAATTCTTGGCAGAATCAGCAGAAGCAGGACGTAGGTGAGGATGTTTGGTCCAGCAATGATCAAACAAGTGGCCAACTCTACCACAATGAGAGCAGATAAACTTAGAATAACCACGGCCTCCAGTATAGCCAACTCGACCACCAGAGTTGTCATGACGTGCATGATGAGCAACAATATCAGGAGAAGGAGAGGGAAGCAAAGGACGTTGAAGCAGAGTTGTAACAGCAAAAATGCGAGCAGTAGTAGCATCCATAGTCGAAGTATCCTCCTCTCCTAGAATCTGTTGACAAATCATGTCATACGAGTTAGGAAGACGAAGCAAGTAGAAAACAATAAGAAGCTCCTGAAAGTGTTTTTGTTGCTTAGCAAGATCAACAAAAAAAGGATGATGCTGAGGAAGTTCAACACCAAGACTTTGGACCTCCTGATAAGCTGCAGCGGGAGTCATAACAGGGCGAGCAAAAAGATCTGTATATAAAGTATAGATGCGCGAAGTTTGAGCTCCCTTGGAATACAAAGCAGCAAGATGATTCCACGCAGCCTTGACCATTTGGTCATGTCTAATAACAGGAAGACACTCATTAGACAAACTGTTGGATAACAAAGTGCGAACCAAGGCATCAGCAACATCCCAATCATCATAAGCGGCTGTGTCAATAAGAGGGGGATCATAGATCAAATGAGAGTGCTTACGCTGAGAGCGTAAAAGGAAAATAAAGGACACACTCCAGTCTGAGTAATTTGGACCCGTAAGCTTGGATGAAGTACCCAAATTACCAGAAGTAGAAATAGAAGTAGAAGAAAGAGAGAGGAGTAGAGGAAGTGGCAGAAAAAGACGGAGTGTCCATAGGGAAAAACAATAAGCTGCCCGGCTAATCAAACAAACTGCGCGAACAAACAGCGCAAACAAACCGCACAAATAAGAGGATAGACCGCATGGTCTCGTTGTCAACACACCAACGATAGGAGAGAGGCCACGAACAAAATGCGGAGCCCGCAATAGAGAAGAGAAACCACATGAACAAACAAGCTTGCAAGTATCAAGTCGCAAACAAAGCAACCGGCAAGGAAGGGAAGAAGGGAGAGGAAGAAGCCGGAAGAATTCGAAAGAAGAGGTCGCGTGGTTAAACAAATAAGCTATGATCTATTTGGAGCAAAAGATCGGTTCTCTCTGATACCAAGTGAAAAATGAGACAGAAAATTGCCAAGAGGTAAATAAACGACAAATTTTTTTGCTCCAAAAAAGCTAATTATTACATAGGTATGCCCCTTTATTTATAGAAAATGGGGGAGATGAGAGAATACAACAATCGATGTGGGACTAAATACAAGTCGGGCGGCCTGCGCGGTTTGATAAGGTCAAATCGCACACTATACAATGAACAACTGTACAATTGGCAGCAACTAAGGAAACCCACCACATAGCCAGGAAAGACCGCCAGTCCAGGCCGCCAGACCGTAACTGCAGGTTGCCATCAGACCACAATTGCGGCTAACCATCAGACAGCAGCTACTGCAAGCCACCAGATCGTTGTAGCCACACACTAGACCATAGTGGATAATCTCCAGACCGGTGCGATTAACATCCAATGCACTGATGCGGCCTCAAACCAACCCGCTGGAGAGGTACTACATAGACCGCTGCGCCAAACCGCTAGAAGGCTGAACGGACAGCCCGCAAGACCATACCGCCAGATCGCTGACCAAACAGGCCGCTGGGCCAAACCACCAGATTGCCGACTAGATAAGCCGCTGCGACTAATTCGGCTAACTGCCCGAACTCTGGTTCCAACACAAAACTAAGTTTGCTGGTATGTAAGGATCGAGTAAGATATTAATGTCTGCTCTCTAAGTGGTCAAGGTGGTTTAGAAATACGTAGAGTTATTCTTCATGCTATTGGAGGCTTCAGAGCCGAAACCCAGTTTGAGTGACGTTTCTATTGTATCGGAGTTTACAGATGTGTTTTCTAATGATCTCCCTAGAGTTCCACCTCAGCGAGAGATCGACTTTATTATTGAGTTGGTATTAGGTGCAAAAACTGTGTCACGCTCACCATACTGGGTAGCGCCAAAAGAGATGGTAGAGTTGAAAGTTCGGTTATAGGAGTTACTAGAGAAAGGATATATATATTTCTATGTATGTATCCTTGGAGTGCACCGGTTCTTTTTGTGAAGAAAAAGGATGGAAGAATGCATCTATGTATCGACTATCGTGAACTAAATAAGCCGACGGAGAAGAACAAGTATCCGTTTCCAAGAATTGATGATTTGTTTGATCAGCTAATTAGATCAACTATGCACTCTAAGCTAGATTTAAAGTCCGGTTATTATCAGTTGAGGATTCAAGAAAGTGATATTCCCAAGATAGTGTATAGTACATGCTATGAACATTATGAGTTCATTGTGATGCCATTTGGGCTAACAAATGCGTCATCGATATTCATGGATCTAATGCACAGAATCTTTTGAGAGTACATGGAATGATTTGTGATTGTCTTTATAGATGATATATTGGTATACTCGCATTTGGAAGAGGATCATGCAAATCATTTACGTTTTGTTTTGCATACCCCGAGGAGGAATCAACTCTATGCTAAGTTCTTTAAGTGTTAGTTTTGGCTATCATCAATGGCATTTCTTGGTCATGTATTAAGTGGAGAGGGTATTGCTGTGGATCCGACAAAGATAGTTGTGATACGATAGTGGCATGTTTTAACTTCTGTTGCGGAAATCAGGAGTTTTCTTGGACTTATTAGCCACTATAGGCACTTCGTAGAGAACTTTTTGCGGATAGCTTTATCACTCACTACGTTTACAAGGAAGGATCAAAAGTTTGTTTGGATGCCAGAGTGAGCACAAGCTTTCGAAGAGTTGAAGAGCCTTCTAACTATGACGCCTATTTTGTGCTCGCCGTGTGGAACAGAAGGCTATGAGATCTATAGTTACGCCTCAGGGAGCGTCTTAGGCTGCATTTTGCTTCAATTTAGAAAGGTTATAGTTTATGACTCTCGCCAACTAAAGGTTCTTGAAAGAAACTATCTGGTCCACAACATGGAGTTGGCGGGTGTGATATTCGCCCTAAAGCTTTGGCGGCATTACTTGTATGGTGTGAATATTTATATCTTCATGGACCATAAGAGAACAAAGGATCTGTTGAATCAAAAGGATTTGAATATGCGATAAAGGAGGTGGATGGAGTTTCTTGGGGAATACACCTTCGAGATATATTATACTCTCGAAAAGGAAAATATTATCGCGGATGCGTTAAGTCACAGGGCTCCAGTACAGGCAAATTGAGTACAGATGCATGATGAGCATCTTATTCGTGACTTGGAGACCTTGGAGATCTCTTGTGTGGACATTAGAACTAGTTTGAATACATACTTGAACTAGACGGCGGTGCAATATGACCTCTCGGATTGGATTCGACAATCGTTGGAGTTTGATGAAAGCATGAAATGCTATGTGGCAGAGACTGCGGATGGGTCAACTTCCTAGTTTTTTGTTGTCAATGGTCCTTTATGGAAAGATAGTCGATTGTGCATCTCGAATATTGGTAAATTACGGGAGGAATTGATGTACGAGACTATTTCACAAAGTACTCAATCTACTGGGGAGCACAAAGATGTTCAAGGACATGAAAAAGTTGTTCTGGTGGCCAGGTCTGAAGAAAGACATAGATCTCTACGTGGAAAAGTGTCATGCTTCTATATTTGGCTTCCACACTTGACTTAGAAACTGCAACCTATTTCTTGCTCTTCCAGTTGACTAGATTCCCTCCAACAAACATATAGAAACTAGACGTTGACTTCCTATCTTTCTTATCATCTGCATAGCTAACATCAAAAAAGGCCTCAATCTTCAAATGTCCCCTTTTTTGAAACAAAAGCCCTTTTCCCGGAGAACCTTTCACATACTCTAGGATCTTTAGAGTTGATTATAGATGACATTCATTAGGAGCTTGCATAAACTGACTCACTCTTCCTACTACATAACAAATATCTGGTCTTGGGATTGTCATATAAATGAGTTTCCCCACAAGTCAAATGTATTTGGTGACATCTTTAAGAAGAGGAGAATTCTTACTCCAGCACTTGTCATCTCCAACAGCCATCGGAGACTGAGTAGGTTTAGCCCCAAGAAGACCTGTCTCTTTTAGGAAATCCAAGGCATACTTCTGCTGTGAAAGAACTATAGAACTAGGCTTTCGGGATATCTCAATCCCCAAAAAATATTTGGGAGAACCCATATCTTTGGTAATAAAATGCTGAAGAAGGCGATTTTTTTCATTCCAACACCCATTTTATCATCCCATGTAAGAAGAATGCCATCCACATAAATCACAAGAACAATAAGACTAGTCAAGGTTTTGCGAATGAACAAAGAGTGATCTGCAACACTCCGAGCAAACCCAATAATAGAGATAACTTTGTTGAACTTTTCAAACCAAGGACTCAGATTTTGCTTAAGACCATTGATAGCCTTCCACGATTTCCATACTTGAGACTCCCCTTGAGCAACATACCCAGGAGGTTGCTCCATATAGACTGTTTCTTGCAAATCACCATAAAGAAAGCATTCTTTGCATCTAACTGGGACATTTTCCAGTCTCCGTTGATAGTAATAGAAAACAGAACACGAAATGTAGTAATCCGAGCAATAAGAGAGAACGTATCAAATAAATCTACACCATATGTCTGTGTAAAACCTTTAGCAACAAGCCGAGCCTTGTAATGGTAAATAGTATCATCAGGAAGAAACTTGATCACAAAGACCCAGCGACAGCCAACGACATCAGCCCCTGGAGGGGTAGGAATAAGAGTTTAAATGCCCCGTTCATTGAGAGTTTTCATATCCTCATCCATAGCGTCTTTCCAATGCGGAATAACAAGAGTTTTTTGATAGGTGGCCGGAATAACATTGACAGATAGAGCGAGAGAAAAACTTTTAAAAGGAGACAACTGTGCATAAGAAATCCCATCCCGAATGGGATATTGAGTACAAGTTCGAACACCTTTCTGAAGGGTAATCAGAAGATCAAGATCAGACCTGTCTACTTTATCAGATCCATCCAAAGGAAAGACTGTTGGCCTAAGAGCTATTGGCAGTAGCTCGTCCAAAGAATCAGAGACAGATGGAGAAGAAGGAAGGGTAGAATCATGAAGAGGTGTTGAAATAATAGGAAAAGAAGAAGAATCATCCAATGGTGAAAGAGTAGATGTAGGAGAAGAGAATGGAGCATCCTCAAAGAAGGTGATGTCCGCGGAAATATATTATTTCCAGAGACAAGGATCATAACATCTATAGCATTTTTGTGTCGGACAATAACCCAGAAAGATACTCTTTATAGAACGAGGAGAGAGTTTATCATGACCATAAGGAGGAGAGTGGACAAATGCAATGCATCCAAGGACATGAGGAGTTAAAGGAAATGGATCCGCATCATTATACATAATCGAGAATGTGGTTTTGTCGCTGAGAATTGAATATGGAACTCAGTTTATGAGGAAACATGAAAGAAGAATAGTGTGACCCCAATAGGATCGGGGAACATGCATATGAGTGAGAATACTACAATCCACATCTAGGAGATGTTGGTTATTGCGTTCAGCAATGCCATTCTATTGAGAGGTGTAAGGACAACTAGTTTGATGTACAATACCATGATGCATACAAAATAATGTAAACTGATGACTTAGATAATCCTTAGCATTATTAGTGTGAAGTATCTTAATAGAGACATCAAACTGAATTTGGATTTTATTGTAGAACATAATAAAAATGAAAAAAAGTTCAGAACGTTCTTGTAACAAATACAACCATGTACATTTAGAAAAGTCATCAATAAAAGTAACAAAATAGAAACTACCCCTACCAACAGTCTAGATAGGAGCAGGACTCCAAACATCTGAATGAATAAGGTTAAAAGGACAAGAAGAACTACGTCCATGCTTTGCTGGAAAAGTAGAACGGTGGTGTTTGCCAAATTGATAAGCCTCACAATTAAGAGAATAGTCTCCCCGAGGTAGATTAGACAAAAGCTGATAAAAATTCCGAGGAGGAGGATGCCCAAGGCGAAGATGCCACTGAAGAGAAGAAGAGGCAGAAAAGACTGAAACATTATAGAGGTAGAATAAGCCGCCACTTTTAGTCCCAATAGCAATCGACTCCTTGGAGTGAGGATTATGAAAAGAACAAGTAGACGTAGTAAAAACAGCCACACAATTCAACTGTTTGCAAAGAGAAGTAACATAAAGAAGGTTGTAAGGAAAATTCGGGACATAAAGAGTGTCATCAAGCTAAAGAGAAGTGGCATGCACGGTGCCTGACCCATATACAGGAGACGGAGAACAATATGTAATAAGAACCAGAGGGAACCTGTTATGTTTGTTCAGGCGAGAAAAATAAGAGAATTCCTGGTCATATGATTAGTAGCACCAAAATAATTAAGCTACCTATCCATAGTGACCAATTGAGCAACATCCGAAGAAGTTGCAAGAGAAGAAGCAGAAAGAGAAATAAGAGCGAATAGAGTAAAAGAAGAGAGAGTCGGAGTGTCCATAAAAATCAACAAGAAATCGCATGGGTAGAGAAAAATAACCCGCACGAACACAATAGGTTGCGCAAACATAATAGGTCACACGATCACAACAGGCCACACAAACACAACAGGTAGTAGAGAAACAACAGGCCACTCATAAACAAGAGGCTGCACGAACACTCGAGGGAAAAGAAGGTCACGCGAACACAACAGGCCTCAAAGAAAGAACAAGCGCAAGAGGAGTGACAAGTAAGGGAGAGAGACTATGACAGGAGGGAGACTGCTTGTTGTTAGAAAAAGAAACCGTTAGCAAAGTGGAGCAAAAGACCGATTATCTCTAATATAATGTAAAAAGAGATAAATAAAGACAAATTTTATTTCTCCAAAAAGATAAATAATACAAATGTATGCCCCTTATTTATAGAAAATGGGTGGGAGAAAGGAGAATACAACAAGCAATGTGAGAATAAATACAAGTCGCACGGTCTATGCGGTTTGACATTGTCAAATCGTAAGACTATACAATGGAGAATACAACCCTGAGAAGCCGCTGAGATTCAATTAAGGAAATACCCGAGACTGCTACTGTAGGTTGGCACCATACCGCTGTTGCGGATAACCACCAGACCACTGTTGTGGATAACTACAAGACCGTTGCTGCAGATAACCACAAGACTGCTGCTGCAGATAACCCCCAAACTATTGCTGTGAATAACCACCAGACCACTGCTGCAGATAACCCACAGACCGTTGCTACTAGACGGTAGACCGCCCAGTCTCCTCAAGTTTCAATAAAAAGCTAAGTCCGTGATATCTTGTACCGTTTGAGATTATGGAGTGTGTTTGTGAAGCTGGTTACAGACTTGCTCTTTCATCAGAGTTGATTAGATTGCATGATGTATTTCAAATATTAGTGTTGAGGAAGGCTATACAAGAGCCTACACATATTATTGCAACAGATCAAGTGTCGGTCGATAGTGGGTTAAAGAAAAAAGTCAAGCCCATTTGTATAAATGACACAAAGGTGAAATAGTTGCAGAACAAGGAGATCAACATGGTTAAAGCCCATTGGGAAAATTGTGGTCGTGAGGAACTTTCATGTGAACGCGAGCAAATCATGAGAGAAGAGTTCCCCGAGCTGTTCGGTCTAAGTATACTTTTAATGATATGTACTTCTTTATTATTTTTCTAAACTGACTAATTTCAGGATGAAATTCTTAAGGGGGGGGGGGGGAGATTTATAACACTCCAGATTTCCAATAAGTTGAAAAACAACAAAATCTGCTTTTGGAGCTATCGCTGGCGATAGCGATATTGCCTAGCGATAGTGGTCAAGTCGATGCAAGAGACAAAATGATGAAGTCGATGAGTCGATGCGGTCGAAAAAACAATGAAGCTGATTTGCTATCACTGGCGATATCGATATTGCCAATCAATAGTGTGTCATGTGGCAAGCTGCAACATCTCAATTGGTTGTGAAGCAGCCGATGAGCGACAAAGCAGCACTGACTTGGTCAAGCGGACATCGCTAGAGCTATCGTCCAATGATAACATTTTGAGTAAATCTCTCAATGCGAATCGGGACATCCATTTCTTTTGGATTGGGGATCCTATGGCTGAGCTTATGCACGAGATTGATAAGGTAGCTGATGAGAAACTTCTTCTCAATTTTACTTTATCTTTCTCTCACTCTCTTTCAACTTAAGAAAACAAGAGAAGGAAAAGAGAGGAAGAAGAAGGCTGTTCTCAGCCTTTGGAAGAGCTTTGGAGGAGTTCTTAAGGTCGGAATCGTGAGCCGATTGAAGATTCGTAGAAAGGAAAGCGAGACGATCCTTTTTATCCAACTCAAGCTCAGATTCATGACACTGAAACAATCGATGAGGGTAACGATCTTTCTCCTAATTACTATGACATGCTCGTCCTTTTAATATGCATAGTTGCATGAAGGTTCCTCCACTAATTTGTGGAGGTGAGACTTTTAATAGGTAGATATGGATTATCCCCAGTAGAAATGACATATAGAGCTTAGATCGTTGTACGGGCATAAGCATGTTGTGAAGCCTATTTGGATAAGTTGGTCTGAATTGGTGATCATTGATTTGCATGCCAGAGAAGTCTCCTTGGAAAAACGAATAGATTTTAGAGTTTTGGGGTGATGCAGGTTGTTGTAGAAGTACTGTAGTGTATCTCCAGGAAACACATGAGATTGCAACAGAAAACGATGTTATGTTGCTATCGCCCACGATAGAGATATTGCTAGTGATAGCTCTACTGGTAGAGACTAGTGAGAAGATTGATGGTTCTATCAATATCGCACGATGATAGTGATATTGCTGGTGATAGCTCTCAGAGTGATTTTGTGGTTGCGAAGCTTGTGTCCTGGGGACTAGGTGGGTAGCATGATAAGCTGTTCAACCTACTGAGCCCAGCTTTGGTGTCCATGATTGTCAATAGTGGAACATAACGTTGGTTATGACCTGAATAAGAAAAGGGTGGCCGACCCACTTTGTTTTCTCGTAGACACGATGATTTGACTAACGAGATGTGGCTGAACCATACCTGCACCTTGCCGTTCAACTTAGATTGCCTAAAGTACCTAACTTTCGACATTGGCTTGGGGAGTGTCCTTGACTTGATCTTTAACTGTTGAATGCTCAAAGTTATGCCATCTTAGTCTGGGACTAAGGATTGTGGTAGGACTCGGGGATGAAAGTGATGATAGATACAACTCTAGAGGGGGGGGGGTGAATAGAGTATTCAAAAATTAGGACACCCTACTCAACTCCCTTAGAGTTAATTTACGGAATTAGTTTATAGATATTGATAACCCTAGAGCCTAACACAAAGTGTAGTGCACAAGAGAGAGCTAACTGTAATTACAGTTAAGCTTGGGATCCTATCACAGCAACTAGCAATCCTAGTTATTTCTACTCACAGCCACAGTACAATGAATTAAATAAACAGCTCAGACGACACAAGAAATTTTATAGTGGTTCCCTCTAAATAGGTACGTCCACTCTTCTATCACCCTGGTAGGAATCCACTACAGGTTTTTGTTCAGGTGCCCTGCCACTAACTGATCTGCTTCAGGTAGATCAAGTAGACCCTTTGAGCTTTTGATCAGGAGCTCAAAATCCAACACAGGTTTTTGATCAGGTGCCCTGCCACCAAGAGTTCACTTTTGAAGGGAGTAATAACCCTTTGTACAGGAGATTGAGAGAGTTAAGGCTTCTTCTCTATTGTTAAATAGATTAGAGAAGCTAGTGGATTGCACAGAGCAAGAAGCTCTAAAGAATCAAGACTCCCCCTGGCTTAGAGAATATCCAGGAAGGAGTCTTGCTTCAGGGTGCAGGAACTCTTCTGAACTAAGACAAAGAATTGTCTTGAGGTTTTGAAGGAGAAGCTTGAAGAAGACTCTTGATTGTTGAATGATTGTTCTTCTTCAAACAGCTTCCTTTCTTCTTCTTCTTCTTCTAAAGGCCTCTGAGTGAAAGTCTTCCTGTAAGCAGGATGAACTCAGGATGAAGAAAAATGCAGAAGAGCTTTGATCTTCTCAGATGAATGTGAATTTCTGAGAGCTGTAGAACTTTCTTGCTTTCTCTCTTTTTCTATGCTGCTGAGTGTATATGATCTGGGTTCTGTGTATCTCTCTCTTTCAAAAGAAGCTCTTTATATATGAGCCTTTGCAACGGCTTTAATTTGAGTTTGAATCTTTGTCTTCTTCTGGAATCAGCAATCTGGGCTGCAAAAAGCATAAAGCAAAGACAAATCCTGCAGACAGACATGCTATAAGAGGATAAAGCTTTCTAAGAAGCTGCATAACCAATCAGATAAGAAGGGCTAAAAAAAGTCACATCAGAAAGAACTCTTTACAGCCAGAAAAGACTTTCTGAGTCTAACGGCTATAAAGGACAGCCTGGCAGATAAAACAGAAAATATATTTTAACTAATAAGACAAAACACTTTGTCAGATAAAGATTGGCTCATGCATAAGGAATGGAGCAGAAATTGCATGGAAATAATATCATAAATTAATTAAAATAATATGCCAAATAAATATGAAATAAATCATAAAATAGAAGAGGACAAAATTACTAAAGACATACAGCAAAACGTCGAACGACCCTCGGAGATCGTCGACCGAAGCACAGAGATCGTCGACCTATCAAACAGATAGTCGAACGATACAGATAGTTGAACTACCAAAGAAGATAGTCGAACTACCACAGCAGATAGTCGACCTATTAGAACAGATAGTCGAGCTATCAGATAGTCAACCTATCAAGACAGATAGTCGAGCTATCAAGCAAAACAGATAGTCGACCTATCAAACAGATAGTCGAACTATCAAACAAAACAGATAGTCGACCTATCAAACAGATAATCGAACTATCAAAGAAAACAGATAGTCGACCTATCAAACAGATAATCGAACTATCAAAGAAAACAGATAGTCGATCTATCAAACAGATAGTCGAACTATCAAAGAAAACAGATAGTCGACCTATCAAACAGATAGTCGAACTATCAAAGAAAATAGATAGTCGACCTATCAAACAGATAGTCGAACTATCAAAGAAAACAAATAGTCAACCTATCAAATAGATAGTCGAACTATCAAAGAAAACAGATAGTCGACCTATCAAACAGATAGTCGAACTATCAAAGAAAATAGATAGTCGACCTATCAAGACAGATAGTCGAACTATCAAGCAACACAGATAGTCGACCTATCAACAGATAGTCGAACTATCAGATAGTTGAACTATCCAAGCAGATAGTCGAACTATCAAGAAATCTGTCTGGTCAAACGACGTCGAGTGGGGTTCGACGATCGGCGAGGCAGATTTCACAGAACGTCGAGCTACCAAGAGTTGAACTAACTCAGAGATAGACGATCTGCTGACAGACGAACGTCGAACAACTGATAGACGATCGTCGACCAGTCGATAGACGATAGTCGAGCGGCGTTTGACCATAGTCGAACAAAAAACAACTTAACCAAATTTTCATCTGGATAAGTGACAACTCTAAAACTAGCGCAAACTAACTAAACAACTAACCTTTGACCATAGATAAATCTTGGGTCAAGAGACTAAAAGAGAGGACTGAACTCAAATCCAAACTAGGGTACCAACAATCTCC
The DNA here is from genome assembly GCA_039513925.1 of Platanthera zijinensis. Lineage (NCBI taxonomy): Eukaryota > Viridiplantae > Streptophyta > Magnoliopsida > Asparagales > Orchidaceae > Platanthera > Platanthera zijinensis. The sequence goes on along the minus strand of CM077079.1, from coordinate 246,526,953 downwards.
CCCTATTTGAGTTAAGTTTCTCAACAACAAAAAAAACACAAAACAAACTACTGAAAATAAATAAAATACAGGAAGGGAAAAATTCTAAGCAGCAAATAACATCAATCAAATAGACAAATAAATAACTGTCAATCAATGAAATTTAAGAGGCATCAGAATTAGGTTTAGGAACAGAAGAACTAGGAATAAAAGTAATTTTCCTAGAAGGGTCTAGAGCTTCTTTCTTTGACAGCTTTAGATCTTGCTCTCCAATGATTTTAGATTCAGATGCCCTTGGAACAACTGCTTCAGGATGCTTTTCCATATATTTTGAAGGGTCAAATACCTCAGGTCTAACATGGAATCTATCAAGCTCCTTCATTCTGAATCTGGACATAGTTGTTAATCCTGCAGTGTCTTTACCTTCAGCTTTGGCTTTTCTAATTTGGGCCGATCCAACAAGCTCAAGAAATCGAGCCATCCTGAAATCAGGATCAAACTCTTGGCTTTCATACACATTTTCACAGGTTGGATCTACAGGTTTCACAACTTTGAATTTAATAGACATATCTAGCAGGCTTTTAGCTGGCTCTTTTTCTTGAATAACTAGAAAAGAAGGAGGAGCAAACTCAGCAAATTTCTTACTAGATTTTCCAGAGAAAATAATTCTTTTACCTTTTGAAACAGCTTTCACTGCATGATCTGGCATTGAAGAAGATGTGCTCTTTGTTTCTTTAGAAGGAGGAGGAGAAAAGGTTGGTTTTTGATAAACCACCTCCTTCACTTGTTCCTTTACCTCAGCATCATGTCTTTGGTAACCAGATTGCGTTGTGCCTTGATATCCTTGATAGCTTTTCCTTTGAGAGGACTGAGATGGAGTAAACCTATCAGACTGAGTAGAAGGATTTGCAAATAAGTTTCCAGAGGCTCCTGCACTGGGAGGTGGAGGAGGAGGACCTCTAGGAGTCCATCTTGGAGCAGGACTGTCATACCTCTTAGACTTCTTCCTTAACTTCTGCTGATTCTTAGAGAATCCCATCCAATGCTGAGATTCTTTAGATTTGGGATCAATTCCTTTCAAGATATAATAGGGAATATCATTATCAGGATTTGGAGGAGGAGGAGCCATAACTTTCCTTTTCTTCTTTGCAGATTTCTTTCTCTTGGAGTCCTCAGATTCATCAGAATCATCCTCATCCTCAGAATTTGAAGGAGGAATATCATAAGGATCATACGCCTCTTGCACAGCTTTTTCTTTCTCTTTTAAGGCAACTCTTTCTAACTCTTCTTCCAGGGCATCCTGTGCCAGAAGAGTGTCTAAATCTAATCCAGGAGAATCATCCCAGATTGTAGACTTTTCCATTTGAATTTCTGAAACCTTTTCTTTTTCATCAGTAACTGTCATGGGGACCAGTTCTTCTTGCACTGCTAACTGAGCTGGCTGAGCAGCCTCAGGATCTTGAACAATTGGTTCTAGTTCAGGTTGAACTTCTAAAGCAGGTTGATGATCAAGCTCTTGGACAGCTAATACTTCTTCCATTATATCTGTAGTATTATGAACACAGATTTGCTAAATGATATTTTATCATTCCTTCTAGATATTCCCATACTAACATATCAGTTATCAAGTCTAAAAAATGAGTAAAAGGGTTACCTTCAGGATTTTCCTTTGAATGTCCTAACTCCCATAATTCATCTAGGAAGGAAGTAATGACTCCTTCTAGGTAGAGGGCAACCAGGGGAGTGGAGCATTCTTCTAGGCATACTTTGACAACAAGCTCAGATTTCATTATAGCATCAGAAATATCTTTTTCAGACAATGGAGGAACTGATTCTTCTATCTCTTTTTTCGCATCTGCTTGAGGATCTGCTGGAAGGGAGGCCAAGGGCAGCTCAGAGGCATCTTCATAAAGCATCTCCCCCTGCCTGATTTCAGTAGAAACTGAAACCAGGCCCCTAGATGAAGAGGGCTCAGCAGATTTTGAGAGGGCTTGAATGGCAACAGTTAAAGAAGAGATGGAGGAAGCAAGGGGAGCAATTGCCTCTTCAATCATGATTTTGATTGAAGGAGTAATTAACTCCAGGATGCTAGAGATGAAGGCTGGGGTGATTTCAAATGAAGGTGGGGGAATCACAGAAGATGGATGATCAGCAGGGATGGTGTGTTCTTGATGAGATGGAGAGTGAACTGGAGAATGATGGGTAGATGCAATAAGATCAACATGATCAGAATGAAGAATTGGAGACTGAGGAGGAGTGGATAGCTCAGAAACCAATAAATCAAAACTAGGATGAGATATCCTAGCAAGATGATGAGGGAGAGGGGATGTTGGTGGTGATGCATGGAGAATTGTGGAGGAATCAAGAAGAAGAGATGCAGAAGATGGAACTTCAACTGAAGTAGATGGAACTGAAGTAGATGGTGGCACTTCAGTGGAGGTTGAAGGTAATGCAGATGAGATGGATGGAAAGGAGAGATTGGCTGAGCCTGCTTCTTGAAGGAGGGGAGTGACTGAAGCAGTCCTTGTGCTCTCAGATGCAACTGAAGCTACCCCTGCTGGAGCGGGCTTCAGAAAACTCCTTTTCCACTTGACAAACAGGGTCGGGTCCATCTTTTTGCTGGCATTTATTGAAGTAGAAACTGAGACCAATAGATGGCGATATTTCTCCTTTAGAAAAATCCCAAGCACCCTACCCAGGGTGACTTCCTTCTTGCTATTCTTTTTCCTTATCAAATCAAACAAAACTCCTGCCCAATTAATCTGCTTCTTGTTCACAATGGCACACATCAAGGCAAACTGTTGCCTGGTAATATTATCATGGGCAGAGTGCTTTCCCAGTAGCACTTTTCCGACTAGTTCAGCAAGGAACTTAATCTTCAACGGAAAATTCACCTTTAACAGCTTAGAAGGAATGCCATCGGCATGTCCTAGTTAAGTCAACATTCTCCCAAACTCAGGGGTATCTTGCTCATAATCCTCTTCCCCATTTAATAATCCAAAAATTTCAGTTAAAATGGCGGGAGTCAAAATTACCTCTTCTCCGCCTATCGTTCCGGTCATAGAGTCGTCATTTGAGGACGAAGTGAATGCCCATTCTTTAATCTCGGGAATGTTTATCTTTATTCTTGTTGACATGAGCTTTTCCAATCCTTGATCTTTACATAGGTTGAGGATTTCCACTATTGCAGACTCGCAGCAGCTGAAAGAATCAAAGTCCACGCTGAAACCAGCATCGAACTTTACCACGGACAGGAGGGCTGGAGCAATCGCCATCGAAGGGGGTTGGAGAAGACGAGAGAGAGACGGCGAAGGCGAAACGGCAGAAATCGCGAGACAGGGAGCAAGCAGAAAGACGGAATGCGAGAAGACGCTCTCTGTCGACGATAAAAAGAACGATCTCTTAACCTAGGTCGACCATCGGTTTTATATTAAAACAGCAATAGTCGATCTATTTTAAAAGATACTGGAGACGATGGTCGAACGGTCGTTCGACGATCGTTCCTGAAGTAGAGTAGTCGATCAATCGTTCGACTATTTCTGTCTTCACAAACAACAAGCTGTCGTCAACCATAGATCGACGATAGGCTCGACCTGTTCGACGATCTTCGAACATCGGTCGACGATCTTCAAGCAGATAAGCTATCATCAACCATAGGTCGACGATAGGCTTGATCCGATCGACTATCTTCGAACGTCGTTCGACGATCTTCAAACAGGTTTCAACACAGGCAGACGTCACACTTAGTCTTTTCCATTAATCATGCCTAGTTGAACCAAAAAGAAAAGATGCTTCTGTTCATCTAAGGGCTTGGTGAAAATATCACCTCTCTGAAAGTCAGTGGATATAAACTCAAGGCTGATCTTGTTCTTTTCCACACAATCTCTCAGGAAATGGTGTCTAATCTCAATGTGCTTGGTTCTAGAGTGGTGCACAGGATTTTGTGCAATTGAGATAGCACTGGTACTATCACACATGATTTTTGTGTTCTTGTGTGTGTACCCATAATCCAAAAGCTGGTTTTGAATCCACAGGATCTGTGAACAACAACTAGCAGCTGCTATATATTCAGCCTCTGCAGTTGAAGTTGAGACAGAAGCCTGCTTCTTACAGAACCAAGAGACCAATCTCTCTCCCAGGAACTGGCAAGTTCCTGAGGTACTTTTCCTGTCAACTCTACAGCCAGCATAATCAGAATCAGAGTATCCAATTAACTCAAATTCTGATTCAGCTGGGTACCATAGTCCTAGATTTGGACATCCCTTCAGGTATCTCAAGATTCTCTTGAGAAGAATCATATCAGATGAGATTCCTTGGGGTTGACCTGGAACCTAGCACATAGGCATGTAGCAAACATTATATCTGGCCTACTTGTAGTTAAATACAATAGGGAACCAACAATGGCCCTATAATTCTTTTGATCAACAGGCTTTCCCTGATCATTAGAATCTATAACTACATTAGTAGCCATAGGTGTATGCATTGCTGAAGCATCAGCCATCCCAAACTTCTTTACCAATTCCTTGGCATATTTGGATTGGGAGATGAAGATGCCATCAGCATCTTGCTTTACTTGGAGACCAAGAAAGTAAGACAACTCACCCATACTACTCATCTCAAACTTAGAATGCATCAAGTCAGAGAACTTTTTGCACAGTTTGGGATCAGTGGAACCAAAAATAATATCGTCTGCATACACTTGAACTAATAGGATTGTGTCCTTGTGGTGCTTGACGAAAAGGGTTCTATCAACTACTCACCTAACAAAGTTGTGCTCTAACAGGAAACTAGCTATAGTCTCATACCAGGCTCTGGGTGCTTGTTTGAGTCCATAAAGAGCTTTTTGCAACTTGAAAACATGTGAGGGCTGAGTTGAAGAAACAAACCCAGGTGGTTGTTCAACAAATACCTCTTCCTTTAGCTCACCATTTAGAAAGGCACTTTTGACATCCATCTGAAAGACCTTAAACTTCATATAGGCTGCATAGGCTTGAAAGATCCTTATTGCCTCTAGCCTTGCAACAGGAGCAAAGGTTTGGTCATAATCTATACCTTCCTCCTGTCTGTAGCCCTGAGCTACAAGCCTAGCTTTGTTCCTTACAATGATTCCATTTGCATCCAACTTATTTCTAAACACCCACTTGGTGCCTATGATCAGTTGGCCTTTAGGTCTTGGAACCAAAGTCCACACTTTACATCTTTCAAACTAATTGAGTTCCTCTTGCATAGCAATGATCCAGTGGGGATCTAGCTCAGCATCTTTAATGGTGAGGGGCTCAATCTGTGAAAGGAAACAAGCATGCATCACATCCTGTCTTAATTGATGTCTTGTTTGAACACCAGCTGATATGTCTCCTATCACTTGAGATGTAGGATGATCTCTAAGTGTGACAACATCAGCAGGTGGGATGTGATCTTCAGCAATAGTTGGGATTAATTCCTCAGGAGGAATTTGATCTACTATTAGTGGTACAGCAACAGCTTCTACAAAGTCTTCATCACTGTCTGATTCAGTGATATGAAGAGTTGATAGATGGAGAATCTCTTGAGTGACATCTTTACTAGAGTCTGGTACCTGCAATGAACTTGAGGAAGGGGAAGTTTCCTTCTCCTTGTAAAACATCTGAGATTCATCAAAAGACACATGCACAGATTCCTCAATTTTAGAAGATGATTTATTAAATACCCTATAAGCTTTGCTTACTTGGGAATATCTAAGAAAGATTCCCATTGAAGCTTTTGCTTCAAACTTTCTAAGGTATTCTTTATTATTGTTATGAATGTAAACTATACAGCCAAATACTCTAAAATAATTTATTTTAGGTTTCTTTCCTTTAAGCAACTCATAAGGAGTTTTACACTTAACCTTGTGTATAAGACTTCTGTTCAGCACATAATTAGCTGTCCTAACAGCTTCTGCCCAATAGGAAAGAGGCATGTTAGCATCTGCCAATAATGTACCAGCAGCTTCAATCAGAGTTCTATTTTTCCTTTCAACTACCCCATTTTGTTGGGGAGTTCTAGGAGCTGAGAAGCTATGTTTGATACCTTCTCTCTCACAGAATTCTTGCATGAGAAGAGAGTCAAACTCAGTACCATGATCACTTCTGATCAAGGCCACATGAGTAGAGTACTCAGTCTGCACACATAATAGAAAATCTGTAAGGGCTTTGAAGTTATCAGCCTTAGTTCTCAAAAAGAACACCCAAGTGAACCTAGAGAAGTCGTCTACAATTACTAAAGTGTAATGCTTCCCTCCTAGACTCTGTACATTTATTGGGCCAAAGAGGTCCAAATGTAATAAATACAGGATTCTAGGTGAATCACTTTTATTTACTGACTTAAATGAATTCTTGGTTTGCTTGCCTAATTGACAAGCCTTGCATAGGCTCTCCTTCTTGTAGGGGCAAGAAGGTAAACCTCTAACAAGGTTGTATTTAGATAACCTAGATATGTTCTTGAGGTTAACATGGCTAAGCCTTTTATGCCATAAAGTGTTGTTATTGGTTACTTCATTAAATAAGCAGATTTCAGAATGGGTTGAATTAAAATCTACTAAATAAATATTACCTTGTCTAATACCTACTAACACAACATTACTATTTAAAGTAATATTACAAAGAGTGTTAGTGAACGATACCTGATATCCTGCATCACATAACTGACTTACTGAGATAAGATTATGCTTTAGTCCAGTTACATATGCAACCCTCTTGAAAGTTACTGCTCCAATGGTAATCCTACCATATCCTTCAGTTTGACCACAGCTAGAATCCCCAAAGATCACCTTTGGTCCAAGCTTGGCCTTGAACTTTGACAGATTTTCTCTATTCCCTGTCATATGTTTGGAGCAACCACTATCCAAATACCACTTGTCCTGAGTGATAGGATAGGTCTTCACCTGCAGTGAGTTAAGTTAAACATTGTGGACCCAGGTAACCTTGGGTCCATTATTCTTCACATAATGAAAGCTAGAAATAAAAGAATAAGCAGGTTGGGGTTTATAACCTAAAGGATAAGATCTCCTAGGTGGGATGCTCCATGCAGTTAATGGGTCCACAAACCTAGGGTTTCTATTCATATTCAGGTTTCTAGGGTTCTGATTATAATTTTGAAATTCATGTTGAAAACGTCGATCGGCGTTCGACGATGGATGCGCAGATCGTCGAGCATCGTTCGACCACTGAGCATGCGATCGTCGAGCAGCGTTCGACGCTTTTTGTATTTCCTTAAATTTTTGTTTCCTCTTTTCTCTCTTAGCTTTGTTTAAGGCTTGATTAACTTGTCTTACTTGCTCAGTGTTCATTATCCCATCAGCTGAGATAAAGTTCACTGGAGTTGAAAGATGATTTTTAAGGATAATTGGGGGTTCACAGGATGAAGCTCCTAAGCCTAGCTTATTATTGCCTGACCTAGTGTTTGACATGCTGGTGATTTCTAGCAACTTAAGGCTTCTACCATTTAATGATTCTTCCAATCTCTTGGACTTAGCTAATTCATTCTTAAGGAATTTTATTTCTTCACTAGAATTAGTGAGTTCTGCTGTTAACCTAATGTTTTCATTAGAGATAAATTCAGATTCAGCAAGCTTATTTCTAAGGTCCTTATTTTCCTTTTCAGAACTAATTAAATCTAAACACAAAGATTTAAAATCTGATTTAAATTCAGCAGATGTAAATCGTAAGAAGACAATACCTCATCTTCTGTTGGCATTTCTTTATCAGAATCTGAACTCTCTGCAGTTGAGTGATTGCTGCAGGCATCAATTGCCATCAGGCAAACTTCCTTTGCCTTCTTTTCTTCCTCATCCTCACTGGAGCTTGAGGAGGAAGATTCCTCATCAGAATCGCTCCAGGTTTCAGCAACGAAACCTCTCTCCTTCTTTTCGTTTTTGTAGGAGGAGGGCTTGGAATGCTTCCTGTGCTGTTCTTTTTCCTTCCTTTTCTCTTTATTCTTTTCCTCTGGACACTCTGGTAGAATGTGTCCAGGCTTCCTGCAACCATAGCAAATTATTTCTTTAGCAGGAGAACGATCATACCTTGGTTTATCTTCATATCTTGAAGATTTCTTTCTGAAGTCTTTTCTTCCCATCTTGAGAAACCTCTTGGCAAATAATGCCATTAGTTCCTCATTGGATTGGCTTCCTTCAGAAGCTTCAGCAGCTTTGAGAGCAAGAGATTGCTCTTTTCTTGTTGGAGTTGGAGTCTTTGCTTCAGCCTCAGCTTCCCTGATCTTCAGCACTTGCTCAAAAGACTTGAGCTTGCCAAGGAGAGCTTCTGTTGAGATTTTATTTGTACTTCTGGCCTCCTTGATAGGCCAGATCCTCAGATCCCATGTGCTAGGGAAGCACATAAGAATCTTATCATTGACCTCTGTCAATGATATATCCTTGTCAAGAGTCCTCAGCTTATTGATGATTGAGCTGAGCCGGGTGTACATTGCTTCAACTGATTCAGCATCAGTTTTCTTGAAGTTTTCATACTGGGAGATAAGGTTGGACCTTCTGTCCTTCCTTTCATCAGCTGAACCAGCTACAATCTGGTTCAGTGTATCCCACATAGCTTTTGCTGAGGGACAGTCAGCAACTTTCTGGAATACTTCATCAGACATTGTCTGAGCCAGAATATTCATTGCTTTGGCATCTGCTATCTTTGCCTTTGTGTATTCATCGTTGTAATCTGGAGGAGGCACTGCACTCATATCAGTTGATGATGAAGCAGTGGCTGCAGCAGGTGCTCTTGGTGGTCCTGTCAAAATAGAAGCAAAAATACTATCATCAATAGAGTTCATATATAACTTAATCCTTGCCTTCTAGATGCTAAACTTAGCTAAGTTGCATGCTGGAGGTCTGGTGCTAGAGTAATTCTTGGACTGGGCCATGAAGTGAATATCTATAAGCTTGGATATCTATCAGGATCTTGTGACTTAGGTGTTAGCCTATACAGTCAGTCAACCTCGCTCTGATACCAATTGAAAGTGATGATAGATACAACTCTAGAGGGGGGGGGGTGAATAGAGTATTCAAAAATTAGGACACCCTACTCAACTCCCTTAGAGTTAATTTGCGGAATTAGTTTATAGATATTGATAACCCTAGAGCCTAACACAAAGTATAGTGCACAAGAGAGAGCTAACTGTAATTACAGTTAAGCTTGGGATCCTATCACAACAACTAGCAATCCTAGTTATTTCTACTTACAGCCACAATACAATGAATTAAATAAACAGCTCAGACGACACAAGAAATTTTATAGTGGTTCCCTCTAAATAGGTACGTCCACTCTTCTACCACCCTGGTAGGAATCCACTACAGGTTTTTGTTCAGGTGCCCTGCCACCAACTGATCTGCTTCAGGTAGATCAAGTAGACCCTTTGAGCTTTTGATCAGGAGCTCAAAATCCAACACAGGTTTTTGATCAGGTGCCCTGCCACCAAGAGTTCACTTTTGAAGGGAGTAATAACCCTTTGTACAGGAGGTTGAGAGAGTTAAGGCTTCTTCTCTATTGTTAAATAGATTAGAGAAGCTAGTGGATTGCACTAAGCAAGAAGCTCTAAAGAATCAAGGCTCCCCCTAGCTTAGAGAATATCCAGGAAGGAGTCTTGCTTCAGGGTGCAGGAACTCTTCTGAACTAAGACAAAGAATTGTCTTGAGGTTCTGAAGGAGAAGCTTGAAGAAGACTCTTGATTGTTGAATGATTGTTCTTCTTCAAATAGCTTCCTTTCTTCTTCTTCTTCTTCTAAAGGCCTCTGAGTGAAAGTCTTCATGTAAGCAGGATGAACTCAGGATGAAGAAGAATGCAGAAGAGCTTTGATCTTCTCAGATGAATGTGAATTTCTGAGAGCTGTAGAACTTTCTTGCTTTCTCTCTTTTTCTATGCTGCTGAGTGTATATGATCTGGGTTCTGTGTATCTCTCTCTTTCAAAAGAAGCTCTTTATATATGAGCCTTTGCAACGACTTTAATTTGAGTTTGAATCTTTGTCTTCTTCTGGAATCAGCAATCTAGGCTGCAAAAAGCATAAAGCAAAGACAAATCCTGCAGACAGACATGCTATAAGAGGATAAAGCTTTCTAAGAAGCTGCATAACCAATCAGATAAGAAGGGGCTAGAAAAAGTCACATCAGAAAGAACTCTTTACAGCCAGAAAAGACTTTCTGAGTCTAACAGCTATAAAGGACAGCCTGGCAGATAAAGCAGAAAATATATTTCAACTAATAAGACAAAACACTTTGTCAGATAAAGATTGGCTCATGCATAAGGAATGGAGCAGAGATTGCATGGAAATAATATCATAAATTAATTAAAATAATATGCCAAATAAATATGAAATAAATCATAAAATAGAAGAGGACAAAATTACTAAAGACATACGGCAAAACATCGAACGACCCTCGGAGATCGTCGACCGAAGCACAGAGATCGTCGACCTATCAAACAGATAGTCGAACGATACAGATAGTCAAACTACCAAAGAAGATAGTCGAACTACCACAGCAGATAGTCGACCTATCAGAACAGATAGTCGAGCTATCAGATAGTCGACCTATCAAGACAGATAGTCGAGCTATCAAGAAAAACAGATAGTCGACCTATCAAACAGATAGTCGAACTATCAAACAAAACAGATAGTCGACCTATCAAACAGATAGTCGAACTATCAAACAAAACAGATAGTCGACCTATCAAACAGATAGTCGAACTATCAAAGAAAACAGATAGTCGACCTATCAAACAGATAGTCGAACTATTAAAGAAAACAGATAGTCGACCTATCAAACAGATAGTCAAACTATCAAAGAAAACAGATACTCGACCTATCAAACAGATAGTCGAACTATCAAAGAAAACAGATAGTCGACCTATCGAACAGATAGTCGAACTATCAAAGAAAACAGATAGTCGACCTATCAAACAGATAGTCGAACTATCAAAGAAAACAGATAGTCGACCTATCAAGACAGATAGTCGAACTATCAAGCAACACAGATAGTCGACTTATCAAACAGATAGTCGAACTATCAGATAGTTGAACTATCCAAGCAGATAGTCGAACTATCAAGAAATCTGTCTGGTTAAACGACGTCGAGCGGGGTTCGACGATCGGCGAGGCAGATTTCACAGAACGTCGAGCTACCAAGAGTTGAACTAACTCAGAGATAGACGATCTGCTGACAGACGAACGTCAAAAAACTGATAGACGATCGTCGACCAGTCGATAAACGATAGTCGAGCGGCGTTCGACCATAGTCGAACAAAAAACAACTTAACCAAATTTTCATCTGGATAAGTGACAACTCTAAAACTAGAGCAAACTAACTAAACAACTAACCTTTGACCATAGATAAATCTTGGGTCAAGAGACTAAAAGAGAGGACTGAACTCAAATCTAAACTAGGGTACCAACAAGGGAGTACACCAAAAAAGTGTCTTGAGAGCACGAAATGTACGACTGTAAGTGCAGACGTTTGTGCTGGTTGTGTATATATATGGAATGGTGCTTAACTTGCATATTCTCGTCGATATATATATACTTCGATATACTGCTTGCTTGGAGGGAAGGAGAACCACCTCCCCGAGAAAGGGGTAGGTTCGTTACACAACTGTGGTCAACTTTAGCTGACCGTTCTTTTTGTTTCCACATGTTTGTGGATTGTACTTGTGCAGGTGCTGGTGCGTCGAGCGGGAAATAGTGGGTTGGATCCCTGATGCCTTGTTGGCCCTCAAAGGCCCAAATACTTATTTGATTTTTCATGTGTTGCCAGCCTGCGTGTTGAAGTATGGAAATCACATGTATTGTAAACATTAACATGGTTGTAAAGCCTTAATGCCAAATGTTTGTGTATACACTCATTCCTAGTTTTATATATAGTGGACATTCTGATTTGTGGGTTATGTTTACTCCTTTGCTTATGCTAGAATGCAACTCTGTGTTAGGCTGCAAATATGTTTGATATTTTCATTTTGTACCGCTTTCGTTTGTTCGTGGAATATGGCGTGGCGCCCCGACCGGACCTTCTGTTATATTATTCGTGATAGGCAGGGTGTTACAACGAGTTTAAAAAGTGCGTTAGCCCAAGAATTCTACTCCCCGGGGGACATGTTGGATTTGGTGAGAAGGAATTTTCTGTAGGAGATTTCTAATGAATGCCAAGTATAGGGCAAGTTAATCATTCCTAGATTTGAAATCTCCCTCGATCTGTGATGCTACCAGCTATGAGTCAGTGTAGATCGTCAAGTCTCAGAATCTGCTATCAATGGCGAGCCAGAGTCCGGCGATCAGCACCTCATACTCTACAATATTATTGGTGGCTAGGAATTTTAGCCTGATGCTGTTCTCTAGAGTGATTTCCTTTGAGCTTTTCAAAAGAACACCGGCGATTGCGCCTTCCACTCTTGGAGCTCCATCGACATAAAGGGTCCTGCGAGCGGTGGTTGACCCTTCTTCGGGTGTGGGCTCTATAATGGTGCACTCGACGATAAAGTCGGCAAGAACCTGTGACTTAATGTCAGGTCGCTGGAAGAAGTGGATATCAAACTCGCCTAACTCGAATGCCCACTTAACAAGTCTTCCTGAAACTTCTAGCTTCTGGAAGATGGTGCAGAGGGGTAATCATGTTAACACCTTTAATTTATGTGCCTGGAAGTAGGGTTAGAGCTTTCTTGCTGATAATACAAGTGATAGGTCCATTTTATCCACCATTGGGTACCTGGTTTCGGCATTGGTGAGTACTTTGCTGAGATAATAAACAAGGCGCTGCACTCCTCCCTCATCCCTTACAAGGACCGAGCTCAGGGTGACGGGTGAAACTACTAGGTATAATAACAGATTCTCACCGGGAACCAACTTTGATAGGAGCGAAGGGGGGATTCTAAATACTGCTTGAGATGTTCGAACAGAATCTGGCATTCATCCATCCACTGGAAGCCGGCACTGCGTGCCCCTTAGAGGATTGTGAAGAAAGGTAGGTATTTATCTCCTGTTTGAGCCAGGAAGAGGTAGAGTACGGTGATCCTACCATTTAGTTGATGGACCTCCTTGATCGAGTGTGAGGGCGACATATCCTCTAGGGCCCTAATTTTTTTGGGATTCAGCTCCATCCCACGATGGGTCACTATGAAACCCAAGAATTTCCCTATTATGACGGCAAATGCACACTTGTTGGGATTAAGTCGCATTTTGTATTGACGCAGCACTCAGAAGAATTGCTCCAAGTCTTCCAAATGGTTATGGCGGTAAACACTTTTGACTAGCATGTCGTCTACATACACCTCCATCGTTCTTCCGATGAGATTCCTGAATGCTTTGCTTATTAGCTGCTAATATGTAGCGTCGTCATTCTTGAGGCTGAAAGGCATGACCTGGTAGCAGTAGATGCCTTTGTCAGTTCGTAAATCTGTGTGCCCCTCATCATCGGGATTCATACGTATTTGGCTGTACAAGGATTACACATCTATGAAGCTTAGGAGTTCATGCCCAGCAGTCGCATCTATGAGTTGATTGATCCTGGAAAGTGGGAAGCCGTCCTTGGGACATGCCTAGTTCAAGTTACTATAGTCGACGCACATCCTCAACTTCTCGGAGCGCTTATTCACCATGACTATATTTGATAGCCAAGTTGGATACTGGGCTTCCTGGATGAACTTTGCCTCTAAGAGCTTGTCAACCTCCTCCTCGATTGCCTGCAATCATTCTAGAGTGAAATTTCTTTTATTTTGGGCAACTAGTCGACATGAGGGGTTGATGTTTAAAGAATGAAAGATTACCTCTGGATCCACCCCCGACATATCTTTAGGGCTCTAGGCAAAGATGTCCCTGTTCCTATGGAGGAAGGTCATATATTCCTCCCGCCCCGCCGGATTCAACAGGGACCCAATTTGCATTATCCTAGTTGGATCATGCTGAGAGAGGACAACTTCCACGAGATCTTCCAACGGGGCCCCACACTGAGTTAAAACATCGTCACGAAGGTTGAAGTTGTTTATGCTGAGGGCGACCACACAAAGCGGTTGCTTGGATTTTATGCTATATGCTTGAGCTGCTGCCTGATCCCCGTGGACAAGTCTAATCCTTCCTAGAGTGGGGAATTTCATGGTGAGATGAGTGATTAACGGGACCGCCCTGAAGATTGCCTGGAAAGGTCTCCCCAATATTGCATTGTACGGAGAGTTGGAGTCTATGACGGCAAATTGAATGCAATGTGTCTCCTGCATTGATAGCTCCCTAATGGTAACGAGGAGCGAGATTACTCCTTGGAATGGTATTGGACGATTATCGATGCCATGGACTAGACCTAATGAGGGGTTCAAGTGCCCCCCTATGAGCTTAATTTTCTGAAGGGTGGAGAAAAAGAGGATATCAACAGAACTGCCACAATCCACCATGATTCTTTTTACTCGGAAACATGGGTCCCCAATCTCAATGCAGATTATTAGGGGGTCCTGGTGCGGTATCTTGAGTCCTTCAAAGTCTTCATCTTCAAACGTGATGGTCAAATCCAGGCGGACCCTTTTCCCTCCACGCCCACCACTATCAGTGGGATGCGCTGGGGACTCAAATCTAGGAGGCCCTACAATGGTCATGATTCTTTCCTCCACCTCCTCGAAGGTGAAAATCATTGCTCTCGGTGTATTCAAACATTTAGGGAGCCTCTTCCCATAGACGATGCCAAACTGTTAGGGTCCGCTCGTCGCTTTTGGTAGACCAGATCTTCTGAACCGTCTTAGCCCGCAGAGCAGTCAAGCGTACAAATAATTAAAGATTCACTAGGTGTTAAGATAAAGGCTTGATTATGTGGAAAACCCGCAATCAGTGTGAAAAATCACGCGGTTTGTACGATGCCAACCTAACTTTCACTATATGAGAGTTTATTACAGAGCTTCCAGGAGTAGAGCGAGGTTGACATATTGCGCCTCGTTACACTTAATGAGGCGGGGGGAGAACAAACAACGGGTGCCGCTGGTGATCGTTGTTGTAAGACCCCCCTTTTTTTTCTTTTCAAACACCGGGGTCTTAGCCCAGAACTGCCGCTTTGCGGTGGCACCGACTCACGGGAAGCCCGCCACTACAAAACGCCAATTCTGCCGGCCCTTTTCGATCGCAGAATAGTAGCATGATGAAGTAAAAGCAAGTCCACATAACCACATGTATGTATAAATCTCCACGAAGGGAGAGTCCACAATAACATTAATAATCAGAGTGTAGAAAGGGGCTTGTGCCCAGTACATGTAATCCTCACTACAAGTCACTCGCGGAAGCAAAACTAAAACAAAGCGTCACCGTAACTGTCACTGAACCGAGAGCACCCAAGCTAGACTGGCTCATCTCCACCGACTCCGCACTCTGCTGGTACTGCATCTCTGGGTGCTTCTTCCTTTTCGACCTGCCGTCGCCGCCTCGCAATCCATGTCTGCGTCTACGTCTTCGGCCTCCTGGCTGCTGAGCTGGTGTGCTCCCACCCATCAGGGGGCATTTAACCCGTGTATGTCCTGGCTGGTGATAATGGTAACACGGTCGCAGGGTCAACTCTGTCAGAAACTGCAACACCTGTGACCCGTCCATATGGTACACCTAAAATGTTGTGGTTCGAAAACCATTAGTCATAAAGACTAAGCCCTATCATCCCCTACCCCTTCCCCCATGGCTCCTAGGTACCGAGCGGAGAGGAAGAAAGGGAAGGACATGAAGGTGGAGATTAAATCAAAAAAACTGGTGACATCGGACCTATGCTAGCAATTCTATAGTAAACAAGATAGAAACAGAAAGTAAGAAATATAACCTTAACTTATGCGCGGAAGCGCATAAGCCAAGGGATCTTTTGCAGGGCTCCCATCGTATAGAGTGTCCCATACCACTTATACGTTGGGGTGTCGGTTATCAAACAGCAAGGAGTAGTAAATGGCACAAGAAATATAACCATTGATTTATAGGGATTACCCCTATAGACCAAGGAGTCGTTTTGCAGGGCCTATCGTATAAAACGTCCCATACCATTTTATACGTTAGGTGGCATGTTTATACTATGACACACAATTATGCTATGAAATGCACAAGCAAGTGCAACACACCCACACGACTCTATGCGCACAGACCTTTAGTTCCCCCTGTTCGGGCAGCTAGCTTCACCCCCAGGAACCTCCGTTGTGGCAAACAGAGATAGTGAGTCGGGCCCCCCAATCCTAGGCGGGTAACCACACTACCAGGCCTAGCCCTTCCGTACGCCCCTAGAAGAACACAACCTAGAGTATCCGCGTACTTGTGCTGGCTGTACACACCAGGCTTTTCGCCGAGTCAACGTACCGCTGTCGGTGTGATCGATCGCCTAGTACCGATGACCCACCACTTTTATGCACATGCAATCATGACAATTATATTTGTACAAGTTCTCATATTACCGAGCCTCCAGCTCTCTAGGCTACCAAGCATATGCCAAGTCCCCGAGCATCCCGCTCCCTGGACTTCCCAATCACAAACCAGTCCATTATCATTACTAGTAGGCCCTTAGACCACGGACCTACTCTACCCATTCCATGCCATTTATTCTTCCTAAGTGTACAAGTGTAGGTGTGAGGTACAACTATTATTAGGGTTACTCTTGATCATTTTATTCCTAAGACTTACGGTTAACCTTGGACTTCCCGAGGGTTACCCGGTGAAGGGCTCGCAGCGGTACTAGGAGCTATGATGGGATGAATCCCAAACTCCCTTTCCAAGGCACTTATTATACTTGATTGGTTCCCTTAACCCACTCCCTTCTCACATTACAGTGGGCTATTCCTAGGGTGGCTTGACTCTTCCTCTTCTCGGGGAGGACGGTCTTCCGTCGAACCCGAACACTACCTATCGCTAGTCAATCTCACACCCTACCCATCCTGACTTCCAATAATGAACCTGATTTAACTCATCCTGTCCAACCAGCGAACTATCAAAATTCCATCTCCAAGTTCATTACCCACTCTAGCTCAGCTTCTGCAGTTTTACTAAACGCAAACCGTCCTAATCTTTATGAGGTATGCAAGGGGTGGTATTCCCAACTGTCTCCCAAATCCCATATAATATTTACTGGAGGTCTACCATGACCTAATTAGTCTAAATCCAGAAATTTATAATTTTCCTAATTAATCTGATATTTATTTAATTTTTCCCAAAGATTGGCCATGGGTAATCTTAAACATGAACTACATGATATTCTTAAGTAATGGCCACCCAAAAATTATGATCACTAAATAACAGTAAGGTATCATCAAATACTAATTTACAGGATTTTATAGAAGGTATTTAGCCTCTAATTAATTTATCCATTATAATCTCATTATTCCCATGTAAAGAAGGAAGTACTGAAATTACTCATCATAAAATTATAGAAAAATTACTGATTAATATTATGGTACAGAAAAGATCATTGTGCAAAGAATCATAATTTTACCAGCTTGCTAAGCACCAAAATAGATTTAATCCAATATCCATGATAAATAATACTTAATGAAGCAAGCCTTAGAATTAAACATCCAAAAATCCCATAAAAATTCACAGAGATTTAAAACCATGATAAACGTTCTCTGTCTAAATCTCATCAATTTCCAAGAAGTATATATTCCATAATAAATTTTCTAAGCAAATCATACAAGCTACTACATCGTTAATGAAGTATCCAAAATAATGATCTTAAAATTCATAGAAAAATATCCAGAGCTTGTACCATCCTTATAATTCAGTCTACCTAAATCTCAACACTTTTCAATGTGTTTTAGTGTCATTTCCTATCTCTACAAGTTTTGTGCCCTAAACTAGGGTTAGGTTTTTAGGTGGCCCAACTGTCTCCAAACCTACTAAGATTTCATCCAAAGAACTATAATGGCCTTATGGTTCTCTTCACCCAATTTCGGGTCAATCCAAGGTCATTTGACCACATGACCTTCACAAACCACCAAGATCCATCCTTAGGGTTTGGCCTTGGTTCTTAGGGTAAACTTACCCCGATCCGCCTCAAACTCTATGAGGGGGTGCTAGAGAATATTACTAGCCAGTGGTAAAATAAATTTCAGCCTCTGTTGAGGTGATCTGACCACTCAAATCTCAAAAGTGCACTTTTAACCTAAGACCCCTTATTAGGGCAAAACTTAGGGTTGATCATTTCGAATCCAAACCATCTCCAAATGAGATGAAAATTTATACAGAACATCATGGTGAACCCAGGGACCACTCACCAAAATTTGGGAGGGTTTGGAAATTATTTAACCATCTAAATAAATTCGGCTAGGATTATCGAATCTTTCTAAAAACTATAGAAAAACATTTTCCAAAAATTCTCATTTTTGGATCGTACCTAGATATAGGTAAGGTTAGGCCACACCCCAAATTTCAAGTCATTTTGATGACTGGATTGGAGTGGGGAATTTTTCTAAGGTCAAGATGGCCCTCTGGATAGACCTCACCAAAGAGGGTGCTGTGGTCTAACCAGGATTCCAAATCAAGTGAAATCAATTTTAAATTAAACTAGACTTCAAGGGCTACATTTTCTATGTTGACCACCTTTCCTGTAGGAGCCTCTAGATATTTTTCCCAAATTATTTAAAGTGACAGATAGTTTCGTTTAGAAAATTGCTTCATAAATAAAATCTAATTAAATGGTACTGTTCATCTTCTTCCACAGCCCGAAACCAGAGCCCTGAAAACCTAATTTCCTGTAACTTTTCCAAACTATTTCCCGGCCAACCAGCCATCTCCCTGGCCGGCCACCACCACCACCACCTCTGTTGAGGTGAGGGCTATCGTCGGGCGGCGGCACGGTCGCCGGAGAGGCGGTTTCCGGCGAACCCGCCACCATGAAATTTTCAGAAAACCACGAATACGCTCACCCGATCTGGCTCTTTTGAGCCCGATATCTCTCCTAATGATTTCTAAGATCTATCCGCAGAAGAAGAAGGAGGGGAGGACCTTATTCATGGTTTGACGGCGAGATGGACGTTGGACTGTCATGGCGCGGTGGTGGCGTCGTCGGAATTCTTCTACAATACAGTAGTCGGCTCGAAACTTCAGGTAAGGGCTTGGAAACTTCATCCTTGAGCCTAAGGGGCCTTTTTAAAGGGAAGAAAGAAGGGAGGGGAAAGGTTGAAACGTTCATGGCCATTAATATTTCTTTTTAATAACGTTTCGGTTATGAAGCTGGTAATTGAATTGCTGGAAACGAAGAGATGTTTGCCAGGTGGCGATTTCCTATTGGACTTGCATTTCCTTATTTATTTAAATAATTAAAGTAGGAAACGGCCCATAAATACTCCGGGTGTAACTTCCCATAATCCGAATTGATTACAACGTCGGTTACCGAAATTTCCAGTCTGGCTGACGTTTCGGCCTTGGTCACGGGCGTGACACATAGGTCACGGGCGTGACAGGCCCGGATAGCCAATTCTGGGATCGACGATCGTCGAAATCAGATCAACGATCGTCGAAGGGTTGTCACGGGCGTGACACCTGGGTCACGGGCGTGACAGCCCCGGGTGGTCGATTCTGGGTCGACGACCGTCGAACTGAAATCGACGGTCGTCGAACATGGTCACGCCCTATGTCACGGGCGTGACATTGTGGGTCACGGGCGTGACAGGGCCATGAGGTAAATTTTTGCGCTCGCTGATCGCCGCGCCGAGATCGACGATCGCCGAAGGGGTCACGCCCTTGGTCACGGGCGTGACACCTGGGTCACGGGCGTGACAGGGCAGGGTTGAAGATTCTGCGCCCGACGAGCGTCACCCTGGGATCGACGATCGTCGAAGGAGTCACGCCCTAAGTCATGGGCGTGACATTGCGGGTCACGGGCGTGACATGCCATGAGGCAAATTCCACGCCCAACGATCGTCTAACTGAGATCGACGATCGTCGAAGGAGTCACGCCCCAGGTCACGGGCGTGACGGGTCGGTCACGGGCGTGACCAACCCGTGACCCGAAATTTTGGTCGATTTATTTCAATTTTTGGGCTCCCTAGGGTTCTACCACAACCAACCGACTCCTAGGGGTCTAGCCGGAAATGGGATGTTACAAATCCCAATAAACAAAACAAAGATTTCGTCCCCGAAATCCAAGTTAAGTCTACGGGCTCCAATCGGGAGGGGAAGCTTGTAACATCCCATGAGAGTTGAAAGATCTATATCTCTGCGTTACGTTTGTAGTGTGCAGTTTTGATTCTAAGAACCATTCGTCCAATTGTCAAGGTATATACCCCCAATAAACAAAGGGTCAGCCCCTATCCTTGAAAATTTCAGTCCTACTGGTAAAACAGGAACACAATTTGGTTGTCCAGAGGGGTTGTAAGGTATACATGACCGAAAAGTTCTGGATACTTCCGTCGCATCAAGTCCTGTGGCTCCCATGTATGCTCCTCCTGTCCATGCTTATTCTACAGAACCTTGACTAACGGAACCTTCTTCCGACGCAAAGTCCGTACTCCTCTGCCATCGATCCGAATCGGCTCCAAGTGAACTGACTAGTTGGAAGCTACCGGTCCATCTGTGGTCAAAATCTGCTACTCCGGGCGCAGTAAAGACCTCCTAAGTGAAGAAACGTAGAATACGTCGTGCAGAGCTGCCAGCTCTGGTAGCAACTCTAGCCTGTAAGCTAGGGCCCGATCCGCTCTAGGATCCCGTAAGGGCCCATCTACCTAGGGCTGAACTTCTTCCTCCGACCACGCACCTGTGAAACTCCATGCATGGGCCGGATCTTCAAAAACACTCGGTGTCCCCACCTGAACTCCACCTGACGATGTCGGGCGTCATAATACTTAGCCTGTCTGCTCCGCGCTTCTAACATTCTGTCTCTGATTAGTCTCACCTGAGCCTCGGCGTCTTCGACAAAATCCGATCCCAATGCCTTCGGATCTTCGTCCTGAATCCAGGGAAGCACAAGCCAATACTAATTGCCCAATAAACAAAGGTTTAGCCCCCCCCAATAAACAAAAGATCAGCCCCTACCTATCTTGGGCTAAGTATCCTGGATATCACCCTGTTACATCTGTCCTAGCTGGGTGCACAATTTCTAGGGCATCAATCTTCGACTTGGGGTTCCACCCTGAAACTCGTTAATATACTCCATACTTTAAACTCTCTGAGTCACATTTACGACAACTTTATCCGGGTCAAAATGTTCCCAATCTCACATGGGTATCTTCCGAACTTGCATTCCTATCCGAACCTCAGTGTTTGTCTCGGTGGTTGCCTCTAGGTAATTTTGTTACTGGTGTTGAGGGTTAAGACTACTTGTATTTTACCATTCTGCTAATGTATTATTGGTCTCAATTCTCCTTAAAGTAGTCTACCGCTTCGAATAATCGTTGATTGGGATAGTAGGGACACCTGAGTTTTTGTCTTAGGTAGTCATTCTCATGTTAAACTCCTCCTTCATTCTCTTTGAGTATCTCCTTACCTTAACCAAATTCATACCCAAGGTCTATTTTGAACTAGGGTATACTACAGACTGTCCTGGTTAGTCACGAGTCCTAGTTGGTTGAGTCTAAATCGTAGACTAGAGAATTATGTGAAATGTTCTTTGCCGCCGGAGGTGTTCCCTGCTGGGGGCAGGGTAGGCCACAAGCTACAAAGAAGGATTCCAATTAACGATGAAGTGGAATTTCACATGTGATTTCCCTTATGGGCACACCACTGCTTCCGCTGCTTAGTTTGTCCTCAAACTAAACTCGAGCGGGGGTGACCCAGGGTTAGTGGACTGCTACTTTTCCGATCGAGGTTTGCCTCTGATACCACTTGTAAGACCCCCCCCCCCCTTTTTTTCAAACACCGGGATCTTAGCCCAGAACTACCGCTTTGCGGTGGCACCGACTCACGGGAAGGTCGCCACTACAAAACGCCAATTCTGCCGGCCCTTTTCGATCGCAGAATAGTAGCATGATGAAGTAAAAGCAAGTCCACATAACCACATGTATGTATAAATCTCCACGAAGGGAGAGTCCATAATAACATTAATAATCAGAGTGTAGAAAGGGGCTTGTGCCCAGTACATGTAATCCTCACTACAAGTCACTCGCGGAAGCAAAACTAAAACAAAGTGTCACCGTAACTGTCACTGAACCGAGAGCACCCAAGCTAGACTGGTTCATCTCCACCGACTCCGCACTCTGCTGGTACTGCATCTCTGGGTGCTTCTTCCTTTTCGACCTGCCGTCGCCGCCTCGCAATCCACGTCTGCGTCTACGTCTTCGGCCTCCTGGCTGCTGAGCTGGTGTGCTCCCACCCATCAGGGGGCATTTAACCCGTGTATGTCCTGGCTGGTGACAATGGTAACACGGTCGCGGGGTCAACTTTGTCAGAAACTGCAACACCTGTGACCCGTCCATATGGTACACCTAAAATGTTGTGGTTCGAAAACCATTAGTCATAAAGACTAAGCCCTATCATCCCCTACCCCTTCCCCATGGCTCCTAGGTACCGAGTGGAGAGGAAGAAAGGGAAGGACATGAAGGTGGAGATTAAATCAAGAAAACTGGTGACAGCGGACCTATTCTAGCAATTCTATAGTAAACAAGATAGAAACAGAAAGTAAGAAATGTAACCTTAACTTATGCGCGGAAGCGCATAAGCCAAGGGATCTTTTGCAGGGCTTCCATCATATAGAGTGTCCCATACCACTTATACGTTGGGGTGTCGGTTATCAAACAGCAAGGAGTAGTAAATGGCACAAGAAATATAACCATTGATTTATAGGGATTACCCCTATAGACCAAGGGGACGTTTTGCAGGGCCTATCGTATAAAACGTCCCATACCATTTTATACGTTAGGTGGCATGTTTATGCTATGACACACAATTATGCTATGAAATGCACAAGCAAGTGCAACACACCCACACGACTCTATGCGCACAGACCTTTAGTTCCCCCTGTTCGGGCAGCTAGCTTCACCCCCAGGAACCTCCGTTGTGGCAAACGGAGACAGTGAGTCGGGCCCCCCACTCCTAGGCGGGTAACCACACTACCAGGCCTAGCCCTTCCGTACGCCCCTACAAGAACATAACCTAGAGTATCCGCGTACTTGTGCTGGCTGTATACACCAGGCTTTTCGCCGAGTCAACGTACCGCTGTCGGTGTGATCGATCGCCTAGTACCGATGACCAACCACTTTTATGCACATGCAATCATGACAATTATATTTGTACAAGTTCTCATATTACCGAGCCTCCAGCTCTCTAGGCTACCAAGCATATACCAAGTCCCCGAGCATCCCGCTCCCTGGACTTCCCAATCACAAACCAGTCCACTATCATTACTAGTAGGCCCTTAAACCACGGACCTACTCTACCCATTCCATGCCATTTCTTCTTCCTAAGTGTACAAGTGTAGGTGTGAGGTACAACTATTATTAGGGTTACTCTTGATCATTTTATTCCTAAGACTTACGGTTAACCTTGGACTTCCCGAGGGTTACCCGGTGAAGGGCTCGCAGCGGTACTAGGAGCTATGATGGGATGAATCCCAAACTCCCTTTCCAAGGCACTTATTATACTTGATTGGTTCCCTTAACCCACTCCCTTCTCACATTACAGTGGGCTATTCCTAGGGTGGCTTGACTCTTCCTCTTCTCGGGGAGGATGGTCTTCCGTCGAACCCAAACACTACCTATCGCTAGTCAATCTCACACCCTACCCATCCTGACTTCCAATAATGAACCTGATTTAACTCATCCTGTCCAACCAGCGAACTATCAAAATTCCATCTCCAAGCATTACCCACTCTAGCTCAGCTTCTGCAGTTTTACTAAACGCAAACCGTCCTAATCTTTATGAGGTATGCAAGGGGTGGTATTCCCAACTGTCTCCCAAATCCCATATAATATTTACTGGAGGTCTACCATGACCTAATTAGTCTAAATCCAGAAATTTATAATTTTCCTAATTAATCTGATATTTATTTAATTTTTCCCAAAGATTGGCCATGGGTAATCTTAAACATGAACTACATGATATTCTTAAGTAATGGCCACCCAAAAATTATGATCACTAAATAACAGTAAGGTATCATCAAATACTAATTTACAGGATTTTATAGAAGGTATTTAGCCTCTAATTAATTTATCCATTATAATCTCATTATTCCCATGTAAAGAAGGAAGTACTGAAATTACTCATCATAAAATTATAGAAAAATTACTGATTAATAGTATGGTACAGAAAAGATCATTGTGCAAAGAATCATAATTTTACCAGCTTGCTAAGCACCAAAATAGATTTAATCCAATATCCATGATAAATAATACTTAATGAAGCAAGCCTTAGGATTAAACATCCAAAAATCCCATAAAAATTCACAGAGATTTAAAACCATGATAAACGTTCTCTGCCTAAATCTCATCAATTTCCAAGAAGTATATATTCCATAATAAATTTTCTAAGCAAATCATACAAGCTACTACATCGTTAATGAAGTATCCAAAATAATGATCTTAAAATTCATAGAAAAATATCCAGAGCTTGTACCATCCTTATAATTCAGTCTACCCAAATCTCAACACTTTTCAATGTGTTGTAGTGTCATTTCCTATCTCTACAAGTTTTGTGCCCTAAACTAGGGTTAGGTTTTTAGGTGGCCCAACTGTCTCCAAACCTACTAAGATTTCATCCAGAGAACTATAATGGCCCTATGGTTCTTTTCACCCAATTTCGGGTCAATCCAAGGTCATTTGACCACATGACCTTCACAAACCACCAAGATCCATCCTTAGGGTTTGGCCTTGGTTCTTAGGGTAAACTTACCCCGATCCGCCTCAAACTCTATGAGGGGGTGCTAGAGAATATTACTAGCCAGTGGTAAAATAAATTTCAGCCTCTGTTGAGGTGATCTGACCACTCAAATCTCAAAAGTGCACTTTTAACCTAAGACCCCTTATTAGGGCAAAACTTAGGGTTGATCATTTCGAATCCAAACCATCTCCAAATGAGATGAAAAATTATACAGAACATCATGGTGAACCCAGGGACCACTCACCAAAATTTGGGAGGGTTTGGAAATTATTTAACCATCTAAATAAATTCGGCTAGGATTATCGAATCTTTCTAAAAACTATAGAAAAACATTTTCCAAAAATTCTCATTTTTGGATCGTATCTAGATATAGGTAAGATTAGGCCACACCCCAAATTTCAAGTCATTTTGATGACTGGATTGGAGTGGGGAATTTTTCTAAGGCCAAGACGGCCCTCTGGATAGACCTCACCAAAAAGGGTGCTGTGGTCTAACAAGATTCCAAATCGAGTGAAAATAATTTTAAATTAAACTAGACTTCAAGGGCTACATTTTCTATGTTGACCACTTTTCCTGTAGGAGCCTCTAGATATTTTTCCCAAGTTATTTAAGGTGACAGATAGTTTCGTTCAGAAAATTGCTTCATAAATAAAATCTAATTAAATGGTACTGTTCATCTTCTTCCACAGCCCGAAACCAGAGCCCTGAAAACCTAATTTCCTGTAACTTTTCCAAACTATTTCCCGGCCAACCAGCCATCTCCCTGGCCGGCCACCACCACCACCTCTGTTGAGGTGAGGGCTATCGTCGGGCGGCGGCACGGCCGCCGGAGAGGCGGTTTCCGGCGAACCCGCCACCATGAAATTTTCAGAAAACCACGAATACGCTCACCCGATCTGGCTCTTTTGAGCCCGATATCTCTCCTAACGATTTCTAAGATCTATCCGCAGAAGAAGAGGGAGGGGAGGACCTTATTCATGGTTTGACGGCGAGATGGACGTTAGACTGTCATGGCGCGGTGGTGGCGTCGTCGGAATTCTTCTACAGCACAGTAGGCGGCTCGAAACTTCAGGTAAGGGCTTGGAAACTTCATCCTTGAGCCTAAGGGGCCATTTTAAAGGGAAGAAAGGAGGGAGGGGAAAGGTTGAAACGTTCATGGCCATTAATATTTCTTTTTAATAACGTTTCAGTTATGAAGCTAGTAATTGAATTGGTGGAAACGAAGAGATGTTTGCCAGGTGGCGATTTCCTATTGAACTAGCATTTCCTTATTTATTTAAATAATTAAAGTAGGAAACGGCCCATAAATACTCCTGGTGTAACTTCCCGTAATCCGAATTGATTACAACGTCGGTTACCGAAATTTCTAGTCTGGCTGACGTTTCGGCCTTGGTCACGGGCGTGACACATAGGTCACGGGCGTGACAGGCCCGGATAGCCAATTCTGGGATCGACGATCGTCGAACTCAGATCAACGATCGTCGAATGGTTGTCACGGGCGTGACACCTGGGTCACGGGCGTGACAGCCCCGGGTGGTCGATTCTGGGTCGACGACCGTCGAACTGAAATCGACGGTCGTCGAACATGGTCACGCCCTATGTCACGGGCGTGACATTGTGGGTCACGGGCGTGACAGGGCCATGAGGTAAATTTTGCGCTCGCTGATCGCCGCGCCGAGATCGACGATCGCCGAAGGGGTCACGCCCTTGGTCACGGGCGTGACACCTGGGTCACGGGCGTGACAGGGCCGGGTTGAAGATTCTGCGCTCGACGATCGTCACCCTGGGATCGACGATCGTCGAAGGAGTCACGCCCTAAGTCACGGGCGTGACATTGCGGGTCACGGGCGTGACATGCCATGAGGCAAATTCCGCGCCCGACGATCGTCTAACTGAGATCGACGATCGTCGAAGGAGTCACGCCCCAGGTCACGGGCGTGACGGGTCGGTCACGGGCGTGACCAACCCGTGACCCGAAATTTTGGTCGATTTATTTCAATTTTTGGGCTCCCTAGGGTTCTACCACAACCAACCGACTCCTAGGGGTCTAGCCGGAAATGGGATGTTACAGTTGTAACGCCCCAGAATTGTTGATGATGTATTTCAATCTTCTTTCAGCGTAGTAGTGACGTAAGGGGGTTACGTTAATGTGAGGTTAGTGGTGCATCGCCGTTAGTGCGTTTTCATGACCATTTGGTCAAGTCGACTGAATTTCGAGCATTCTGGAGTGTAGATATTTTCTGAGTTTAGAAAATTAAAGTAATTAATTTTAATTGCGATTGTCAAGTCTCATTGCTGTAAACTGTGAAAATAAACCATAAGTTGTTCTGGCTCGTCAAATTCAAATTTCGGCTTCGCCGTTGGATTCGTAGGACCGGTATTTACCTTCGGTGTAAACTTCGTCGAAAACCAAGTTGACCTTACTCCAATCGTCAAATAAAAGGTTAGGACCATCTATATATCATATTAAATAAATATACATAAAAATTTCCTTAAAAAAGCCGGCCCAAACCTTAGACTCAGGGTTCTGATTTTTCTGTTCTTCCCGTTCCGTCGAACTAGAGCCGCGAGAGAGAGAAAGACGCGTCCTTCCGAGATTTTTCCGACGGCCTACGCCAGAGCTCTAGTGTCCGGAATCTTCGTCAAAGTATAGATTTGGAAAGTTCTCGCCGAGATCTACACGTTTGCGGTGAGTTTTTCAAGTTTCGTGGAATTTTTGGTGTTAGAGTGAGTAGCCCTAACCCTCAATTTTGTCAAATCATTTTAGAAATTTGTTGTCGTAGTTTTCTATCGACCGATCCTTAACGTGGAGTGCTTGGGAGGCTGAAAATCGGAAGATTTGAGGCAAGTGGTGGGTTATCCCTCTTGCTTAGTTTTTCTTCTAGTGTCTTATTCTATTCTCTTTTGGATTTCAAGACTCATAAATATTGTATTTCTCCCGACATAGTTCTTTCTAAAGTTCTTATGGTTTCGATTTAGGCCTGAGTAAATTCGTCGAGTAGATACGCATTGTTCGTCAAATAATCATGGGAGATTAGTCAAGTAGTCACGTGATATTCGTCAAGTAGTCACATGAGATTCGTTGAGAAGTTACGTTAAGTCCGACGGGTAGTTACGTAAAGTCCATCAAGTTCGTTGAGATTGTCGAGTGATCCCGCCAAATTCATCGAGTGATTTCGTCTAGTGCGTCAAGTAGTCAAGTCGAATTCATCGAGTGGTTAAGCCAAATTCGTCGAGTAGTTCAAGTCGAATTTGTCGAGTAGTCAAGCCAATTTCATTGAGTGATTGCGTCAAGTTCATCGAGTATTCTGGTAAGATTTGTCGAGTTATTATGACAATTCGTCGAGTTATCACGCTGAATCAACGAATGGACTCGACGAATTTGTTGTGAGGACTGTTTTTACTTAAAAATTCTCGGCTTTTCCTTGCGACATCGTGTTGATCCGATGTCAAGTCTTGTGTGGCGTCAGATTTTGGCTATGATGTTTATGGATAGTTGGTTGGGTTGGAATGGATGACCACTATCACAGTGCCTGTTTGGGAATCATTGCACTCGATGGTTTTTGTTATGGACTGTTGGTTAGATTGGAGTGGATGATCGCCACCACAGTGCCTTTTTTGGATGTTATGGTATGGTGATTTGTGTTGGAAAGAATACCACCACCACAGTACCGTTTTATGTCTGGTGTTAATGATTCATTTTTTGAGCCTATCAGTCTCTTTTATTTTATAAATATATGATTAATTATTTGTATACTTATCGCACTTTGTGCAAGTATCTCTCTCATATAGCGTATTCGTGCTGAATTATTTATGCTTATTATTCATATGACTTTGTTTGCTGTTATTTCACAGCTATACTTGTTGGATTGGTAATTTTTTTAACTCATTGACCTTTTAAATTCTGTTTGAGCTATCTTTTGTGCTTTTATGTCGAGACATTCTTTTCTTTTTGAATGCCTCAGGTGCGGACCAGTAGCAGTTAGAGCTGTCCGGGTTTAATTCTTCCATAACTTTTGTAGCTGATTTCTTTTCTCTAATCAGTGAGAGGTAGTCTGTTATTTTACTGACTTTGTACTATATCTCAGACTTGTACTATTGATGCTATGAGTTCGTGTCAGATTGTTGGCGCTCATAGCATAATTTCTTTTGTGTAAACTGTTTATTTGTTGTTTCTGCTACTACTACTACTACTACTACTACTACTGTTTGTTGTTGATGCATTGTTCTCTAGAAAAGTTTTATGTTAGGATGTACATTAGTTATTTTATATGTATAAAAAAATCTGCACTTTACTCATACTCATGACATTGTTTCAACTAAACGTCACTCTATTTTGAAGACCGTAAAAGTTCTTTCTTTACTTATACTAAATTTAGAAATGTGCACATCATTTGAATATTGTTAGATTTGCATGCTCATGTAGGATAAAAAGAATTAAATAATATATTTTCCGCTACGTATATACTTTTCTATTTGTGGACTAGCTAATTAACTGGATCGAGGGACACAATCTTTGAACATTAAACTTAAATCTTGTTCTTCAACACAAAATATACATGTCTTTTATAAAAATAAATGAAGAGTCGGAGCTGTTTGAGCGTCTATAGTTGTCCTCTGCATGACGTGACATCACAACGCGTATTTTCTCACTCTGATAATATATTTATATATTGAGAAAATGCGGGTTGTGACAGCCATGTTTCTTTAACAGCCGCCCAATGTTCGCTTCCTGAGGGTGCGGGCGTTGCCTTACCTTCAGGGTGAACTTTTTTCGTTGGCGGGGATGGCACTACACGTTTTGTATTCCGTTCCTTTGTGAGGCCGACGATCTGGGGGTATATTTTTCAGAGTGAGTGCGCGTCCCACGATTGACTCGCTCTTTTCCAACTTTGTCTTGACATTGCAGCCTTGACTGAGTATTGTGGAAGCGGTCTTGGGTGGAGATCCTGCAAGGAGAAAGGAGGAGAAAAAAGACTGAAGTGGACTGAGAGTTAGGAAGTTTTCTGAACCCGGAGAGAGAGGTCCTTATGAAGTAGAATCTGACCTATTTATAGATTTTTAAGGGGGCGGTCCCGTAATTTCGCCTAACTATTACCAGACCGGCCAATAGGATTGCTCTAAATTGAGCATGTGGATTGCCATTTTTGGAAAATGGAGATCCTACCCTTAGGCCAAAGGAGATCTCACCCGCCAAGATTGGCGGCCCAGCGATAGTGGTGGGGGAGGCGGCCGCCATCCTCACGCCCGGGGGGGGGGGCGGGCCGCAGCAAGGAAGTTAGAGGATGGGCGGCCTCGACCGGCCCTCGAGGGGGTAGGCCGCGACGAGGCCGCCCAGGTTCAGGCAGCCTTGGAGTGGCCTCGCGGTGGTCGGCTGCAGCGACGCCGCACAGATCTGGGAGGCCTTGGCCGGCCCTCGCGGGGGCTGGCCGTGCCGAGGCTGCCTGGAATTAGGAGATCTTGGTCGGCCCTTGCGGAGGCCGATCGGATCCGGGGGGGGGGGGGGGGGGGGGGGGGTCAGTCGGCCCTTGCGGGGTCCGGCCGCGGCGAGGTTGCCCGACAGGGGGCGGCCTTGGTCGGCCCTTGAGGGGGCCGACCACGGCGAGGCCGCCCAGCTCCGGGCGGCCGAGGAGAGGTAGAGGGAGAGGTCGGTAGCCGGCCCGGGTATGGCCGGCCGGCGCCGCCGGTTGGCGTCGGGTACACCACGTTTTGGATCCGGCACCCGATGGTTATTGTGAGGTTTGGGTGCAATGATCGCGCGTGCGGCTGTTACATGTATAACTTCTCATGACTTTAGTGGGAGGGGGGAGGGAATACCGGCTATGTTCAACCAGAGTTTCCTATAAATTGGGATTAATCCCATCAGGATGCATCCTGATATTTTATCATGAGAATTGACATTGCTTTTGTTTGTAGTATGAAATCATTAGTTTTCGAGAATTAATAGAAACAGAATTCATCTGGGTGTGCAATGTTCACCCGACTGTGCATTTTTCGAATGCAAGCGAATATTTAGCGCGCGCGCACGCGCGCACACACACACGCACACCTGTTTTTCGGCCTGAGCGCAAATTTTTCACGGATGCCTGTGTTTTTACCAAAGCGCGTGTTTTTCGCTGGATCGCACATTTTTTTGTTGCAAGAGAATTTTTAGTCTGGGCACGCATTTGCGGGTATGCAAATTTTTCGCACAGTGGAGTGTTTTCCCCCCCGGGCGTGTTTTTCAGACCAGACACGAATATTTCTCCTAGGCGCACGTTTTGCGCCAAGCCAATGCGTTTTTTGGCCTCGACACGAGTTTTTTGCCCTGACATGACCTTCTCGTCCGGTTGCATTTCTTTTTACCCTGAGCAAGTTTTTCGTCTCAGACGTGAATTTTTTGCCTGCTCGCGCATTTTTTGCCCCGGAGCGTGCAATTCGGGCCGAGCGCAAAATTTTTACCCAAGTTCGAGTTTTTCTCCCGGGCGCGCTATTTTCGCCCGGGTGCTAGATTTTGTCCCAGGAGCAAATTTTTCACCGGGCCCGAATTTTTCTCTCAAGCGCACATTATTCGCTCGGGCAAACGTTTTTTCTTTTGGGCATGCATTTGGGCATACTATTTTAGCCCAAGCGCAAATTTTTCGCTCATACACACATTTTTCGCTTTTGGGCCGAAAACCCGCTCTCGGACGAAAAATAAGGACCCAGCCGTAAAGATCGTCCAAGACAAAAAATTTGCGCCCGAGCGAAAAACACGTGTCCGGGACGAAAAACATGTGTCAGGGAAAAAAATGCGCGCCTGTACAAAAAATTCGCGTTGGAGCTGAAAAACACGTGTCCGAGCCAAAAAACGCGCTAAGGAGAAAAAAATCACGCACAAACAAATAAATCGCAGTCGGACACAAAAACGAGAATAAGGGAGAAAAACGAGTGTCAAGGCTAAAAACTCACCTCGGGTGAAAAACAAGTAAGTGCCTAGGCGAAAAAAACGAGCTTTGGTCAAAAACGTGTTCTCCGAATATGTTTGCATGGGCGAAAACGCCATGGGCCTCAAAATCAGTCAATTTTGCGGAAAACTCATGGGCGAAGGTCAGAATGGGTGATTTGATTTTTTTAGTTCAAAATCAAAGTCGTAGGTTTTAGCTTTAAATCCAATACTCACGTAATTTAATTGCGCCGAACATTAGAATTAAATTTTTATTCTCTGATGCCAATTTCAGAATACCAATTGCCTCCAAACAAAAGGATAATATTTTTCTTCCTATGTGGAACAAAAACCACGCTAACCTTTGTGCTTTAAATAAGGGGCTGTTAAATATTGATTTCAATCGGGTTTTGAAACGTGGGTGCACATGGTTGCTACTTGCTACTTTCAACTTTTTGAAAAGTGCTGTTATACAAAATTATTTTAGTAGTGAATAAATATTTCTCATTTAATATGATACATAAGGTGGTGCATAAAAAAACCGTTCCTAATCGGTCCAGTTGGGACCGGACCGGTTAGGACCAGCTAGGGACCGGTCCTGGTTAGGACCGGACCGGTCCCAGGGGTCCTTTTTTTCATCAAATACCAGTCCCGGACCGGGGTCGGTCAAAGACCGGTCCCGGACCGGGGCCGGCCAAAGACCGGTCCCGGACCGGGGCCGGCCAAAGACCGGTCCCGGACCGGGGCCGGCCAACGACCGGTCCCGGACCGGGGCCGACCAAAAGACTGGTAAAAGACCGATCATCTTAGTAATTTTAGTAAGAGACCGATCATTTTTATCATTTTAGTAAAAGACCAGACAAAAGACATGTAAAAAAGACCGGTCCGGGACCGGTCCTCCTCCAAAGGAGGAAAACCGGTCCCGGATCGGGACTGGTTTGAGCGGAACCGATCCGGGACCGATCAGCCAAAAGACCGGTCTTTTAAAAGACCGGTCCCGGACTGGCCCGACAGTCTTTTTGTGCAGGACTGATTACGTATGCAAAAAATACAATTCAAAAACACTAAATCCATCCTCATGCGTGGGGTGTGAATATTGAAAAACCTCCCCACTAACGGGATAACCATTGATGGGGGGGGGGGACCGACCGAGCATAACAGCCCCGCCCGACCCTCAGGCCACTCGAACTAGATGACCCCCGCCCCAATCGGCCCCCCCTTGGCCGCACAGTTTTCTTCCTGCGCCCAGCCAAGCATGCAGCGGAAGGCCACCCCCTTGGTCTCCCTTGCCTAACTGCCCGAGTCGGGAGGCCCCTTGCCAAATCGAACCGGGCGGCTTCTTGGCTGCCCAACCTTCCGCCAACGCCCAGCTAGACACGCCGCTGAAGGCCTCCCCCTTGGCTTCCCAAGTCGGGCGACCCCTTAAACCTCCGGTGGAACGAGGCGGGCAAACCCTTGGCCGCCCAAATCGGGCGGCCCCTTGGCCACCCCTGCCTAACCTTTTGAGCCGGGTGGCCCCTTGGCCTCCCCAGCTTAATCACTCGAGTCGGGTGGCCCCTTGGCCGCCCAAGCCTGACGACCCCTTGACCGCCCCGCTCTCCGGTTGTCCGAGCCAGGAGGCCCTTTGGCCACCTAAATCAGGCTGCCCCTTTGGCCGACCGGCCTTCCGTCAGTGCCCAGCGGGGTGCACAATGGATGGCCCCCCTTTGGCCTCCTAAATCCGGCAGCCCCTTGGATTCCCGACCATCCAACCAGCTAAGTCAGGCGGCCCTCCAGCCGTTCGAGCCGGGCAACCCCCTAGCCTCCCAAATCGGGTGGCTCGGCCTCCCGCCGAGTGCTCGTCTTAGAGCCACCCCAAGTCGGGCGGCTCCCCGGCCGCTCGAATTTTCAAGGGACTCTCAAAACTGCTCTTGAGCGCTCCGCTCTAAAGACTGCTCCCGATCACACCTCAATGCGCTCTGCTCGCAAGACTTCACCTAAGCACGCCTCAATGCCTCCCCTCTCAAGACTGTTGTCGACCGCGCCACAATGCGCTCCGCTCTCAAGACTGCTTATGAGCGCGCCTCAACGCACTTCACACTCAAGACTGCTCTCGAGCGCACTTCAAACGCTCCCTCTCAAGACTACTCCTGAATGCACTTGAGCGCGCTTCAACGCGTTCCACTCTCAGGATTTCTCCCGAGCGAACTCCTACGTGCTCTGCACCAGATTGACACCGGTAATCCATAAGAATTTCTACAAATCTCACTGAACACCTCTCAAGCGTACTCCAGCTTTCTCCGCATGCATTGCGTCCTCAAGTCAACAGCAAGTCCTCCGGTCGGCGAAAAGTACTCCAATCAACATCAAGTTCTCCTCTCCAGATCCCCCTACATGCAAGAAGATATAAATCGTAGACTAGAATGCGCAGAACGCTCCTCTCTAGCCTCCAAGAAGCAACTGAAGTCTCCAGAGTGCACAAAGCACAACTCTGTCTGCTATTTAAGAAGAATACTAAGCTCCGCGAGCAGTGACTTGCCACCCTCGAAGCCCTTCTCTCTCTCTCCCAACAATTGTAAAGAGATACGACCTGTCTCCCTCGAGTTCTCAAAAAAATCTTTGTAACAACACAAGAAGAGTGAGGAAGCTTGGTCAGCACAACTCCGATCAAGTGATTTTTAACCTTTTTCCAGGATTTTTCAAGTTACAAAAAATGTTTTGCTACTGCTGCGCTCTTTCATTCTACATTGACTATTTGCACGCACAACCACTGCAGAGCAAAGACGGTCTAATCTAGGACAGTATTCCGGGAGCCTGGAGTCGACCTATGTTAAGAAATAAAGTGGAAGAGATTGATGAACACCCAAATAGAGGCTCAGATGTTTTCATTCACCACAAAACACAACCACATACAGAAGAACAAAGAATCCTATTCATCACAGAAACTTTGAGTTTTTTCGACTTGGCTTCTGCAGGAATAAAAGAGGGCTTTATATATCTTAGCCCGATACATTAGAAAGGAAAGAAATAACAAGGAAATAAAGAGACCCAAGGCAGATAAGGTATAGGCACACAACAACTTGCATAAAAGAAAACTAAATTAGCCATCATTGCTTTTGCAGGGAAGACAGTCATCGGGAACACGCGCTGCCTGCATCCTGCTCTCAGCATTTGATTCTTCTTCTAGGTTATCCAGGGGATTGATGCTAATGTCGCTATTTGGATTATGTTTTAACACCCCTCCCCATAATTCAAACTGCATTTTACTTTCATTTTCTTCCTTAGATCATTGAATGATGGTGCTGATAGAGGTTTAGTTAGCAAATCTGCAATCTGCTTTTCAGATTTGCAGTGTTTGAGCTTGATTTCATGCTGGCTAACTAGGTCTCTGGTGAAGTGTAGCTTGATTTTAAGATTCTTAGACTTGTTATGGAAGACGAGGTTTTTTTGCTCGGGCAATGGCACATATGTTATTAACCACGATGATAGTTGGGTCTTCTTCTTCTTTTAACATCTCTCCTATTAATCTCTTTATCCAGATTGCTTCTCTGGTAGCTTCACTCAGGGCAATATACTCTGCCTCAGTAGAAGAGAGGGTAATGATTTTTTGCTTCCTGGTGCTCCATGAGACTGGATTGGGCCCAATGACGAAGATGAAACCTGTTATGCCTCTCGTGTCATCTGAGCAGCCGACCCAGTCACTGTTTGAGTAACCTCTCAATTTATTTTCTTTTCCCTTTTCATATATCAAGACCATAGATCTTGAGCCATTGATATATCAGAGAATTCTTTTGGATGCATTCATATGTTTTATACTTGGTGAATGCATGAAGCGAGATACAATGTTGATGGCAAATTCAATGTCAGGTCTGGAATTAGTTAGGTACAGTAATGACCCAACTAAGCTTATATAATGTTAAGGACTAGTTTTCTCTTCTCCTTGTATTTGCGGAGCTTCTCCCCTGTGATAATGGGGGTAGATGATAGCTTAGAGCATTCTATGCCAAACTTACACAGAATGTCCTCAACATACTTGCTTTGGGTAAAATGTAGGTGACATTGGGGGTTTGAGTAATCTACAATTCAAGGAAGTATCGTGTAAGCCCCAGGTCTGTCATTTCGAACTTAGTTTTTATGTATTCACGAAATATATTTATGCTGGCTATGTTGGACCCGATAATTAGCAAATCTTCTACATAGAGACACATGATTAACACTTCTCATTCTCCTTCTTTCTTGACATACATCCCTAGCTCACTGATAGTTTTCTAGAAACCCATTTGAAGGAGATTGGAGTCCATCTTTGAGTTCCATGCTTGGGGGGGGGCGCCAGGTTCCACTTCGGTATGAGGGGGGAAAAAGGGGGGAGGGGGGAGGGAAGAGAAAGAAAAAAAAGGGGAGGAGAAGAAAGGGGGGGAGGGAGGGGAGGGATTAAGAAAGAAAGAAGAGGGAAAGAAAAAAAAGGAAGGGAGGGACAAGTAGCCAATGTTATAAACAATGCCTCTCTCTCGCTTGTGCATAGCTGTCTTAATCAAAACCTATTGATACACGCATCCCCAT
This sequence comes from Platanthera zijinensis, assembly GCA_039513925.1. Classification (NCBI taxonomy): domain Eukaryota; kingdom Viridiplantae; phylum Streptophyta; class Magnoliopsida; order Asparagales; family Orchidaceae; genus Platanthera; species Platanthera zijinensis. Next base: position 246,490,792 of record CM077079.1, on the reverse strand, counting down.
AATTATACTATTTGCTGACCGAAAAATATTGAGATTTTCTAACGATCACGCTCTGATTTGCTTTCAATCATTTCATAATTTTTATAATTCTGAGCATCACGAACTACATTTTCTAAAATATTTCAAAGTCTTTTGCTATTAGAATTACATAAAGATATAAAGTGAAACACTTCCAAAAGAAATTATCTAGTTCCAATATAATTTGAAGTTGATCAATTTTGCTCACTCAACAATAAAATGTGCACAAGTGATCATAAAAAAAGAGAAAATAATAAGAAGCAAGTTGAACGGCTCAACAAGCAAGCTGTGTGGTAGGCCTGCAAACGAGCCGAGCTCGAGTCGAGCTCATCAAAATGAGCCGGCTCAAGCTCGAGCTTATTTTTTGAGCTCGAGTTCGACGAGCTTGTTTTAATAGGCTCGAGCTCGAGCTCATCTGGGCCTGTCTGGCTCGACTCGAGCTCGGCGAGCTCGGCTCGAGCTCAACAAACTCAGCTCGTATTGAAGCATTGACTAATTTTTTATAAATTTTCTTCCCGCCACATCAAGTCCTAGTTCTAAGTTGCTCAATTAATGAAATGGATAATTGCAACTAGTGTTGGATTGTTGCTAAGTAGTAAGAACAGAGTAAAACATGTAAAAATGAGGCAGATAATGAACTCTATTACAAAAAATATAAGCTTTCAAACTAGAAAAACTGTTAAGGCAGAGAACATCAGATCACGAAGCACGCAAGAACTCCAATCATTTCAGCAAGCATTTTCTTAAAGAATCAAAAAGAATATAAATTATGAGTTGAAACTATACTTATCAACAACATGAGTTCCATGAAAGATTAATGAGCAACTTATCAACAGTCATCCTGTAGTGATCAATTATTGCATATGATTATAAATTAACATAAACCTGATTCCTGGATGAATTGTAAAGATGAAAGATTTAGATTCACACATTTTCAACTACTGAAGTTGTTTAAAACTATTGAAGCTGTTTAAAATGATTAGCTTATTAAAGCTCTATTTGAGACAGAGATGTTGTTAGACAACTCCATAAGCAAACCTGAGACTCGGATCTTTGTTAAGGAAGGAAAAAGCAGTCCAACAAACATTTAGATTTACATATAACAGTATCACTCCAACAAATACATAACAGTCCAGCAAGCATATAAATTAAAGCATATAACAGCAACAGTCCAGCATATAAATCGAAGATGCATGACGTCGTCAACTGGAAGAAGTACTTGCACCGCTACATATGTCATTTTTATTTCAATTTTATATATTAATATAGTAATAAGAGGGTGGGAGATAGCCCAATCCACTCGATACATACCAACAGAGATATCATCTCTAATTAAACTTAATACATGAAAAAAAATCTATAATGAACAAAAATAGAGAACAAGATTCACAATCGGAGAGTCACATGAAATCCTAATCATCTGCTGCGTTATCATATGTGCCGAAAATAATGTCGTCATCCGGCTTATCCACCATCAGCTGCTTCTTCTTTACTCCTGGAAGAAGATCAACATGGATTAGTTGAAAATGTCGAAAGATTAATGAGTTACAATACCAAAAATATAAGAACCTGATTATATTTTTATATACATACACATATAAACTAACACAATAACCTTGGGAGTCAATTGACTGTTTTTAATGTTGCTGTTTTATTAAACAAATTGTTGGGGTTATCCTCTCTCAACAATCTCACATTCCCCCATTTTATATTAGAGGGTTATGAGTATGTTTGGCACGATGTCGACGGTCATAAACACAGATTATGAATGGAGAACAATCAACTTCAACAAAGGAACTCCATACAGTTTTATTCATAGTCATGTCAAAACATATATCCTTTGACGATTGCATTTTTTCCAAATTCATCGGGCGAAGATTATATTTAAGGAATGTAAAATCACATTCATATACACACATTACAAATATCTCCTCACAGACAGCTAGAAATAGTGTAGAGTACTCTTATTTAAGTTCACTGTGCCGTTAATATTGTTTAGGTTTATTTAAAACGGCAAACGGTTCACGGATGGCATTGTGAGTTTGGAGAAGAAATCTGGAACTCAGCGGTCAAGCGGTGCGACGCCGCCATTCTCGCCTCCTCCCGGTGCGACGCCGGACCGACTTCCTACGCCTCTTTAATGCAAATCTGTTTGAGCTTCAATTCTGAAGAGAAATTAACAAGCTCCATATCAAGTATATGTATTTCCTAAGTTTATACACTATAACCAAACATCTGTTAGGCATCTGTTAGGCTCCAAATATCAAGTATAAGTATTTCCATATCAACTATAACCAAACAAATTAAAATTCAAGCATCTGTTAGGCATTAGGTGCTTTAATATACACTCATAATTAGAGCCTAAAAACTATCTACCAGTCAACACAAATAGACGAAGAATGACATGTCAAGAGTTAAGTTTAAACGTAAATAAGAACGTGCTTGAGAAATCTATGACGCGCCACTAAGTAATCAAGACACATTGGATCGAAGTGAGAACTGTTAATAATAAGTGCTTGTGAAGTAGAGAACTTAACAATAGAATACTATTATTTTCAAATCAGCCGCGATAAGCCGCGCAAAACGCATCCCAAGTAAAATAATTGAATATATTGTGAGAGAAAATCTTAATATTCAACTCGAACAATTAGTTGCAAAGACTTAGCCATGGAGCTGTCCTGCAAGCTTTACCTTGTGAATTATGTTGTAGTCAAACACCTTTTCATTCCAATCTTTTACAACCATCTACTTCTTTGTTCATGTTGTTCTGAAAATCTACAGGAAATGAGAATGCAAAGCTCACATGTCGTTATGTATATCCATTTTAATTTATCATCCCATTAGCATTTGTCTTTGAAAGATCCGTTAAATGCTAAAATTTCCTTTGCTGCAAGATAAAACTGAATTTATTTGTGTAAAAGCTCACATGTCGTTCTGTAAAAAACATGTATATTTCAAGCACAAATCTGAATTTATTTGTGTTTTGGGTAGTAGACATTAACACAACCAAATAAACTCAACATAGATAAAATCTTCCACATGATTTTAGCTTTTGCAACATAATCATCCGGGAAAGCAAGAAAATATGCAAGATTAGTTATAAATTGCTCAATGCAGTGATGGATATTGTGATAAACAGGAGATAGTATACATTGTGATGTAATTGAAAGAAAATAACTATCAAAATTAAGAATGATAAAATTATATTGAGATATACGTCTACCTGTTGATTAAGCAGAGCTCACTTATTTTGCCTAAAACACCAATTGCAGAGAAATCAATGCTCACAAATTTTGCTTAAAACACCAAATTGCAGGGGAATCAAAGCTCACAAATTTTTCCTAAAACACCAATTGCAAGGAAATCATAGTGTAATCTTTAGAGAAATTAACTAGTAAAATAGATTTAGGAAAAAATGAGTGTAGTTTGGTGACCTGAAGTAATCTGAGGTGGGTCCGAGAAAGGGTCGACACTATGTACTGCGGTGGTGTTTTTGTCCAAACTCACGGGAGCAAAAACGACGCGCCAAATGGAGCAAGTCTTCATCAAGGAGCATATGAAAGTAAAAATTTTTACAAATATTGATAATTATTTGCAAATCATTTATGCACTCTCGCATATGAACCTAATACTTGCAGAAGCCGGTGAAACATGATGAAATACCATTGCATGTACCTACAATTTTAACTAAATTTTTGCAATGCAGAAAATTTCACTCAAGGCTTGCAGAAAAAAATCCTTTAGAATAGCCAAAATCATCATGGTCATATGTCCATTTATGCACTCTTCGCTGTCTTTACCTTCCAACTCGAGATTAGAAACTGAAATACCAATGCGTTTTGAAGGAAGTCCATCACTGCGAGATGAGAATGATTAAGCCCCCCCCCATGACCGGTATAGTCTTGAGTTGAGAGCATGACACAATTTGAGTTGACATCATCAATCACTTCCAGAATAACACTGTTTCTCCTTGTAAAGGCAATACTTTTATCAATAGATTTTGAGCTGTGTAAGAGCAAACTTTGCAGATTTAACTCCTCTAGAAACAGGCATAAAATCAGCATCCAAATTGTCCAATGGGTCAATTTCAACAACACGATATGATAATTAAGGTCTGATTCATGCAGTCGTAACCACTTGACCGGTGAAAATAAGTCCCCGCACCAGCTGATCTTTCCACAAGTGTCCGCTGCTATTGTTACTGTTCATTAGGACATTATTTAATCATAGTCAAATGACAAAAAATGAGTTTTTTTTTCATTTAGTGTCTATAATAATTTTCTAGTATCAATAATCATATTTCATGACTAGATCACCTAATATTATATCATATGAAGTGCACAATTTTTAAAGTACCTTAAACTTATTCTGGATGAGGATTCTTGAGACATAGCAGGTGTCACCTAGAATCATATGCAGTGCTGCTGTTAATTGTGAGACATGGTAGGTTATCCTAAACATTGATCGTGAGTGGCGACATTGGTCATGGGTGGCAACAATGGTTGTGGGTGGTCACATTGGTCGTGGGCGACGACATTGGAATTTGAAAGATCTTAGTGGGATGCAAAATGAAAAAACTAAAGAGAAAAAGCGGGAGGTGCGGGAGATGAATGGCGAGAGGGCGCACGATGGGCTGTTGCTGGGGCGTCGGAGGCTTCCGTCGAGCTGGGAGAGAAAAAGCAGGAGGTGTGGGAAAGGGAAGATGTCGTGCCGGAGATGAATGGCGAGAGGGAAGATGTCGTGGCTTCAGGCTTCCATTAGGGAGTGAGGAGATCGGGCGGGGAGCTAGGGTGGCGTCATTCGGTGCGGGGGAAGAGGAGAGAATCGGGAAAGGCTGGACGTAATTGCTCCAGTACTTGTGTTCTTTGAAAAACAAAGTTAGAGAAAGCGCTCAAACAAACAAATCCTAAACTAGTAATTATTAAAAAAAACTAAGAAGGCTTCAAAGGAAAAGTGTAAAATAGAGGCTCAGATCATCTCCAAACTAGTCCAAGAAGAGGTGAAATGGAGAGAGCGAATAAACACTCATCTTCCAACCACCTTCCAGTGCTAATGATAGTTGCAGGGGTTGCCTGAGAAGCCTTCTCCACAGGCCATCCTCAATGCCCTCAACATTCAAGGAAAAAAAACATCATTAGTCCATGTCAGCTCCATGATTCCTCATCGCCTCTAATTGATGCAAATAAAATCTCATTAAGCATGCCAACAATTGCAAGTGAAACTCTAACAAAATAGATTTGCAGTTGAACACATCTTTAGATCCCCCTCCCAATATTCTAGCATTTTATCTTGCTTGCACACCCACCATGGATGCACGGGTTGCCTAAGGAGACTCTCAAGGCCATCCTACGTGCATTGTCTCTTTCAAGGAAGAAATCCATTCAAGGTAAGCATTCTGAAAGCAAAGAACAAGAGCAAGGAAGAAGAATAAGAACACATTAGATGCCTAACACAATAATGTTAAACATATGTTCTATGACGGTGGCATTTTTATCCAAAATCACTAGAGCAAAATCGCAGCGTCAAATGAAGCCTAAGTGGAGAACTTGGGGCTCAGATCATTTCTAAACTAGTTAAAGAGAAAGATAAGGGGGCAGAGAAGACTCTCCAGGCCATCCTCTGCGCATGATCAAATTATTGGGAGCTGAGGAAACACTGATATGGGGGATCAACTTTTGCCTGAGAAGCCTCGCCACAAGCAATACTTCTCTCCCATCAATGATTCGTCATCGCCCCAAATAATTCGATACCCTATATCACCAATAATTTGATCCCATATATCAGTGTTTCCTCAGCTCCCCCCAAAAAATATGCATATATAGATATAGAAAGAGAGAGAGAAAGAGTAGAGTTTTATCCTTCGATCTTATCTTGGAACCCTAATACAAAAGCACGGGTTGCCTGAAAATCCTTCTCTCCAGCCCATCCTCAATGCATTGGCCCTTTCAAGGAAGAAATCCATCAATGGTAACAAGCAGCAGTCACAAAAAATTCAGCGAAGGAGAGGAGGAAGAAGGAAGAGGTATGAGGCGCGCCAGAAACTATAGCCGGCGGCTGTGAGAGGGAGGAGGCATCGAGCATGAGAGGGAGATGGGAGGATGCGAGGTTGAGTACGAGAGGGTGACGACAGAGTACGGGATTTCCGCTTAGGGTTGGGCGAGCAGAGGGGAAAGCCTCTGGAGAGCAGAGAAGAAAAGCCTCCAGCGAGCGATTTCTCACCCGTCTCTATCTCCCACGAAATATTTGCAGGAAGGAATAGGTGTCGAGGGATTTGTCGGCCTGGAGACGCGTGAAATACGAATACTGCCGGGGGTAAATTAGGGAAGTGGTATTTTCAGTCCGATTCAGTCGTACCAAAGTGAGGCCCGACCGGGGGGTGCATGCTTTGTTTAATATGAGAAACTGATAGTTTTACTTTCAAGACTACCTAAACACCTAGAGGGGGGGGGGAGTGAATAGGTTCTAATTCTTGTTTTAACTTAAGGCAGAATATAACTACAGTTCTTTATATAAATCAGATATTTCTTATAGCTAACACAGCACAACAATCACAAACATACACACATAACAGATTGCACACAGATTTATAGTGGTTCCCCAAGGTTTGGGTACATCCACTTTCCCCCTTCACCTATCTAGCAGTGTGCTAGATTCGGCCTAACTTCCTCCTTTATCTCAGATCCTCAGATCCTACAACTCAGAACCCTGAAAGGTTCCTACAACTCAGAATCCTATAAGGTTCCTACAGCTCAGGCTAACAAGCCCTACCTCAGCCTTGCCACAAGGTCTACAACTTAGAGAATACCTTCTCCTACAACTCAGGCATAAAACAGCCCTACCACTCAGAGAATAAATCTCCTACACTCAGCCTTTATAAAATAGGCTTACAACTCAGATCTATGAATAGATCCTACATAATTTGATAAGGAATTTTGTAATATCTTACCCCTGTTGAGAGAGAAGGGATAAGAACTTTCTTGATCAGCTTCTTGAAGAGGCTGATGGCTGAAATCAACTTGATCTTAGCTTTCTTCAAAGCTTCTTGAATCTGAACTTAGTTGGATTGATTTCCTTTGAATATAACTGACTGACAGCTTCCTTCTTAGACTCCAGAAATAAATCTGAATCTCCTTAACCGATTAGTTCAGCATCTGCTTCTTAAGAGACCTGTGATTGTCTCCTCCTTGTCTTCAAATAGCTGGACCTCTCTTTATCCAAACCTCCTGAAGATACTTCTGAATTCTAGATTGAATTCAACTTAGACTGAATCTGAGTGGATGATCACTTCAGAATGTCTTCTTAGATCTTCTTACGAAGATCTTCTTCTATGCCTTGCACTTTCATGATCAGAGACCTTTGCCACAATAGTTTTGTTTTTGTGTCAATAATGAATCATTCATTAACTATTATTTCCTTCTTCTGAATCCATCTATATATAGACTTCATCCATGGTAACCGGCTGATCCGGTTTCTAACTAACTTCTGACAAGTCTGATAGTTTCAGTAAACCTGTTGTAACTCACAGCTGTCAAGTCATTAAATAGATCTTTAGCTTTTGTCTTTGTCAGCAAAGCGTCGAGTCTGTCTATCATAAAGTGTCGAGACCATCTGTCAATATGTGTCGAGACCATCTGTCAATATGTGTCGACACAAGTAACTTAAGTGTCGACACAGACTTTGGTGGTGTCGACATATCTGCCTTGATGTCGACACAGCTTCTTGATTCTGCAACTTGAGAATGTGTCGACACTGATTATTTGTGTCGACACAAACACTTCACCATTCATCAACAATCAACTTGGTCTAGACTCAGCTATGTGTCGACACAAGTACTGTGTGTCAACACAGTTGATGTAGATTCAGAACATAGCGTGTGTCGACACTGCCTCTAGGTGTCGACACAGTTGTTGTCGACTCTGTCTCTGTGTGTCGACACAGCCTCCCGGTATCGACACAGTTGATGTCGACTGACTATTTTTGTGTGTCGACACTGCCTCCCAGTGTCGACAAAAATTCACTGAGGTGTCGACACAGCCATTTCCAAGTGTCGACACAATCTTACTGAAGTGTCGACACAGCTTCCTCAGGTGTCGACATATGGACTTAGAAATTTTTCCTTACTTTTTAGCACATTCTTAACCTGCATATATAAACTTAAAATGACATCAAATATACCTTGATGTATATCATTGAGCTAAGTTTGACTTGTCCAAATCAGGTACACATTTTCCAATGTACCCAACAATCTCCCCCTATTTGGAGAAGTCATAACCCTTTAGCTAATGATATACACTACTTGGAAAATAAACAAGATGTTGTACATAAGCATTATATTACAGGGTACTTAATAAACATAACATATATCATAGATACATCACAGAATAAAGATGTAAAAGTAAATGATCACAGAACAATGTTTTGTATATCAACTCAAAAATGTTTGTTACAAAATGTTTACATTGATTTTTCTAACAAACAAACAATTACATAGTTCTTGGACAAAAACTAGTAAAACTTAGGCTAAGGATGGGCTGGCTCCTTAATGACTATCCCTTTGCCTGATTGAATCTGAGCCTGCAAAATAGGTTCTTTATCTTCCATGAGCTTCTTGCCTTTCAAATCAGTCTTTTTCTGTGCCTCATCCTTGATCTTTTGCCTTTCAAAATAATGATAAGGCTTGGGGAAATACTTGCTAGGCTCCTGAGCATCAGGAGGTAGCTTCCCCATCTTAGTTTTTCTCCTGTATTGAAGTATGGCCTCCTGCCTGGCTTTATATTTTTGCCATTCTTGCTCATTGTACCATTTACCCCTTTTAGGTACTTGATCTTTGACAGCTTTCAAGGCAGTTAAAATGATATTCCTTGATGTGGGGCTCCACTGCTCAAAGTCTGGCTTTAATTCTGCTTGCTCTCTAAATCTTTTCTTTGATAATAGAGCATCTTGCTGAGCTTTCAGACCAGCTTCTGGCATATCAACCTTTTCAATAATAACCTTTGTAACTGATAGAGGAGGGTTGTACATAGACTCAACTTGTTGATGTATCATGTCAATATTTGTAGGAGGGTAAATGACTTGGGCAACCTCAGGTTGATCACCTTCAAGTAGAATTGGTTGCACCCCTGACTCAGCCATATTATCATCATCACACAAGGGTGGATATCCAAGAGTGGCTCTTATACTGTTGGTTACCTATTTGGCATGATCAGAGCCAGCATAGACTAACACTCTCTCCCCCTTTATGACTTCTCTGGTCATATGATCTCTTAAGTCCTCTATCTAAAATCTTATTTGCTCATCCAGGTAATTGATTCCATCTTTAAAGAATGGCTTTAACTTTTGAAGCTTTTCACTAATTAACTTCTCAGAGGATGTGATTGCAGATTTAATTGAATCTAGGGCAGCTTGTAGCTTCTTATCATAGTCTTCCAAATCTTTAGCCCTTGCAACAGTCATTCCTGTAACTATAGTTGTTAACTCAGTGACTATGACATTGTGAGATTCTGTCAGATTGTCATTCATTCTTATTTGATTTTCAAGGATATAGCCTTATTTGACAGCCATCTCATCCACTTGCTTCTTTATTTCTGCCTGTTGCTTTGCAAGAAATACCACATCATTGCCTCCCTTATGGAAGCAATCTGTCATCTCTCTTTTATTCTGATTAACTTCAAATCTTATAGATTTTATATCTTGTGCCAGATCAAATTGAAGAGCCTTTTGGCTTTCATCCACATACTTTTCAAGAAGCAATCTCTGCTCATCCATTTTGACTTATAAGTCCACCAAAAGTTTGTTGTAATCAATTGCAGGTGCTGGTTGGGAAGAAGTAGCTTGTAAAGCCTGCTTATTGCTTTGACTTCTTCTCTTAAAGACTAGTAATTTTCTCTTCTTTGCCTCTCTGATTTCTTCATGCTCAGACTCTGAAGAACTTTTAATGGTAACTCTTTCTTGAGGAGTGGAAGAAATTTCTTTCTCAGCTACTTATTGCTCTTCCTCTATATCAACCTGCTCCCCCTCAAATCTTAGGGTCTCCATTTTATCTGTTTCTCCTCCAATATCAGGAAACAACTCTTCAAGAGTAAATTCTTGTTGTGTGAGAGCAGGAGATTGTACTATCTCAGCAGCAACAGCAATAATCCAGGAAATATCATGATCAGTTTGAGGAACAATGTCCTCTGAGAAATTGATTCTTTCTTCCTCTTGTACCTGTTCAGACTCTGGCTCCCCCTGCAAATGTGTATTCTCAGCATTGTCCTGGACTTGTATACTTTCTATCTCCCCCTGCACTTGTGCAATAACTGACTCCCCCTACACCTGTGCAGATATAGTATCTTCCTGGGCTTGTGCATCTTCATGACCATGCTCTTGCCTGTCCATATCAGGCATTTCTTTAGAAAGAACTCTATCCCACCTGGAGAATAACCTTATGTCCATTCTCCTCATGTGGTTTATCTTTGATCCAGGAATCTGTTGCATTATCTCTGGAATTATTCCAGCCAGGTACAGACTCATGATCCTAGCCAAGTTTTGCTTCTTGATTCCTTCTTTAATTTTATCAAACAGTACTGCAGACCAATTTGTTTGAATCTTAAATATCACCCTAGTCATCAGGCTGAACATATTGACTGATATCCTATCATGGCCACTTGGTTTGCATAAGATCACTTTTCCTATAATTTCAGACAGGAATTTCCCCTGATGATTCATGCCCTTCCTGTTGATGGAAGATCCTATTTTTATGGTTGGATCCAATCCACACCATTGAAGCGCCTCCCTGGTCCTTGAGGCTGGCACCTCTTCCTCATCTTGTATTCTAGGAAGATGGAGAATCTTGCTCAACCTCTTTTGAGACAACTTGACTCTTTCTCCATATACAGAGGATTTGATCTTCAATCCTGTTGAGTTCATTGATGCAGCCGTGTAGAACTCGAATACTTCTTTCTTCCATATCTTTGAAGGTTCAGAGACAAGATATTCTAATCCGTTTTCTTCAAGAAGTGAAATGACCTGTTTGATCTCTGAGTCGGCATCGTCGAATGCACGCCTAACCAACTCATATCCTTCATTGACGTTATCTTCAACCTTGGGCGCCATTGGAATGAAGAGAAAGCTTGATTGGAGAGGAGAGAGATTGTCAACACAAGGTTTTTGTCTCGAAACCCTGGTGAGCGTGTCGATAGAATAAGTTCTTGACCTATTTATTCCCTTCTAATCAAAGAAGATCAAAAGTCGGGCAAAAACTGTCTAAAAAGTGTCGACACTGTTAAAAAGTGTCGACACACACTTCTATTATCTCGACCATGGCGCTGACTACTATGTGTCGACACCAATTGATGATATGTCGATACAGGAGATACTTAGTAGTTCATCAGAAATTCTGTGTCGACTCTTATTACAAGTGTCGACACAAAATCTGTAAGTGTCGACACCATTACTCTGGTTGTGTCGACACTACATTTCTGGATGAGTCGACTCTTTGTCCCTTAGGTGTCGACATATTTACTCTGTGTCGACACAATTTTCCTGAATTGTCGACATAACTTTTCTGTGTCGACACTTTATTACTGAATGTGTCGACACAATTTTACTTAGCCAATTTTTGGTAAACTAACCTATAGTCAGCATTCCTAATTCAATTTTAAATCTATTGAATTTAGTTTCATCCAGAGGCTTAGTAAACACATCTGCAATTTGGTAATCAGTTTTAACAAATTCTAATGAGATGTCTTCTTTTTCTACATGTTCTCTAAGAAAATGGTATTTTATCTCTATATGCTTAGTCCTACTTTGTGAAACAGGATTGTTTGCAATAGAAATAGCACTTTTAGAATCACACAATAAAGGTGTTCTACTTACTTGAATACCATAGTCCCTTAGCTGATGTTGAATCCACAACAGCTGTGCACAGATAACTCCTGCTGCCATATATTCATACTTAGCTGTGGATATTGCCACACTAGTCTGCTTCTTACTGCTCCAAGATATCAATCTTCCTCCCAGGAATTGGCATGTACCTGTAGTACTTTTTCTATCTTCTCTACAACCTACAAAATCTGCATCTGAATAACCTGTTAGTAGAAAATCTCCATTCCTAGGGTACCAAAGGCCTAGATTAGGTGTGCCCTTTAGATATCCCAAAATCCTCTTGGCTATAGTATAATGTGATTCTTTAGGGCATGCTTGGTACCTAGCACAGACAAATGTTGCATACATAATGTCTGGTCTACTAGTAGTGTGATATAGTAGAGAGCCAATTATTCCTCTATACAAATACTCATCTACAAGTTTACCTGCATCATCTTTGCATATAAGCATACTTGTTCCCATAGGGGTTCTCATGGTGGAGGATGATTCCATACCATACTTCTTAATTAACTCCTTGGTGAACTTAGACTTTGATATGGACAAGCCATCTTCAGTCTATCTTACTTGGAGTCCCAAGAAAGAACTTAAGTTCCCCTATACTGCTCATTTCAAACTTCCCTTGCATAAGTTTGGCAAACTTCTTGCAAAGGTTGTTCTCTGTAGAACCAAAAATTATGTCATCTACATAGATCTGAATAAAGATTATCTTCCCTTTAGATTCCCTTAGGAATAGAGTTTTGTCTATTTTACCTCTTGAGAATTTGTTCTCAATAAAGAAAGTAGACAGGGTTTCATACCAAGCCCTTGGGGCTTGCTTTAACCCATACAATGCTTTCCTAAGTCTATAGACATAACTAGGTTTATGAGAATCTACAAAACTTGATGGCTGCTCTACATAGACTTCTTCTTTTAGATCACCATTCAGGAATGCTGATTTCACATCCATTTGGTATACTTTGAAGCCTTGATATGCTGCATAGGCAAGGAACATTCTGATTGCTTCCAGTCTTGCTACTGGGGCAAATGTTTGATCAAAGTCTATTCCCTCTTCCTGTCTGTATCCTTTTGCAACCAATCTTGCTTTGTTCTTCACAATAACTCCATTCTCATCTAACTTGTTCCTAAAAATCCACTTTGTACCAATGATGTTATGGTCTTTTGGTTTAGGAACCAACTCCCAGACCTTACATCTTCTAAACTGATTAAGCTCCTCTTGCATAGCATTAATCTAGTGTTGGTCTTGGATAGCTTCTTCAAATTTCTTTGGCTCCAGTTTAGATAGAAAACTTGAGTGCAGTACTGTATTCAGATTTCTACTTTTGGTTTGCACTCCATGTCTTGGATCACCAATTATCTGATTTGCTGGATGATCCTTTAGATGTCTTACAGCTGGAGGTAAAATTCCTTCTGGATGAACACCTCCAGTTTCTTCATTATGCTGCACCTCTTGGTTGTCATCAGCTTCTAGAGAGTCTTGTACTCCCCCTGGACAGTAGCCATCATTTTCTAATCCTTCATCTGCAGTTGTGCCTTCTGTAATGGAAAGCTTGTCCATTCTATTACTTATACCTGTTGGACTGCATGAACTACAAGACAACTCACTGTTGATTAATCTTGTTTCATCAAATACAACATGTACAGATTCTTCTAAAACCTGAGTAATCAAGTTATAGACCCTATAAGCCTTACTATTGTTGTTGTACCCAACAAATATCCCATCTTGGGATTTGGCAGCAAACTTAGTTAAATAAGACTTGCCATTGTTAAGGATATAACACTTGCAACCAAAGATCCTAAAATAGGATAAATGTTGTTTTCTACCTTTCATAATCTCATAGGGAGTCTTTTTGTGGCACTTAGTGATAGAAGCTCTGTTGAGTACATGACATGCAGTGTTTACTGCCTCAGCCCAAAAATATTCTGGGAGAGAAGTGTCACTCAATAGAGTTCTACCAGCCTCAATTAATGTCCTATTCTTTCTTTCAGCAATACCATTTTGCTGTGGTGTTCTAGGTGAGGAGAATTCTTGGAAAATTCTAAATTCTTCACATAATCTTGTCATACTTTCAGATTAAAATTCAGTGCCATGGTCACTTCTGATTTTGACCACTGTACTGTTCAGTTCATTCTGAATTTGTTTGACAAAACTATGTAAAACACTTGGGGTTTCAGATTTCTGTTTCAAAAAGAACAGCCAAGAATATCTAGAATAGTCATCTACAACCACAAAAGTGTAGACCTTCCTACCTAGACTATGAACTGGCATAGGACCAAATAAATCCATATGCAGTAGGTATAGACACCTGACTGAATCCTTGTTTTCAAGGCTATGAAAGGATGATTTTATCTGCTTGCCCTTTTGACAAGCTGAACATATCCCATCCTTTATACACTTAACCTGAGGACCATTCCTCACTAACTCTTTGCTAAAGAGTTCGCCAATTTTTTGTAGTTAAGATGAGCTAGCCTCTTGTGCCATTTGACACAATGAGATGCTTTCTCATCAGCTATAAGACAAATAGGAGAACCTTTGTTCTCACACCCAAAATCAAGACAATAAACATTTCTCTTTCTATATCCTGTCAAAATGATCTTTTGATCACTTGACCTTTTGATATGGCATCCATTTTTAACAAATGAAATGTCATATCCTAGATCACTCAGCTGACTTATGCTTATCAGGTTATGTTTTAAACCTTTTACATAAGTCACTTGAGTGATGGTAATTTGGTTTGAAGAAATGCTACCAAATCCTTTGATGATTCCTCTTTCAGATCCACCAAAGATTACTTTAGGCCCATCCTTGATAGGTGTGTACTCCTTCAGTAGCCCCTTTGTTCCAGTCATGTGCCTGGAACATCCACTGTCCAAGTACCATATAGGGGCATGACAACTTGGACTTTCCTGCAATACATAATTACTTTCCCTTAGAACCCAAGTAAGTCTTGGGTCCTTGGTTCAAGTTAGCACTATTCATATCAAAACTACCAGCAGCTCTTCTAACTGGTAGAATGTTGTTCTTCCTGACACTTATGTTATGCCAGCAGTCTAAGGCAAAATGGCTTGTCTTGCCACAGCACCAGCATTCATACTTGTTATATCTAGGTCTAGATACATTTTTGACAGAAGAATTTCTGTTCTGTGCTGGTGCTGCTGTAGCTACACCCACTGGTTTCTTATAACTATGGGGTTTATGAACATGGGCTGACTTATTGACATAACCACCCTTGTCATTCAGAACTTCAGTCTTATTATGACCTTGAGTATTCTCAAAGTCATACTTGTTAGAAGGCTCATGCACCTTTCTAAAAACTACAAGGACTTTAAAATTCAATGGCTGAACAGAGGCTTTGCCCTTTCTCTTGAAAAAGGCTGCCCTGGTGTAACCTTTATAGCCTATTCTAGCCTTACCCTTTTGAGCCACAAACTCATCAATTAAGGGTAAGACTGATTTTGGCTTAGAGTAGCTAGCCACCAAATCTTTCTCTACTTGAAGTCTGACTTCCTGACTTTTAATTAGATCATTTTTATATGTGATTGTACCCATCTGAATAACAGATATAGTTTTCAGCTTGGCAACCTCATTCAATTTTTGATCCAATTCTTACTCTAAACCAGATGCAGTCATCTTAAGATCTGCAATCTCCTTAGCCTGAGTTTTGGCTAGGTTTTTGCTTTTCTTAAGTGCCTGCAATAAGTCCCCATATTAATCTATCAACTGATGAATATCTCCTTCAGATTCTGATCCATCCTCATCACTTGATGAAGATGAATCTGACTCTGAACCAGTGCTGTAATCAGAAATTCTAGAATTACTTTGTACCTTACTGGGACCAGGCTGATCCTGGCACTTGTTGTTTTCTGATTCAGCCATCAGTCCCATGCACTGATGGCCTTCTTGTTCATTGATAGAGTCCAGTAATTGCATAAACTCCTCTTCTTCACTAGCTGCAAACAGTCTAATGTATGCTTCAGCTTTAGATTCTAACTCTAAGGAGGATTGATCTGTAAGACTCTTCTTCTTCTTAGTAACAAAGGATTTCTCCTTCATGCCCTTTTGTTGAGTCTTCTTTTTGTCTGTTGACTCCTTCCTCTTTTCTGGACACTCAGCCACCACATGCCCATGCCTATTGCAGCAATAGCAAACAATTTTTGATGTTGTAGCTTTGTTGGGCTTAGACCTGCTCCTTTCCTTTCTTGATGATTTTCTCTTTTGATAGTAGTCATCAACTGGCTGTGATGTGGAGGGCCTTGACTTCCACTGCTTCTTCTTCAAGAACCTCTGAAACTGCCTTATAAAGGCAACAAAATCTGCATCTGAATCACTGCTATCTGAGTTCTGATTGTCTGAATTCTCTGAGATAACTTCAGCAACTACCTTAGGAGGTGATGGAGACATCCTCCTGCTCTTTCTAGTGGCTTCAACCTTGAAGGACACTGACTTTTCTCTATGCTCTCCTTTTGTATTTCTTTCTTCCTCCTTCCTAGCCATTAGTTGCATTTCATATGATAGCAACTTTCCAAATAAGGTTGGAGGAGAAATGTATGCTAGTTTGGCCACTTCTCTAATGCCACAAATCTTAGTATCCCAATCCTTTGTCAAAGATCTTAGGAATTTGTCATTCAGCTCATAAGTACGGAAGACCCTTCCATAGGACATCAGTTCATTCACTATCCTGTAGAATTTCTTGTAGCATTCAGATATGCTATTAGACTTCCCTTGTCTGAAACTCTCATATTCTTGATTGAGCATATACTTTCTGTCTTGTCTAACTTCTTCAGAACCCTCCATGTAGACAATTAAAGTGTCCCACATTTCCTTGAAGGTTTTGCAGTGAATCAAATTTTGGAAAGTAGAGTCATCTATGACACTCATTATGATATTCTGAGCTCTTTTATCCATAGTTGCCAATATAATCTCATCCTTGGTCAGTTCAGAAAAATCTTTAGGAGTTCTTTGATTTGCATCTAGAACAGACACATTCATTGGGATATATAGACCTTCTTTTACTGTGATATATATCCTTGGGTCAGAGGCCTCCATAAACAACCTAACCCTTTCTTTCCAAATTCCAAAAATCTCTTTCCTGCAGATGGGTAATTTCATTGACCCTAAATCCTTGTGATTCTCTCCAGAACCCATTTTCTTGATTCTTGATTCTGCCTTAGGGATCTAACTCAGACTGTTAAGTCCTTCTTTGAGTAACCTCGCTTTGATACCACTTGATAGTTTTACTTTCAAGACTACCTAAACACCTAGAGGGGGGGGGGTGAATAGGTTCTAATTCTTGTTTTAACTTAATGCAGAATATAACTACAGTTCTTTGTATAAATCAGATATTTCTTATAGCTAACACAGCACAGCAATCACAAACATACACACATCACAGATTGTACACAGATTTATAGTGGTTCCCTAAGGTCTGGGTACATCCACTTTCCCCCTTCACCTATCTAGCAGTTTGCTAGATTCAGCCTAACTTCCTCCTTTATCTCAGATCCTCAGATCCTACAACTCAGAACCTTGAAAGGTTCCTACAACTCAGAACTCTATAAGGTTCCTACAGCTCAGGCTAACAAGCCCTACCTCAGCCTTGCCACAAGGCCTACAACTCAGAGAATACCTTCTCCTACAACTCAGGCATAAACAGCCCTACCACTCAGAGAATAAATCTCCTACACTCAGCCTTTATAAAATAGGCTTACAACTCAGATCTATGAATAGATCCTACAGAATTTGATAAGGAATTTTGTAATCTCTTACCCCTGTTGAGAGAGAAGGGATAAGAATTTTCTTGATCAGCTTCTTGAAGAGGCTGATGGCTGAAATCAACTTGATCTTATCTTTCTTCAAAGCTTCTTGAATCTGAACTTAGTTGGGTTGATTTCCTTTGAATATAACTGACTGGTAGCTTCCTTCTTAGACTCCAGAAATAAATCTGAATCTCCTTGACAGATTAGTTCAGCATCTGCTTCTTGAGAGACCTGTGATTGTCTCCTCCTTGTCTTCAAATAGTTAGGCCTCTCTCTATCCAAACCTCCTGAAGATACTTCTGAATTCTAGATTGAATTCAACTTAGACTGAATCTTAGTGGATGATCACTTCAGAATGTCTTCTTAGATCTTCTCACGAAGATCTTCTTCTATCCCTTGCACTTTCTTGATCAGAGACCTTTGCCACAATTATTGTGTTTTTGTGTTAATAATGAATCATTCATTAACTATTATTTCCTTCTTCTGAATCCATCTATATATAGACTTCATCCATGGTAACCGGCTGATCCGATTTCTAACTAACTTCTGACAAGTCTGACAGCTTCAGTAAACCTGTTGTAACTCACAACTGTCAAGTCATTAAACAGATCTTTAGCCTTTGTCTTTGTCAGCAAAGCGTCGAGTCTGTCTGTCATAAAGTGTCGAGACCATCTGTCAATATGTATCGAGACCATCTGTCAATATGTGTCGACACAAGTGACTTAAGTGTCGACACAGACTTTGGTGGTGTCGACATATCTGCCTTGATGTCGACACAGCTTCTTGATTCTGTAACTTGAGAATGTGTCGACACTGATTCATCTTCAATCAACTTGGTCTAAACTCAGCTGTGTGTCGACACAAGTCTTGTGTGTCGACACAGTTGATGTAGATTCAGAACATAGCGTGTGTCGACACTGCCTCCAGGTGTCGACACAGTTGTTGTCGACTCTGCCTCTGTGTGTCGACACAGCCTCCTGGTGTCGACACAGCCTCCTGGTGTTGACACAGTTGATGTCGACTGACTATTTCTGTGTGTCGACACTGCCTCCCGGTGTCGACACAAATTCACTGAGGTGTCGACACAGCCATTTCCAAGTGTCCACACAATCTTACTAAAGTGTCGACACAGCTTCTTCAGGTGTCGACATATGGACTTAGAAATTTTTCCTTGCTTTTTAGCACATTCTTAACCTGCACATATAAACTTAAAATGACATCAAATACACCTTGATGTATATCATTGAGCTAAGTTTGACTTGTCCAAATCAGGTACACATTTTCTAATGTACCCAACAGAAACCTGCCATCTTTCCATTTTATTTCATACCCAGGTTGCAGTTGTTCTTAAAGTTCCATCTGATATATATAGGATACTGATGTTAAGTGGCCAAGGCAAGCAGAACTTTGATTGACTAAAGAGAGTAACTAGAGATATACAACCCCGTGTTCGCCGAGTGGACCCAACGAGGCAAAGCGGAGCCCTTGAAATGGGCCAGGGGATCAAAAGACCTAGGCACGTTGCGCTAAGCCAGCCCGCATCTGCCCAAGATGTGGGCGAGCCGAGGGGCCAGCCCCGCATCAGCCCAGGAGGCGGGCCAGTCGGGGCAGCCAACCCCCATCCACCTAGGAGGCGGGCGAGCCGGGGGGCCAGCCCGCATCCTCCTAATGGGCAGGCGAGCTGGGGAAGCTGGCCCGCATCGAGCCAGGGAAGCTGGCCCGCATCGAGCCAGGGAAGCTGGCCCACATCGAGCCAGGGAAGTTGGCTCGCAACCACGGGTAGACGACCTACCTCTGTCTTGGAGGCGGGCGAGCCGCTGGAACCCGACTCATACTCACCTAAGAGGCAGGCGAGTCACGGGAACCAAGCTGCACTCATCTAGGAGACTGGCGAGCTGGCTCACCCTCGTCCCCGTATGTGCGGTGCTAGTAGCATGTACTTAATTTAATTGGGTCTGCTAGTATCCTCTCCAAAAAGCGGAGTTTCGCTGTTGGCAGACCCACCCTGGGCTGCGTATAGTGAAATTGAAAGGCGAAGGTTGTCACAACCCGCATTTTCTTCAGAAGAACAAGTATTAGAGTATGAGAAAATGCGTGTCGTGATGCCACGTCAGGCAGGGGATAATTGCCGACGCTGAGGCAAACTGAAACTATTACTATAAAAACGTTCATACGTTTAATGGTTGGGAAGCTGCTTATATTTATAAGGGTCGTATCCCTCGGCTCAGTGGTTCATTAGCCCACTTAGAAGAAAGCATAATTTACGCTGCGGAAAATACCTTGGTTCAATTAGATTAACATTCTACATGAGTGCAAACGTCCACGAAGGACATCCCATGGTATGCAAGGTTCTAGATTTAGTATAAGTAAGGAAATACCTTTTACGCTAGTTGTAAAGTACTTTTAAGTTTAAAGACATGAAGTGTATGTCAAGCTATTAGTAAGGTTTAATACTCAAAATAACTAACATGCATCCTAGCATAAAATGTTCCCAAGAGACAAGTAACAACTCCAAATTGGATAACCAAATAACATGGAAGAGTAAACAGTAGTCTGAGAAAAATAACCACCGAAGGGCGCCAACAAACTGACACGAACCCCTCGGTGTACACAAAAGTCTGAGTCAACAAAGCAACTAACAATCTCACCTAAAGTGAGAGAAACACTCCTGCAAAGATATCAACCAAAACGCAGCTCCAGCTAGCTGCTCGGACGGCCGTAACCTGGACTTGAGGCATTCAAAGACAGAATACCTCAGCACAAATGAAACAATGTAAGTGGCAAAAAGAGATAAAAGCTCAAAGTTAATAAAAGATCGACGAACAGGGAAGAATCAATCCTCAGCAAGCAAGCTGTAAAACTCTGCAACAAGTCAGTAAATGAACGAAATTATAGCAAACAAGGCATCAACAAAAGCTGAAGAAAAAATGCACCAAGTGCCGTAAGGAAACAACCCGCTTCGGCTCAACGTGCTGTAGTAAAGCAAGAAATGGCTAACCAGCCAACATCCATCACGAGGATAGGAGTAATAGCCCAAGGATCAATGTAGGAAAATCATTAACACTTAGTGATCCTCATCTCGGAGGAGTGGGTGACTTCAAAGGCATTTAATTTGCTTGTAACGACCTGGCAAGCTAAGTTGCACAGCGTCGCCCGGCCCACTAGCAACCCATGGAGGACCCATGGCGCTCTAGTGGTGTAGCCGGAATCTACAAGACCTGTCACGGAAACCAACACCCACAAAACACCTCACAAAGACCTCGGCATCACTGCGTGCTAGCAAAGCGGTACAACTGACCGTTCCATCCACATTAACTTCTATCAATGTCTCCTTGTCACACTTTCCAAGGATTGGGGTCAACAACCCAAAACTGGCCCCCAAGGACCTCACTCAACGAAAACAAGGAACGGCGGACAATTCCTTCGGAATTCGTCGAGTATCACCATTGATACACGATGGATTCGTCGGGAATTATCGACAAAGCCGAAGGAAGTCGTTGAGTATCGCCGCGATACTCGACGATTTTCCCTAAATTCGTCGAGTATCGCGACAATACTCGACGATTTTGCCTAAATTCGTCGAGTATCGCGACAATACTCGACGATTTTGCCTGGGATTCTCGACGATTTGGCACGACGATTCTCGCCGAATTTACCTTAGCGCTCGACGACTCTACCTTGTCATTGTTGCCGATTTTAACTTAGCGCTAACGTATCTACTGGTGATTCTCGACGATCCTTACTCGACGATTTTGGTTAGCGATTCTCGCCGACTCCAACCCGATACTCGCCGACTCTGCCTGGTGATACTCGCCGATTCTACCTAGTGATACTCGCCGATTCTACCTAGTCAATCTCGCCGAATTTTACTTAGTAATCTTTGGACAGCCAAACCACGGGTAACGAGCATACTCGACGGATTCGTCTCGGAGTGCGGGAAAGATCGCATATCCGCCCTATAGCGTAAACCTACTCAAAACAAAGGGGAGAGAACAAAGATAAAGGGAAGAATCGGAGCAAGCAAGGGAAGAAAATCCACTTGCCTCAAAACCCACGAAGAAGACGTCGCCCGTCCCGACCGCTTCCAGATCCGGCCACAAGGAGCACCGAGCAACGATTCTTGATACTTTTGGGGACGAAATCAAGTCAAAACCCCTAACCCTAACCTTAAAAAGTCAAGGAAACGGACAAATCTTACCTCTACCTCGAAGCCCTTGTCGAGAGCAGCCCGAAAATCCACTCGGTTGGGGAAAATGACCCTTCCTGCTCCGCACACCGCCGGCCGAAAGCCTCGCCGAGTCCGCCGCTTCCCAAATGTCGCGGAAACGAAACTGCCGTCGGGTTCGGGGAAGAAGAAGAGGATGCGGACCGGCCCAAACCCTATCTATCCTATTTATACCCGAATTAAAACATAATATATTATATAATATTAATATATATAATAACACACAATCTTAATACAACGCCCAACACAAACGAACTCGAAAATGCGCGAAACTCGTGCCGTAGGCAAAAACCAACGCTATGAATGCGACGGCGAGGTAGAAATCCCAATCCGATGAGCCAAACTCAAGTAAACACCTACCAAAGCCAAAACACAAGCGGCTCCGCTGAGTCACCAAAGCAGACCCGGCCTGCTAGGAAATCTCGCCAACAGGCTAAGATACAACCCTTCAGAGAACTCAAAGAGCCAAATCATGCTCTAACCACGGCATACGCCAAACACGTGCTAAGGTAACGCTTCTAAGGATATCAAAAAAAACCAGGGGCGTTACAGTCACACCCCCTAAAAGGAAGTTTCGTCCCGAAACTTAGATCACGAAGCAAAAAAAAGACAGAAGAAAAAGCACAACAGGAGAGTTCTAAAACGAGAATACTAACCTTAGAGGACTAGGAAAACAACTGAGGATGCGATCTCCTCATCGCGGATTCCAACTCCCATGTTGCACTTCTAGCATCTTGGTTTCGCCAGAGAACTTTAACCATTGGAATTGTCTTCTTCCTTAGCACACGATCTTGCGTTTCCAGAATACGACAGGTTCCTCGATATACGAGAGATTAGGCTGCAACTGGGCACTGAGTTAAGAACATGGCGATCACTACGAACACACTTTCGTAACTTGCTCACGTGGAAGACGTCGTGAACGCCAGGGAAAGAATTAGGCAAATCCAGTCTATACGCAGAAATCCCGATGCGCTCCTGAATCTGAAAAGGTTCCACATACCTGGGATCAAGCTTACGGTTCCTTCCAAACCTCTTAACACCTGACATCGGAGAGACTTTTAAAAAAATCCATGTCCCCAACTGCAAATTCCAGATCAACTCTGCGCTGATTGGCATACTTCTCGTACCTCTCCTGAGCCAACCTCAGCTTTTCATAAATATGCGTCACCGAAATGCTCATATCTTCCAACGCTTCTGGACCGAGCAAGGTTTTTTCACCAACTTCTTCCCAAAATAAAGGGGTTCGACAACGCCTCTCATATAACGCTTCAAAGGGTGTCATCTGCAAGCTCTCCTTATAGCTGTTATTATACGCGAATTCCATCAATCCGAGGCGCTTATCCCACACTCCACCATGGTCCAGAATATAACATCGAATCATATACTCCAAGATCTGGTTCACTCTCTCTGTCTGTCCATTCGTCTGAGGATGATAAGAAGTAGAGTATCTAAGGTCTGTGCCTCGGGCTCCCTGCAAGCTCTGCCAGAAGCGAGACATGAATCGGGAGTCCCGATCCGACACGATGCTTGTAGGTACACCATGCAGTCTGATAACTTCATCCAGATATAATTCAGCTATCTTTTCCATGGAATAGTCAATCTTAAATGGCACAAAGTGGGCACACTTGGTTAACCTGTCCACGATGACCCACACTGCATCATGACCTCTGGGAGATCTCGGCAAACCGGTTATGAAATCCATGGATAGACTCTCCCATTTCCAACTTGGTATGTACAAAGGCGTTAACTTATCACCCGGCCTTCTATGATCTGCCTTGACACGCTGGCAGGTGTAACATTTAGATACAAACTTTGCAATGTCATTCTTCATACCTGACCACCAAACAATCTACTTTAAATCTCTATACATTTTGGTGGAACAAGGATGATAAGCAACACTGGAACCATGCGCTTCGCTACAAATTCTCGCTCGGATGTCCCCAACAGCGGGAATGCAGTATCTTCCACAGTATCTTAAGGTACGCGTGTCATCGATGGAAAAGTCAGGTAATTCCCCTTTCTCAGTCCTACTGAGAAGGTGCTTCAAATCAGGATCGTCCTTCTGATGTAGCCTAGTGAGAGTAATCCACGAAGGCTCTTCCACCTCTAAGCTACTCGATGAAGCACTATTCCCTACCGTTATGTCCATGAGCAGAAATTCTTCAATAAGGGATTGCACCGAGAGATTAAAGATATGCACGGGCTTCCGGCTTAACGCGTCTTCTACCACATTAGCTTTGCCGGGATGATAGAGGATATCAACTTCGTAGTCCGCAACATACTCTAGCAACCTACACTGGCGCAGATTCAATTCCTTTTGAGTGAAAACATATTTTATACTTTTATGATCCGAATAAACCTTGCACGACACTCCATACAGCAGATGTCTCCACAACTTAAAAGCATAAATGACAGCAGCAAATTCCAGGTCATGCGTAGGGTAGTTCCTCTCATGCACCTTCAATTGCCTCGATCCATACGCAATCACTTTACCGTCTTGTATCAATACGCAACCTAGTCCAACTCGCGAGGCGTCTACATACACAGCATACTCTACTCCTTGCACCGACAATGCCAACACTGGAGCAGAACACAGTCTTTTCTTGAGCTCCTGAAAAGCTTCTTCACAGGCCTCACTCCATACAAAGGCTGTGCTCTTTTACGTAAGCCTGGTCAATGGCGCAGAGAGCACCAAAAATCCTTCCACAAACCTTCTATAGTAACCTGCCAATCCTAGGAAACTCCTTATCTCCTTAGGCGATGAAGGTCTCCTCCAATCCAAGACTGCAATTATCTTTGCAAGATCCACTGAGATACCTTCCTTACTTACAATGTGTCCTAGGAATGACACCTGAGACAACCAGAACTTACACTTGCTAAGCTTCGCATATAGCTTGTGCTTCCTTAGAGTAGACAAGACTAAGCGCAAGTGAAAGGCGTGCTCATCTGCATTTCTGGAATACACCAGTACATCGTCAATGAACACCACCATAAATTTATCTAGAAAATCCCTGAACACTCTGTTCATCATGTCCATAAAAGCTGATAGTGTGTTTGTTAATCCGAAAGACATTACCCAAAATTCAAAATGTCCATAACGAGAACGAAAAGCAGTACGCGGGATGTCCGACTCCCGGATCCTTAACTGATGGTAACCTGAACGGAGGTCAATCTTCGAGAACACGGAACTACCTCGCAACTGATCGAACAAGTCATCGATCCTGGGTAGCGGGTATCTGTTTTTAATGGTTACTTTATTTAGCTCACGGTAGTCGATGCATAACCTCATCGTTCCGTCCTTTTTCTTCACGAAGAGCACTGGTGCACCCCAGGGGGAAGAACTGGGTCTAATAAAGCCGCATTGCAATAACTCATCTAGCTGAGTGCGCAGCTCCTCTAACTTACGCGGCGCCATGCGGTATGGTGCCTTAACAATAGGGCGAGTGCATGGCTCAAGATCTATAACAAATTCCACTTCTCTCTCTGGAGGAAGTCCGGGAAGACTAACTGGAAAAAAAATCCGGAAACTCACTTACCACAGAAATGTCCTCAACCCGAGGCTCAACTGAAGCAGCTTCCAAAGTAGAAACGGAAACAAGAAAAGAATCGCAGCCAGACTCTAGAAGTTTGCGAGCACATACCGCATAAATGATCGAAGATTCCTGACGCGGCGAACCATACACACTCATGGGCTGGCCATCGCCGCCTCTAAAGTCCATGCGCTTGTGCTTACACTGAATGACGACATCATAGCTGGACAGCCAGTCCATGCCTAAAATCACGTCAAAGTCAGCCAAATCTAGCACCTTCAGATCCGTAAAGACTAGAGAACCACTTAGGAAGATGGGGAATTTCTAGATACTCTGGCATGACCTCACCAGCTCTCCTGAAGGAAGTTTGACGCTTAGGGAGGCATATAATGAGTCGAGAGTCCAGCAGTGACGGTCTACAAAACTCCTTACCACAAAGGAGTGAGTAGCACCAGAATCGAACAAAACTCGCGCCCACTTACCGTTCACCTTAAAGTCACCTAAACACATAGCGCGCGCAACTAAATTACGGAAACTAAGAATCTACTAAGAGAGTTAACTACTAAACCAGAGACTAACCTGAGATCACTTGAGTCGAAGACTGGGCTTCCTCCTTGGTTAGCACATTCAACTTTCCCTTCCCTTTGTCCACGTGTGGTACTGGCGGAGGTAGAGTCTGCAACGGAACTGCATTCAGCATGGGCTGGCTCTGCGGGCAATTAGCTCTCTTATGCCCCTTCTGTCCGCAGAGGAAACAAACTCTGGCCTTCTTGAGATAATGGGCCGCATCATGCCCACTCCTCTGGCAATAATAACAGACCTGACTCCCCTTTGGAGCATCCTGGATCGCGTGAACCTGATACAACTTCTACGCATACAGTCTCTTAAAGCACCTCTTTAAGGGGTGACCTGGCCTGCCACAGAAGCTACATGCTTCTTTCCTATCCTTCTTCGCCGCAGGGACAGATGCCCTCACACTTCCCTCTTCATCAGATTTCCTCTTGTCCTTCTTTGCATGTGCTCCCCTATTCTTTGCATTTTCGATTGCCTCAACCTTCAAGGCAACTTCAACCACTTCTGCAAAGGTATCCGACTTGTACGCACTAACCAACTGTTGAATGTCATATCTTAGACCACCTAGGAAACGTTTTACCCTGCCTTCTTCGGATGCTACCAATGTTGGGGCAAAACGAATGAGCTTGCTAAACTCGACTTCGTACTCACCCACAGTAAGTTGCCTCTGCTTCAAGTGCAAAAAGTTGTTCATCAGGCGGTCCTGCTCGACCGATGGCAAAAACTTCTTCAGTAGCATACTTTTGAATGAGTCCCATGAACATCCATCAACAAGGTTCTCCTTCTCTTTAATCCACCAACTCTTCGCAAGACCTTTAAGTTGATATGCCGCAAACATCACCTTCTGGCTGGCGGAGATGCCGGAATAATAAAACATTTCCTCAATGGCGATGATCCAATCATCCAACGCCATGAAATCTGCTCTGCCGTCATACGAAGGAGGTCCTAGTCGCTGGAAGTGCGAAATAAAATTCATCTTTGGCGGCAGCGTAACTGGGGGAACTAGAGCGACAGGGGGAGTTGGGGTAGCTTGGTACACAATAGGGTCCTGGGCTCTAGACTGCTGCCCGGCGACCACAGCCAACAACGATTGTATCTGAGATTGCACATCCACCATCTTCCTCGTCAGGGCCTCATTACTTTGTCGCAACCCTTCAATCACTACTTCACTCTGAGCACCAGAAGATTCCCCTTCTGACTGGGGGTTCGATCTCGTCGCAACGCGTTTAGGCGGCATTCTACAGAACAAACGGATATCTAGTCAAAATTTTGCCGAAGGCATCGCAAACCTGGAGAAATTCCCCTCGAAACTAATCGGGCTAGAAATCTACCGACACAGGCAAAAGACTTAACGAGGACCTAGCTCACGACACCGAAGCAAGAAAACTCGAATACTCAAATTCAGATTGGAACTAGAACGAACAACCGACACTTACCATACAACGGCCTGGCCTGTAAGCTCAGAGGCTGCCGCACCCGCTATGGGCCGCATAGCATGGCCGTAAACCAGCGCCGCTACAGGATAGTAGCCCGATACACCCTCGATCAGAACTAGAGGAGGATAAAGACTAACACCTGCTGTTACCTTGCTCTGGGAGATCATGGAATGACGTTATGCTTCTAACTTGTGCCTATGATATGAATGAATGAATGTTTAGATTTCGTTTCAAATCATGAGTGTACATATGTCATCATGCAGATCTTTAACTTGGCACGTGTGCTTATGCGATGATATGCTATGGATATTGTGCTATGTATTCTAAGAAAAGGGCCTTAGTGCATGCTATGAGCGGCGTACACATACAATGTTATGCATCCCATACTACATAATATTGTATGTAACGAAGAAAATTAAACGTGCTAATGCGCATCCATGTGATGATGGTTATGCATCCCATACTACATAACCGTCACATGTTGCCTCCTATGGTGGATCCATATACAAACTGTTGGGATTTGTCTCCACAATACCTCAGATTTGTAAGAGGTCAGACCTTGAACTAAGATGAATTAAGGTGTATTTGATATTGTGTTTAAGTTGTATGTGTGCAGGTTCTTATTTCCAAGTGTAGACCAATGTCAGTCTATAATGGGTCACCAAACACAGGACCATACAATGTAATCCCTCATTGTGTGATCCAAAATGTTGGCCCATGTATAGCCTCTCTATTGGGATACACTTCCTATACATGCACTTGGATTGGTGGACAGAAGTATTGAAGTTTATTTTTCAGAAGAATTTTTCTAAGCCCACATACTCGAGTAGCTTCCTTCATCTACTCGAGTAAGTGACCTAGTACTCGAGTAGATCCTTAGACATACTCGAGAAGACTCTGTATACTCGTGTAGATAAGCTTATACTCGAGTAGATAGTTAGTCACTCGAGTAGGTCATATTTTATACTCGAGTAGATCCTTCTGTTCTTAGATCCGAAATTTTCTCTAAGTCCACATACTCGAGTACCTCTTTTGTACACTCGAGTAAGTGAGTCTATACTAGAGTAAGTTGGATTACTTACTCGAATAGACTGTATTGTACTCGAGTAGGTGATAACTTGTACTCGAGTAGTTGGTTAGTTACTCGAGTAAGTGTTCTGTTCATACTCGAGTAGATCTGCACTTCTCATCTTAGAAAGTTTCTAAGTCTACCTACTCGAGTAGTTCTCTATATACTCGAGTAAGTGACTCTGTACTCGAGTAGTTGTTTTTCATACTCGAGTAGTTTAGTGATTACCCGAGTAGTCTTCCCAAGATACTCGAGTAGTTCATTTTCCCCTCACTCAAGTATCTCCAACTCTTCTACTCGAGTAGTTCTTCCTATTTTATCTGAGAAATTTTTTCTAAGTGTTTTTACTCGAGTATATACTCTCATACTCGAGTAGTTCTAAAATCACTCGAGTGTTGATCTCTGAATCACTCGAGTAGCTTCTCTTCTTATACTCGAGTATGCTCCTCCTATCCACTCGAGTATATAACATCTTATACTCGAGTATGTCTTTTCTCTGTCTCGAGTATATCTGTTCAAACATTCCTGAAATTCTCCAAGTACAATTTCGCTGTGTATTTCGAATTAATCATTTCTGATTGGTCCACGTGTCATCCCTAATTAAATTTCTGACCGTTTAAGTCCACCTATAAATAGGTCCTTTCAAATTTGACTAATAACAAGCTTTACAGAGATTATTATTTTAAGAAAGAAAAAAAAAGGTTCCCGTGAACCCTAATTTCTCACGCCGCCGCCATTGCCGTTCACGGAAGAAGGTCTGGATCGACGATCTCCGATCGCTGCTTTCAACTCTGTTTCTCCAGAGACCCAGACGAAAGATAATCACTCGATCTCGCCGAGCCTCAAAGATTTCTGATCTATTTTCTCGATCGAGGTGATTCCGTTTTTCAGATCTGTGGATCTCTCTCAAGTCGTCTTCAACATATTCTGATCAAGCCAAAGTTCTCAAGGAAGAAGACTATCAAAGATCCCGATCTGTGCAATATATTGTTTGTATTTTCTTTTCAAACAAATTTCATTGTAGGAGTTTTTCTCCGAGTTTTGTAGGAAGGCTTTATCTTCCGAGTGTAGATCCGGTTTGGATCGAGTTTTGTAGGAACGTGGTTCCGAGGTGTAGGATTGTTTTCAATCCGAAATAGTGGAGTAGCCGAGTCTAGTGGTTTGCTAGATCGGTGAGGAAAGTGGACGTACCCAAGATTGGGGAACCACTATAAATCTCTTATCGTCTGTGTGATTGCTTGATCTGTGCTGTGTTAATTTTTATTCCGCATTTGACACGCATTTCACCTATTCACCCCCCTCTAGGTGATTTAGGTAGACAACTTAGTTCTCTCAATTGGTATCAGAGGGAGGTTGATCGTTAAAAGGTTAACACCTTGATCTAATCCTTACCAAGTTGTCTCAAGAGAAATTTCAAGCATGAGTAAGACCAAGGATTTTGCTAAGCTCCCTATCTGCACTAAGAACAATTTTCCTATGTGGAAGGAAAGAGTTAAATTCTTTATGGAAGCAGTAGATCCCCGGATCTTCATGATTGTTGAAGAAGGTCCCCACATTCCTATGACCACCTCCACCATAGATTCATCTAAGTAAGTTCCCAAGAAATTGATGGATCTAGATAAGGACGAGATTGTACTTGGCTCTTTGGACAAGAAAGCTAAAAATATTATCGCAAGTGCAGTCGATGACTCAATGCTGCAGAATCTGATTCATTGCCAATCTGCCAAGGAGATGTGGCAATCCCTAATGACTCTAATGGAAGGTACAGAAGAAGTGAGGGATGATCGAAGGTCCCTACTGAACCAGAAATATGAAGCCTTCAGGTAGGGTCATAAGGAAGCCATAGCTGACACTTTTGAGAACTTCTTCAAGATAGTAAATGGCCTAAGAGTTTATGGACGTGTCTTCACCAATGGGGAACTCAATGACAAATTCTTAAGATCCCTAACCAAGGAATGGGACAATAAGATATGTGCCATTCGGGAGTTTGGAAGGTTAGCTGAGACGGACCCGCAGAATCTGTTCGGAAAGCTTATGTCTTACGAGCTGCAAATCAACTCAAGAAAAGCTAAAGAAGAGATAAGCAGGTCTGCATCCAAGGAGAAGTCTGTCGCTCTAAAGGCAGATAGCTCAAGGAAGACAAAGGGTAGCTCTCCTGCCCCAGTTCCTGAAGCTGATGAAGAAGAATCATCTGATCCAAGCTCATCTGGCTCAGAACTATCTGAAGGAGAGTTCTCATTGCTCTCCCGGCAATTCAAGAAATTTTTAAATAAGAAGAAGCAATGGAGAGGCAAAGATGCCTCATTCAGAAGATCACGACGTGACGGTGATCAGCGAAAGAAAGGCTCAAGTAGCCATGACAGGTATAACTCTAAACAGAACAAACAGATTTCAACTGACATCATTTATTATTGTTATAATAAGCCAGGTCACGTCATCGCGGACTGCCCTCACAAGAAGAAAGAGGGCGGCAGAAGAGAGGAAAAGAAATTCTCATACCACAAGAAGAGGACAGAGAAGAGTCTAGTAGCCAAGAAGAGTAAAACTCTCAGCGACTCCGACTCATCTGAGTCGAGTGAAGAAGAGGAAGCTTACTTTGGGCTCATGGCTCACTCAGATGATGAACAAGTCCCCCAGTTCACTGGGCAGGTAAAATCACACACTCCCCTCTCTGAATCTGAAAGTTCTGAACATGATCATGAGGACACCTCTTCTGATGATGAGTCAAAACTCATGGCCCAGTACAAAGAGTTGCCCATGACCTACGAAAAATGTCGTCGAGTCGTGAAAACTCAGACAAAAGAGATTCAGTCTCTAAAGGCCGTTGAGAGCAGCTTGAGAGAAGAAGTCACTAAGACTAACTCTCTTAAAGAAAACTTCGATCTCGCAATGAAAGAATACAATCTAGCTCTCAAGCACCTTGACCTTAAAGAGAAAATCATCAAAGGGTTGGAAGATCAACTCGAAGCTGAAAAGAAACTTGTTGAAGGTTTCTCCAAGCCCAAGAATGTTCTTCCACTCATTGCTGAATTCTCAACAAAGGCTAAGAATGCTGGACTAGGCCATGAGGGTGCTCCTAGTAAATCTTCTAGGAGAAATAAGGCTCAACGGAAGAATAAGGCCGCCAAGAAGGCCTTGGCCAAAGAGAAAGGGAAAGCCCCTCTGGATCAAACTGTATTCAAGAAAGTAATCTTTCCAACGAACAAGTTTGACCTGGACTCGTCCTATGGTCACTTGACCAGGCCTACTTATGTAGAGCCAAAGTCTCGGTACCAAGGATGGACTCGCCCTCGAAACTTTGGTGAGAGTGTCTTTAAGGCACCTCATGAAGAAGTGACTCTTCAGAGCTATGGTCCTTATAATCATGGCCACAACTTCAAGAAAGCACCGAAAGTAAAGCCTGTTGAGGAAAGCCCTCTGAAGGAGAAGACTTCATGTAGATGCCATCACCATGAAGCCTCTTCCTCCAAGAGTGATGTTCCCGCTAGACCATCATTTCAGAAAATCAAGCAGGAATTCACTAGGCAAAGATACAACAGGTTCGACTGTTGGTGTTGTGGCAGAATTGGTCACTTTGCCATCGATTGTTGGTTCAATCCTAGTAATGCTACAACCCCTCAAGTTAACAACGTGAGAATGACCACCCATGAGGCTAATACTCATAGGGGGAGTTTTCTAACTCGAGACCAAGGACCCAAACGTGTTTGGGTTCCTATGGCTAAGTGATTGTAATTGCAGGTATGTCCAAAGGCCACCAAAATGCCAATCTGGTATTTGGACAGTGGATGTTCTCGGCATATGACCGGGACAAGAAGCCTACTCCAGAATTTCACCTCAGTCTACAACGGACCAAAGGTCATCTTTGGAGGTTCAGATCGAGGGATAACTAAAGGCTATGGTATGATTTCTAACGGTAGCGTATCCCTTTCGGATGTAGCCTATGTTGAAGGATTGGAACACAATCTCATCAGCATAAGCCAACTATGCGATAAAGGATACGTAGTTGAATTTCATGCTGACAAGTGTTGGATAAAATCGGTTGACAACATGGAAACTGTTTTATCAGGCACTCGAAGCAGAAATATTTTTTGTTTAAATTTCATTTGTATAGACTCTTCGACACCAGTGTGTCTTTTAGCAAAAAGTAGTGCATCTCTTGCTGACCAATGGCACAAGAGACTAGCTCATATTAATTTCAAAACTATTAATATATTATTCTCTCAAAACCTAGTACGTGATGCCCCTAATGTCAAGTGCGTTACGGACAGTTCTTGTCACGCCTGTATCAAGGGCAAGCAAACAAGGAGTTCATTTAAAAGCATCATAGGCAAGGATTCCAATAGAAGCTTACAGCTTCTCCATATGGACTTGTTTGGTCCACTGTAAGTTAGAAGTTTGGGAGGTAAGGAATATACGTTGGTTATTGTGGATGATTACTCGTGCTTTGCGTTGGTGTTCTTTCTGAAACACAAGTCAGATACCTTCAGTATTTTCAACAATTTTGTTAGGCAAATCCAGAATGAATACAACTGTTCCGTAGTCAAAATCAGAAGTGACAATGGAACGGAATTCAAGTCTGGAGCCATGACAGAATTCTGCGAAAGTCAAGGTATCTTTCATGAGTTTTCCTCTCCTCGCACTCCACAGCAAAATGGAGTAGCTGAGAGAAGGAACAGAACACTCATAGAGGCTTGCCGGACCATGTTGAGTGATGCCTCACTTCCAGAATACTTCTGGGCTGAAGCCGTCAACACCGCTTGTCACGTGCAAAATCGAGCACTCATCAACAAGAACCATGATAAGACTCCTTACGAACTTCTAAAAGGCAGGAAACCAACCATTTCATACTTTAGAATCTTTGGCTGTAAGTGCTTCGTACTTAACAACGACAAGTATCGCACTACCAAGTTTAGCGAGAAAAGCTTTGAAGGTATTTTTGTAGGTTATAGTAGCCATAGTAAGGCCTATAGAGTATTCAATAGAAAAACTCTGGTGGTAGAAGAGTCGATACATCTTGTATTTGATGAGACGAGTCTGCTGCACAGCAACTCGTCTAGTGTGCCTATTGTAGATGCAGGTATAAAGTTAAAGGAACTTAGCTTGGATGAAACTACTAAAGATAAAGACGAGACGTTCATCAAGATCACCTCTACAACCCCTATTGGAGAGGTAGATGATCAAG
This sequence comes from Platanthera zijinensis, assembly GCA_039513925.1. Classification (NCBI taxonomy): domain Eukaryota; kingdom Viridiplantae; phylum Streptophyta; class Magnoliopsida; order Asparagales; family Orchidaceae; genus Platanthera; species Platanthera zijinensis. The sequence continues at coordinate 246,457,140 of CM077079.1, read as the reverse complement.
ATGAAGAACACATCCCAGCTGAAGATGCAACTCCAGTGGCTGAAGAGATCCCAGATGCAAGGACTTTAGAGTTCAGACACTTGAAGGATCATCCCGTTGATCAAATCATAGGAGATCCTTGGGATGGCGTCAGAACTCGTCGAGGTACAACTAACGAGAATTTACACTTAAGTTTTCTCTCACAGGTTGAACCAAAGAAATTTGAGGAAGCCAACTCCGACGCATCCTGAATTCTAGCCATGGAAGAAGAACTGAATCAGTTCAAACGATGCAAAGTTTGGACACTTGTTCCTAGACCCAAGGGTAAGAACGTCATTGGGACAAAATGGGTCTACCGGAACAAGATGGACGAAGATGGAACCATTATAAAGAATAAAGCCAGACTTGTCGCAAAGGGATATCGTCAAGAAGAAGGAATTGACTTCGACCAGACTTATGCTCCAGTGGCAAGACTGGAAGCGATCAGGTTATTTCAGGCCTACGCTGCACTTAAAGGCTTTACCGTCTATCAGATGGACGTTAAGTCCGCCTTCCTAAATGGTGACATAAAGGAAGAAGTGTATGTAGAGCAACCACCAGGTTTCGTTGATTCAACTTATCCTAATTATGTTTACTTATTACAAAAAGCTTTATATGGTCTTAAACAAGCTCCTCGAGCTTGTATGAGACGCTGTCCACCTTTCTTCTTGAGAACAAGTTCACAAGAGGAAAGATAGACAAGACATTATTTCTTAGGGAAATAAAAGGCAAGATTTTGCTAGTGCAAATCTATGTCGATGACATTATTTTTGGCTCTACAGATAACAACCTCTGCAAGAAGTTTTCTAAACTTATGCAAGGGAAGTTTGAAATGAGCAGTATGGGAGAGCTGAAGTATTTCTTAGGGCTTCAGGTGAAATAATCTGAGGATGGAATTTTCATCTCACAGACCAAGTTCACCAAAGAGCTACTCAAGAAATTCGGAATGGAGAATGCAACCTCTATGAGGACTCCAATGGCCTCAGCTATGTCTCTGGACAAGGATGAGAAAGGGAAACCTTTTGATGAAACCAAGTACAGAAGCATAATTGGGTCCTTGCTCTACCTTACCGCAAGTAGACCAGACATAATGTTCTCAACATGTGTATGTGCTAGATTTCAGGTGAACTCTAAGGAATCTCATTACATTGCTGCAAAGCGAATCTTGAGATACCTCAAAGGTATACCAAATCTTTGCTTATGGTACCCAAGAAGTAATGATAGTGAACTAATTGGATTTTCTGATGCAGATTTTGCAGGAAGCAAAGACAACAGGAAAAGTACTTCCGGGACTTGCTAATTCCTCGGAAGGAGACTTATTTCCTAGAGCAGTAAGAAGCAGAACTGTGTTGCCATCTCAACGGTTGAATTAGAGTACATCTCTGCAGGCAGCTGTTGTGCACAGCTTCTCTGGATCAAAAATCAGTTTGAAGACTACAACATGAAGTTCCAGAACATTCCTTTGTTTTGCGACTCATCCAGCGCTATAGCAATCGCCAACAACCCAGTCTCCCACAGCCGGACCAAGCACATAGAGCTTCGTTATCATTTCATCCGGGAGCATGTGGAAAGTGGAGACATAGACCTACAATATGTCTCCACAGACAGGCAAGTTGCAGATATATTCACCAAGACGCTGGACGAGTCCAAGTTTTCATTCTTCAAAACGGAACTCGGGATGCTCAACAAAGAAGACTAGTGATGGACTCACAAATCAAGAAGATATCAGTGGTGTTGGCTGCTCAGTGTTAAAGATTTCAGTGGCAATATACATCTCCCAAGGAAAATTGTCTTTCAAGTAATATATACTCGAGTATATCCAGACAGATACTCGAGTAAACGGCAATTACTCAAGTAAAAGGATTTACATACTCGAGTACTTGACAACATACTCGTGTACAAACTTGCCCTACTCGAGTATGCTCTGTCTAATACTCGTATATGATGTTACCTACTCGAGTATACGGCATTCATATTTTGGATTTCTAATTTTTCTATTCGCACCGAACTATTTGCCGCTTCTTTCAGGTATGAATTTATTTTTTTTAAAACCTAATTAGAATCATATATATATCTAGAAAAATCGGGAAACCCCTTTCCACTTCTCATTATCTCGAGTAGCCGCCGACTCTTCATCTTCCGAAAAACCGCAAAGCATCGTCGCCTTCGCCTCTCTCGTCCTCCAGAATCGCAGATGGCCCCCTCTTCTAAAATTGGCATCGGCTCAGAACTCGCCCCCGCGGGTATAGCCGACCTTTCAGATGATTTTCGAAATCTTCTGATTTTGTTCGAGACCGCCGGACTGTCGTTCGTTCTCCAGACGCCGTGCCGAGTTCTTTTCCCAGCTGTTGAAGAGTTTTATCAGAATCTGAAGGTAAAACGAAATGGAAAGCTCCTGAAATCCAAGGTCAGAGGGATAAAAATCCGACTGGACAAAGACTCCTTAGCTGCTCTATTAAAACTGCCAGTAGTAGATGACGATGCCAAAATGACTGCTGAAGATTCAGTAAGAACTAGTTTATTCTGTGGAGCTAACCCTCAAGCCCATTCCTTTAGCAGAGCTGATTTCAACTCAGAAGGAAAATTCCTAGTGGATGTAATTGCAAAGGTACTGTTATGCAAGACTTACTCCATTCGAGACATTTCTATGGAAATGTTTGATATAATGCAAGCCATTATCTGCCGCAAACAATTCCAGTTTGGACTGTTGATCCTAGATAAACTCAGAGAAAGCATCAAGCATCCATGTTTTGCCAGGATTATTTCCCTCCTTCTTCATGAAATTAACCCGTCAGTCTTTAACTTATCCAAAGGGACTCCCCTCCATCACATGAAAAAGGTTTCTATATCCTCCATCCAGCGATATGAAATTAAAATTCTGAACACTGCCCAAGCATCCAAAGCTGCTTTCCCTTCAGTAGATTCCCAAGAAACCAGTGTACCTGATGACAGGATTCCATCTCCTCCTCCACATCAAACTGCTGCTACCTCTGGTGTAATAGTTGAGGGGGAGCCTGCCTCATCTCATCCTCAGTACCCAGCTTTATCAGAACCCTCACAGCAAGCAGAAGTCAGGGATTCTACTCCTCCAGTTTCTCCTCCTCCAGTAGATCACCACTCAGAGATTCCAGATCCAGCAACCCTACTATCTACTGCAGAAGATATCAATAAATTGATTGATGAGCTCAGCTCAGATGCTCCCCTATTTCAAAATGAATCAGTTATACTGACTCCAGAAGCTCAGATTCCAGTGGATATTTCTCCAGCTCAGTCTCTTGTTCAGACTCCAGCTCAGTCTCCTGCTCAGACTCCAGCTCAGTCTCCTGCTCAGACTCCTGCTCAGTCTCCTGCTCAGTCCCCTGCTGCAGAGAAAAGCCAACCAGAAACTATTCTTTTGTCTGATGACAAGGAAGTATCTCCAGAACCAGTGGAGGCCCCTCTGAGGACTTTGGACTTCTCTATTCCCTCCTTCCTAAATGAAGAAGAATCAGTTGTCCTAGAATCTTTCAAGAGAGTTGAAAGCTCAGTGGTAATTACTGAAATCCCTCCATGGGTTACTCCTGCTCCTTCAGTCCCTGCCCCAACTTCAACTCCTTCTACTTCTTCAGATCCGGTAAGCAAGATTGAATAGTTACTCAGTGAACAAAGAAAGTACTTTGATGACTCCCTAGCCTCAATAAATAACAAGGTCTCTACTCTTGAAAAGGAGATGAGTAGAGGCTTTGCTGAAATTCAAGCCAATACTGATGAGCTCAAGAGATTGTTTCAATTGGGTGGAAAAGCTATTGATCATACTATTACAAGTATAGGTGAACTAAGAAATCAAGCTGAAACTGTTGCACATAATCAGATACAATTGGACAAGAATGCTGAAGCAAATGTGATGAAAGTATGTGAAGAAGTTGGCACTTTCAGAGATGAAGCAATTGCCAAACTATCTGTAGATATCAGCAAGGGGGAGAAAATTGTCAAAGAACAAGTTGAAAAAGTAGTTGAAAAACTGTCTGAACAAGCTCAAACAACTGTGAATGATCTAGTCAAGGATATGAAAGCAGATATTCTATCTCAACTCCAATCTATCAAATTCTACATTTATGATACAGCTGTATGGGTAAATAATCAGAACTTCCCAAATTCTCAACTCAACCCTACCATCATTCCCAAGTTCTTAGACCCTCTTGAAGAACATCCTCCGGCAGATGCTCCAGCTCAGGCAAACATTCCAGGAGGTGTGCCAGTCTTCTCACCCAGACCTGCTGGTGATGTGACTGAGCCTCCTCTCTCTTATACTGATATTTGGCAAGATGAACTTCCTCCTAGTTCTCAAGGTGCCCCAAGGAAGAAAAGGAAATATGGTGATGGCGCTTCTGCCAGCCGTTCTGCACCTAGAAAAGAGCCTGCCCCAGCTTCTGAAGGTAGACCAGAAATTGTTCATACTGAAGTTTGGAGTCCAACCTCCAAATCTCTGATCCTTGATACCTTGAAGCTAGTAACAGATCTTGGTGAGCACAGAGATTAGTATTACAGTTATTCAGAATGGAAAGCTTATGAAGTATCCCAGATCAAGATCAGACTTCATGACAGGAATTGGGGATACAACAACCCAGCTGCTCCTCCTAGGCCCAGAACATATTTTCCTAAACCATTCAGTTACCTAGAGAGGCAAGAGCTGAAGAGAGAAAGAATGCACAAAGAAGCCCCTTCTTGAGTCAATGAGAATGTGGAAATGGACCTTTTAATCAGTTAAAAACATTTCTATATATATATTTGATTCTGATTATGGCTATCTTATTATTTATCCTGCTTCAGTTTACTTTATTTCGTTTTCATTTTTTTAGTATATGTGTGTTGTTCTTTTTACTCTAAGTAATTCACCTTAGTGTAGAGGGTGCTGACATCTACAAATAGGGGGAGATTGTTGGGATTTGTCTCCACAATACCTCAGATTTGTAGGAGGTCAGACCTTGAACTAAGATGAATTAAGGTGTATTTGATATTGTGTTTAAGTTGTATGTGTGCAGGTTCTTATTGCCAAGTGTAGACCAATGTCAGTCTATAATGGGTCACCAAACACAGGACCATACAATGTAATCCCTCACTGTGTGATCCAAAATGTTGGCCCATGTATAGCCTCTCTATTGGGATACACTTCCTATACATGCACTTGGATTAGTGGACTGAAGTATTGAAGTTTATTTTTCAGAAGAATTTTTCTAAGTCCACATACTCGAGTAGCTTCCTTCATCTACTCGAGTAAGTGACCTAGTACTCGAGTAGATCCTTAGACATACTCGAGAAGACTCTGTATACTCGTGTAGATAAGCTTATACTCGAGTAGATAGTTAGTCACTCGAGTAGGTCATATTTTATACTCGAGTAGATCCTTCTGTTCTTAGATCCGAAATTTTCTCTAAGTCCACATACTCGAGTACCTCTTTTGTACACTCGAGTAAGTGAGTCTATACTCGAGTAAGTTGGATTACTTACTCGAATAGACTGTATTGTACTCGAGTAGGTGATAACTTGTACTCAAGTAGTTGGTTAGTTACTCGAGTAAGTGTTCTGTTCATACTCGAGTAGATCTGCACTTCTCATCTCAGAAAGTTTCTAAGTCTACCTACTCGAGTAGTTCCCTATATACTCGAGTAAGTGAATCTGTACTCGAGTAGTTATTTTTCATACTCGAGTAGTTTAGTGATTACCCGAGTAGTCTTCCCAAGATACTCGAGTAGTTCATTTTCCCCTCACTCAAGTATCTCCAACTCTTCTACTCGAGTAGTTCTTCCTATTTTATCTGAGAAATTTTCTCTAAGTGTTTTTACTCGAGTATATACTCTCATACTCGAGTAGTTCTAAAATCACTCGAGTGTTGATCTCTGAATCACTCGAGTAGCTTCTCTTCTTATACTCGAGTATGCTCCTCCTATCCACTCGAGTATATAACATCTTATACTCGAGTATATCTGTTCAAACATTCCTGAAATTCTCCAAGTACAATTTCGCTGTGTATTTCGAATTAATCATTTCTAATTGGTCCACGTGTCATCCCTAATTAAATTTCTGACCGTTGGAGTCCACCTATAAATAGGTCCTTTCAGATTTGACTAATAACAAACTTTACAGAGATTATTATTTTAAGAAAGAAAAAAAAAGGTTCCCGTTAACCCTAATTTCTCACGCCGCCGCCGTTCACGGAAGAAGGTCTGGATCGACGATCTCCGATCGCTGCTTTCAACTCTGTTTCTCCAGAGACCCAAACGAAAGATAATCACTCGATCTCGTCGAGCCTCAAAGATTTCTGATCTATTTTTTCGATCGAGGTGATTCCGTTTTTCAGATCTGTGGATCTCTCTCAAGTCGTCTTCAACATATTCTGATCAAGCCAAAGTTCTCAAGGAAGAAGACTATCAAAGATCCAGATCTGTGCAATATATTGTTTGTATTTTCTTTTCAAACAAATTTCATTGTAGGAGTTTTTCTCCGAGTTTTGTAGGAAGGCTTTATCTTCCGAGTGTAGATCCGGTTTGGATCGAGTTTTGTAGGAACGTGGTTCCGAGGTGTAGGATTGTTTTCAATCCGAGATAGTGGAGTAGTCGAGTCTAGTGGTTTGCTAGATCGGTGAGGAAAGTGGACGTACCCAAGATTGGGGAACCACTATAAATCTCTTGTCGTCTGTGTGATTGCTTGATCTGTGCTGTGTTAATTTTTATTCCGCATTTGACACGCATTTCACCTATTCACCCCCCTATAGGTGATTTAGGTAGACAACTTAGTTCTCTCACAAACACATATTATGCATCCCATACTACATAATATGCCCCGTATACTTCTTTTCATGCTATGAGTGTAGTGTCCATGCTTCCATCAAGATCTACTGATGACATATCGGTGTGTGTATGTAATGGAATGCTACTACTAGGGTTTTTCTCGGGGCAAGGTTGTTCGACTGACTTGCCAAACCAACCGACCCTTTACAAAACCTCCCTCTGATACCAACTATCACAACCCGCATTTTCTCCGGAAGAACAAGTATCAGAGTATGAGAAAACGCGCGTCGTGATGCCACGTCAGGCAGGGGATAACTGCCGATGCTGAGGCAAACTGAAACTATTACTATAAAAACGTTCATAAGTTTAATGGTTGGGAAGCTGCTTATATTTATAAGGGCCGTATCCCTCGGCTCAGTGGTTCATTAGCCCACTTAGAAGAAAGCATAATTTACGCTGCGGAAAATACCTTGGTTCAATTAGATTAACATTCTACATGAGTGCAAATGTCCACGAAGGACATCCCATGGTATGCAAGGTTCTAGATTTAGTATAAGTAAGGAAATACCTTTTATGCTAGTTGTAAAGTACTTTTTTTAAGTTTAAAGACATGAGGTGTATGTCATGCTATTAGTAAGGTTTAATACTCAAAATAAATAACTTGCATCCTAACATAAAATGTTCCCAAGAGACAAGTAACAGCTCCAAATTGGATAACCAAACAACATGGAAGAGTAAACAGTAGTCTGAGAAAAATAACCACCGAAGGGCGCCAACAAACTGACACGAACCCCTCGGTGTACACAAAAGTCTGAGTCAACAAAGCAACTAACAATCTCACCTAAAGTGAGAGAAACACTCCTGTAAAGTGGTCAACCAAAACGCAGCTCCAGCTAGCTACTCGGACGGCTGCAACCTGGACCTGAGGCATTCAAAGACAGAATACCTCAGCACAAATGAAATAATGCAAGTGGCAAAAAGAGATAAAAGCTCAAAGTTAATAAAAGATCGACAAATAGGGAAGAATCAACCCTCAACAAGCAAGCTGTGAAACTCTGCAACAAGTCAGTAAATGAACGAAATTATAGCAAACAAGGCATCAACAAAAGCTGAAGAAAAAATGCACCAAGTGACGTAAGGAAACAACCCGCTTCGGCTCAACGTGCTGAAGCAAAGCAAGAAATGGCTAACCAGCCAACATCCATCGCGAGGATAGGAGTAATAGCCCAAGGATAATATAGGAAAATCATTAACACTTAGTGATCCTGGTCTCGGAGGAGTGGGTGACTTCAAAGGCATTTAATTTGCTTGTAACGACCTGGCAAGCTAAGTGGCACAGCGTCGCCCGTCCCACTAGCAACCCATGGAGGACTGATGCACGTAAAATACGGCAAGAGTACCGGTCGCACAAGTAATAAAGTTGGGAATAAATCCCCGGATGTCGGTCTCTTGAGGAATGCAATTAGCGTCGAACGATTTAGACTCTAAAACTATTGTTATGAGAGTTAATTGAAATAAACAGAAAAAGAAGGGGCTTTGGTTGGTGGTCTTACGACCAATTACACTAATGTAAACTATGCGGGTCGCAATCACCGCTTCTCAAGGCGAGATGGATGTAGCGGCCGCGATGCCGTACTTCGGTTGGTGAGTGGACGGAAGTCTAGCGAGTGAGGTGATTAGTGCGGAGTGAAATTGAGTGAAACGAATGTGTGGAGTGGAGCGAGATGGAGCGAGGCACATCAAAGAATAATTCTCCCAAGCAAGAAGAAACACCAATGATCAATTTAACACTAGAAATTGATGTTCATTACATGCATAAACATTCCATGCAATAAGAAAAGAGAGAAAATGCAAAACCACGAGATTGAAGATCCACCGCGGTTGTTGGCCGGAGGTGCGGGTTGTCAATCCGCTTTCAAGTGCAGTCCGAGGGGGGCTTCCGGTACCACTGAGCTGTCACCTCGAGGGCCTGTAATTCCGTTCTCTAGGTATGCTTCGTCTTCTTCCTTGGTGGAAAGCTCGGAGAAGAATGCATCAATGGCCGGGAGGATCACCGGAGGATGCGGAATGCTTTGGAATCGCCGGAGAAGGTCTTCCCGATGGTAGGGATGAAGGTGGAGGCGAATGGAACTGCTGGAGGGCGAAACGGCGGACTGGTGGAGGTTTCGTAACGTCGTCCGTAACCTAATTCGCGAAACATGGCTTTTTATAGCTTGCAGAATAAATAGGGTGCACGACCACTTGCGCACGACTAGTGGTCGTGCGCGAATAAGGTCAGTGCCCGTGCACGAGCAACCTGCAGACCTGCATTAGAAAATCAAAGATCGTGCACGATCAGCAGTGCACGATCAGTGATCGTGCGAGGCAATGCTGATGATCTTGCGGAAATAGCTAGGCAGAACTTTGTAAAATGGGTATGACTGCGCACGATCGGCGGCGCACGAGCAGTGGTCGTGCGCGGTATGGCAAGTGATCGTGCGGAAGGTTCAAGACAGGGATTTCACAAATGAGTCCGGGCTGCGCACGATCAGTGATCGTGCGCCAGGAGGTCGATGGTCGTGCGTGGGTAAAAACGTACGACCACTGACTCCTTTGCCAAAAATATTGAAACGCCTATCCCCAATGCCCTCACGATCCCCAAACCTGCAGGAAAACTGCACGGGACATCGATCGTGGCAGCCGCAGCAAAGAATAATAATCATAGCAAGAATGCAAATGCACACAAGCATAGAAATGGGCTAAAAAGGTGCACAGGGCGTGGAATGCCGTAGCTAACCAAAAGGAGTACTAATGGCGCTAAAAGATAGTGCAAAGCTGAGGAAAAAGGCCTAGATGAGTCCAAAATAAGATATAAAATAGGGACTCATCACACCCCCAGACTTAACCATTTGCACGTCCCGGGCAAATAATCACCTTGTGGACTCAAAAATGGCTAGCTGACGTAGCAATTTCAAAATACAGTAGGACGAGAAATCGAGAAACAGAAGTGCATAGAAAATATAATAGAAGGAGTTTTTAATCATGCTATGCAATTTATAATTTTCGATAAACGTAAATAAATACTGTCACTACTCAAAGATTGAATTTCCGGAGAATCGCGCGGTCATGTGTAGGAAGAAAATAGGCAAGTCGGATGGTGGAGCATTGCCAAAGAACGGGGCTCGTGATCACCTCCAAAGGAATCCACCAATGTCGGGGACCATATGCTTGCCCGTTCACAATTTCTCCACGATGCTAGTTCGACTCGAGCGTAAATCCGTAGGACTTTAGGTGAAGAGTTGGGGCTTGGGTGTAGACGTAGGTATGGATGAAAAAGATGAAAACGAAGGCTACGCACAACCCAACGGAGCTCGCACAAATACAGATTTCCCACTAGCAAAATGAATACGAGTGCACCACACCCCCAGACCTGGTTTTTACAACATGGGTGTGTGCACCGCCTACCCCAAAACAGATTTCTAAAAAAAAACAGATTTTCATTTATACTTTTTATTTTCTCTTTTTCGTTTCTTTTTCAAAATTTTTTGCTTTTATAATTTTTTTTCTTTTTCAAATTCTTGAATTTCAGCAAATATAACAAGATGGCAAATCCACATTATTCACAAAACCACCTCCCACATCAACAACCCAACGAGAAAATGCTTGGAACTAGAGCTCGACGCGGGTGTGCGACTAGGATTGGCTTGAGGCATTGGTGAATTGAGTGTGGAGCTGAAACAAAAGGAAGGTAGGCTCAACGGGGCTAGCGAGGGCTATGTTAGGACGGGTGCAAGGCTCAACCGGGCCAAAGTGATGGCCTACGTCACGCTCACGCTCGACTAACCGTGCACCAATGCTTCGAAAGTAGCCTGGGGCAAGTTCTTAGTCACCGAGAAAAGTGATCCGTCCTCCCGACTCGAGCAATACAAAGCTAGCGACGCCTACACACATTCCTACACTACCGAGTGATTACTCCGGATTCATAGATTTGAGTAGGACAGACAGTATTTACGAGTGCAGAAAAAAATATAAATTGCAAGAATAAAGAAAAACTAAATCTATACAATTTCTACACAACGTGAGCACTCGATTAGGAGCACTGCACGAGTTTCGAACTACTCTAAATCAAAATCCTACGTCAGCACCACCATCTTAAAGTTTACACGAAATAATACATCAACTCGAGCCGTACGCGTGGTCAAGTGCGCGCTCATGTGGGTGCCAAAGTGAGTGCAGCAGGAGTCAAAAACAATGAAGCAAAAAGGAAAACTACTGGCATGCGAAATTAAATGTGCTTGTGGAGTGCACAGGCGGCTCTTCCCCCCAGACTTGAATGAAAACATAAGCAAGTAAAATAGACATTCAACCAAGGAATGAAATTTGAAGCGAGAGAGAGTACCTATGCTCCAAAGAGGGGAGCATACCTGAAGATTGCGTGATGATTCGCGGGAGTTGCTGCATCGCACAAAAGATAAGCTGAACCTGCGAATTAGGCCGAACAACAGAAAATACAAAAAAATAGAAAACATAAAATAAAAAGCATAAACGAGGGGACCAAAAGGTCCAAGCTTGGGTTGTCTCCCGAATAGCCCTTTTGTTTACCGTCCTTAAGGTGGACCAAATACCTGTATTAGCAGTTGTATATAATGTTTTTGCAGCAAAATAAAATAAAACTCAAAATGTTCCAACAAAAATAGGAGAGCCGCAGCGGAAATTGGGATCAAGGCGCCGCCCCGTCACCATGTAGTGGGTCTTCGAGCTGTAAGCTTTGAGGTTCGCCGATGATAGCACCTCCATCGTACAATTTTAGCCGATGCCCGTTGACCTTGAATTTGTCGCCGCTCTTCCCGGATATTTCAATAGCTCCAAAGGGGGAGACTCCGATCACTGTAAAGAGACCGCTCCATCGCGATTTTAACTTTCCAGGGAATAAGCGGAGACGGGAGTTGTACATTAGGACTTGGTCTCTCGGTTGGAATTCTTTTGGGATGATGTGACGGTCGTGCCATTTTTTTGTTTTTTCTTTGTAGATCCGCACATTTTCATAAGCAGAATGCCGTAGCTCTTCCAGTTCATTCAGTTGGGAGCGGCGTTCGCCTGCTGCAGTCTCAATGTCCATGTTCAGAAATTTTGTTGCCCATAGCGCCTTGTGTTCTAATTCGACCGGCAAATGGCAAGCCTTTCCGTAGACAAGTTGGAAGGGGGACATACCGATAGAAGTTTTGAAGGCGGTTCGGTATGCCCATTAGGCGTCGTCGACCTTCTTAGCCCACTCTTTTCGGTTGGAATTTATGGATTTTTCAATTATTCTTTTTAGCTCCCTGTTGGAGACTTCTGCTTGCCCACAAGTCTGAGGATGGTAGGCGAGAGAGACTTTGTGATGAACTCCAAACTTCTTCATGAGTTGTAAGAATGACTTGTTGCAGAAATGGCTCCCGCCGTCACTGATGATTGGAAAAAATATTTCTGTGTAAGAAGGTTAAAACAGTGCGAGCGTCATTTGCGGCAACAGCTTCGGCTTTGACCCACTTGGATACATAGTCAACCGCAACAATGATATAGAGTTTGCCGTGCGACATGGGAAAGGGTCCCATGAAATCTATCCCCCAAACATCGAATGGCTCACAAACGAGCATGTTGTTGAGGGGCATTTCGTCCCTCTTAGAGATATTTCCTGTCCTTTGGCATTCATTGCATTTAGTAACATAGCTATGGGCGTCTCTGAAAAGGGTTGGCCAAAATAGGCCACATTGCAAAACCTTACGTGCCGTTCTTGTGGCGCCGAAATGTCCGCCGGCCTCCCGATCATGACAGTGGTATAAAACGGATTGGAATTCACTCTCGGGTATGCAGCGCCTGATAACTCCATCATTGCACGTGCGGAAAAGTAGCGGGTCTTCCCAGAAATAATGTTTGGCATCAGATAGAAGTTTCCGCTTTTGTTGTGATGATAGGCTCGGGGAGACATATTTGCATGCGAGATAGTTGGCCATGTCTGCGTACCACGGGGTCGTCGAGGGGAGGGAAGAGATGGAGAATAATCGCTCATCCGGGAAACATTCAGCCATCGCATTGCGCTCATCCTCTAAAACAGGTCCGCCACTATCATTCTCCAATCTAGATAAGTGATCGGCGATGACATTTTCCACTCCTTTCTTATCTCGGATCTCAATGGAGTATTCTTGCAGCAGGAGAATCCATCGGATTAGCCGAGGCTTGGCATCTTTTTTTTTGAATAAATACCTTAGAGCTGCGTGGTCGGTGTAGACAATGATTTTGGATAACACCAAGTACGAATGGAATTTCTCGAAAGCAAAAATCACGGCCAGAAGCTCCTTTTCTGTGGTAGTGTAATTGAGCTGGGCATCGTTGAGGGTTCGGCTCGCATAAGAGATGGTGTAGAATACTTTGTCTCTCCTTTGACCGAGCACCGCACCAACTGCAAAATCACTGGCAACGCACATGACCTCGAAGGGCAAAGTCCAATCCGGCGCCACCAAAATGGGAGCAGAGATGAGCCGGTCCTTGAGAGCTGTGAAGGCTTGCATGCAATCTTCATCGAAGACGAACAAGGCGTCCTTAGTCAACAGATTTGTGAGAGGTTTGGATATCGATGAAAAATTGCTAATGAATCTTCGGTAAAAGCCGGCATGTCCCAAAAAGCTGCGGATTCCCTTGACAGAAGATGGAGGAGGAAGATTCTTGATGACACCGATTTTTGCTTGATCGGCTTCGAGCCCCCGACGAGAGACCTTGTGGCCTAAGACGATGCCCTCGCGAACCATGAAGTGGCATATCTCCCAATTCAGGACAAGGTTGGTATTATTACAACGCTGCAGGGCCTTGGCTAAATTAGCGAGGCAGGAGTCAAAGGTATTCCCGAAAAGAGAGAAATCATCCATGAAGACTTCGAGAAAATCACCGATCATGTCGCCAAAAATGGCGATAACGCAACATTGGAAGGTTGCCGGGGCGTTGCACAAACCAAACGGCATTCTCCTAAACGCGAAGGTGCCAGATGGGCAGGTGAATGTCGTCTTGTCTTGATCTTCGGGATCGACTGCAATTTGGTTGTATCCCGAATATCCATCCAAAAAACAGTAGTATTCCTGACCAGCCAATTTTTCCAGCATTTGATCGATGAAGGGAAGCGGGAAATGATCTTTGCGTGTAGCTTCATTCAGTTTCCTGTAATCGATGCAAACTCTCCACCCGGTGACCACACGGGTAGGCAGTAGTTCATTCTCGTCATTGGCCACCACAGTAATTCCGCCCTTTTTGGGCACAACTTGGACCGGGCTTACCCATTTACTGTCACTGATGGGATAAATTATACCGGCGTCAAGCAATTTTATAACTTCCGCCTGAACTACCTCATGCATCTTGGGATTCAGTCTTCTTTGCGGTTGTGCCGATGGTTTGTATTGATCTTCAAGGAGGATCTTGTGCATGCAGAACGCCGGGATAATGCCTTTAATGTCAGCCAAAGATCGTCCAAAAACATTCTTAAATTTTTTTAACACGTCGACCAATGCACGTTCTTTGTCGGAGGAGAGAGTAGCAGAGATGATCACCGGACATGCTGTGCCTTCCTCCAAGAAAGCATATTTCAGGGATTCGGGCAGCGGCTTTAAGGTTACGGTAGTGGCAGTGATAGAAGAAGTGATGGGGGTTCTTTGATCAGATGCGGAGTCCCAGACGAGGTAGCGGGTGGTGTGTCCTCAATTCCCCATTCTGGCTCGTCATGGTCAAGAACCAATTCGCTGCACGTTCCCGGTTCGTCAATCAAGTCAGCACTGTCACAATTAGTGATTCTGAGTTGTTGCGGAGATTCATGGACATTGAAGGAAATTGATTCTTCTCCCAGGCTTAGGGTCAGTTCTCCCTGGTCGACGTTGATAATAGCCCGGGCAGTGGCAAGGAAGGGCCTTCCTAGAATTATAAGAACCTTGGGATCAGCCTTCATGTCAAGGATGACAAAATCGACCGGGAAAGCGAGGTCGTTAACCATGACAACGAGGTCTTCAACCATCCCAGCTGGCATTTTTATCGATCGATCGGCTAGCTGTAACCTCAGATGGGTGGGCTGGAGAATCCCAACTCCCAGCTCCTGGAAGATGGAGAGGGGCATCAGGTTAATCGACGCTCCCAAATCACAAAGTGCGTGGCCAAACCTGTGGAGACCAATTCTGCAAGGGATGGTGAAGCTGTCAGGATCTCTTTGTTTGGTAGGAGGAAAGTTGGTGAGGAGAGAGGAACACTCTTCGGTGAGGTTAATCATCTTCAGACCTTCCAAGGATTTACGCCACGAGATGAGGGTCTTGAGGAACTTGGAGTATCCTGGAATCTGAGTGATAGCTTCTGTTAAAGGTATGCTAACTTGAACTCCTTTCATGATCTCCAGGAACTTCTAAAAATGCCTTTCAGTCTTTTCATTATTTAGCCGATGGGGAAACGGCGGCCTCGAGGTGTTCCTCACGAGTGGCGGTACTGACATGGGTCCTTGCGCGATCGGTGCAGACGGAGGTTCAATTGTCGAGTCAGAAATGGGTATACACGAAGATTGTGTAGGAGGATCGGGCAGCAAGACTCTCTCGAGACTTTTTCCACTTCTCAGCCTCATTGAATGCACTGTTTCCTGTTTCTGACTGATAGAGCTGAGCAGCGTTTCCTTAAGACTCACAATGGCCGTTTGTAGGCGCTGAATGGTGGTGGCTTGATCGTTGGACACATCCATCATTTTGCAAACGTACGCGAAAAAACGCTCCATCACAGACGCGAGAAGATTGGCGGCTTCACTAGTGACCACCGACTTTGCCTCCACGGAAAGGTTGGGGAAAGGTGGGGAATTCCAATGTCTGCTAGTTTGGGCAATGTTGTCAATTATTTCCCAAGCATCCTGACAAGGTTTGTTAAACAGAGTTCCGCCAGCTGCAATGTCAAGTGCTGGCCAGAATCTGTCTAGGATCCCAAAATAGAAGGTTTGGAGCAGCAAAATATCTGACACTCCCTCTCTGCAGCATTCCCTTCGCAAATACTGAAAACGCTCCCAGGTTGCGAACAAGGATTCTTCATCTCTTTAGGAGAAGGTGATGAGCTCCTTGTAATCGTCCGTGGTTAGCATTTGCTGCCGGAATTTGGCCAAGAAATTTCTTTCGAGTTGCTTCCACGAATGAAACATTTCCTTCCTGGTATCATGATACCATCGTTTTGCGCTGCCTTTCAAGGAAAAGGAGAAGAGTCGAATCTTCTGCTGCTCGCCGTTGGCAGTGTTCGAAGAGCATGTGTCGTAAATTTCTAAAAACCTGCGCACATGGCATAAGGCATCAACACTTCCATCTCCGTTGAATTGACAATTTTCGATAATGTATTCGATCAAATCAGAGGAAATCTCGAAACTGTCATTTCCTGTTTCCACTCGATTGGTGAGACGGGCTTGATAAATTAGCTGCTGAATAGAAGGCATTGATGGAATATTGGCCCTGTATTCACTGAAACAACAAAACAAAGAAACAAAAATCAAAAAGCACTAACTCTTATACCAATACTTCCAGAAATCATGATCGTTCAACAGTTGCATTCCCCGGCAACGGCGCCAAGAACTTGATGCGCGTAAAATACGGCAAGCGTACCGGTCGCACAAGTAATAAAGTTGGGAATAAATCCCCGGATGTCGGTCTCTTGAGGAATGCAATTAGCGTCAAACGATTTAGACTCTAAAACTATTGTTATGAGAGTTAATTGAAATAAACAGAAAAAGAAGGGGCTTTGGTTGGTGGTCTTACGACCAATTACACTAATGTAAACTATGCGGGTTGCAATCACCGCTTCTCAAGGCGAGATGGATGTAGCGGTCGCGATGCCGTACTTCGGTTGGTGAGTGGACGGAAGTCTAGCGAGTGAGGTGATTAGTGCGGAGTGAAATTGAGTGAAACGAACGTGTGGAGTGGAGCGAGATGGAGCGAGGCGTATCAAAGAATAATTCTCCCAAGAAGAAACACCAATGATCAATTTAACACTAGAAATTGATGTTCATTACATGCATAAACATTCCATGCAACAAGAAAAGAGAGAAAATGCAAAACCACGAGATTGAAGATCCACCACGGTTATTGGCCGGAGGTGCGGGTTGTCAATCCGCTTCCAAGCGCAGTCCGAGGGGGGCTTCCGGTACTACTGAGCTGTCACCTCGAGGGCCTGTAATTCCTTCGTCTTCTTCCTTGGTGGAAAGCTCGGAGAAGAATGCATCAATGGCCGGGAGGATCACCGGAGGATGCGGAATGCTTTGGAATCGCCGGAGAAGGTCTTCTCGATGGTAGGGATGAAGTTGGAGGCGAATGGAACTGCTGGAGGGCGAAACGGCGGACTGGCGGAGGTTTCGTAACGTCATCCGTAACCTAATTCGCGAAACAGGGCTTTTTATAGCTTGTAGAATAAATAGGGCGCACGACCACTGGCGCACGACTAGTGGTCGTGCGCGAACAAGGTCAGCGCCCGTGCGCGAGCAACCTACAGACCTGCATCAGAAAATCAATGATCGTGCACGATCAGCAGCGCACGATCAGTGATCGTGCGAGGCAATGCTGATGATCGTGCGGAAATAGCCAGGCAGAACTTTGTAAAATGGGTATGACTGCGCACGATCGGCGGCGTACGAGCAGTGGTCGTGCGCGGTCTGGCAAGTGATCGTGCGGAAGGTTCAAGACAGGGATTTCACAAATGAGTCCGGGCTGCGCACGATCAGTGATCGTGCGCCAGGAGGTCGATGGTCGTGCGTGGGTAAAAACGCACGACCACTGACTCCTTTGCCAAAAATAGTGAAACGCCTATCCCGAATGCCCTCACGATCCCCAAACCTGTAGGAAAACTGCACGGTACATCGATCGTGGCAGCCGCAGCAAACAATAATAATCATAACAAGAATGCAAATGCACACAAGCACAGAAATGGGCTAAAAAGGTGCACAGGGAGTGGAATGCCGTAGCTAACCAAAAGGAGTACTAATGGCGCTAAAAGATAGTGCAAAGCTGAGGAAAAAGGCCTAGATGAGTCCAAAATAAGATATAAAATAGGGACTCATCAAGGACCCATGGCGCTCTAGTGGTGTAGCCGGAATCTACAAGATCTGTCACGGAAACCAACACCCACAGAACACCTCACAAAGACCTCGGCATCACTGCGTGCTAGCAAAGCGGTACAACTGACCGTTCCGTCCACATTAACTTCTATCAACATCTCCTGGTCACACTTTCCAAGGATTGGGGTCAACAACCCAAAACAGGCCCCCCAAGGACCTCACTCAGCGAAAACAAGGAACAACGGACAATTCCTTCGGAATTCGTCGAGTATCACCATTGATACTCGACGGATTCGTCGGGAATTGTCTATGAAGCCGAAGGAAGTCGTTGAGTATCGCCGTGATACTTGACGATTTTCCCTAAATTCGTCGAGTATCGCGACAATACTCGACAATTTTGCCTAAATTCGTCGAGTATCGCGATAATACTCGACGATTTTGCCTGGGATTCTCGACGATTTGGCACGACGATTCTCGCCGAATTTACCTTAGCGCTCGACGACTCTACCTTGTCATTCTCGTCGATTTTAACTTAGCGCTAACATCTCTACTGGTGATTCTCGACGATCCTTACTCGACGATTTTGGCTAGCGATTCTCGCCGACTCCAACCCGATACTCGCCGACTCTGCCTGGTGATACTCGCCGATTCTACCTAGTGATACTCGCCGATTCTACCTAGTCAATCTCGCCGAATTTTACTTAGTAATCTTTGGACAGCCAAACCATGGGTAACGAGGATACTCGACGGATTCGTCTCGGAGTGCGGGAAAGATCGCATATCCGCCCTATAGCGTAAACCTACTCAAAACAAAGGGGAGAGAACAAAGATAAAGGGAAGAACCGGAGCAAGCAAGGGAAGAAAATCCACTTGCCTCAAAACCCACGAAGAAGACGCTGCCCATCCCGGCCGCTTCCAGATATGGCCACAAGGAGCGCCAAGCAACGATTCCTGAAACTTTTGGGGACGAAATCAAGCCAAAACCCCTAACCCTAACCTTCAAAAGTCAAGGAAACGGACAAATCTTACCCCTACCGCGAAGCCCTTGCCGAGAGCAGCCCGAAAATCCACTCGGTTGGGGAAAACGACCCCTCCTGCTCCGCACACTGCTGATCGAAAGCCTCGCCGAGTCCGCCGCTCCCCAAATATCGCGGAAACGAAACTGCCGTCGGGTTCGGGGAAGAAGAAGAGGATGCGGACCGGCCCAAACCCTATCTATCCTATTTATACCCTAATTAAAACATAATATATTATATAATATTAATATATATAATAACACACAATCTTAATACAACGCCCAACACAAACGTACTCGGAAACGCGCGAAACTCGCGCCGTAGCCAAAAACCAACGCTACGAATGCGACGGCGAGGTAGAAATCCCAATCCGATGAGCCAAACTCAAGTAAACACCTACCAAAGCCAAAACACAAGCGGCTCCGCCGAGTCACCAAAGCAGACCCAGCCTGCTAGGAAATCTCGCCAACAGGCTAAGATACAACCCTATAGAGAACTCAAAGAGCCAAATCATGCTCTAACCACGGTATACGCCAAACACGTGCTAAGGTAACGCTTCTAAGGATATCGAAAAAAACTAGGGGCATTACAGAGGTACGCTATTTGCAGGCCAGACTCCGAAATCTATAAATATACCCATATGGGTACCTTAGAAGGCAAGCATTCTCATTTCCTTGTCTTGTAGCGCTTTTTGAGTTACCCTTTGCTCAGCACTGGCTAAGGAGGGGAATCACTCTAAAATCTTCCGGGTGTATGGTGGGACCTCCGTGCTGTAGCCGTGGGTCATTCTCCAATTTTAAGTTTCCAGTTGAGCGAGCTCATTTGGAGAAGTTGGTGTGTAGTCACCCCTTATTAGGGTCCGAACTCCATAGAAGCCAGTTTCCGGTTTCAATATTTTGGTGTGGTGAGCATGGAGCTTGACAAGCACAAAAAATACTTAGTGAGCTCAATGACTGGAGGCGAAGGACAAGGAGCTGACTCGTCGGATTCGCCGCCTCCCGTTCCCCTGACCACTTTTAGAATGTTCGAGGACTTCAAGAAGTAAGTCAAGGATCTAGTACTCTTCGCACTCGAAGTTCATGATGAGTACTCGACGCCCTCTATCCTGGTAGTCGTTGCCCCGTCTCTGGGCAAGAACGCCCCCGTCAGACGACCTAGGAAGGAGGTCGAGGGGGAAGGCGGCGAGCGAGACCTCTCAGGGAAAACGTTGTTCCCTGGTTCGGCGAGTGTGGGTAGAGTCGGAAAGGTGGAGGCGCGAGATGGCCCAGCTCATCCTGCAGGGGAGAGGAGTCCTTTTAGCGAGCTGGCTCACCCTCTCCACCGTTTGTGGGATGCTAGTAGCATGTATTTAATATAATTGTATCTGCCAGTAGCCTCTCCAAACAGCGGAGTTTCGTTGATGACAGACCCACCCTGGGCTGCGCATAGTGAAATGGAAAGTCGTAGGTACGTTATTTGTAGGACAGACTCCGAAATCTATAAATAGACCCACAGGGGTACCTTAGAAGGTAAGCTTTCTCATATCCATGTCTTGTAGTGCTTTTTGAGGTACCCTTAGCTCAGTGCTGGCTAAGGAGAGGAACCGCTCTAAGACCTTCCGGGTGTGTGGTGGGACCTCCGTGCTGTAGCCATGGGTCATTCTCCAATCCTAAGTTTCTAGTTTAGCGAGTTCATTTGGAGAAGTAGGAGTGCGGTCACCCCTTATTAGGGTCTGAACTCCACAGAAGCCAGTTTTCGGTTTCAACATTTTGATACGGTGTGCGTGGAGCGTGACCAGCATGGAAAATCCTTAGTGAGCTGAATGACATAAAACGAAGGAAAAGGAGCTGACTTGGCGGACTTGCCGCCTCCCGTTCCCCTGGCCACTCTCGGAATGTTCGAGGACTTTAAGAAGGAGGTCAAGGATCTGGTACTCCTCGCACTAGCGGTTCACGACAAGTGCTCCAAACCTTCTATCTCGGTAGTCATTGCCCCATCTCTGGGCGAGAACGCCACCATCGGGCGACCTGGGAAGGAGATCGAGGGGGAAGGCGGTGAGCGAGACCTCTCAGGGCGAACATTGTTCCCCGGTTCGGCGAGTGAGGGTAGGGTCGACAAGGTGGAGGCGCGAGACCGCCTAGCTCATCCTGCAGGGGTGGGGAGTCCTTTTATTGAGTTTGTCACATCCGCCCCAGTCCTAGAGAGGTTCGAGGATGTGGTCTCGATCCGACAATGTCAGATGCTTTCAAATATTAACTCTTCGCCATAACCTTCAAGGAGAAGGCAAGGTATTGGTTCCACCAGCTCCCTGCCAGCTTTATATACTACTTTGAGGACCTGTGTCGGGGGTTCCTGCTGAGGTTTTCAACTTCAAAGAAGAGGAAGGAGTTAGAGTCCCTGTTTCTCATCAAGTAGGGTATGGAGGAGACTCTGGGGAGTTATGTCGACTGGTTCTAGGAGGAGGTTATCCAAGTTCAGGAGATGTCTGGGCATACCCTCATGATAGCCTTCACCCTGGGGCTGCAGCAGGGGTTCTTCAAAATGGAGTTGAAGCGGGTGCCTCCGCTATCCTTTGGGGAGCTAATTGAGAGGGCGACAAAGGAGATTGAGGGGGAAGCGTCGAATCCAGCATTCTATAGGAGGCTGGCCAAGTTGACGATAGAGGATGAGAAAGAAACAGGAGGTAGGAATCAAGAGGCGAGGAGGAGAGAGCCCATACAGTAGGAGTAGCAGCAAAAACCGAGATGGTGTCGTCAGGAGCCGAACAACTAGCTTGGTTAGAGGAAGCAGGAGTGGCACGATCGGGGCCAAGGAAGAGGTTTCTACAGAGGGGGAAACCATCAAGGGGGGCAGGGCCGGTTCAAGCCCATGGATGGAGGCAAGGTCAGAGATCTCCTCTCCCCGAGCAACATCAGGCCATGGCGATAGCTTTGGGATGGAGGAGGAGAGGCGTCCATAGGAGGAGGCAGGAAGGCAGGGCGGAGCTACCCTACTACGATTTTTACCAGGAGGAAGGCCATGCGTCGGCTACCTACCTGGAGTTCTTGGAGATGAGTGGAGTGAAGGATCTAGCCCCATATTAGCAGTGACCTCGTCAGGAGGTGCAGATAAAAGAAGTCCTATCAGGAGCGAAGGACGAGGATAGGTGTGAGGATCGGGCCAACGTAGAAGGCAGAGTAGGGATTAGAGTGATCCACAGGGGGGTGGGAGTCGAGGCTGCCTGCAAGGCGAGTCTCCACGCCATGTACTCTCAGAGCGTTGCCTCGACATCCTAATCCCCACCCCCAGACGAGAAGATCGCCTTCTCCTGAAAGGACATACTGGATCATAAGGATCCATTCTGCGATGCGCTGGTAATCCAAGCCGCCATTGAGACTTTCACTGTCATCCTGATCCTCATCGACAATGTGAGTTCCATCAACGCCATTTTCAAAAAGACATTTGACGCGATGAAGGTGGAGGCCAAGAGGGTGTTGGCTTCGGATGGGCCCTTGTTCAGATTCTTCAGAGAGAGAAAGGAGGTGGAGGGGGATTAGGACTCCATATCACCTTGGGGGGTCAGTACAGGAACTGCGAGTTCATCATTGTGGATGCTCCTAGCAGATATAATGCGATATTCGGGTGACCACTCATTAGCACCTTACACTGCATACCCTCGTACCTCCACCAATACCTCAAGTTCAATGTCGAATGAGTCCAGGTCTGGGTCTGGGGAGACCCCAAGGAGACGAGGGAATGTTATGTCACCGCGGTCAACACCATCTCATAGTAGGAGGGAGAGGAAGAGATGGAGAGAAGGATGAAGGAGTTGTTTGGGCAGGAGGTCATGGGAGAAGAAGAGGAGATGAAGGTGGAGGAGGTAGAGATCCACGCTCGGGAGAGGGGAGTAGAAGAAGTTCCGGAGGAGTAGGCTGAGGTGATGGCAGTGGAGGAAGTCAAGGAGGAGGAAGCCTACGTCCAGGTGAGAGGGCACCAAGCACGTGGGAAGAGAAGTCTCAACTAGAAGTGGCAGAAGAGGTGGTGGAGATGGAAGTCCTTACCCAGGGAGGAAGGGTGGAGAAGGTGCGAGTCAGTGGGGGTCTGAGCCCAGAGGATCAACAGAAGATGCTGGAGTGCATCCAAAAGAATGTGGACATCTTCGCATGGAGCACGGAGGACATGCCGGGGATTTATGCGGATGTGGCTTGCCATCGCCTTAACCTTGATCCCGACAGTCTCCCCATCCAGCAGAAGAAGAGGTCCGTCACCGATAGGCTGGCTAATCCTATCCGAGAGGAGGTGGGTAAGATTCTTAAGACGGGGTTAGTATCAGAGATCCAGTATTGATTGAGAAGGGAGACGGGCACTAGAGAATGTGTATTGATTTCTCACTTTTAAATAAAGCCCATCCTAAGGACCTTCATCGAATCGACGTGCTGGTTGACTCAGCCGTCAATTTTTTGTGATGAGTTTTCTAGATGCCTTTTCAGGATACCACCAGATCAGGATGCACCCTTAGACATAACAGATATTTCCTTTATTACAGGGGATGGGTGCTACTATTATAAGATGATGCCCTTTGGGCTGAAGAATGCAGGGGAAATATATCAAAGAATGATGGACCGAGTCTTCTGGGAGCAAAAGGGAAGGAATTTAGAGGTGTATGTGGAAGTCCTTATGGTGAAGAGTCGGGACACGATATCCCATCTCAAAAATCTAGAGGAGACCTTCAACACCTTATGAAAGTATAAGATGAGGCTGAACCCCCTGAAGTGCGTTTTTGGGGTAAGAAGGGGAAAGTTCATGGGTCACCTCCTAAATCCCGCGGGGGTGGAACCTAATCTCGATAAGGTGAGGGAGATCATAGAGATGGATTCATCGCGAAACACCAAAGAAGTTCAGCGCCTGACAGGGAAGCTTGCAGGGCTGGGCTGGTTCCTCTCTCAGGCAGGAGAGAAGTGCTCTCCCTTCTTCAAAGTGCTGAGGGGAGGCCAAAAATTCGAATGGTCCAAGGAGTGCGAGGAGGCCTTGTAAGCCTTGAAGAGACAACTCACTCAGGCTCCGCTTCTCTAAGGACCAGAGAAGGGGGAAGATTTATCCATTTATCTTGGAGTCGGAGCCGAGGCAGTGAGCTCAGTCCTGGTTCGAGAGGAGGGAAAGAAGCAGCTGCCAATCTACTATGTGAGCATGGTCCTGAGGAAGGCGGAGCTTCAATACCCGATCCTAGAGAAGCTGGATTTTTCTCTAATCGTCTCGGCTAAGAGGCTCAGGCCATACTTCCAGGCACATTAAATTCAGGTGGTGATAGATCATCCCCTTCACAACATCTTTGAAGGAGTGGAGCATTCAGGGAGACTTGCAAAATGGTCGGTGGAGCTAAGCGAGTTTGACATATCATTTGTCCCTTATCTATCGATAAATGCCCAGGCGATGGTTGACTTTTTGGCTGACTATGTGGTCGATATAGCAGAGGCGGAGCTCACTTGTTCGGCTCCCTAGAAGGTGATGGTTGATGGCGTCTCGGGGAGACATTCCTTGGGAGTAGGGATGATCCTGGAGAATACTCAGGGAACAAGGATAGAGCAGACAGTGCTGATCCATTTCCTCATTACTAGCAATCAAGCAGAGTATGAGGCGATAATTGCGGGGTTTCATCTGGCGAAGGAGCTGGGGGTACATGACGTGGAGGTGCTAACGGATTCCCTAGTTGTGTTTTCTCAAATCAAAGACAAGTTCGAGTCAAGGGAGCCTACCCTCCAGTTGTACCTAGAGAAGGTGAAGGGCATCATTGGCATGTTTCAAACATTTTCCATCTAGCATGTGCCATAGGAAGAAAGTACACAGGCAGATCAGTTAGCCAAGTTTGGACCCCGTACGGGGGGTGGGGGACCTTAATCGACTTGTTCCATACTTTTAATGAGGAGGGAAAGCTGATGGAGGTGAACCAGTGCCCCTCGTGGATGGAACCCCTTATAATCTTTTTATCCACATGTGAATTCCCGGACGGCCTAGACAAGAAGTGTTTCAAGTATAAGTTGGCGTACTACCTGATGCGTGATGGGAAGCTGTACAGGAAGACCCTCTCGGGATTTTTAGCGCATTGTGTGGCTGAAGAGGAGGTCCCGAGAATCTTGGAAGAAGTCCATTTCGGTGAGTGTGGGAGTCACTCGGGAAGCAGGACTCTGGAAGGAAGAATAGTGAGGCATGGGTATTTTTGGCTGACTCTGGGCCGGGATGCCGCCGAATTTGCAAAAAAAAAGTCTGAAGTGCCAGTTGTTCATCCTCTCCAACTACTGCCGACTAAGAGGCTCAAAAGCATCACTGCACCCCGACCCTTCACTATTTGGGGGATGGATCTCGTGGGACCCTTTACCTAGGCCAGCGCGCAGAGAAGGTTCCTGTTAGTTATGATCGACTATTTCTCTAAGTGGTTGGAGGTCAAGGCACTGGCCAAGGTGTCCTCTCAGGTGATTCCCAACTTTGTATGGGGGGAAATCATTTGTTGGCATGGGTTGCCTTAGACCATTATCACATATAATGGGCCACAGTTTTCTAGTGCAGAATTCATCAGCTTTTGTGGCCAACTCAGGATAGACCTCAGGTTCACGTCAGTCCACCACCCTTGGAGCAACGGACAAGTAGAGGCAGAAAACCAGATCATAGTAAACTTGTTAAAGAAAAAGGTGGAGAATTTGAAGGGAAGCTGGGTGGAGCAACTCCCTTTGGTCCTTTGGGCCCTGAGGACCACACCTAATACGGCCATTGGGAGACTCCCTTCAAGATCTCCCACGACTGCGAGGCGGTCCTCCCAATAGAGTTCGAGATCCAGACTGTACAACCCCGTGTCCGACGAGTGGGGTCAGCAGGAGTTGGTCTAGCCATTTTGGCGCAGCCCAGGTCCCAAGCGAGTCGGAAGGGAGGCAAGGGCTCTGCAACCTTACTGACTCGCCTAGCAGGGGTGTAATAGGAGTGGGGTGAGTGGAGCAAGCGAGTGGGATGGGTCAATCCCCCACTCTCCCAGGGTCATAAGGAGGCAGCGAGTGAATGCCCCATCAAGTACTCGCCGCCCCAAGCGAGTGGAGGTTTTCAAGAGCCACTCGCCCAGTGACGTATGCTGTATCTTTATAATTCTACCTCCACTGGCCTGCCCATAGCCTTTCAAAACAACGGAGTTACATTGTCGGTAGGCCGACTTGGGCTGCCTATTGCTGTGTAGAACAGCGGAGGTGTGCTATTGGCAGACCAACTTTAAAAACTATAAATAGACCCAAGGGGGTATCTCAGAAGGCATGCTTATTTGTTATCTGGTCTTCTTGTACTTTTTGAGGTATCCTTAGCTCAACACTCAGCAAAGGAGGGGAAGTGCTCTAAGATCTTCCGGGTGTGTGGTGGGATCTCTGTGCTGGGCTTTGGGCCCATTTCTGGTTTTGAGTTTCTGGTCATCTGAGCTTGCGAGAGAAGTAATTGCAAGGTCACCCATTTCTCAAGGGTCTGAACTCCACAGAAGTCGGTCCTCGGTTTTAACATTTTTTGTGCGGTGAGCATGGAGAGTGATCAACACCAAAAATACTTCGCAAGCTCGGTGATTGGAGGCAAAGGGCAAGGTTCTGGCTAGGCCGACTCGCCACCCCCTTTCCCTCTCTCCACTCTCGACATGCATGTTTGAGAATTTCTGGCAAGAGATGCGGAATCTCGTCATGTTCGCACTCGGCACTTGCACCGAGTGCTCGACACTAGGCTGTCCCAGTTATCGCAGCCCCATCCCTAGGCGAGAACGCCCCTGTTAGAAGACCTAGGAAGGAGGTAGCAGAGGAAGGCAGCGAGCGGGATCTGCCAGGGCGAGCTTTATTCCCCGACTCGGCAAGTGCGGGTCAAATCAGCGAGGCAGAGGCGCGAGATCTCCTTGCTCGCCTAGCAGGGGATGACAACCCCTTTAGTGAGTTGGTCTCATCCGCCCCGGTTCCAGAGGAGTTTCACGAGCTGTAGATGTCCTACTACACAGAGAGGGATGACCCAGTTCAGCACATCCAATGGTTCGAGGATATGGTTTCGATCCGATAAATATCAGATGCGTTCAAGTGCAGGCTCTTCTCCATCACCCTCAAGGAGAAGGTGAGAGATTGGTTCCACCAGCTTCCGGCCAGCTCCATCTACTGCTTCGAGGACCTACGCCGGGAGTTCATGCTGAGGTTCACCACTTCTAAGAAGATGAAGGAGTCTGAGTCCCTGTTCCTCATCAAGCAGGGGGTGAATGAGACTCTGGGGAGCTAAGTGAACCGATTCTAAGAGGAGGTCCTCTAAGTTCAGGAGATGCCAGGGCACACCCTCATATTGGCCTTCACCCTAGGGTTATAGCAGGGATTCTTCAGAATGGAGTTGAAGAGGGTCCCTCCTCTATCCTTTGAGGAGCTGATGGAGAGGGCAGCGAGGGAGGTCGATGGGGAGGCGTCAAACCATGGTTTTGCCAGGAAGCTGGCCAAGTGGGACAGGCAGGAGGAGATGGAAGCAGATGGTGGCAGGGGCCAGGAGGTGCGGAGGGCTGAGCCCAGACAGAGGGAGCAGCCGCAACAACAACTAAGGTGGGGATGCCAGGAGCCAAACAATCGGCTAGGCTGGAGGCAGCAGGAGTTGCACGACCAAGTCCAGAGGCAAGGTTTCTACGGAGGGGACAATCGCCAAGGTGGGCAGGGTCAGTTCAACCTCCCGTACTAGAGGCAGGGCTAGAGGCCTCCTCTCCTCGATCAATATCAGGCTATGGTAATAGACTTGGGGAGTAGGTGGGGAGGTTAGAGGAGAAGGCATGAAGGCAGGGTGGAGCTGGCTTACTGTAATTTCCATTAGGAGGAGGGCCACACCATGGCCACGTGCCCGGAGTTCCTGGAGTTGAGGGGAATTAGGGAGAAGCAACAACAGCCTCGTCGGGTGGTGCGGATTGAAGAGGTCTTGCCCGAAGGGGAGGACATGTGCAAGGATAGGGCCGATGTAGGGTCCCGAGGAGGGATCAGGGTGATCCACAGGGGGGGTGGGAGTTGACGCCGCCCGCTAGGCGAGATTCCATACCATATATCACTGAAGCATTGCTTCGACATCTCTAACTCCACTCCCAGAGGAGAAGATTACCTTCTCGAGGAAGGATATGCCGGATCACAAGGATCCCTTTTGCGACGCGCTGCTGGTCCAGGCCGCGGTTGAAAATTTTACCGTCTCTCAGATCCTCATTTATAACAGGAGCTCGATCAACATTGTCTTCAAGAAGGCGTTCGACGCGTTGAAGGTGGAGGCCCAGAGGGTATTGTCCTCGGATGGGCCTCTGTTCAGATTCTCTAGGGAAAGGAAGGGGGTAGAAGGTGGAGTGGGTCTCCATGTTAATCTAGGGGGCAGTCCAAAAACTGTAGGTTCGTCATTGTAGACGCTCCTAGCAATTACAATGCTATATTCGGATGGCCCCTCATAACGCCTTCCGTTATGTGCCATCCTACTTGCACCAGTGCCTGAAGTTCAATGCTAAAGTCATTCAAGTTCGAGTCCACAAAGACCCCAAGGTAGCGAGGCAGTGCTACGTCACGACGGTCAACACCATCTCCTAGCAGGAGGGGGCCGAGGAGATGGAAAGGAGGATGGAGGAAGTGTCTAGGAAGGAGGTTGGAGAGGAAGTAGAGGATATGGGGGTGGAGGAGGAAGAGGTCCACACCTGTATATAGGTGGCAGAGGAGGTGCGGAAGGAGCAGGCCGAGGTGATGGCCGTGGAGGAGGCCGAGGAGGAGAAGTTTCCAGTCCCAGACGAGAGGGCTGCTGGCGAGTGGGAGGAGCAGTCCTGGCTAGAGGCATCAGAAAAGGTGGTGGAGATGGAGGTTCTCACCCGGGAAGATAGG
Organism: Platanthera zijinensis; assembly: GCA_039513925.1. NCBI lineage: Eukaryota > Viridiplantae > Streptophyta > Magnoliopsida > Asparagales > Orchidaceae > Platanthera > Platanthera zijinensis. The sequence continues at coordinate 246,428,453 of CM077079.1, read as the reverse complement.
GTAGAGAAGGTACAGATCAGCACGGGGCTGAGTCCAGAGGACTAGGGGTGGATGCTGGAGTGCATCTGGAAGAACATGGATGTCTTCGCATGGAGCGCTGCAGAGATGTCGGGGATCGATGTGGACATCGACTGCCACCGCCTCAACTTGGATCCCAAGACCCTCCCCATCCAGCAGAAGAGGAGGTCTACCACGGACATGCTGGCCGAACCAATCCGAGAGGAGGTGGGTAAGCTCCTCAAGGCCGGATTCGTTTCAAAGATCCAGTATCCAGGCTGGGTCTCCAATGTTGTAATGGTTAAAAATGGAGATGACTGCTGGAGGATGTGTGTAGATTTCTCTCTTTTGAATAAATCATGTCCTAAAGATTCTTACCCCTTGCCTCAGATCGATGCACTGGTTTACTCAGCCATCGGTTTCTCTCTCATGAGTTTCTTAGATGCTTTTTCAGGTTACCATCAAATCAGAATGCACCCTCCCAACATAATAGATGTCTCCTTCATCACTGGGGATGGGTGTTACTGCTATAAAATGATGCCCTTTGGGCTAAAAAATGCAGGGGCAACGTATCAAAAGATGATGGATCGGGTCTTCCAAGAGCAATGGGGAAGAAATTTGGAGGTGTGCGTATATGACCTCATGATCAAGAGTCGGGATGTGGACTCTCACCTCCGGGACCTGGAGGAGACCTTCAGTACCCTGCGGAAGTATAAGATGAAGCTAAACCCCCTAAAGTGTGTCTTTGGGGAGAGCATGGGCAAGTTTCTAGGCCATCTCCTTACTCCTGCGGGAGTGAAGCCCAACCATGATAAGGTAAGGGCCATCATGGAGTTTGGGTAACCTCAGAATGCCAAAGAAGTCCAGCGACTGACGGGGAAGTTGGCAGGGTTGAGCAGGTTCCTCTCTCGGGCAGGAGAGAAGTGCTCCCCCTTCTTCAAAGTGTTGAGGGGAAATTAGAAATTAGAATGGTATGAGGAATGCGAGGAAGTGTTCCTAGCCTTGAAGAGGCAACTAACCAAGGCTCCGCTGCTCCAGGGACCGAAGGAGGGGGAAGATCTATCCATATACCTTGGGGTCAGGTCCGAGGCCTCGAGCTCTGTCCTAGTCTGGGAAGAGGGGAAGAAACAATTACCCATCTATTACATGAGAAGGGTCTTGAGGAAGGAGGAGCTCCGATACCCAAATTTAGAGAAGTTGGCTTTTGCCCTAGTCATCTCAGCTCAGAGGCTCAGACCCTACTTCCATGCACACTCCATTCGAGTGGTAAATGACCATCCCCTCCACAACATCTTTGAGGGGGTGGAGCATTCTGAAAGGTTGGCAAAGTGATCGGTGGAGTTGAGTGGATTTGATATATCTTTTGTTCCCCACCTCTCGATCAAGGCCCAAGAGATGACTGACTTCCTGGCTGATTATGTGATCGAGGTGGTGGCGCTCACTCTCCTAGTTTCTTGGAAGGTGTTGGTAGATGGCGCCTTAGGCAGGCATTCCTTGGGGGTAGGAGTGATCCTTGAGAGCCCCCAGGGAACAAAGATCGAGCAGATGGTGGTTATTCACTTCCCCATCACCAACAACCAAGCGGAGTATGAGGCGGTAATAGCGAGGCTTTGTCTGGCAAGGGAGTTAGGGGTGGATAATGTGGAAGTGCTCACGGATTACATGGTGGTGGCCTCTCAGATTAATAGGGAGTTTGAGGCAACAGAGCCTACTCTCCAATTGTACTTAGCCAAGGTAAAGGGAGTTATCGACATGTTCCAAACGTTCTCTATTCGACACGTGTCGCGGGAGGAGAACGAGCAGGTAGATCAATTGGCTAAGCATGGACCCCGGGTGGGGGGAACCATCATCGACCTTTTCCACCCCTCTATTGATGAAGGAGAGCTGATGGAGGTAGAACTGCGCCCTTCGTGGATAGATCCCTTCGCCACCTTCTTGTGCACAGGTGAATTCCCAAAGGGCCTGGATAAGAAGCATTTCAAGCATAAGTCGGCATACTATCTTATGCTTGACGGGAAGTTGTATCGTAATACCCTCTCAGGACTCCTAACTCGTTGTGTGGCCGAAGGGGAGGTCCAGAGGATCTTGGAAGAAGTTCATGCCAGGGAATGCGGGATTCACTCGGGGAGCATGACCTTGGAAGGGAGGATAATATGGCAAGGGTACTTTTGGCCAACCCTGGGTCAGGATGCCACCGAGTTTGCAAAGAAGTGCCAAAAGTGCCAGCTGTTCGCCCCGCTCCAACTATTGCCAGCATAAAGTCTAAGGAGCATCACTATGCCCTGACCCTTCGCCATTTGGGTAATGTACCTGGTAGGGCCCTTCCCCTATGCTAGTGGGTAGAGGAGGTTCTTATTGGTAATGATAGATTATTTTTCTAAGGGGTTGGAGGTGAAGGCGTGTGCCATGGTGACATCTTTGGTGGTTTAGAATTTTGTGTGGGGAGAGATCATCTGCCGATACTGGTTGCCTTAGGCCATTGTAACGGACAATTAGTCACAGTCGTAAGTTCATTGTTAAGGCTTGAACTGGGACACAACAAAAGATGCCCGTACGGTTGTTTAAATCCACACAGTTGTCTATGTACCAGTAGAAGATTCGAGTGTTGGAGTATTTCTATCGATCGATCATGTCATTTCAACAAAATTCTCACTCCGATATGGAAGGAAATGGTTGAATGACATGCTCTCCTTCTGCTCATTCATTATGCTAGAGGACTTTGAGTCCAATTTACTTGGAATAATGGTTGTGTCTTCATGCTTAAAAATTTCTTCTCGAGAGGGTGAAAGAAAAATCAACAGCAATCCAAGGACAGCTTGGGATTGATCTCAACTTTGCATCGGTTCACCACCCTAGGAGCAACGGGCAGGTGGAGGCCGCAAATAAGATCATTGTGAACTTGCTGAAGAAGAAGGTGGAGAACTTGAAGGGGAGCTTGGTGGAGCAGCTCCATTCGGTCCTGTGGGCCATTAAAACTACTCCCAATACGGCTACAGGAGAGACCCCTTCAAGCTCTCCCATGGATGCGAAGCTGTACTTCCAATAGAATTCGAGGTCTGAACACCTCGAGTAGTCAAGGTGGAAGAAGGAAGATAGGAATGGAGATCCAATAACGAGGATGAGCTATGACTCTCCTTGGACCTAGTAGAGGAACTCCAAGATGTGGCTGCTGCTAGGAAAGAAGAAATCAAGCGGCGGAAGACCAAGTATTTTGATAAGCATGTCAGGGTTAAGCAGTTCACGGGAGGGGACTTGGTACTCAAGAAAGTAGATGTCGCGGGAAGGTCATCTGTTGTAGGGAAGCTCAACCCAAACTGGGAAGGTCCATACATTGTTAGAGAGGTATCTAAGTCATGGGGTATCGCCTCCAGAATGTGCAGGGTAAGACCCTAAGTCACACCTGGAGTAATGATGACTTGAAACATTTCTATAAGTGAAAAAAGTATGTAACATCCTCTTTTATAAATATGAGATATCGCGACCTTTCAGATCTTTTTGCAAGTTTGTGGTAGGTGATGTTCATGAAATAGACCACGAGAGATCCCGCTGCAGGCTCCCACTAGTTAGAAGGGCTGAATGTCACTCAAGAGAGTCTTCCCAGACCCCAAGAAGATCCCACTACCAGGCTCCCACTAACTGGCAGGGCTGGATGTCACTCGAGAGAGTCTACCCAGACCCCGAGAAGATCCCGCTGTCAGGCTCCCACTAGTTGGCAGGACTGGATGTCACTCGAGATAGTCTACCCATACCCCGAGAACATTCCGCTGCCAGGCTCCCACTAGCTGGCAGGGCTAGATTTTACTCGAGAGAGTCTACCCAGACCCCAAGAAGATCTCGTTGCAAGACTCCCATAGCTGGCAGGGCTAGATGTCACTCGAGAGAGTTCGCCCCAGACCTCAAGAAGATCTCGTTGTCAGGCTCCCACTAGCTGGCAGGGCTGGATGTCACTCGAGAGACTCTGCTCAAGTCTTGAGCTTCTCCCGCTGTCATGCTCTCACCTAGCTGATAGGGCAGGGGTCCTCAGTGGACGTCACTGATGCTCTGGAACCGAGTCCCGAGTTGCTCTTGTCAGTCGAAATGAGGCATCCCAAGGTGAACTTGGGGAAAAGGCCAAGGGCAAAGTCATATGTAGAACAGGTCAGACCCAACAAAATTCCAAATGATCAGGTAGTGGAGAGCCGAGATCTCGGCAACTACCAAGGGGCGACAATAACTCATCAAAGCAATGCCAAAGGGGTGCGCCGAGATCTCGACAACTATAAAGGAAGGCGAGCCGGGGTGTTCTCCACAATTGAATTCTATCTCATCAAGTTTTCACTTATGAAAAATCAGGTCATGAATAACTTCCTAAAAGACAAGAGATCCCGCACGCAAGAAGGGAAGTCACGAACCCAGCACTACGAGTGGTCTAGCCTCTACTGGTAAGAGACAACGAGGTCTCGGCAACCCGGGAAGAGTATGAACCTAACTCTACTTTCTATCGGCGAGTTTTGAAAGAAAGGGGATGGAACTGATTTACTCTAGAGGGGGAGGGGGTGAATAGAGTACTTAAAAATTTTGGTTGTTTTAATTTTAAATCAGAGAAAATAGGTGATACTGATAATAATATAGAAAGAAATAGAAAAAGGGAAGCTACTCTATCACATCACAGCACAACAAAAGGAAAATGATCAACCAGACAACATAAGAATTTTATAGTGGTTCCCCAAACTGGGTACATCCACTCTTCTACCACTCTGGTAGATATCTACTATCAGGTTTTTGATCAGGTGACTACCACCACAAGATCTATTTCTAGGGAGATCTCACAACCCTTTAGGCTTTTGATCAAGTGCCCAAAAACCAACAATAAACTTTTGAAGGGAGTTAATAAACCCTTTTTACAGGAGGTTGAGAGACTTGATGATGTCTTCTCTTTTCTCTATACAACAGAGAAGACTTGTGGATTCTGTTGTCAAGACTCCTTCTAAAATGTAGAGATTTTCAGGAAGCTTGGAGCCTTGCTCTGGGTGTAGGTCTTCAGCCTTGTCTTGAAAGAGATCCAGGAACTTGTAGACTGATTTAGAGTTGTTGTCCTTGAAGATTCCTGGAGTAGAAGTAGAAGAACACTCTTGTTATGTGATGGATGTTCTTCTTCAGTATTCATAAAGATCAAGGGAAAACAAAATGTTTTCTACACAGAGAGAGAGAGAGTTTTGTATGTTGTTCTGTGTCTCTTCTCTGTATTGCTCTTATGTTGTCACAACTGGTCTGGTCTGTGTATGCATGCATTGCCGTCTGAAAAGAGAAAATCTCTTTTATATTCTGCTGTCAAAATTCTCCTTTAAAATTTGAATCCCAAGTCATTAATTGCTGACTGATCTAGAGAATGAAACAGTTGGAATATTTGACTTAAATGAGTTTCCCCAACTGTCCTATTAAAATAAGCAAGTAATTAACCCTGATGAAGACCATAATTAATGTTGCCAATAACAGCTATATTCTAGAGAATATAAGCATTAATTACTCAGATAATTACTGCTAAATAATATAATAAATAAGGACAGAAATAAGGAAAACTTATCATTCTGGCTCGGGACAGAATTCGTCGACCTCTAAACAGAATTCGTCGACTGGAGTTCGAAGATCGTCGAGCTGAGAATTCCTTTTCGTCAACCTGAGCTCAGCGAACTTCAATCTGAAAATAACTTGCCAATTCTGCGCTCTAAGTTCGTCGAGCAGAGAATCTGTCTGGAGGAGGATATCGTCGACCTGCGCTCGAATATCGTCGAGCTCAACTCAGAGAAAGATTTCTGAGTTTGTCGATCTGCGATCGACGATCGTCGAGCTGAGTTCGAAGAACTTCGAACTGATAATTTGAACTCTGAATTCTGCTAAGTCTTGAATTTATTGAAGTCCTCTACTGGCTGGTCCATGAAGATTAAACCTAAAGACTAGCCTAAACTCTAGGACTAAAAGACTTGAACCTAGCTATATAATTTGGGTCAAACACATCTTAATTAGTGAACCTAACCCAAATCCAAACTAGGGATCCAACAATCTCCCCCTATTTAGGTGATGTCACTAATACAAAAAAAAAGAAAACAATCATAAAGCACGAAAACAAATATCTGGCAGAAAAATATATCTAGCAGATATATACAATAGGTGCTTCATGATTAACAAATAGAGTTCAAAAAAGAAAACTAAACAGACAGTCATTTGTTCTTGAAAGTCCACCTAGTGTCAACTATCTTCACCTATGGTGGGGGGAATAGGTGTCTCTGCAGCGTATTTGCGGAATTAAGATTTTACCTGCACAAGAAAACAAAACAACCAAGCACAGAAAGTACACAGGCAAATTATAGTGGTTCCCCGATTTGGGTACGTCCACTTTCCCCCCTTCGACCTATCTCCCAACACGGGACGACTCGGTCACTTCACCAACAGGATTGAAATCCAATCCTTGCACTAACGGAAGGAACCCTTCCACACGTAGGAGTCAACACTCCCACAACCCGGGTTGCACCCAACCCTTACAACTAAAGACCAATCGGTCCGTTACAAAGAAATTGAAAATGCTTGTAAGAAATACAAACGACGTTTGGAGAGTAAGGTGTCCCTCTTCGTTCGACGACGTGTTCTTGAAGTCAACGAAGAGTCCACAACCCTAGATCTCTCTTGGAAAGAATCTTCCCGAAACCGGCGGCGGCTTAAAGCGACGGCACAGTTCTCGGAATCGGCGGCGGCGACGGAGAGCAGCAGCAGTGCCAACCTGATTCAAACTTCGTAGCGAAGGAAGCAAGGTCTTCCAACGGTCACACTAGGATCGATCGTCTCGATCGATTCGGAAGGGGAAGGATTTTCCCGATCAACGAATCAAGAGACAAGGGATCTCTGGTTAGACGCGTGAGACGCTATGCTAGCCTAAGCTTCGGTCGCCGGAGATCTGGAAGAACCTGAGATCAGCAGCGGCGACAAGTGCACGAGCGGCGGAGACGATCGGCGGAACGTTAGGGCTTGTCGGCGGCTCGTGCTTTTTGAAATCCCGTGTCTTCTTTTTTTTTGCTGTTCATACATACGGAGTATATATACATTAGGTCAAGTATATGACCGTTGTGGGTCCCACCAATAAGAAGACATGAGCCCGGTTCGAAACAGTTCAGATAGTTTGAACCGGTCCAGAGAACAACAGGAAACTGCCTAAGTCAAATTCGGCGAGAATCGTAGGTGATTCTCGCCGAATCGGCGAGAATCACTTACGATTCTCGCCGACTTCTACTTAGCCGAAATCTGGCTGAACTGATACAGAAGCCGGGGAGAATCGGCGGGAATCACTTTTGATTCTCACCGGATCGTCGAGAATGCAAGGTCATTCTCGACGAAGTCGGCGAGAATCGTAAGTGATTCTCGACGATTCTGCCTTAGAAAATTTTCCTATCTGAGTCAAGACAGCCGGCCCAACCCGGCGAGAATCAGCTAGTGATTCTCGACGACTCGGCGAGAATCACTAGTGATTCTCGCCGAATCGGCGAGAATCACTTAGTGATTCTCGTCGATTTTTACTTGGGTGATTTCTCCTCTTTCTTTCCTTGAGCTGGTCTTTGGCCCATCCTTGCTCCTTGTCTGCTCTTGCTTTATCATAGCCCTGTACTTGAAATTAAGTACACCCCAATAGAGAGAGTACACGTAGGCCAACACACTGATCTGCTCAACGAGGGATTACGTTGCACAGACCCGTGTATATTGACCCACTGCACCCTGACATTGGTGTGTACTTAGCGTGGAATAACTGCAAGCACAACTAAAACAATAGTTCATCAAATACATCGTGAATTCATCTTAGCTTGACAGGTGGCTTCCTCAAATCCAGGTAATTGTGGATACAATACCCAACAATCTCCCCCTATTTGACGAAGCCAAAATCCTACTAGCTAAGATGAATACCACCTTCCAGAGAATGATTAAAACTTTAAGAAATTAAGAACAGACATAATAATACTTGAGTCAAAGCATGACATCATATATATATATATATATGTAAAACCACAATACTTGTTCATAAGATAATATGAAAACATATATGTGCAATGCGGGGCGAAAAGGTCCTAAGTCTATTTTTCCTTAGCTAGATCATCCTTAAGCTTCTGGGCCAGGAATTTCTTGCTCTGTCTTTCGAAATATTCTTTGGGCTTAGGATGATATCTGGGAGGAGGAACTTTATCTGTCACTGTATTATTTCTGAAAAATATGTTGCGTTTGGCTTCAAATTCTTTGTGCCTCTCCCATTCGTATTGACTGTATACCTCACTTCGATTTATGTGCCCCTTCTGCTGTAACAGGAATGTGTCCAAGATGATACTTTTGGATACAGGACTCCATTTTTCATTTCTCACATCCTCCTCCGTCAATCGGATCCTCTTTTCAGCTGGTGTTTCCCTTGAGGTTCCCTCTTGGATTTGCCTTTTTCCTTTGGCTTTAGCTAAGGCATCTTGATCAAACCAAGTTCTGCGTTCAGCCCTTTCAGCAGCTTTCTTCGTCTCAGCTTCGCTTAACGGAACACCCTCTGCACTTGCTCCTTCGTCCTCCACAGTATTGTGCTCAGTAGTTTCATGAACAGGATTAACCTCAGGTATATTATTGCCTAATGCTTGGTTAAGCAACCACTGGCAACTGTCATATACATAAACATTGGACTGATCGAAGTTTTCAATGATGATGTGCTGAAGCCCTTCCATCTTAGTAGTATATTCCTTCTCCCCTTTTTGGCTTCGAGCGCTATGGAGTTTGCATAGGAGTGCAGGGACTCATCTATATGCTTTAGAGATTTGGAGAATTCAGTCAGCAGGGCTTGTTGATTTTGATTGAGGAGCACCATGTTGGCATCAAATTTCTGTATGTTATTCTCCACAACATGTGCATTATTATTGACCACTCCCAGGTCATCAGTATTCTTTTTGAGTCCTTGCATGAGAAGAGTTACAGCTGTGCCTGCCTCTGTATACTTGTCATCAAATTTCTTCTCCATCACATCTAATTTATGGTTGATCTGCACAATGTTCTTGAGCATGAGGTCCTCAGATTCTTGTAGTCTCTTTAGCACCGATTTGTGGGACTTCTTAAACGATCTCTTGATCTCATCTAGGATCCCTTGGACAATATTTACAGTGTGATTTGCTAAGTTTTCTTGAAGTGGAGGAGCTGCAGGCAGACCCTGGTCAGGCTCCCCCTCAGAAGCACTGGGAGAGCTTGATAGAAGTATGGACTCCACAGGGGGAACAAAGGATTGCTCCCCCTCCATCCTTGCATCTGATCGCTTAGGAGCTTGTTCCTCAGATGGAACCTCAGCATCCTTCTGAGAGTCCACCACTTTCTCCCGCTCAAGTATTTCTTCCTCCTCCTCAGTCTCCATGTGCTCAGCTTGATCTGCAGAATTATGCATGTCTTCTTCCACTGCATCCACCTCCTCTTCATCAGCCACCTCATCGCCCAGGTAATTTATATCTTCCTCACCGTCCTCTTCCTCTTCCACATTTGCCACTTCCTCCTCACGGTCTTCTTGCACGGCCTCCACAGCATCTTTTGCTATCTGAGAAATATCAGATATGGTGTTTGCAGAAGAGAGTACATGCTCCCCCTCAGTTCCTGTAATCAATGCATCATGAACTTCACTGGGGGCTGCCACGAAATCTGCTGAAGTTCTGTTGTCCTCGACAGGAGATTCTTCTTGTTCAACTACCACTGCAGCTTGCCCTATGATTCGCTCCCATCTGTCAAAGACGCTGGAGTCCATTTTCTTCAAATAATGCAAAGGAACTCCTTTGCTCATGTCGAACCTATCTCCGTTCAACTGATTGAGAAATAGGCTGATGATTCGTCCAAAGCTTGGAGATCTGAGGGTGTCCTTAATCTTCTCGAAAAGCATAGCCCCCCAGTTGAATCTCTTTCGGCAGACCACCACCACAAGAATCTTGAACATGTCGGCTGAGATGTGGTCGTGTGAGCCTGGTTTGCATATCAGTACTTTCCCAATGATGTCGGACAAGAGTTTTCCCTCTTCATTCATTTCTTTTCTCTTTATCGATCTGGTGCCCCTAGCTAGCCCACAGAATAATAGGGTCCTGGCTCTATCATGTTCCTCCAGATAATCCTCGTGCTCAGAACTGGAAAGCTGCAAGCATTGAGTCAGTGTCCTGGCAGACATCTTGATCCTTGCACCTGCAACCTTACTCTTGATGATAGAGTCTTCATTCCGAAGTTTGGCGGTTGCAAAGAACTCCATCACTTCTTTATCCAGAATTTTGCAGGGATGTTCCAGTACAAACGTGAGTCCAGCCTCTGCCAGCATGATGATGATGTTTTTGAACTCATCCGAGGCATGTGAGAACCCAGTTCGAACTAATTCACAGCCAGTGACCAGCCCAGCGGTGGTCCTTGGAGCCATAGCAAACTAGGAAGAAGGGGAATACCAATTTCCAAGTCTAAGGATCGTCGAAACTAAGAGGTTGAGATTAATATCTATACTAATGCTCAAGGCACGGTTAGGGATACCTTAGGAGGAGAAGCAGTGAAGGTTCCGGCACCACGTTGCGTAAGGTGCGGCGAGCCGATTCGAGGCTAAGCGAGGGCGTGACTCCGGCTGCAAGAGGGAGTCTTCCGGAGGGTTGTTAGGTCAAGCAAGGGCGTGACTCCTCTGATACCAGGGTTGTTAGGTCACGATGAAGCCGAAGTCGAAGATGAAGACGAAGAGTCGGAAAGAAGCTTGGAATCGGGAAGTGATGAGCTTCGGCGAGTATTGGGAGGTGTCGGGACACTGCTTCGGGAGAGCTTTGAAACCAGTAGCGGGAGATGACTTGGACAGGGTATCGGCGAGAATCGTAAGTAGAAGGGACGACGGGAAGTCGAAGGGTCGGCGGGATTTACTGGGTCGGCGGGATTCGCTGGGTCGGCGGGATTCGCTGGGTCGGCGGGATTTAAGCTATAAACGGGTTTATACATATGGAAGAGCTTCGGTTCGATGAGAATTGCCTGAATTTCAATTTTATTTGTCCGGGGTTGTCAAGGATTCGAAAAGATCACTTAAGCCACGTGTGGTGTAACCTACCACACCGCTTAGGAGGCACATCAACTCTGAGATTCCTAACTCACTAACATTGGCTAGCAGGATTCATAAGTTATGTCGAGATTGATAAATGCAATATTCATGAAGTTAGTTGTCATTCTCAGAGTCTCCTAATGTCGTGTCAGCTTTAATTTTCAGCTTGTAATGTATGACTTCTCGAATTTATCAGAGAATTTATTGACACGTCATTAATAACGTATCTAAGGTGTATTTTTACCGTTTTGATCTGTCCTTAGAAGAACACACTTAGATGTGAAAATGTATATATATATATATATATATATATATATATATATATATATATATATATATATATAAGTAGATGTTGATATAATATGACTCAGTTATTTAGTCTGATCAATGATACCTGGAATTGTTATATTCATCATTTAGCCCCTCTGATTAGAGCATACCAGGTGTTCAATTTGAGGACAGTACTTCTTGCGTTCCAGATACTTGTTCTAGATTATTCTTGGAACATCTTCTGTCTAGCTCCCATCATGACTCGGAAGTCTAGACTACCCTGCACCAAAGAATGTTACCTTACCTTAGGAGCCCAATATGTATTGGGTCCTAGGTTCCTGTCAGCATAATAATTTGAATGCCTCCCCTCAGGAATCCTGGTGGGAAGACCAACATTGCCTCGAGGATGTGGAAGTCCCCTTGCCATTGATACAGATTGGTTGTGCCAGCAGTCTATGGCAAAATGACCCACTTTGCCACAACACCAACACTCATGAATGTTGTATCGCCGTTTGTGACCTGAACAGATGACAGAGGTAGTCATAGTTATAGGTCCAAACGGAATAGAGCCAGACATGCTTACAGAATGAACTCTTCCATCGTGACTATTGGAAGGGCGGAAAGAATGCATATGGCAGGCTTCATGAAGCCTGGGAGGAGGTGCCTTCTTTTCAGTCAGCCCCCTCCCGAGGACCCCATGAGTCCTAACATTATTTCTATCCCCCCTTTCCAGAGTCCTAGGGAGGTGTGAGGCGCAGTGTGAGCTGATGCTGGTAGATTCATGAGGAGTTGGTGCTGTTGCCGAGAATACAAAGGGCTTGGTGGAAGCCTGAGGTATTTTCTTCTGGGTGGCCATGACAGCCCTTGCATTTTGGGTGCCTCCACATGAGGGCACATTAACCTTGCGGTGACCACGATTATTCCTGTGGTCATACCTGAAGGCATGATGAGTGCCCTTCCTACTCGGGGTGGGGGGTCTGAACACAGTTTCCCCATTTCTCCATGATTTGACGATTTGGGAGATCCACCCATTTTCTTCCTTTCTTTTAATAGCATCAACCTTGGAAAAATTGGATACTATCCTCTTCTCATTCTCTAGATTACTCTCTAAATCTGAGATTTTAGAGTCCTTAACCTTATTGGATGCCAACTGGAGAACCAATAAGATTTTCAGCTGAGCAATCTCCTTAGCTTGCTCCTTCATAAGTAAGTTGCTCTTCTGAAGGGCACTCACAAGGGAATCAGGATTTTCAATCTTTTGATTGAAGCTATCCATATCCCGTGCATCTCTGGAAGGAGTACCCTCTGAATTGTTCCTGTCTTCAGGAACTTCAAGAGGAGAGGGGCATGAGGAAGAAGTTACCTGCTCCTGGCTTTGTTGTTCAGGGTTACCGTTAACATCGACAGAGACTGTTGAGTCAGCTTCATCAGAACTGCTTTCCTCAACTTCTTCTTCAGTCTCTGACAAGGACACAGGAGCCCTGATACTGACAGATTGATCATGCCCTTCATCTTCAGAAATGAGGACCCCTACATAGGCTTCATCCTCTTGTTGACGACTGGTCCCTGTTTTCTCTGATCCCTCCATGAGGTCTGAGATGGTTTGCCACATGGACTTGGCTGTCCTACACTTGTCCACTCTAGAGCGAGATGGTCCAGACCAGACATCAGTGATGATCTGACGAATCACCTGATCCAGGTTGAACAGTGAGAGCTCTGTCTCCGACATTTCTTTGGGACACTTGGGGATTTGGAGATCTTTCCCCGAGCTGGAAGCCTTCATGGGAATGAAGGGACCCTCTTCCAGAATGAGTGATGCTCGAGGGTCGATGGCCTCCAGATGAAATAGTACTCTCATCTTCCATACAGGATAGTACTCCTTTGTACATGAGGGGAGTCTTAGAGGAGGGACATCATAATTCAACTCCATGCTTGAGTCTGATCTTCTTGTTGACACTAGATGCAGGAACTTACTCGAGGTGTTAACCCCTTTGATGAGTAACCTCCCTCTGATACCACTTGAAAGTCCACCTAGTGTCAACTATCTTCACCTATGGGGGGGGAATAGGTGTCTCTGCAGCGTATTTGCGGAATTAAGATTTTACCTGCACAAGAAAACAAAACAACCAAGCACAGAAAGTACACAGGCAAATTATAGTGGTTCCCCGATTTGGGTACGTCCACTTTCCCCCCTTCGACCTATCTCCCAACACGGGACGACTCGGTCACTTCACCAATAGGATTGAAATCCAATCCTTGCACTAACGGAAGGAACCCTTCCACACGTAGGAGTCAACACTCCCACAACCCGGGTTGCACCCAACCCTTACAACTAAAGACCAATCGGTCCGTTACAAAGAAATTGAAAATGCTTGTAAGAAATACAAATGACGTTTGGAGAGTAAGGTGTCCCTCTTCGTTCGACGACGTGTTCTTGAAGTCAACGAAGAGTCCATAACCCTAGATCTCTCTTGGAAAGAATCTTCCCGAAACCGGCGGCGGCTTAAAGCGACGGCACAGTTCTCGGAATCGGCGGCGGCGACGGAGAGCAGCAGCAGTGCCAACCTGATTCAAACTTCATAGCGAAGGAAGCAAGGTCTTCCAACGGTCACACTAGGATCGATCGTCTCGATCGATTCGGAAGGGGAAGGATTTTACCGATCAACGAATCAAGAGACAAGGGATCTCTGGTTAGACGCGTGAGACGCTATGCTAGCCTAAGCTTCGGTCGCCGGAGATCTGGAAGAACCTGAGATCAGCAGCGGCGACAAGTGCACGAGCGGCGGAGACGATCGGTGGAACGTTAGGGCTTGTCGGCGGCTCGTGCTTTTTGAAATCCCGTGTCTTTTTTTTTTTGCTGTTCATACATACGGAGTATATATACATTAGGTCAAGTATATGACCGTTGTGGGTCCCACCAATAAGAAGACATGAGCCCGGTTCGAAACAGTTCAGATAGTTTGAACCGGTCCAGAGAACAACAGGAAACTGCCTAAGTCAAATTCGGCGAGAATCGTAGGTGATTCTCGCCGAATCGGCGAGAATCATTTACGATTCTCGCCGACTTCTACTTAGCCGAAATCTGGCTGAACTGATACAGAAGTCGGGGAGAATCGGCGGGAATCACTTTTGATTCTCACCGGATCGTCGAGAATGCAAGGTCATTCTCGACGAAGTCGGCGAGAATCGTAAGTGATTCTCGACGATTCTGCCTTAGAAAATTTTCCTGTCTGAGTCAAGACAGCCGGCCCAACCCGGCGAGAATCAGCTAGTGATTCTCGACGACTCGGCGAGAATCACTAGTGATTCTCGCCGAATCGGCGAGAATCACTTAGTGATTCTCGTCGATTTTTACTTGGGTGATTTCTCCTCTTTCTTTCCTTGAGCTGGTCTTTGGCCCATCCTTGCTCCTTGTCTGCTCTTGCTTTATCATAGCCCTGTACTTGAAATTAAGTACACCCCAATAGAGAGAGTACACGTAGGCCAACACACTGATCTGCTCAACGAGGGATTACGTTGCACAGACCCGTGTATATTGACCCACTGCACCCTGACATTGGTGTGTACTTAGTGTGGAATAACTGCAAGCACAACTAAAACAATAGTTCATCAAATACATCGTGAATTCATCTTAGCTTGACAGGTGGCTTCCTCAAATCCAGGTAATTGTGGATACAATACCCAACAGTTCTCCTTCGACTTCTCTTTCTCAGCTTTGTCAGATTTCTCAGAGGGTTGTTTGAAAATAATTTCTCTATTTGGATTTGTAGCTTCTCTCTTTGACATAGTCATGTCTGATGCTCCAATTATTTTGCAAGAAGTGGCTCTTGGTACTACTGCTTCAGGATGCAGACTCATATAATCATCTATATTGAAAATTTTATTTGCTTTATCATACCTCTTTAGTTCTTCTTTTTTGTAAGATGACATTGTAGAGTACTATGATGGATCTTTTCCTTCTGCTTTAGCTTTCTTGATCTGAGATAGTCCAATCAGCTCTTAAAATTTGTCCATCTTTGTAGTTGATTCTTGTTCTGGATCTACAAATGAAATAGGAGGTGATTCTGGCCTTGTTGGAATGGAGTCCTTCTTTGAGTCATCAGTAAATGCTGAAGTACTTTTATTTTTTATAGATGGAGGAGGCTTTCTCTGAGAGGATTGCTGCTGTTGACATGCCTTGGAGTGTCTCTGATATGTCTTGGTAACTGGTGCTAATCTGAGAGAAACACTTCTAGAGGCCCCAACTGATGGAGGAGGAGGAGGAGGAGGGTCTTTCCTGAAGTCCTTAGGAGGAGACCTATACCTTCTTCTCTTCTTCCTTCCTTTTTGCTCATTCTTTGACAGCCACATCCACTGTGGCATCCCAGGATAAGGTGTAATCTTTTGCAGAATATAATAGGGAGTGTCATGTGTAGGATTGGGCTTGGGAGAAGCTTTGGAAACAGCTTTCCTTTTCTTAACAATCTTCTTCTTTTCTTTTGGATCATCAGAATCATCATATTCCTCTTCATCATTGTCTTCATCAGAAGATTCTAGAGGATTGTCATACATATCATCAATTTCCTTCAAGGCTTCCTTTGAGATTTTCTTCTCAGCTTGATGAAGCACTTGAGGTTCTGTAACTTCTGGTGGAGCAACATTCTCAATAACCATTTGATTATCATCTTCTTCTAAATCAGCGAACAAAAATTCATACATGTTTGGCATTGGGGACTCAGCCTACATGTGAGGAGGAGGACTGCAAACCTCCTCAATAACTGATATTTCAGAATTTACAGAAACTGCAAAACTTGCCTTTAGTTTTTTAACAACTTCAGGACTTATTGGGGAAGTACATCAAACAATATCCATAGACTGTACTTGAAAAACTTTTGGAAGATAATATATATGCATAAAAAGACTTCAATAAACAAAATAAATCTACTATGGGATTGATAAAATAATCACCAACAGTCAAAACTTCTGGAAGATCAACTTGCTTATCTGTATAAATCATATCAAAATCAACTGCTGTCTCAACTTCTGTAATCATATTTGTATCTACATTTGCATCTGCTTGCTCATCTAATTACAAAACTGTTGCTGCTTCTGCTACTGCTGGAGGAGAGGAGACTAGAGCTTTTTCACTGAATATCTCCCCATGCCTGGTTTTAGAGGGTCCTGAAGTCAGGCCCCCAGAAGAAGGGACAGTGGGGACAACAAAAATGAGAGCAGATAAAGAAGAAATAGAATCACCAAGAGGTTTAATGGCCCCTGCTATAAGATTTTTGAGGAGGGGAGTGATGAGTTCCAAGAGAGAGGGAATGGAGAGGGAATCCAATTGTATGAACTCAGAGGGTGTCTGAGTGGATACAGAAGGATGGAGTATGAAAGTGGATGAATGGAAAGTTGTGATGTCAGGCATTGGTTCATCTTAAGGTGATGATGTGTTGATGGGAGATGATAACAAAAGGTCAAAAGATTGATGGATGAGAGGTTATGGAGGGGGATGTCAGCAAGATGATGGGGAAGTGGAGATTGAGGTGGTATGGTATGCTCTGGATATTGAACTGGTGTTGGTTGATGTTCAGGATATTGAATTGGTGGTGTTGGTGTATGAGTTGGATATGTGGAGGCAGGTTGTTGGAGGGTTAATGAAGGAATTTTAACTTGTAGAGGTGTAGGTTGATGAGATGGAGGTGTTAGAATCTGGGTGGATGGAATTATGATGGAGGGGACATCTTCTTGGGGTGGGGGGTCAGCTGTTACAACTCTTGTATCCTCAGATGCTCTAGAAGAGGTTGAAGCCTCGGATGGCTTTGGGATTGTCCTCTCCCACCTTCCAAACAAGGCACAAGTAAGCCTTTTAGAAGCATTAATGAATATGGTCTGTGAGAACAGACATTGAGCTGCCTTTTCCTGTAGGAAAATTCCCAAAATTCTTCCAAAACACACTTCTTTCTTACTGTTCTTCTTCTTTATCAAATCAAACAGGATTTTATCCCAATTCACTGGTTTCTTATTTACAACAACACACATTACCAGAAACTGTTGCCTGGTAATATAGTCATGGGCAGTATGCTTGCATAGCAATACTTTACCCACTCATCAGCTAAAAACTTGTAGTCAAAAGATAGATTTTTCTTTAATAACTTATTAGGGTTCTCTTCAAAATGACCCATTTTATTCAACATTTCATCATATTAAGAGCTATCAATCTCTATGTCTTCTTCACCATTTATCAAACCAAAAATTTCAGTTAAAACTATGGGGGTTAAAGAAACCTGGTTATCAGATATTATGCCTATCATCGTGTCGGCGTCTGGAGTAGAGGAGATGAACACCCATTCTCTGATTTCAATAGCAGCTATCTTTATTCTTGTTGTCATGAAGTTCTTCAACTGTTATTCCTCAAATAATTTCAGTATGTCCAGGAAAAGTTGATCAGAATGTTGAAATGATTTTAAGTCTATATCAAATCCCGTGTCAAACTTAATTGCGGAAAGAGAGCTCGTCGGAATCGCCATTGATTGCCTGCAAAAGGAAACATAAAGATCAAGTGCAAGGGGAACATAAAGCGCGGGATGGATCTCGAAGAAAACCTAGTTATAAGATTTTCAGAATATGAAGCGTCAGACTCCGTCCTGCGAAATAAACAAAATTCTTCGATCTGAGTTCGACGAAATATTTTATTGACAAAAGAGTTCGTCAATCTCAGCCAGAAGAAGGGAAAACTTTTCGTCATGCTCAGGTCGACGAAAATTTTCTGAAGCAGCATCATCGTTCTCCGGTCGACAAATAAACTTCACACACAGAGAGTTCGTTGATCTCTGGTTGACGAATTATCTCAAGAATTTTTCTCAGTTCGTCGATCTCCGTTCGACAAACTGTGGCAAATTCTTCGACCACAAGCAGAAAGCTAAATTAATGCATCTCCGTTTATCATACCTAGCTGATTCATAAAGAACAGATGTTTCTTCTCATCCAAGGATTTGGTGAAGATATCTGCCTTTTGCAAATCAGTAGAGACAAATATGAGATTAATTTTCTTTTTGTCAAGACACTCTCTAATGAAATGATGCCTTATATCTATATGCTTAGTTCTACTATGATGCACTGGATTTTATACAATAGAAATTTCACTGGTATTATTACAAAGTAGATTTGAATTATTTAAGTTGACATTATAATCTAGGAGTTTGTTCTGAATCCACAATATCTGTGAACAACAGCTGCTAGCTGCTATGTACTCAGCTTCTGCTATTGAAGTAGACATAGATGTTTGCTTCTTGAAAAACAAAGACACAAGCCTATCACCAAGGAACTGATATGTCCCTGATGTGCTCTTTCTGTCCACTCTACATCCAGCAAAGTTAGCATCTGAGTATCCAGTTAACTCAAATCTTGCCTCAGTTTGATACCAGAGTCCTAAATTAGGGCAACTCTTTATATATCTCAAAATTCTTTTTAGGAAAATAAGGTGAGATTCTTTAGGGTTCACCTGGAACGTAGCACAAAGACAAGTAGCAAATATAATGTCTGGCTTACTTGCTGTGAGATATAACAGGGACCCAACAATGGCCCTATATAGTTTCTGATCAACAGGTTTCCCATGTTCATCAGAATCAATCACAACATTTGTAGTCATGGGTGTTTTCTTAGCTGAAGCATCAGCCATCCCAAACCTCATTATCAGCTCCTTAGCATATTTAGATTGGGATATGAAGATGCCATCAGGTGTCTGCTTCACTTGGAGACCAAGGAAGTAGGAGAGTTCACCCATGCTACTCATTTCAAACTTGGAATGCATAAGGTTGGAGAACCTTTTGCATAGTTTGGAATTAATAGAACTAAATATAATGTCATCTACATATATTTGTACTAATAATATTTTATCATGATGATGCTTGATAAATAAAATACTATCTACAATACCTTTAGAAAATTTATGCTCTAAGAGAAAGCTTGCTAAGGTTTCATACCAAGCTCTTGGAGCTTGCTTTAGACCATAGAGAGCTTTATGCACTTTAAAAATATAAGATGGATGAGATGAAGAGATAAAACCTAGTGGTTGTTCCACATAGACCTCTTCTTTAAGTTCACCATTTAGGAATGCACTTTTGACATCCATTTGATATACTGTGAACTTCTTGTGGGCTGCATAAGATAGAAATATCCTAAATGCTTCAATCCTTACAATAAGGGCAAATGTCTGGTCATAATCTATGACTTCCTCTTGTCTGTAGCCTTGAGTAACTAATCTTGCTTTGTTCTTTATGATAAGACCTTGAGCATCTAGTTTGTTTCTAAATACCCATTAAGTTCCAATGATTGGGTGGTCTTTGGGTCTTGGAACTAAATCCCAAACTCTACATCTCTCAAACTGGTTGTGCTCCTCTTGCATTGCAATGATCTAGTGTGGATCTTGCTCAACATCTTTAATGGATTTGGGCTCAGTTTGAGATATAAAGCAAACATGCTTCATGTCCTGATGGAGTTGATGCCTTGTCTGCACACCCACTGATATGTCTCCAATCACTTGAGATACATGGTGATCTCTAAGTGTGACTATCTCAGTAGGAGGAGTTGGTTCAGCAACAGCTTGGGGAATTAATTCCTCTTGTGGAATTATGGCTGTTGTTGGCTCTTCACTGTATTCAGTGACATCATCTTCACTTTCTTCAACAATATGTGGAGAAGGATGGTAACAGCCTCATTGGTGAGGGTCAATTCATCCAACTTCTCACACAGATGTGGTTCCTGCAAAATCTCACTGGTAGAAGGGATATTATCCTTGTAAAACATGTTAGATTCATCAAAAGAAATATGAATAGACTCTTCCATTTTCATAGATGATTTATTATATACCCTATAAGCCTTGCTTACTTGGGAATATCCAAGAAAAATTCCTATTTCAGCCTTGACTTCAAACTTTCTAATGTATTTCTTGTTGTTATTATGAATGTAACAGATACAACCAAAGACTCTAAATAATCTACTTTAGGTTTCTTTCCTTTGAGCAGTTCATAGGGGGTCTTGCCCTTAAGTTTGTGAATCAAACATCTATTCAGTACATAGTTTGCTGTGCTCACAGCCTCTGCCCAAAAGGATAGGGGAAAGTGAGCATCTGCAATTAATGTGCCTGCAGCTTCATTGAGTGTTCTGTTTTTCCTTTCAGCTACCCTATTTTGTTGAGGAGTTCTAGGAGCAGAGAAATAGTGCCTGATACCTTTCTTCTCATAGAATTCTTGCATGAGAAGAGACTCAAACTTAGTACCATGATCACTTCTGATCAATGCAACTGGAGTAGAGTACTCAATCCTTATGCTTTTAAGAAAATCTATAAGAACCTTAAATTTATCAGAATTGTTTCTCAAGAAGAACACCCAAGTGAACCTTGAGAAGTCATCAACTATCACTAAGGTATAATACTTCCCTCCTAGGCTCTGTACAATAATGGGCCCAAAAAGATCCATGTGAAACAGATACAGAATCCTTGGTGAATCACTCTTATTAAGTGACTTAAAGCTATTTTTAGTTTGCTTGCCTAATTGACAAGCCCTACAAAGGTTTTCCTTCTTGTAGGGGCAAGAAGGCAATCCTCTAACAGAGTTATCCCTAGAGAGCTTAGTAATGTTTTTCAGATTAACATGACCTAATCTCCCATGTCAAAGTTCATTATTATTACTTATTTGATTAAACAGGCATATTTCAGTTTTAGCAGACCTAAAGTTAACTACATAGATATTACCTACTCTAGTACCAGTTAACACTACTTGGTTATCTACAGAAGTAATAATACTTGAAGTTTTGTTAAATGATACCTGATACCTGAAACCTTCCATCACATGACTGACTTATGGATATAAGGTTGTGCTTCAGTCCACTTACATAAGCTACCTTCTTGAAGGTGACTGCTCCAATTTTGACCTTCCTATATCCTTCAGTCTGGCCACAATTAGAGTCACCAAATATTACTTTGGGTCCTAACTTTGACTTATAGTTGATTAAGCTGTCCTTACTGCCAATCATATGATTTGAACATTCACTATCCAGATACCACTGTTACTTTGTGGTGGGATAGTCTTTCACCTACAATAAAACAGATTAGCTATTCTTGTCCCAGGTCACCTTGGATCCTTGGTTATTTACATAATTAAAACTCAAAATATAAGAGTATTCTGGTTGATTTTTATAACCTAGGGGGTAAAATCTTCTAGGTGGAATTATCCACTAGGTAAATCAATTAACATAATCTCTTGGTTGATTAAATGGTCTGTTATAATTAAAGTTTCTGTTATTATGAACTGGGGTCGACGAATTCGGGTAAGTTCGTCGATCTTAGGTCGACGAATGGGGATGAGTTCGTCGAACTCCACTCAGAGAATGAAAATATTCATTTTCTGAGCCCCAATATCATCGATCTCGGGTCGACGAACCATACTGGTTTCGTCGATCGCAGTTCAGAGAATAATTATAATAAAAATTTGCGTTCGGAGTTCATCGACTTGAGTTCGACGAACTGTACATATTTTGTCGATCTGAGTTCGACGAAATCTGCTAAACATTGTTATAGTTAGGCTTTTTTTTATTCTTTCTCTTTTTCTTATTCTCCTCTTTTACTTCTGTTTGGTTAACATTATTATCATCTATCTTTTCCTTACCTTTTTCAGAAACAAATTTTATTGGAGTCGTTAGTATGTTTTTCTGAATCATTGGGGGTTGGCTTGATGAAACATCTAAGCCCATCTTTCCATTAAGTCTTGCATTCACTGTGCTTGTGTTGTCCATCAACTTGATACTTCTCCCATTTAGGGATTCTTCAAGTTGCCTAGCCTCAGTTAATTCAGTTTTTAATGAGATGATTTGTTCATTAGCTAGAGTTAATTCATCTTTTAATTTAATGTTTTCTGAAATGAAATTTTCTTGTTATGTTAGTTTTTCTCTTAGTTGTTTAATTTCTTTTTCAGAGTTAATTAAATCAATACATAAATATTTAAATTCAGTTCTAAAATTATCTTAATTGAAGTCAAAAGAAGACAGTACCTGATCTTCCTCAGATTCAGAGTCTTTACCCTCTGACTTGTCATCTTCTGCTTCCAAACAGTTGCCTGATGCATTTATGGCAATCGGACACACTTCTTTTGCCTTTGATTCCTCTTCATCTTCACTGGAGATGGAATATGAATATTCATCTTCAGTTTCACTCCATGTTTCAGCCATAAATCCTTTCTCCTTCCTTTTATGCTTGCTGGAGGAAGGCTTGCTGTAGTGCTGCTTCCTAGGTTCCTTTTCTCTTCTTCTCTCCTCCTTTTGGTTCTCTGGACACTCTGATATGAAGTGTCCTGGCTTCCTACAAACAAAGAAAACAACTTCTTTAGTTGGTGTCTTATCATACCTTGGCTTATCATCTTGTCTAGATGACTTTCTTCTGAAATCCCTCTTGCCCATCTTGTAAAATCTCTTGGCTAAGAGACTCAGAAATTCTTCACTGACTGTTGGAGCTTTTTATTCTTCAGATGCTTTGAATGTAATGTTCTGCTCCTTTCTTGCTAATGAGGGAGCCTTCTGCTCAACAGCTTCTCTAGTCTTTTTCAATTGTTCATAGGACTTGAGCTTTCCAAGTAGAGATTCAGTGGAAATCTCTTTCAGACTTCTGGATTTCTTGATTGGCCAGATTCTGGAATCCCATGAGCTGGGGAAGCACATGAGGATTTTATCATTGACCTCTATGAGAGTTATGTACTTGTCCAGAGTCTTTAGCCCATTGATGATTGAGCTTAGTCTGTTGTACATATCACAAATAGACTCTGACTCTTCTTTCTTGAAGTTTTCATTTTGAGAGATGAGATTGGATCTCCTGTCCTTTCTCTCATCTGCAGATCCAGCCACCATCTAGTTAAGAGAATCCCAGATAGCCTTGGCTGATGTGCACTCTGCCACTTTCTAGAAGATGTCATTAGACATTATCTCAGCCAGAATATTCATGGCCTTGGCATCAGCTATTTTGGCCTTCTTTTGAGCATCTGTCCACTCAGGTGGTGGAACAGCATGTGTACTTGAAGTTGAAGTAGATGCAGTATCTTGAGTTGGTCGTCCTGTCAAAATGGAATTAAAAATATCCTCATCAATAGAGTTCATGTATAACTTAATTCTTGCCTTCCAGATAGCAAACTTATTTAGATTGCAAACTAGAGGTCTTGTGCTTGCATAATCTTTGTTCTGTGCCATGATATAGAATAAACAGAAAAATAAGGGAAAAGAAATCAGATCTAACAAGGACCTTTTGGTTCAAGTGTTAGCTTGTACAACTAGAGGAACACCCCTCTGATACCAATTGAAAGAAAGGGGATAGACCTGATTTAGTCTAGAGGGGGGGGGGGTGAATAGAGTAATTAAAACTTTTGGCTGTTTTAATTTTATATCAGAGAAAATAGGTGATACCAATAATAGTATAGAAAGAAATAGAAACAGGGACGCTACTCTATCACAACACAGCAAAACAAAAGGAAAATGATCAACCAAACAACACAAGAATTTTATATTGGTTTCCCAAACTGGGAACATCCACTCTTCTACCACCCTGGTGGGAATCTACTATCAGGTTTTTGATCAGGTGACTGCCACCACAAGATCTATTTCCAGGGAGATCTCACAACCCTTTAGGCTTTTGATCAGGTGCCCAAAAACCAACAATAAACTTTTTAAGGGAGTTAATAAACCCTTTTTACAGGAGGTTGAGAGAGTTGATGATGTCTTCTCTTTTCTCTATACAACAGAGAAGACTTGTGGATTCTGTTGTCAAGACTTCTTCTAAAATGTAGAGATGTTCAGGAAGCTTTGAGTCTTGCTCAGGGTGTAGGTATTCAGCCTTGTCTTGAAAGAGATCCATGAACTTGTAGACTGATTTAGATTTGTTGTCCTTGAAGATTCCTGGAGTAGAAGTAGAAGAACACTCTTGATATGTGATGGATGTTCTTCTTCAATCTTCAGAAAGATCAAGGGAAAACAAAATATTTTCTGCACAGAGAGAGAGAGAGAGAGAGAGAGAGAGTCTTGTATGTTGTTCTATGTCTCTTCTCTGTATTGCTCTTGTGTTGTCACTACTGGTGTTGTCTGTGTATGCATGCATTGCCGTCTGAAAAGAGAAACTCTCTTTTATATTCTGCTGTCAAAATTCTCCTTTGAAATTTGAATTCCAATTCATTAATTACTGACAGATCTGGAGAATGAAACGGCTGGAATATTTGACTTAAATGAGTTTCTCAAACTGTCCTATTAAAATAACCAAGTAATTAACCCTGATGAAGACCATAATTAATGCTGCCAATAACGGCTATATTCTAGATAATATAAGCATTAATTACTCAGAGAATTACTGCTAAATAATATAATAAATAAGGACAGAAATAAGGAAAACTTATCATTCTGGCTCGGTACAGAATTTGTCGACCTCTGAACAGAATTCGTCGACTGGAGTTACAAGATCGTCGAGCTGAAAATTCCTGTTCATCGACCTGAGCTCAGGGAACTTCAATATGAAAATAACTTGCCAATTCTGCGCTCTAAGTTCATCGAGCATAGAATCTGTCTGGAGGAGGAGATCGTCGACCTGAGCTCGAATATCGTCAAGCTCAACTCAGAGAAAGATTTGCAGATCGACGATCGTCGAGCTGAGTTCGAATAACTTCGAACTAATAATTTGAACTCTGAATTCTGCTAAGTCTTGAATCTACTAAAGTCCTCTGCTGGCTGGTCCATGAAGGTTGAAACTAAAGACTAGCCTAAACTCTAGGACTAAAAGACTTGACCCTAGCTATATAATGTGGGTCAAACACATCCTAATTAGTGAACCTAGCCCAAATCCAAACTAAGGATCCAACAAGTTCTACCCTAGCGTCGTCGCGCAAGAAGGGGCAACATGCGTGCGTGAGTGCAACATATGCATGAGTGCAATGCATAAAAATAAACATTGAAATAAGAGATTTGCTAAGTAAAATTTCCATTTATATGTATTATTACAAAATGAGCTCTCCTTACGATGAGATTACAAGATTAAGGGGGGGGGAGATTTTTTACAGGAAAACAAAAGAAAAATACAGGTTAGCTCTCGCCCTCCCCCCTAGAAGGATCATCCTGATAACCAGATATCTCATTGAAGAGCGAGTCGAAGCTGTCTTCCGGCTCGCCAGGAGTAGGGATGGGGAGGAACATCTCCAGCACTAGGTCTTTTGCAGTCACCTCCTCGCAGTCTGCCGTTAGCACCTGTATATCTCGCATGATCTGTAGGGTTTGATCAGCAACTTAGATAGAGTTGAGCCGTAACATTTCATTGACTCCGCCTAGCTGAAGATCTTCACGTCCTTGCCTGGGAAACTCAGCCCGCCGTGAGCTGGAGGAAGGAGGGTTTCCACCAGGCAGCTGACCTCGCCATAAATTAGCTTGTTCTGCTCCTCTAGCCGCTTATTCTTCTCCTCGAGCTCGGTAGCGCGAGTGCGCAGGCGGTCCGCAGTTTCAACATCTTGCGAGGCGAGAGGAGGTGAGAAAGGGAAGTTATGAAAGAAGTAAGGGGAAAATATTGGCTAGCACTCGCCACCCAACTGACACTCTTCCCGATGATGTCTTCGGAGATCCCTAGCCTCCTCGTCAGGTCGGCGACATTGTCCTGGATGAGGTCCTGGGCCTCCTCGACGCTCACTAGCTTATGGTTGAGGGTGAAGCCGTAGCGGGCGGACATGTGGCCGAGATCCATGGAGGGCATTTGGGCTCGTGTGCACTCATGTGCAAGTCACTGAAGGGTCATGCTGTCATAGGCCTCGGGATCCCCGCGTCTATAATGCCCGAAGCCAAGGGCAAAGGCGTGCCCGCTGGGGGGCAGGTGCTCAGACCAGGAGGGAAGGAGGAATGAGATGGAGACTCTTGGGCCTACTCATCCCATTAGACCATCGGCTCGCCGATCTGGTCCTTTGCCTTTCCTCCGAGACCATAGTTCTGATGGTCTTTCGGTAGACCCGGCTCGCGGACCGCGATCTTCCCGGCAACTGAGAAGCTGGCGGGTCACTGCCTCCTCGCTCCGTCTCTGTCTAGTCTAGCCGGATGGGCCTTTCCATTGAGGGCAATGTCTTCTTCAATTTCTTTGGTGGAGGTGGGAGGAGAGGCGAGCTGGAGCTGGCGAGCTCTGTCCGCTTCTTGCTGGAGGAGGGCTTGGAGGATTCTCGCTCTATTCGGTGAGCTGCCCCAGCCGCCCTCTCTCACGCAAGTGGGTTAGGATGGAGCCCTGAATAAGCGAAGGGCGGGTTCTCAGGGATCAGCCGCTCCCCTACAAAGAGCAATGTTATTAGCAAAGGGCCGTCTCTGCAAGCCTGCAGTGAAATAATAGTAAGTCATACCTTCTCCAGGTAGAATTAACGGGAGCGAGTCGAGGCCCTTTCGCAGGAAGGCAACCTTGAAGTCTTTATGCAAGATGAATTGGTGGAGGCTGGCGTCGTTGCCCGTCAAGGTCGCAGGGCGGTACACCTCCTCGCCACGCTGGATTGGCAAGAAGGGTATGTTGCCGAGTTCTCCCTTGATGATCACGAACTTCGTGAAACAAATATGGTTCTTGTTAGCCGTCTCACGGACCTTGATCTGCGAGCCGACAAAGAAAGCGACCCCGTCGTTGGTCGCCCGGTAGATGAAGAGATTTCGGAAGACAGCTAGATTGAATTCAATCCGCTCCTTCCGATGGAAGCTCGCGAAAGCCACAAGCGTGGCAATCGCATTAGGGTTCATCTGCGCAGGGATGGACCCAAAGTACTTTAGCACCTGGCGGACCTTCGCTCAAAGGGGGGAGGCGCAAACCCACCTCGAAGTGTGAGATGGGGAAGGTGAGTTCGTCAGTATAAATGGTGTTGATCGCCTCGGCTCGCCTAGGCCGGCGTGCGACAAACCCTGCCGGTACATAGTCTGCCACGAATTCACTAAGCTCCTCCTCTGTGGTATTCCCATCAAAGGAAGGATATTCCGCAAATTGCTTAGCTCACTTTAACCGTCCGTCGGCGTCAACCCGCGTCTTGCCCATCTATATAGATCTCGGCGCGAGTGCAAATGGCTAGAAGAATAACAAAAGGGGGTTATAAGTGGGCAATAAATATGGTGTGCCAAGGGTAGGCAGGGGGTCCTATTTATAGAAAGCGAATTAAACCTGCCGAGCCGGCTGTCCCAGCCCAGCTCGCGGGTCCCGACTCGCCAGACCCCTACGACCTGCTCTACCCTAATTCGAGCTAAGTCTAAATCACATTGTGATTCGCGAGCAATAAATATTAGATATCAGACTTACAAAGAATAGTTAAATTTATTACATAAGTGTTCAACAAATGCAGATGTAGAGAAATTATTGTCATAATATGCGAGCTGGGGATCTGGGGGGTGAGTGTCGGTATGCTCATATAGGGAGCCATTTCTATCTACCCCGGCCTCACGCCCCCATCCTCGGTGGTCGGCGAGGGTTTTTAAACTCACGGACTAGCTCTTTAGATCTTGGTGAACGAAGCGCAGGTTTTCCTGAATCCTATCCATGAGGGGTCCTGGGGAAGTCATACCGCTTGTCGAGTCGTGCCGCACCTCATCTACCTGCAGCACATAGTCCCGTTCCATTACACGCAGTCACTCTCCGTCAACAACCCGATCTTCTTAGATCTCACGCAACGCAAGCCCATACTTCCTGAGAATCCCAATAGTTCGCCTCCTCATCTCGACAGGCTCTAGGGAGGCGTCTAGGAAGTCTTCCAGTGCATTGGGAGAAGGAGGTGGCAAGTAGCTCCCTGGATTGGAGGATTCCTCAGCTTCAGATTGCCCAAGAAGGTCTGCGAGGATAAACCAATTCAAGAAAGGGACCTGGGATTCAAAATATGGCTAACTCCTGAACTAACCATGCGAGGCAAATGCTTCTAGAGGTGTGGCTGGCGGAAAGAACTCGGTTGTCCCTACAGAGGCCGAGTAGGAGCAGCAATAAGGGACTTTCCACGACCTGGGGGGGGAGCGCCTGGAGAAGTGACCAGTTCAAAGCTGGGGACGGGGATGTCTTCAGCCTCCTTCCCTTTGTGTCAACGAGTAGGTGAGTTCGGAGGCATCAAGCCCAGTCTGGTGGTCCCAAAGGTGGGCACTAGGCTCTTTGCACGAGAGTTAGTGGTAGCCTGGAGGCGTGAGCCCACCGTAGGGGTACCCGCATCCCCTAGGCGGGTATCAGGATCAGCAGGGATGTATTCAACCCCCTTTCCTTTTTGTTCAGTGGCCAACTTGGAGGAGGAGGCGAGTACACGATCCGGCATGGGGACCAGATTAGTATGAATGGCCTCGCCATCCTTGGGGTCGGGTTTGGCCTTTTTGGCGGGTTGATATTTTGGTGACTGGCGTGGCGAGGTATTGGAGAGCCAAGGGCTCAACTCGGCAGCGCAAGTAACATTAAGATCCCGGGCGTGGTTGAGCCTCTCTTAAAACTCCTTGGAAAGAGGCATCTCGACAAAATCAGAATGGGGGGAATGACAAAGGTCACCCAGGTAGGAGGGCATATATATATAATCATTTGTGGATCCCACCAAAAGATTCCCTTTGTCTCGCTGACTTACTCGTCGATCTCTTGGGGTTGGATGTTTCTTCCGAGTTTGGGGAAAACTCGCAAAGAGCGGGAATTGTGTACAACCCCGTATCCGGTGAGGGGGGGTCAATAGGAGACAATCTAGCCATTTTGGCGCAGCCCAAGTCTAAGGCGAGTCGGAAGGGAAGCAAGGGCTCCTATTAGCTAATGCTCAATACCCGCCATCAGGCTCCTACTAGCTGATTGGGCCGGTGGTAGCGCCCGGTGGATGGCCAAGTGAAAATCCCGGTTGATGTTCAAAACCCGCAGTCAGGCTCCTATTAGCTGATTGGGCCGGTGGTAGCGCTCGGTGACTGGGCAAGTGAAAATCACGGTTGATGCTCAACACCCGCCGTCAGGCTCCTACTAGCTGATTAAGTCGGTGGTAGGGCCCGGTGGCTGGCCAAGTGAAAAGCCCGGTTGATGCTCAATACCCCCCGTCAGGCTCCTACTAGCTGATTGGGCCGGTGGTAGCACCCAGTGGCTGGCCAAGTAAAAAGCCCGATTGATGTTCAACACCTGCCGTCAGGCTCCTATTAGCTGATTGGTTCGGTGGTAGATCCTAGTGGTTGGCCAAGTGAAAAGCCCGGTTGATGCTCAACACATGTCGTCAGGCTCCTACTAGTTGATTGGGCCGGTAGTATCGCCCGGTGTCTGGCCAAGTGAAAAGCCCGGTTAATGTTCAACACCCACCATCAGGCTCTTATTAGCTGATTAGGATGGTGGTAGCGTCCGCTGGCTGGCCAAGTGAGAAGCCTGGTTGATGTTCAACACCCGCCGTCAGGCTCCTATTAGCTGATTGGGTCGGTGGTAGCGCCCGGTGGCTGGCCAAGTGAAAAGACTGGTTGATGATCAGCACCCGCCGTCAGGCTCCTATTTGCTGATTGGGCCGGTGGTAGCGCCCGGTGGCTGGCCAAGTGAAAATCCCAGTTGATGTTCAACACCCTCCGTTAGGCTCCTATTGGCTGATTGGGCCGGTTGTAGCGCCCGGTGGCTGGCCAAGTGAAAATCCTGGTTGATGTTCAACACCCTTCGTCAGACTCCTATTAGCTGATTGGGCCGGTGGTAGTACCCAGTGACGGACCAAGTGGAAAATCCGAATTGACACTAAACACCCATCGCTAGTCCGATAGGAGGGGTAAGAACTCCTGGTGGCTCACCAAAATGGAGAATCAGGGGAACGAGCATCGCTAAAAGTGAGCACTCAAGGCGAGCATTCAAGGTGAGCTCTCAAGGGGAGCACTCCAGGCAAGCACCCCGAGCGAACACTCCAGATGAGCTAGGCCTCGCCCCACTGGTGCCCGTTTGGCGAGTTTTCTCCCCCGGTACTCCTGAGGAAACTTGAGTCATGAGGGATCAGTCGCGCGAGGAGATCGCGAGTCCTTCAGACCATATCACGACCGAGTAAGGCATGGCCCGCATGAGCTGAACACCAGTGGTGCGAGACGTAAGGTGCCTTGACCTAGATCTCGTGGGCACCACGATTGGAGCTCTCTGAGTGAAGGGGGCGGGTCGCCACTCGCAGGCTAATTGCCAAAGGTATCGTCACTCTTTATGCTAAGTCCTTAAGATCGCAGGATCTCACTATCGAAGCATAACCTCAAATGCGGCGAGCGAGAAGACCAAGCCAGATCACGAATAAAAAAGAAAATTATCAAAATTAAGAAAGACAGTGAGGCCAACCATTATCCATTCAAGAAAAGTATATATGCATTGATAATCAGTAATTACAAAAGAAGGGGCTCAACCCGCATATACAATATCACAAATTAATGGCAAAAAATAATAGATTACATGTTCAGCAAACAAAAATCAACGCAGCTCGCAGACTTATCAGGGCGAGCCCTCGGGCGACGCACTACCCCGCTTGGGAAGATAGGAGTCGTCACCTGGCTTCAGGACTGGGATGAACAGTTTCGGAACCACGTCCTTTGCCGAAAGCCCCGCGCCCTTGCTTGTCACTAGGCCCACCCGCTGCATCGTCTGGAGGGTGTACTTCTCTGCCTTGGTTGAATTCAGCTGTAGCAGCTCGCCAATCTCATACTCAGAGTACCGAGGGATCTTGGCACTGCTGCTATAGGGGGAGGGAGAGCCGCGGAATCCAACTCCTGAACTCGGGCCTTCAGCTCCTCATTCTCTTTCTCCAGGTCGGCGATCCGGGAGCTGAGACGCTTGGTCGTCGCCGCATCCTGTAGAGGGCAGTGAAAGGGTGATTTAGAGCGAGAAGGATCTGAAAAAGGGATGTTAGGGGTTTTCGGACTAACCACCCCTTTTAAGTACTCAGCGAGGAGGGCGTTAGAGGAGTCCGACCTCATCTTGTGGTTCTCCACCTCCTTGAGTGCGAGATGGCGAGATTGATCCTTCTCGGTAGCATCATTCAGGTGTTCTGCAGAGTTCCTCTCCGTCTGCATGCAGCGACGACCCACCATATGGGCTAGATCCAAGGCGCGGAGCTGGGCTCGCGCAATCTCATGCACCAGTACCCGCGTGAACTCCTCGTCGAAGATGGAAGCATCCTCCCGCGAGTAGAGACCAAAGGAGAAGGCGAAGGCCTCCCTGTTGGAGGTGTCCTACTCCAGCCAGGATGGTAGGGGGTAAAGAACAAGGCCCTGTTCTCCCCCTTGTCCCACAACAGGAGGGGTTTGCCTAGCTCATCGAGATGCTTTTCGCTGTAGCCGAAGTTTAAGTGCCCCCTCAACACAGGCTTGTTGGACGGCTCCTGATCCCGCGGCTTGGGGGTGCCGGCGAACACGCCATGGATCCTACTGGTGGGAGCTCTAGAGGACGCGACCTTTTCAGGGAGTGAGTCCGTCAGTGTTTTTCCTTTTTCCCGGGGCGCAGAAGGTTCACCCCGGGTATTCTTTGACACAGGATTTGTAGGATACTACTCGCGAGCGGCCCACTTTTGGGGGACAAGGGGGGTCGGGACCTCGCGTGCGTAGTGGCAGTCGCTTCTGCGAGGGTAAGGCCGGTGGGAGTGATCTGGGCGCTTTCATCTGGTGGGTATAGGGGGAGGGCTCGCTCACCTGCAATTATTAGTGGTCAATGAGAACCTAAAGTGAGGGGAAAGGGAGGCAAGTGCGAGTAGACTTACCTTCCCCAGGAGAAACAGGAACCAAGGAATCCGCGTTCCTTCGAAGGAACGCGACCTCGAAGTTCTTCCCCGCGAAGAACCCAAAGAGGTCATCTCTGTGGCCCCCAGTGTGGGAGGAAGGTAGCTCGGCTCGCTGAGCTGCACTGGAAAGAAGGGGACGTTGCCTAAGTCCCCCTTCATGAAGACGAATTTCCTTAGCCAATTATGGCTCTTGTTCACCGTCTCCCGCACCTTCACTTGGTTTCTGAAGAAGTAGGCAGTGATGTCCCTATTCTCCCGGAAGGAGAACAACTTGTAGAAGACCGCGAGGCTGAACTCGATCCCTCCTCTTGCAGGAAGCATGCGAAAGCGACCACCACGACGGCCGAGTTTGGGGTTAGTTGGCCAGGAACCACCTCGAAATATTTCAACACCTGCCGCACGTCAGGCCACAGGGGAATTTGCAGCCGTGCGTCAAAGTGGGAGATAGAGATTTCGAGCTCAGTGTCGAAGAGATCATTGATTTCTCGGACTCTTCCGGCAATCTCACCTCGAATCCGGGCGAGATGAAATTGGCGACCACCGATAGGTGCTCGTTCTCAGTGAGGTTAGCTGAATGGAAGGCATGGTCTGAAAAGTCCATGTGCACTTGCCTCACCCCTCAGCATCACCGCCATCTCCTCCTATCTCATAAGCTGGTAGGCGGGCTGGATGCTGGAGTTATCGCGAATAGCGGTGAACTGAGAATCAAAACTCGGGGGCGAAGAAAGTGCGGAGTGGAGTTATGTGGGTAGGTGGAGAAGGGGGGTGGGGTATTCATAGATAGAAAAAAACGGGAAAACTCATTTTTGGCGGGAGGTGTGTTGATAGAAAAAATGTGGTTCGATGCTTCGATACCTGAGCCCGTCCCCCCTAATTCCTTCTACTTACTCGCAGGTCCTAACATAATAGAATCTAAGCGACAACGAGTAAAGAGGCGAGCGAGAGAAGCTCTTACAAACATATAAACATTAATAGACCTATCGACGGGTGAATAGTCTCAAATCTTAACAATGGAGGGGGGAGAGCACCCCGAAGAAGAAAAAGAAGAAAAGAAATGAGTAGTTTTTATAACCGCGCAACACGAGTTGAGACCCAGGAGGCGAGCACATCCCAAGTTCGCGGGCTGGCAGTAAGAGTGTGGGGGATTCAGTATTGAATCCATTTCCACCTACCCCGGCCTCGCATCCTAGAGCGAGGTGGTAGGCAAGGGTAATAGTACTCGTGAATCACCACAAGCACTTGCTGGGCCAGGCTGACCTGCTCCGTGGCCCGCAACAGTTGTTTCTCAGCCTACGTGAGGTGCACTCCGAGCGAGGTTGTATTGTCGCCCTCTTCTTGGCGCCTCCCTCCAAGGCACCAAAGCGCGCCTATGGCTCGGCCTTGTCCTCGTATACCCTGCCGAAGATCTCTCGTAGCATTAGGGAGTGTTTCCGGAACAGCTCGGCCACTCGCGTCTTCATCCCCTCAGCATCCCGAGGGTCTCCCTGGTAGTCCGCAATCTTATCGGAAGAAGGGGGAGGTGAGTACTCCTCGCTCAGGTACATGTCGGAGGAGGAGACCTCGTGAAAGCCTAAGAAGGAGGAAGAAAGGTTAGCAGGGTAGGCGTACAACGAGGAACAAGTGAGAATATGAACTCACACGGGGTCGGCACCTCTCCTGCGTCGAAGTGAGGGCAAGAGGTACTTGGTTGGCCTTGAAAGGGCTCGCCGCCGAGAGCCTCAAAGGTCTTTCCCAATCCAGGGCAGGACGATAATTGTGGAGCTCGCTCGGCGGCCCCTGGTGTGGAAGCTACAAAATAGGGGTAATCAGAAGTAAAGGGGGACCAGGAAAAAGGCAAAGGCGAGAAGCTGAGACTCACCAATCCGGAGGGGAGGAATGCTTGGAACCGCAAGAAGGGTAGATCTCACGACCGAGGGGCTGACAGATCGCTCGGACAAGCGCGAGGAAGGATATCCTAAGCCTGAGCCCCCGCCTCTATCCTCGCGAGGTGTCTCCTACGGAAGGGAAGTTGTTAGAATTAGTGCAACATGGGGTAATAGAGACCGACCCGCATACTTGAGGGATGGCCTCAGAACCATCCACCAGATTGGAAAAGGGAGTGCCACCCTGAGAAGGCCGTTTGACCATCTTGGCCTTCTTGGGTCTGAAGAAAGAGTTGGGCGACCTCCGAGCCAGCCAGGGGGTGACATCGGTGACCTGCGACTATGTGCCCTCCCTCGCGGCCTCCAAGCGAGCATGCATCTCCTCCAAGATAGGCATCAGATGCACCACTACAGTAATGTGTAAAAAATGAGGAGGAAGTAAGTGAGGGAATTCCTTTGAGGTCATCGATATATATAGATCAAGAAGGTGGGACCCACCAAAAAGATTCCCTCCAGCTCAGCAAGCACTCACCGAACATTTGGGGTTGGATGGTTCTTTTTGAGCTTTGTAAAAGCCCATAAAGAACATGGATTGTGTACAACCCCTGTTCGCTGAGTTGACCCAACTAGGCAGAGCGGAGCCCTTGAAATGGGCCAGGGGATCAAAAGCCCTAAGCAAGCTGAACTAAGCCAGCCCGCATCCCCCAGGAGACGGGCGAGCCGAGGGGCCAGATCCGCATCCGTACAGGAGGCGGGCGAGCCTGGGAAGTCGGCCCGCATCTGCCTAGGAGGCGGGCGAGCTGGGGGCTAGCCCGCATCCGCCTAACAGGCAGGCGAGCCGGGGAAGCTGGCCTGCATCGAGCCAGGGAAGCTGGCCCGCAGCCGTGAGTAGACGACCAGCCTCCCTCTAGGAATCGGGCGAGCCGCTGGAACCCGGCTCGCACTCGCCTAAGAGGCAGGCGAGTCACGGGAACTAGGCCGCACTCATCCAAGGGACTGGCAAGCTGGCTCACCCTTGCCCCCGTATGTGGGGTGATAGTATCATGTATTTAATGTAATTGGGTCTGCTAGTAGCCTCTCCAAACAGCGTAGTTTCGCTGTTGATAGACCCACCCTGGGCTGCGTATAGTGAAACGGAAAGGCGGAGGTACACTATTTGTAGGCCAGACTCTGAAATCTATAAATAGACCAACAGGGGTACCTTAGAAGGAAAGCTTTCTCATTTCCTGGTCTTGTAGTGCTTTTTGAGGTACCATTAGCTCATCATTGGCTAAGGAGGGGAAGCGCTCTAAGATCTTTTGGGTGTGTGATGGGACCTCCGTGCTGTAGTCATGGGTCATTCTCCAATCCTAAGTTTCCGGTTGAGCGAGCTCATTTGGAGAAGTTGGTGTGCGGTCACTCCTTATTAGGGTCCGAACTCCACAGAAGCCGGTTTCTAGTTTCAACAAGAGAGAATGTTTCAAGAAAGGCTACTCCTTCCTTTTGGGCATAACCTTTGGCTATAAGTCTGGGCTTGTACTTCTTTATTTCTCAAACTTCATTATATTTTACCTTATATAGCCTTTTGAGACCAATGACAGATTTGGTGAAAGGAATATCTGTAAGCTCCCAGGTGTGGGTTTTCTCAATCATGTGAAGTTTATTGTCTATGGATTTGATCCAATTTTTATCTATTGCAGCTTCATAATAACTGGTGGGTTCTATGACAAGAAATACTAGTTGACATGAATCATATATGTTAGTTATAGACCGATACCTGCGTTGCAATGAGGGAGATAATGAATATGTGATCATGGTATTGGACTCTTCAGAAGAGGGAGATCCTTGAAGAATACTATTTGTTGTTGGGATGGATATGTGGGGAACTACATATGGGACATTTGCAACTTCTCCAGTAACCGCCAGCAATAAAACTTGATCCTACGTCACCTCCCAGGCCACTTCATTTTTTCATGTATAATAAAATTTCTGGAGATTAAAAATTGTTTGGTAGATGGATTATATACTTGGTATGCTTTAGAACTATCACTGTATCTCAGGAGAATCCCCTTTATTCTCTTTTTTATATTTTATCTTTGTTTTGAGATGAGTCGATATTACATGATGCTACCAAAAATCCTGAAGTGAGTTACATCAAGTTTATTACATATCGAGGCTTCATTAGCT
Source organism: Platanthera zijinensis (assembly GCA_039513925.1). Lineage (NCBI taxonomy): Eukaryota > Viridiplantae > Streptophyta > Magnoliopsida > Asparagales > Orchidaceae > Platanthera > Platanthera zijinensis. The sequence goes on along the minus strand of CM077079.1, from coordinate 246,392,376 downwards.
GTTGTGTTAGACAAAGCTCGACATGGTGCCATGTTTAAGATGTAAACACTTGTATTGACAGCTTTCCCCCAGTACTATTTGGGTAGGTTTTTATTCAGCCTCATATTTCTAGCCATCTCCACAATCGTCTAATTTCTTCTCCCTACTGTTCAATTCTGCCCTTGAGTACCTTTGACTGTGAATTCCCTATTAATTCTGTGTTCATGACAGTAGGAAATAAATGCATTAATTAAGAATTTGCCACCCGTTTCTATTCTTAGGGTCCGTTCGTTTGCACGGAATTTAGCCCCTAAAATTGGAATTGAAGGCCTAATTCCAGTTCCATCATTCGTCTGCACGCTTGACTTTGGAATTTAAATTTTAATGAATTCCGTAGAATTCATTTTGAACTAAAGACAATTCCTTCACATCTATATAAGAATTGGAAAATTACGATCGAGACACATTTTTAAGTCCGGACGCGAATTTTTTTGCGCGGCGCAATTTTTTCGCACGGGCGCGACTTTTTCGCGCTCGGGTGTGTTTTTTTCGCCCGGACGCGATATTTTGGCACGACCACGTTTTTTTTGCACGGGCGCATTATTTTTGATCAGGTGCGATTTTTTTCGCCCGAGCGCGATATTTTTCGCCCGGGCGCGATTTTTTCGCCCGTGCGCGATTTTTTCAGCCCAGACGCGTTTTTTTCCGCCCGGGCGCGTTTTTTCCGCCCGGGCGCGTTTTTTCCGCCCGGGCGCGTTTTTTCCGCCCGGGCGCGTTTTTTCCGCCCGAGGGCGTTTTTTCCGCCCGGGCGCGTTTTTTCCGCCCGGGCGCGTTTTTTCCGACCGGGGGCGTTTTTTTCGCCCAGGCGCGAAAAATTTTGCCCCCGAGCGTTTTCTTCGCCCGGGCGCGATTTTTGAGCCAGAGCACGATTTTTGAGCTCTGGCGCGATTTTTTCGCCCGGGCGCGAAATTTTTCTCCCGGGCACATTTTTTCGCTAGGCGCGATTTTTTCGCCCGGGCGCATTTTTTCGCCCTGGCGCGGTTTTTTTCGCTCGGGCCCAATTTTTTCGCCCGGGCGCGATTTTTTCGCCCAGGCGTTTTTTTCGCCTAGGCGCGATTTTTTCTCCCGGGCGCGATTTTTTCCACCCCGGCGCTATTTTTTCGCCTGGTGCGATTTTTTTGCCCGGGCGCGATTGTTTCTCCTGGGCGCGCTTTTCTCGCCCGTGTGTGTTTTTTTCGCCCGGGCGCGAGCGACATTTTTTCGCCCGGGCGTGATTTTTGCTCGGGCGCGTTTTTTTGCCCCCCGCCGAAAAAATCACGCCCGGGCAACAAAAATGGGCCCGAGTGACATAATTGCGCTCGAGCGAAAAAAAATCGCGGCCACGTGAAAAAATCCCACCCGTGAGAAAAAATGACAACTAGGTGAAAAAATCTTGCTCAGACAAAAAAATCGCGTCCGGGCAAAAATCACGCCCGGGCAAAAAAATCAAATTCCGATTCCACAATATTCACCAATATTCTTTATTAGACGAACATTGGAATTGGAATTCGTCACCAATATTTAATTCCACAATATTCATCAATATTCAATTCCAATATTGAATTCCAATTCCGTGCAAACGAACGGACCCTTAGAGTTTTTTATTTTAGTGTTATCTTGATTTTCAGCCAAGGCTTTTAATTGTTTAAACTTCAGGTATGCATTTGCTTTATTTCCTAGAATATATATCCGCATCATATGAGTGAAATTATCTACTATGAGGAGATAGTAATGTTTACCTAAGATAGAGTGGATTCTGGTTAGTCCCCATGTGTCTGCATACACAAACTCTAGAGGTCTGGTGGTTCTCCTTGTGTAAAATTGGCGATGAGGCAACTTGTGTATCTTTGTAATGGCACATTCATGACATATATCGTGCTTGTCTTAGATATGGGGTAGCCCAGTAACTAGATGCTTGCTTTGTAGTTTCTTTAAATCACAATAATTCAAGTGTCCAAACCTTTGACGCCACTTGGAAGTTTTTGTCATAACTTTTGTTACCATCCCTTTTCTTCATGGGTTAGAGTGAGAAAGAATACCTTATTTAGTGACATGGAGATACTAGCTACAATTTGATAGGTGTTTTTTTCAATGATTGCTTACCTTGGATCATCAAAGATTAGTGTGTACCCCTTTGAATGAGCTGACCCACACACAAGTTTTGAGCTTGACCAGACACATAGTGCACTTTAGATATGTGTTTGTAATGAACAGATTTTGATTTTACTACAATTGTTCCTTTTCCTTTTATGATTCTGGCAGACCCATCTCCTAAAATTGCTTGATATTTGTTGGGTACATTGGAAAATGTGTACCTGATTTGGAGAAGCCTCACTTAGCTCAATGATATACATCAAGGTGTATTTGATGTTATTTTGAGTTTATATGTGCAGGTTAAGAATGTGCTAGAATGCAGGAAAAAGATTCTAAGTCCATATGTCGACACCTGAGGAAGCTGTGTCGACACTTCAGTAAGATTGTGTCGACACTTGGAAATGGCTGTGTCGACACTTCAGTGAGTTTGTGTCGACACCGGGAGGTAGTGTCGACACACAGAAGATTATAGTCGACATCAAATGTGTCGACACCGGGAGGCAGTGTCGACACACAGAGGCAGAGTCGACAACAACTATGTCGACACCTGGAGGCAGTGTCGACACACGCTATGTTCATAGTCTACATCAACTGTGTCGACACACAGGACTTGTGTCGACACTCAGCAGTATTTCAACAATGTCAAGTGCTGAAGAATGGTGAAGTGTTTGTGTCGACACAAATAATCAGTGTCGATACATTCTCAAGATATAGTGTCAAGAAGCTGTGTCGACATCAAGGCAGCTATGTCGACAACATCAAAGGCTGTGTCGACACTTAAGTCACCTATGTCGACACATATTGACAGATGGTCTCGACACTTTATGACAGTTAGTCTCGACGCTTTCCTGACAGAGACAAAGGCTCAAGAACTGTTTGAAGACATGACAGCTGTGAGTTACAATAGGTTTACTGAAGCTGTCAGACTTGTCAGAAGTTAGTTAGAAACCGGATCAGCTGGTTACCATGGATGAAGTCTATAAATAGATGGATTCAGAAGGAGAAAGAAAAATAATACACACAACTAATACACCTATTGTGAGATTGATCTCTGATCAAGAAAGTACAAGTCACAAAGAAGAAGATCTTCGTGAGGAGATCTAAGAAGACGTTCTGAAGTAGTTTTCTTTTCAGATTCTGTCTAAGTTGAATTCAATCAAGAATTCAGAAGTATCTTCAAGAGGTTTGGATAGAGAGAAATCCAGCTATTTGAAGTCAAGAAGGAGACAATCAAAGGTCTCAAAAGAAGTAGATGCTGAACTAATCTGTCAAGAAGATTCAGATCTATTTCTGGAGTCTAAGAAGGAAGCTGCCAGTCAGTTATATTCAAAGGAAATCAACCCAACTAAGTTCAGATTCAAGAAGCTTTGAAGAAAGCTAAGATCAAGTTGATTTCATCCATTAGCCTCTTCAAGAAGCTGATCAAGAAAATTCTTATCCCTTCTCTCTCAACAGGGGTAAGAAATTATAAAATTCCTTATCAAATTCTGTAGGATCTATTCATAGATCTGAGTTGTAAGCCTATTTTATAAAGGCTGAGTGTAGGAGATTTGTTCTCTGAGTGATAGGGCTGTTTATGCCTGAGTTGTAGGAGAAGGTATTCTCTGAGTTGTAGGCCTTGTGGCAAGGCTGAGGTAGGGCTTGTTAGCCTGAGTTGTAGGAGAAGGTATTCTCTGAGTTGTAGGCCTTTTGGCAAGGCTGAGGTAGGACTTGTTAGACTGAGTTGTAGGAATGTGGAAACATTCTTAGTTGTAGGAATCCTTCTGGATTCTGAGCTGTAGGATCTGAGGATCTGAGATAAAGGAAGAAGTTAGGCCGAATCTAGCATACTGCTAGATAGGTGAAGGGGGAAAGTGGATGTACCCAGACCTTGGTGAACCACTATAAATACTATGTGCAATCTGTGAATTGTGTAGCTGTAGAATTTGTGATTGTGTGTGCTGAGTTTGCTGTAGAATTTTCTGTTTTATATTACAGTATTGGAGTGTTATTCTGTCTTAATTTTAAAATAAGAATTAGAACCTATTCATCCCCCCTCTAGGTATTTAGGTAGTCTTGAAAGTAAAACTATCAAGTGGTATTAGAGGGAGGTTGCTCAAAGAAGGACTTAATAGTCTGAGTTAGATCCCTTAGGCAGAATCAAGAATCAAGAAAATGGATTCTGGAGAGAATCACAAGGAACTAGGGTCAATGAAATTACCTATCTGTAAGAAAGAGATTTTTGGAATCTGGAAAGAAAGGGTTAGATTGTTTATAGAGGCCTCTGACCCAAGGATATATATCACAGTAAAAGAAGGTCCATATATCCCAATGAATGTGTCTGTTTTAGATGTAAATCAAAGAACTCCTAAAGATTTTTCTGAAATGACTAAGGATGAGATTACTGGCAACTATGGATAAAAGAGCTCAGAATATCATAGTAAGTGCCATAGATGATTCTACTTTCCAAAATTTGATTCACTGCAAAACCTCCAAGGAAATATGGGACACTTTGATTGTCTACATGGAGGGTTCTGAAGAAGTTAGACAAGACAGAAAGTCTATGCTCAATCAATAATATGAGAGTTTCAGATAAGGGAAGTCTGATAGCATATCTGAATGCTACAAGAAATTCTACTGGATAGTGAATGAACTGATGTCCTATGGAAGGGTCTTCAGTACTTATGAGCTGAATGAAAAATTCCTAAGATCCTTGACAAAGGATTGGGATACCAAGATTTGTGCCATTAGAGAAGTGGCCAAACTAGCAGACATTTCTCCTCCAATCTTATTTGGAAAGTTGCTATCATATGAAATGCAACTAATGGCTAGGAAGGAGGAAGAAAGAAATACAAAAGGAGAGCATGGAGAAAAGTCAGTGGCCTTCAAGGCTGAAGCCACTAGAAAAAGCAGGAGGATGTCTCCATCACCTCCTAAGGAAGTTGCTGAAGTTATCTCAGAGAATTAAGACAATCAGAACTCAAATAGCAGTGATTTAGATGCAGATTTTGCTGCCTTTACAAGGCAGTTTCAGAGGTTCTTGAAGAAGAAGCAGTGGAAGTCAAGGCCCTCCACATCACAGCCAGTTGATGACTACTATCAAAAGAGAAAATCATCAAGAAAGGAAAGGAGCAGGTCTAAGCCCAGCAAAGCTACAATATCAAAATTTTTTTGCTATTGCTGCAATAGGCCTGGACATGTGGTTGCAAGAAGGCCAAAAAAGAGGAAGGAGTCAGCAGACAGAAAGAAGACTCAACAAAAGGTCAAGAAGGGGAAATCCTTTGTTGCTAAGAAGGAGAAGAGTCTTACAGATCAATCCTCCTCAGAGTCAGAATCTGAAGCTGAAGCATACATTGGACTGTATGCAACTAGTGAAGAATATGAGTTTATGCAATTACTGAACTCCATCTATGAACAAGAAGACCATCAGTGCATGGGACTGATGGCTGAATCAGAAGACAACAAGTGCCAGGATCAACCTGGTCCCAGTAAGGTACAAAGTAATTCTAGAATTTCTGATTACAGTATTGGTTCAGAGTCAGATTCATCTTCATCAAGTGATGAGGATGGATATTAATCTGAAGGAGATATTCATCAGTTGATAGATGAATATGGGGACTTATTGCAGGCACTTAAGAAAAGCAAAAACCTGGCAAAAACTCAGGCTAAGGAAATTGCAGATCTTAAGATGACTGCATCTGGTTTATAAAAAAAATTGGATCAAAAATTGAATGAGGTTGTCAAGCTGAAAACTATATCTGTTATTCAGATGGGTACAATCACATATAAAAATGATCTATTAAAAGTCTGGAAGTCAGACTTCAAAAGGAGAAAGATTTAGTGGCTAGTTACTCTAAGCCAAAATCAGTCTTACCCTTAATAGATGAGTTTGTGGCTCAAAAGGGTAAGGCGGGATTAGGCTTTAAAGGTAACACCAGGGCTGTCCAATTCAAGAGAAAAGGCAAAGCACTAGTCCAGCCAGTAAATTTTAAAGTGTCTTCTAACAAATATGATCTTGAAAACATTCATGGTCATAATAAGACTGATGTTCTGAATAATAAGGGTGTTAATGCCAATAAGTCAGCCTATGTCAATAAACCCCATAGTTATAAGAAATCAGTGGGTGTAGCTGCAGCAGCACCAGCACAGAACAGAATTTTTTCTGCCAAAAAGGTATCTAGACCTAGATACAATAAGTATGAATGCTGGTGCTATGGCAAGAAAGGCCATTTTGCCTTAGACTGTTGGCATAACATAAGTGTCAGGAAGAACAACAGTCTACCACTTAGAAGAGCTGCTGGTAGTTTTGATATGAATGGTGCTAACTTGAACCAAGGACCCAAGACTTACTTGGGTTCTAAGGGAAAGTAATTCTGTATTGCAGGAAAGTCCAAGTTGTCATGCCCCTATATGGTACTTGGACAGTGGATGTTCCAGACACATGACTGGAACAAAGGGGCTGTTGAAGGAGTACACACCTATCAAGGATGGGCCTAAAGTAATCTTTGGTGGATCTGAAAGAGGAATCATCAAAGGATTTGGTAACATTTCTTCAAACCAAATTACCATCACTCAAGTGGCTTATGTAAAAGGTTTGAAACACAACCTGATAAGTATAAGTCAGCTGAGTGATCTAGGATATGACATTTCATTTTTTAAGAATGGATATCATATCAAAAGGTCAAGTGATCAAAAGGTCATATTGACTGGGTATAGAAAAAGAAATGTTTATTGTCTTGACTTTGTGTGTGAGAACAAGGTTTCTCTTATTTGTCTTGTAGCTGATGAGAGGGCATCTCATTGTGTCAAATGGCACAAGAGACTAGATCATCTTAACTACAAAACAATTGGCCAACTCTTTAGCAAAGAGTTAGTGAGGAATGGTCCTCAGGTTAAGTGTATAAAGGATGGGATATGTTCAGCTTGTCAAAAGGGAAAGCAGACAAAGTCCTCCTTTCATAGCCTTGAAAACAACGATTCAGTTAGGTGTCTATACCTACTGCATATGGATTTATTTGGTCCTATGCCAGTTCATAGTCTAGGTAGGAAGGTCTACACTTTTGTGGTTGTAGATGACTATTCTAGATATTCCTGGGTGTTCTGTCTGAGACAGAAATCTGAAACCCCAAGTGTTTTACATAGTTTTGTCAAACAAATTCAGAATGAACTGAACAGTACAGTGGTCAAAATCAGAAGTGACCATGACACTGAATTTCAATCTGAAAGTATGACAAGATTATGTGAAGAATTTGGGAATTTCCAAGAATTCTCCTCACCTAGAACACCACAGCAAAATGGTATTGCTGAAAGAAAGAATAGGACATTGATTGAGACTGGTAGAACTCTATTGAGTGACACTTCTCTCCCAAAATATTTATGGGCTGAGGCAGTTAGTACTGCATGTCATGTGATCAATAGGGCCTCTATTACCAAAAGCCACAAAAAGACACCCTATGAGATCATGAAAGGTAGAAAACCAAATTTATCCTATTTTAGAATCTTTGGTTGCAAGTGTTATATCCTTAACAATAACAAGTCTTATCTAACTAAGTTTACTGCCAAATCCCAAGATGGGATATTTGTTGGGTACATCATCAATAGTAAGGCTTATAGGGTCTATAACTTGATTACACAAGTTGTAGAAGAATCTGTACATGTTGTATTTGATGAAACTAGATTAATCAACATTGAGTTGCCTTGTAGTTCATGCAGTCCAACAAGTATAAGCAATAGAATGGACAAGCTTTCCATTGCAGAAGGCTCAAATGCAGATGAAGTATTGGAAAATGATGGCTACTGTCCAGGGGGAGTACAAGACTCTCTAGAAGCTGATGACAACCAAGAGGTGCAGCATAATGAAGTAACTGGAGGTGTTCAGCTAGAAGGAAGTTTACCTCCAGCTGTAAAACATCTAAAGGATCATCCAACAAATCAGATAATTGGTGATCCAAGACAAGGAGTGTAAACCAGAAGCAAAAATCTGAATACAGTCCTGCACTAAAGTTTTCTATCTCAATTGGAGCCAAAGAAATTTGAAGAAGCTATCCAAGACCAACACTGGATTAATGCTATGTAATATGTTACCCCAGAAATCGGTGATCCCTCCCAAGATAGCAACCTTGCAAGTAGTGGCCTACTCCAGACGGTCGCGGCCTGTCGGCCTTTTTTTCTAAGGGTGGGTGGACTGACCTCTCAGTTAGCTCAGTCCGCGCGGCTAGGAAGGTCTCTCTAGCAAGACCGCTCAAGTCGCTCAGTCCGTACGACTAGAGCGGTCCCCCTGGTCTGACCGTCCAGGTCGCGCAGCAGCCGCTCGTTCTGCAGGGTCTACGGACTGCTCCCTCGGCCTGCTCCTGCAGGCCGCGCGGTAAGATCGGTTAACAGTGTGGTGGTTCATTCTTCTTTAGGTGCAAACCGCCCGAAATGTGGAAGACTCACATTCCTATCCGCCCAGACCGCTCGATAACAACGTGCTCAGCGAGTGGCAAATTCAGTATTCAGTCTGCTAGGTCGCAAGCCCGTCGCCAAGTGAGACAAGCCTCCAACAGGAGGCAGCTTGTTCACCCTCAACCTCAGCGGGCTAGGCAGACCCGCTTAGCACTCCGCCAACGGCAAGACCGTCCCAGGCCGCGTAACCCGGTGCGGACTCTGCGGACTCATTATTCATTCCCGCACGACCCAGCGTGAGCCCGCCCAGCAGCAACCATCTCCAGCTCCAGGAAGTCCCAGATCGCGCAACCCGGTGCGGACACTGTGGACTCAATGTTTGTATTCGCTCGGCTTACCGCCTCACCAGCGGTGACGTTACCGAGACCGTTACCTCTTTGGGCCTATAAATAGGCCCCCGACCTCTCTTTCAGGGGACGGAAAAAAGGTGCCAAGTGTAGCACCCCCCCCCCCCAACCTTTGCCCGGGTCGGGCCGGAGGGGTGCTACTGGCCCAAGACGCCCACCCAGTGCTTATAGGGGGAACGATCCACCCTGTCCAAGCACTAGATGGCCGTCTCGGTTGGCTCGAATCATAACATTCACAACCCATCAGAATATAGCGGAAGCATTAACAGGAAACCATTGCAGATTTATATATATGACATATCAGAATCACAGCGGTTCTAGGGCCGAAGCCTAAGTACTTATATAAGCCCGTAGGCTATACATGTGCTACATAAAATCCTCATATACTCTCTCTCTACGCTGCTCGGCGGAACTCACGTCTCTAAACTCTGGGGACGGCGGGGGTACATCTGCTCGAGTCGACCTAGCTGCTGGTGTAATCTCCTGCGGCAGCGGGTCACTACGGTGCTCCACCTCCTGTGAATGGTTAATCAAATAACCGTTAGTCACAGAGCTAAGTAGAAACAAATCTCCTCCCCGGATCCACATCCTGGGGACGAGCACGCACCCACCCAACAGAAGTAAATAGCCGAAGCAAGAGAGGGTTAGCACAACATTTCATATATGAATAGCTAGGAGCAAATATAAAAGAGTGCAGTATAACCGTAAAAAGCAGCAATAGTATAAAACGGTTATAACCATGCTCTACTAGCTCATCAGCACAACAAGTTTTCATACCCTGATTTCTATCGCAGGCATTCACAGGCGCGCACACACCGCAGGCATTCACAGCCTGCGCACACAGACCCTATGTCGACATAGTTTGGACCGCTTCTGTTCCAGCAGGGTAGCAAGCCCCGCGGGCCTCACCGATGTGACCGTCGGTGACAATGGCCAGTCCTGCCACTTCTGGGGGTGATCGTACCGCACAACCCCAGGCCCTAACGTACAACCTTGTGTACTCTTGGATGTGAGCGACATCCAACGAATCATTTTGGCCGACCAGCGGAGGAAAACCCGACGGGGAATAAAACAGCCGGTCACCCGTGGTACCCATCTCCCTGTCGCCTTGAGTCGTCAACCTTCCCACACCGGTACGAACGGTCTGCGGAAGGGACTGACCCGCCACTATTCCACCGCAAGCAATTTACAAACAATCAATTAACGGCAAACATAACACACACTGGGTCTACGTCGGCCTGCCCTACTAGGCTTAAACTTCGGGCGGCGACGCTTAGCTCTACTTTCGTCAAGGAGCGTGGGAGCGCATTATTTGGGGCTAGACTTGGAGGAATACCTCAACTCCGGTTATCCCCAACTATGGCTCAACCTTAATAACGACTGCTCGTCAGAGCAGGACCCGTGATTATAATAGTAAATTGTAATAAAGACAAGTGCGGTGATTATGCTGCTTATTTAAAGTACCGGAAAGAAACGTGACCAGTACGAAACTGGAGTAGTACTGAATAAAAAGTACCTGACCAGTACGAGACTGGAATAGAGCTAATTAAAAGTACTTGACCAGTACGAGACTGGAGTAGAGCTGAATTGAAAGTACTTGACCAGTACGAGACTGGAGTATAACTGAATTGAAAGTACTTGACCAGTACGAGACTGGAGTATAACTGAATTGAAAGTACTTGACCAGTACGAGACTGGAGTAGAACTGAATTAAAAGTACTTGACCAGTACGAGACTGGAGTAGAACTGAACTAAAAGTACTTAAATTGAAAAGAATAAAGGAACAGGACCAGTGCAAGACTGGAATAATCATAAAGAAAATGGTTAGTAGTCCAATCACTCTATCTAGGAGGCTTCAGTCTTATCTCCGTTCTCAGGAGGCACATTCAGTTCTCTTTCAGTTTTTAATAAGGCTTTATTGGGTTACACCCATTATTAAGATCCGATTATGATTTGGTTGCGTCTTATTAATCATGACTTAATCGGATTAGTGGCTTATCAGGAGTTACATCCTTAATATTAATCGAGAATAATGCGCAACTCGCTGCTCGTACTCTCACTTTCCGAGCGGGTCCAGATCACCCGAGAGTCGAGGCGCTCGACGGTTTCACAAAGTCTCGGAACACACAGAGCTTGGTCACTTGCCTCAGTTACTCTCATCGATACGATAACTTTACACTTATTAATTATATTAGAGGGGATAGTCGCGCGCTCCAATTTTCATTTTCGAAGAAAACGAGCGTAATAATTACCGGGCGCGATCCTAGGCTTCCATAATTTGGAAAAATATCAAAACTTATTCTAATGATCCCAAATTTTGATACAACCCCTAAGAGAGCCTATAATGAGCCTGGTAATTTTTTAGTAATTTTCCAAATTATTTTGGGCATTTAATTTGGTCAAACAAATTTTATTTGGGCTTTTAAAAATACCAAATCAACTCTAAAAATTCTCAAAATTTTTGTGGAGATTGCCCTCATTAAGGGGAACATTTTTCATGTTCAAAATTTTTTTCCTAGGAGCCTATTTTAGCCTCAAAAAAATTAAACCCCTTATTATATTATTATATTATAATAAATAATATAATAATATAAATTATAAAACAAAACAACTGTTCATCTTCTTTTTCCTCCCGCAGGATTGTAACCCGCCACCCTTACGCGGCTTCTCCACCGCCGGCCGGCCACCGGCCGGCCGTGGCTCCACCACCGGCCGACTACCCGGTGGTGGGCGCTCCCTCCGGCGGTGGTCCGGCGGCCTGCCGCCGCCGGCCGCCGCTGGAGCCATTTTTTTTTAAAAATCGGGAGGGGAGGGGGGTGACGGCGGCGGCGCTCCGACCGCCGGAGCTCGCATGCACTACGTTAGAAATGGGGAGGGGGAGGAAGAGAAGGTTCTACCTGGGTTTGGCGGGCTTGGGAGGGGCCGGCTTGGTCGGCCATGGCTCAAGGTGGTGGAGGAGGGGGAGGAGCTCCTTGGCTTGCCTTTTTCCGGCCACCAGAGCTCCGGCAGAGGGGGGGGAGAAGGGGGGGAGGCTGCTCTGAGAGCTGTGAGGATAGTTAGGGAAGGGGGAGCCTTTATATAAGCTTGGGGAGGGTGGGCTTCTCCTTTTTGGCAATGTGGGATTAATCCCTCCTTAGGGAGGGATTAATCACCACCCTCCAGCTGTCCTTGGACAGCTGGAGGTGCCACATATCCCCCATATGGGGAATAAGGGGAAGCCCCATGGGCTTGGGCCTCCATGATGAAGAAAGAGAGGGGAAAGAGAAGAGAATGGGAGGGGTAGTGGGCTTCCTTGGTCCATGGCCCACTTGGCTTCATGGTGTGGGCTGGTTTTAATAGCCCAAGAATACCCATATGATTAGCTCCTAATCATGCCATGAGGGGGAAAGGTGGGCTCTTATTTGGAGAAAAATCCAAAAGTGGATTTTTAGGAGGGTTTGACCAAGTCAACCCTAGGGTGGGTCCCCCTTGATGGACCAAGTCAAAGTAGGTTCGAGGTATTGGGGTCGGGTCAAAGTTCGGGTGTCGTGTCACAATTGGTGTGTGCACGCTTTTCGGTGCACGATTATGCTTGATTTGACCACGAGTTGACCAATTGTCGTCGAAATTAACCGGAATGACTTCTGTTGACTTCGTATTGACCATACGAGTGCAACGCCACTGACCAGGGTCGAATCGGAGTTCGTTTGGCGAAATTCCAATTTTTGCGCATCGCAGCGTGCTAAAACGGTCAAAACGCCCATAATCATCGTTAGGCTTCGAATCGCGGCGCAACGAGTTCCGTTGCGTTCGTATCAACTATACGAAGTCATGGGAATTGACAGAACTCAAATCGGAGTTCTCTATGTCAATATCCAAAAATCTCATTTTCGTGACGTTCTGCGAGGAATGGCCAAATCCACTATATAACCTCTGGTTCCATTGAACGAGTTCCGATGCGCTCGTATGGACTATACGAGACCACAGGAACTGACGGAACTCAAATCGGAGTCCTCTAGCTCTATTTCCTACCTTAGGTTACCCCTCACCGGGTCATGGGTAGGGTCCGGGCCACTTTTATTGGGCCCACTAGGGTTCTGGTGGCCCAATAAAAGTCGGGATGTTACAATCCAATAAAAATAAAAGGATTTTCGTCCCCGAAAATTTGCTTGAAGTAGGGGGGAAAAGTAACATACCTGGGGAAAGAGCTCTGGATGCTTTTCTCGGAGGAGTGCTTCAGGTTCCCACGTGAACACTTCTCGTCCGCAGTTTGACCATAACACCTTAACCATCGGAATGGTTTTATTACGTAGTGTCTTGACCTTATAATCCACTACTCTGACGGGTTCGAGCCGGACGGATCTATCTGACTGTAGCTGCATCGGTGGAGTAGGAAGGTACTGCTCTGGTTGCCGGAGGACTCGTCTCAAGGAAGAGACATGAAACACATCATGAAGGTTCCCCAACTCTGGGGGCAAGGCCAAACGATAGGCGACGGGGCCAACACGCTCTATCACCGGATAGGGGCCCAAGAAGCGGGGGTCTAACTTTTTCTGCTTCCTCAACCGGGAGACACCATGCATGGGCTTTATTTTCAAGAACACCATTTCCCCCACGCTAAACTCCACCGGTCGGTGACGCGCATCATAGTACTTAGCCTGCCGGCTCTGCGCTTCCCGCATCCGCTCCTGTATCAGCCGTATCGCTGTCGTAGTATCATCGATGTAAGCCACTCCCAAGGCTTCCGGGTCCTCTTCCTGAGCCCATGTCAACGGGGTTCGGCAACGTCTTCCATACAATGCCTCGTATGGAGCCATCTTAATACTAGCCTGGTAGCTGTTATTGTAAGAAAATTCGACCAACGGCAACAGCTGCTCCCATGGCTCATTATGCTCTACTATGCATAATCGAAGTAGATCCTCCATTGTCCGGTTTGTCCTCTCCGTCTGTCCGTCCGTCTGCGGGTGGAAGGCGGTGCTGAAGGCCAACTTGGTTCCCAAATACGCCTGCACCCGCCTCCACTCCTTAGATGTGAAACGCCCGTCACGATCTGACACGATGGACTTTGGTACTCCGTGGAATCGTACCACTTGCTCTAGGAACATCCTGGCCAGGATATCTACTCCGTCGCCCTGTCGGTTTGGAATGAACCGTGCTACCTTGGTGAGTCGATCTACGACCACCCATATTGAGTCATTCCCAGCGCGGGATCGAGGTAGGCCGTGGACGAAGTCCATGGAGATGTCTTCGAACTTCCACTCTGGTATCGGCAGGGGCTGTAATAGGCCTCCTGGACTGCGGCATTCGGCCTTAACCTTCTGACAGGTCTGACACCGGGCTACGAAGTCGGTGACATCTCTTTTCATTCCAGGCCAGTAAATGGTCCTGCGCAAGTCTACGTACATCTTAACTACGCCAGGGTGAATCGAGTACCTGGACTGATGGGCCTCTTGCAAAATTTCTTCATGAATCCCTCCAGTAGCGGGAACAAATATGCGGTGCTTGAATTGAAGAATCCCGTCATGCAGTTTATCATCCTCTTGTGCCCCTCCTTGCAGAGATCAGATGATCGGTATCACTTCTGGGTCGATCTTCTGGGCTTCTCGTATCCGGTCCCGGATGTCGCATTGGATTTCTATCCAATACAGCTGCGAGTAGTACTCTTCCGGATCTCTTCGGGCAACCAGGGTAATCTCCATGTCTATCAGAGACTGGAAAAGTTCTTTAGGAATCTGCTCCATCCAACTCCCGACTATCGCAGGCTGGCGGCTCAAGGCGTCAGCGACTCTGTTAGCCTTCCCGGGGTGATATTGGAGAGCGAAGTCGTAATCGCATAAGAATTCCAGCCATCGGCGCTGCCGGAGGTTCAGCTCTTTCTGCGTGAAGATATACTTGAGGCTCTTGTGGTCGGAGAAGATCTCACATCTTACCCCGTACAAGTAATGCCTCCAAATTTTGAGGGCGAAGACGACGGCGCCCAACTCTAAATCGTGTGCTGCGTAATTCAATTCGTGCGGCTTTAGTTGCCGAGATGCATAGGCCACTACCTTACCATATTGCATTAGAACAGCTCCCAATCCCTTCAGGGAGGCATCAGTGTAGATCTGGAATCCCTCGGTCCCTGTGGGGATCGTAAGGATTGGCGCGGAAGTCAGCCGCTTCTTCAGCTCGACAAACGCAGCCTCGCACTCCGGCGTCCATCGGAATATGACGTCCTTTTTGGTGAGAGCAGTTAGGGGTAGGGCAATCTTGGAAAAACCCTCGACAAACTTCCTGTAGTATCCGGCAAGACCGAGGAAACTCCGGATATCTGCAGCCGTCCTAAGTGGCGGCCAATTTTGTACCGCCTGGACCTTGGCTTGGTCTACTGCCACTCCTTCCCTGTTTATCGTGTGGCCTAAGAATCCAACTTCTTCTAGCCAAAATTCGCATTTACTAAATTTGGCGAAGAGAGAGTGCTCCCGGAGCTTTAATAACACCATCTGAAGGTGCCGGGTATGGTCTGTAAGACCCCCCTCCCGGAACACAACACACGGCACGAGGGGAGTCTTATGCCCGAAATAGCCGCCTTGCGGTAGCACTAACACACGGGTTAGCCTTTACCACAAGACGCCTATTCCGCCGGCTACAATCCATATCACAACAATTATGCCAACCCAACCATAACAGAAAAGTAAAAGCAAAAGCAGTTCAGTTCACAGCTAAGTTAAAGTCCAAAAGTAGCGGAAGATAACAAGCACAACAGGCTTGTACAAAAAGAACAAGAGTCTAGAAATGCTTTGCCAAACGGCTACATGAAAACACTCACGACTGTCACTGACGGTGCCGATGGCACCACCACCTCAGGTCCTATCATCCGGGCCTGGCTGTCCTGCTGCATAGTCCGTCGCCGCTCTACCTGCGGGGTTTCCTCCTAAAAAGGAAGACGTAGCAACCGTTAGTCATAAGACTAAGTGGCTTCACATCCGCTCCCCCGGCGACTCCTCGGCACCGGGCGGAGAAAGGAACAAGGTACAATATGTATATATATAAGCAAGTAAACAAGCAGGTGACTGTAAATATAGTGGAGTATAAACTACGCTACATAACTAGCAGTTCTACAAATATCAATAGTATATGACAGCAGGTATAATTAATCAGAATAGTAACTTAACTTATAAGAGTGCCCATACAAACTTATAAGTTAAGGATCGGCTTAACAATAAAGTAACTCATCGTATAGGAGTGCCCATACAAACTTATACAATGAGGATCTTGTGTATGCAATGAATGACATGATATGAATGTTATGGTATGACCGACTCATGCGCACGCACATACAAGTTGCTATGTCGACACAGACTTGAAGTTCCCACTTTTCGAGCAGGTAGCTAACCTCTCAGGCGTCGTCCGTCGTGGCCAGACGGCGACAGTGGAGCGGGCGTCTCCACTACTAGGTGGTATCACACTACCTATCCTAGGCCCCCGTACGCCTCAACGCTAAGAACACAACAGCGGAGCTCACATGCGTACTACGGCTCAGAAGGGGTCTTGGGTAAATGTGCACCAAGAACACAGCCCAACCTGGCCTTTGATTTCGAACCGGATGGAACCTCGGAAGCGCACGAGGTGCAAGCCCAACCGTTCTCATGGCGCGGAGGAGATCTCGGTTTATGGACACCAAGTATCTAACCCTACCGCCCAAGGTCTACCCATTGGCTCCCATCGGTGTGACGACTGGCGAACCCGTAGACCTGCCACAGTCATTATCTCAATATCGCGACACGATGAATCGTCGCACATTACATGCCCCAAAACAACTCACTCGATGCTACCCGTAGGGAGACTTCAACTCTAAGCATCGGTTATTAATAACCCCTTGGGCTCGGATTACGGTTACAAAATACTCCTCACATAGTGTTCATCATTTTCACGCCCACCTATTCAATAACTTCACCTCAACACTACGCACAATAGATATATTCAACACCAAATTGTATACGTATATCCTATACCGATCTCAACTCCTAATATCTAGCCTTCCCATCCAATCCATTTCTCTACCAATACATGGTTATACCTTATTACACAACCAAATGAATAACCATGCTAAATTATAGTAACAACAACATTATAGATATATGGGAGCAAGATATCAAATGAGCAAATCACAATCATTGCAAGAGAGCTAACATTATAAATTAACAAGTGCATTAACATAGGATAGCCCAATACTAAAACTGGGATTCCCGGAGCTACAGGAATCCGATCACAACGCACAACCCCTCGTTGGAAAGGTATTCGCGAGGGCTACGACTTTCGTGTTGAGTCGATCGCCCAGATCTGGTCGCAACCTACCAGAAATTCAACTCGAACACGTATAGGAAACAGTTTCCTGTACAGGAATTTTCCCGAACGCAGCGGACTCGAACCAGCTTTCCCGTGGCTACAGGTATCGCATGGAAACGAGCAACCACTCGTTGGAAAGGTAATTTCAAGGGCTACAACTTTCGTGTTGAGTCGTTCACCCAGATCTGGCCAGAACACCTCCGAAATTGGCCACGAAGGTCGCTGCGTGCAGAAATCAGATTTCTGCACGCATCTTAAGGCGAGATGAACGGCATCCGTTCATCTTCTTCCTTGCAACGACCTCGCATAAACTTCTCCAGAAATCACACCCAACCTTATTTCTCCTTTCAAAGCCAAACCCTCAACGAAAACCCCTCTCATCTCCACCTTGAATGATGAGAAGGTTGAGGGAGACTAAGCCTAGAAAACCTAGGCATGGCTTAACCTAGGAACTCTCCTCCTCACCATCAAGACTCTATGGAGTCGATGTCTCTCCTAAAATAGCTATAGATCTAGCACCAAGGGAGAGGGGAGGAAGCTCACCTCAAGTCCAGCGGTACCACCATGGCCGGCCATGAGCCTCGCACTCCTTCGCGGCGGCATTGTTTTTCCCTTGACGGCGGCGGCGTTTTGATTCCTCCAAGGATGGCTCCGGCAAGCTCTTCCTCCTCCTCCAGCCAAGTACCCTCTCAGAAATTTCGGGGCAGATGAAAGGAGAATGAATGCTAGGGTTTCACAACTTTTTCCTTTTTATACATCGCAGACACGGGTAGGCACACGGCCGTGTTCCTACCCGTGTGCAGGTGACACGGCCGTGTTGCCTGCCGTGTTCAAGGCCGTGTTCAACCCAGAACAACTTTCTGCCGGGTCGGGGTTGCGGCACACGGGTAGAGACACGGCCGTGTCTCGACCCGTGTCCTTGGCACACGGCTAGGGACACGCCCGTGTCCCAATACCCGTGTACCACTCTGACTGGTAAGCCTATTTTTATGAGGCACACGGGTATGGACACGGCCGTGTCCATACCCGTGTCAGCCAGAATTGCCATTTTGCCTTGTTTTCCTCATTTCCCGTACGTTTGCACCTGCTCCCCCACACCCCATTGGGCTCACCACAGCCCCCTAGACTCAAATACGCAATCAAGGGGCCTAGCGCGAATTGGGACGTTACAAATCCTATAAACAAAATAAAAGATTTCGTCCCCGAAATCAGGGTAAGGCTATGGGAGTGAAACACATAAAAGGGAACTATGCTTTCAAATAAAATTCTTACCTGGAGTAAACAACTCCGGGTAGCGCCCTTGCATTAAGTCCTTTGGCTCCCATGTGAACTCCTCCTTCCCATGATTAGACCATAGTACTTTCACCAAGGGAACACTTTTGCGGCGCAAGGTTCTTGTCTCGTTATCAACGATCCGCACCGGCTCCAATCGCACAGACCTATCAGACGCCACGGCACCATCCGCCGTGGGGGTATATTGTTCAGGCCGCAACAAAGCCTTCCGAAGCGACGATACATGGAACACGTCGTGAAGGTTCTCCAGCTCCGGTGGTAACTCCAATCGATAGGCCAGAGGGCCAATCCTTTCCACTACGACATAGGGCCCGACATACCTTGGGCTGAGCTTCTTGACTCCACGTACCCGCGACACTCCGTGCATCGGTCGAATCTTCAGGAACACCTTATCACCCACTTGAAACTCCACCATACGGTGCCTTGCGTTGTAATATTTCGCCTGTCGGCTTTGAGCCTCTAGCATTCGATCCCGGATCAACCTAACCACCGCGTCCGTGTCATCAATGTACTCATTTCCCAATGTCTTCGGATCTTCGTCTTGCACCCAGGACAAGGGTGTTCTACACCTCCTTCCATACAAAGCTTCATGAGGTGCCATTCCAATACTGGCTTGATGACTGTTATTATAAGAGAACTCCACGAGAGGTAAGAGTCTCTCCCATGGTTCTCCTTTATCTAGCACACACAACCGTAGAAGGTCCTCCAATGTTCGGATGGTCCGTTCAGATTGCCCGTCCGTTTGAGGGTGAAAGGCCGTGCTAAAGGTGAGGCGCGAGCCCAAATAAGCCTGTACAGCCCTCCATTCTCTTGAAGTAAACCGACCATCCCGATCGGAGACGATCGTCTTCGGCACACCATGGTACCGCACAAATTGCTCCACAAAGAGACGCACTAGGACGCCCACCTGCGCCTCCTTCTTCATTGGGATAAATCGGGCTACTTTGGTCAACCGGTCAACTATCACCCACACAGAATCATTCCCCGAGCGCGAGCGAGGTAACCCATGGACGAAGTCCATGGAGATGTCCTCAAATTTCCATTCGGGGATGGGCAACGACTGTAGCATTCCACCGGGGCTTCTGCACTCCGCCTTCACCATTTGACAGGCCACACAATGAGTAACAAAGTACTTGACATCCCTCTTCATGCCCGGCCAACACATCGTCTTTCTCAAATCGGTGTACATCTTCGCGATCCCCGGGTGCACCGAGTACTTGGAGCAATGGGCCTCCTTTAGAATATCCTCCCGAATGTTGTCGCCTTCGGGGATGTAAAGCCGGCCACGAAAATGGACGAGGCCGTCTTTTAGGGAGTATTCTTCCGTAATCCCATCCTTCATTGACTTGAAAGCCGGGGTTAAAGCCGCATCCTTCTTTTGTTCCGTCCGGATCCGGTCTCGTATGTTGCAAACTATACTCATCGCGGCCAAATTCCGTATACTCTTCCGATTGATTCTTAAAGACCAAAGTGACTTCCATCTCTTGCAGTGTCTGGATTAACTCCATCCTCATCAAGTGGGATTCCGTGCTCGTTCCCGGTGCCTTTCGGCTCAAGGCATTAGCTACGGAATTAACCTTCCCGGGGTGGTAGTTCAAGGTGAATTCATAGTCGCACAAGAACTCCAACCACCGCCGCTGTCTCAAGTTTAACTCCTTTTGGGTGTGAACGTACTTCAGATTTTTGTGATCTGAGTAGATCTCGCAGTGGACGCCATATAAATAATGCCTCCACATCTTCAAGGCGAATACCACCGCTCCCAACTCTAGATCATGCACCGGGTAGCTGGCTTCATGCTTCTTCAACTGTCTTGAAGCATAAGCGATCACATGCCCATTCTGCATCAACACAGCTCCCATCCCTTGATACGACGCATCCGTGTAAACTTGAAAGCCCTCCTTCCCAGATGGAAGAGCTAGGATGGGTGCAGTCGTCAATCTGTCCTTCAACTCTTGGAATGCAGCTTCACACTGGGGTGTCCATTCAAACGGCACACCCTTCTTGGTCAGCGTAGTAAGGGGAAGGGCGATCTTCGAGAAGCCTTTCACGAACTTGCGATAGTACCCGGCAAGTCCAAGAAAGCTTCGTATGTCGGCCGCTGACTTCAATGGCGACCACTCCTTCACGGCCCGCACCTTGGCCGGATCTACTGCTAGCCCCGCCCCACTAATCACATGGCCCAAGAACGCGACCTCTCGAAGCCAAAACTCGCATTTGCTGAACTTGGCAAACAAAGTGTGCTCCTTTAGCTTCCTCAGCACTAAAGTTAGATGTTCGGCGTGTTCTGCTTCAGTCTTGGAGTAGACTAGGATATCATCGATGAACACGATGACAAAGATGTCCAAATAAGGGCCGAACACCTTGTTCGTCAAGCTCATGAAGGCGGAAGGGGCGTTTGTGAGCCCAAACGGCATCACGGTGAATTCATACAATCCATATCTCGAACTGAACGCCGTCTTCTGAATGTCATCTTCTTGTATCCTCAGCTGATAATATCCCGAACGCAGATCTAACTTGGAGAACCAATACGATCCCACCAATTGATCAAATAACTCATCAATGCGCGGTAGGGGATAGATGTTCCGCACCGTTAACCGGTTCAACTCTCGATAATCAATATATAACCGCAGGGTGCCATCCTTCTTTTTGACGAACAAAACGGGCGCTCCCCAAGGCGACGAGCTTGGGCGAACGAACCCTGCTTCCACCAATTCCTGAAGCTGGACTCTAAACTCTGCAAGTTCCTTCGGAGCCATTCGGTATGGAGCTCGCGAGACGGGCTTGGCACCCGGAATTAGCTTGATTTGGAAGTCCACTTCCCTATGCGGGGGTAGTCCCGGCAATTTCTCGGGAAATACCTCGGGAAATTCTCGCACCACCCGCACATCCTTGACCTCTAATGTCAATTTCTTCAACTCGAAGCAAATTACATAGACCTCGTCCCCTTCTATATGAGATTTCATAACTTGGATTGAAGATAATAATTTACGGGGTGCGAATTTAATACCTTGGAAGATGACTTCCGAGTCTCCATGCCTCAACATAACTTGCTTCTCCGCACAATTGATCCTGGCGTGGTGCCAGTCCAACCACTTCATGCCCAAGATGAGATCGAACTCCGGGATTCTTAACACTGTAGCCAGAGTTTCAAAGAACTTTCCTCCAATAAGGGTGTCGAAGTCGCAACTTGCTGACGACGTCATCTCAGAGCCGTCCGGAAGGCGCACCCTTTGAGTAATGCCCGTGAAGTGTTGCACTCCCTCCAAGTCCTTCACGAAGTCCTCCGAAATGAACGAGTGAGACGCACCCGTGTCAAATAACGTATAGGCGGGTCTCCCGCTAACCACGACAGTGCCTAGGTTCCAAAAGGGTAATCACTATTCAGAATAGCGCGTATCATTTGTATCATAAATCTAACAAGTCATATAATATTAATAAATTTTGCACGTACCGGTGATGACTTCCTGCGGATTTCTCTCCTGAGTCATATCCAATGCGAATACATGCTCCCGTGCATGTCCTTGATTTCTTCCTGGTGGTCCTCTTCCTCGGCCACGCATGTGCCCTCGCCCCCGTGGAGCTACTAGAGGGGGAGCAATAGGAGCATCCCCGATCAATCGCGGGCAAACTCGTCGGACATGCCCCGGTTGGTTGCACTCAAAACATATCACCTCACGTCGGCCCCCAGGTTGTTGATAATATTGCTGCTGCGGTGGTGGAGGTAAAGCTAGTGGTTGCGGAATTGGGTACTCCACCCGATAGTTCCGGTTGACCCACCGACCGCCTCTGTGGTTTCCCCTTCCTCTGCCATGATCATTCCGCCTTCTATTACTAGGGCCGACTTCAATTACTCCTTCCGCGGGTCTCTTGCCACATCCCATGTGGTCCGCCTCCAGTCTCTTTGCCATGTCAATGATTTCTGCCAGGCTTCCATCGGCTATAAACAAAAGGGCCTGCCTCAGGGGGTCCCTCAACCCTTTGTAGAAGCGCTTCGCATATCCTCTATCGTCCAACTCATAGGAATCGGCAAACCTAGCGAGGTGTTGGAACTCCCTCTGGTACTCCGTTACCGAATTCGATCCCTGCTTCAGCTGCAGAAATTTTTCTTCAAGTCCATCCCGAGCAGAAGAAGGGATGAAGTGATCCAGAAAAGCCTCGGTGAACTCGTTCCAACCGATGTCCGTGTACAACCGCCCTTGGAAGATGGAGCCCATGAGGGACTTCCACCACCTTTTGGCGTGCAGCTCTAGCAGCGTCACTACCAACGTCACCGCCATGCTGTTCGGACATCTTATGCCAGCCATCAATTCCTGCACGGTATCAAGCCATTCCTCGGTGGGCACCGGCGATTCTGTCCCAAGATAGGCAGGAGGGGACAGGGCACGGAAGGTGCTCAACCAGTTGGAGCTTGGCGCTTGTTGTTGCACCGGAGCTTGCTGGGCTTTAAATGCATCCAATATGGCTGACAGTGTTTGTCCCAGTTCCGACTGCTGGAATTGTGAAGGGACGGAAGGGGTAGGAGTGCCCCCAACCGGCTCCACCTGCGCTGGGACCTATACGCAAAGTACAAACTAGGGTCAGGTTGGCTAAAACTAATGTCAAAGTTGGACAACTTAGTGTGAATTACATATGGGCACACCACTGCTTCCGCTAAGTCGGTTTGTCCCCAAACCGACCAATCGAACGGGAGTGGCCCATTGTTACCTGACTGCTGTAGGTGAAGATCGGCTAAGTCTGATACCATTTGTAAGCGTGGTGGGCCCATAACCCATAGGTCGGAGGATCGAAACCTCCCTCTGATACCATTTGTAAGACCCCCCTCCCGGAACACAACACACGGCACGAGGGGAGTCTTATGCCCGAAATAGCCGTCTTGCGGTAGCACTAACACACGGGTTAGCCTTTACCACAAGACGCCTATTCCGCCGGCTACAATCCATATCACAACAATTATGCCAACCCAACCATAACAGAAAAGTAAAAGCAAAAGCAGTTCTGTTCACAGCTAAGTTAAAGTCCAAAAGTAGCGGAAGATAACAAGCACAACAGGCTTGTACAAAAAGAACAAGAGTCTAGAAATGCTTTGCCAAACGGCTACATGAAAACACTCACGACTGTCACTGACGGTGCCGATGGCACCACCACCTCAGGTCCTATCATCCGGGCCTGGCTGTCCTGCTGCATAGTCCGTCGCCGCTCTACCTACGGGGTTTCCTCCTAAAAAGGAAGACGTAGCAACCGTTAGTCATAAGACTAAGTGGCTTCACATCCGCTCCCCCGGCGACTCCTCGGCACCGGGCGGAGAAAGGAACAA
This sequence comes from Platanthera zijinensis, assembly GCA_039513925.1. Taxonomy (NCBI): domain Eukaryota; kingdom Viridiplantae; phylum Streptophyta; class Magnoliopsida; order Asparagales; family Orchidaceae; genus Platanthera; species Platanthera zijinensis. The sequence continues at coordinate 246,368,580 of CM077079.1, read as the reverse complement.
GGTACAATATGTATATATATAAGCAAGTAAACAAGCAGGTGACTGTAAATATAGTGGAGTATAAACTACGCTACATAACTAGCAGTTCTACAAATATCAATAGTATATGACAGCAGGTATAATTAATCAGAATAGTAACTTAACTTATAAGAGTGCCCATACAAACTTATAAGTTAAGGATCGGCTTAACAATAAAGTAACTCATCGTATAGGAGTGCCCATACAAACTTATACGATGAGGATCTTGTGTATGCAATGAATGACATGATATGAATGTTATGGTATGACCGACTCATGCGCACGCACATACAAGTTGCTATGTCGACACAGACTTGAAGTTCCCACTTTTCGAGCAGGTAGCTAACCTCTCAGGCGTCGTCCGTCGTGGCCAGACGGCGACAGTGGAGCGGGCGTCTCCACTACTAGGTGGTATCACATTACCTATCCTAGGCCCCCGTACGCCTCAACGCTAAGAACACAACAGCGGAGCTCACATGCGTACTACGGCTCAGAAGGGGTCTTGGGTAAATGTGCACCAAGAACACAGCCCAACCTGGCCTTTGATTTCGAACCGGATGGAACCTCGGAAGCGCACGAGGTGCAAGCCCAACCGTTCTCATGGCGCGGAGGAGATCTCGGTTTATGGACACCAAGTATCTAACCCTACCGCCCAAGGTCTACCCATTGGCTCCCATCGGTGTGACGACTGGCGAACCCGTAGACCTGCCACAGTCATTATCTCAATATCGCGACACGATGAATCGTCGCACATTACATGCCCCAAAACAACTCACTCGATGCTACCCGTAGGGAGACTTCAACTCTAAGCATCGGTTATTAATAACCCCTTGGGCTCGGATTACGGTTACAAAATACTCCTCACATAGTGTTCATCATTTTCACGCCCACCTATTCAATAACTTCACCTCAACACTACGCACAATAGATATATTCAACACCAAATTGTATACGTATATCCTATACCGATCTCAACTCCTAATATCTAGCCTTCCCATCCAATCCATTTCTCTACCAATACATGGTTATACCTTATTACACAACCAAATGAATAACCATGCTAAATTATAGTAACAACAACATTATAGATATATGGGAGCAAGATATCAAATGAGCAAATCACAATCATTGCAAGAGAGCTAACATTATAAATTAACAAGTGCATTAACATAGGATAGCCCAATACTAAAACTGGGATTCCCGGAGCTACAGGAATCCGATCACAACGCACAACCCCTCGTTGGAAAGGTATTCGCGAGGGCTACGACTTTCGTGTTGAGTCAATCGCCCAGATCTGGTCGCAACCTACCAGAAATTCAACTCGAACACGTACAGGAAACAGTTTCCTGTACAGGAATTTTCCCGAATGCAGCGGACTCGAACCAGCTTTCCCGTGGCTACAGGTATCGCATGGAAACGAGCAACCACTCGTTGGAAAGGTAATTTCAAGGGCTACAACTTTCGTGTTGAGTCGTTCACCCAGATCTGGCCAGAACACCTCCGAAATTGGCCACGAAGGTCGCTGCGTGCAGAAATCAGATTTCTGCACGCATCTTAAGGCGAGATGAACGGCATCCGTTCATCTTCTTCCTTGCAACGACCTCGCATAAACTTCTCCAGAAATCACACCCAACCTTATTTCTCCTTTCAAAGCCAAACCCTCAACGAAAACCCCTCTCATCTCCACCTTGAATGATGAGAAGGTTGAGGGAGACTAAGCCTAGAAAACCTAGGCATGGCTTAACCTAAGAACTCTCCTCCTCACCATCAAGACTCTATGGAGTCGATGTCTCTCCTAAAATAGCTATAGATCTAGCACCAAGGGAGAGGGGAGGAAGCTCACCTCAAGTCCAGCGGTACCACCATGGCCGGCCATGAGCCTCGCACTCCTTCGCGGCGGCATTGTTTTTCCCTTGACGGCGGCGGCGTTTTGATTCCTCCAAGGATGGCTCCGGCAAGCTCTTCCTCCTCCTCCAGCCAAGAACCCTCTCAAAAATTTCGGGGCAGAAGAAAGGAGAATGAATGCTAGGGTTTCACAACTTTTTCCTTTTTATACATCGCAGACACGGGTAGGCACACGGCCGTGTTCCTACCCGTGTGCAGGTGACACGGCCGTGTTGCCTGCCGTGTTCAAGGCCGTGTTCAACCCAGAACAACTTTCTGCCGAGTCGGGGTTGCGGCACACGGGTAGAGACACGGTCGAGACGTGTCTCGACCCGTGTCCTTGGCACACTGCTAGGGACACGCCCGTGTCCCAATACCCGTGTACCACTCTGACTGGTAAGCCTATTTTTATGAGGCACACGGGTATGGACACGGCCGTGTCCATACCCGTGTCAGCCAGAATTACCATTTTGCCTTGTTTTCCTCATTTCCCGTACGTTTGCACCTGCTCCCCCACACCCCCATTAGGCTCACCACAGCCCCCTAGACTCAAATACGCAATCAAGGGGCCTAGCACGAATTGGGACGTTACATGGTCCGTCTTGGTCTTCGAGTAGATTAGGATGTCATCAATGAAGACGATGACAAAGTGATCCAAGAAAGGTTCGAAGACTCTATTCATCAGGGCCATGAAGGCGGAAGGCGCGTTGGTGAGCCCAAAGGGCATTACTAGGAATTCATAAAGACCATAACGAGAGCTGAAGGCAGTCTTGGGAATGTCTTCCTCTCGGACTCGGAGCTGGTAATAGCCGGATCTCAGGTCCATCTTGGAAAACACGGACGCACCTTGCAACTGATCGAACAGTTCGTCGATCCTAGGGAGGGGGTAGGTATTGCGTACAGTCAGCTTATTCAGCTCCCTGTAGTCGATGCACAGTCGCAAAGTCCCATCTTTCTTTTTGACGAAAAGTACCGGGGCTCCCCAGGGCGAGAAACTAGGGCGGACAAATCCAGCATCTATTAGTTCTTGTAGCTGGATCTTTAGTTCAGTCAGCTCCCTTGGGGACATCCGGTAGGGGGCACGTGATACTGGCCGTGCTCCGGACACGAGCTCGATCTGAAAGTCAACCTCTCGCTGGGGTGGCAATCCCGGGAGGGACTCAGGGAAAATATCCGGAAAGTCGCGGACTACCGGTACCTTGGCGAGAACCTGAGATTTGTCTTCCATCTCGAAGTAGATAAGGTATACTTCGTCCTTCTGTCGTACGAATTTCACTATCTGCGTAGAAGTCAAGATAATACGCGAGACAGAGGGCACACCTGTCAACGTGATGGTCTGGCCATTTGGGTTCCGTAGTCGGACTTCTCGCGTGGAACAGTCTATCTGAGCTTGGTGCTCGGCCAGCCAGTCCATTCCCAAAATTATGTCGAATCCAGTTATGGCTAGGATGGTTGCGTAGATTTCGAACTCCACTTCTCCCAGCACAGCCCGGAACGAGCACTTTTCGGTAGAAGTCATATCCGACCCGTCCGGTAAACGGATTCGTATAGACAGTCCGGTCGAACGGACAACATTTCCTTTTGTTGCGATGAATTCGTGGGAGACGAAAGAGTGAGTTGCTCCCGTGTCGAAAAGAGTTTTGGCAGGAAGCCCTTCTACCAACAAGATTCCTGATGACATGGAAAAAAGTATATATATATATATATATCATTCAACTAATATACATATACATATAAACATATGTAATTTACAATTTCAGGGGAAGATCCGATATCTCATATCGCCTAAGATATATACCTATGACCACGTCAGGGGCTGGTCCGTGCTGCAGGTCTAGTGCGTAGGCCTCCTGGGGCGCTGCTCGGCCCTGCTGGCCTCTCCTGCCAGCTCTGCCTCTGCGACCTCTTTGACCATGCCCTCGTGCCGGCTGTCCACCCTGAACAGCTCCCAATCCGGGTCTCCCCGTCGCCTGAGGGCAAAAGGCCCTCATATGTCCTGGCTGATGACATAAGAAGCAGTTCCCTGCGAAGGGAACATCTCGTCGGGCCACTAGTGGGGGCTGCGGTGCTGGAGCTGGTCTGAAGTCTGGCTGTGCAGTTGGGGGTGCTGGTGGGTGCCTATAAAGCTGCCTGCGGCGTCGCTGCCTGCGCTCTCTATCCTGTCTATGGGGAGCGACTCCTCCATATCGTCTCTGGTCTCGAGGGAGCTCTTCCTGACCTCTGCGCCGCTGAGCCACTGTCTGCTGGTCCAATTCTAAGGCTGTCGCATGGGTAGCTATGGTGTGAAAGGTGGCCTGAGAGAGCATAATCAGGGCCTGCCTCAGGTCGTCTCGTAGTCCTCTATAGAACCGAGAAGCTCTATCCCTGTCGGAGGCGGCCAGGTTCCCGGCGAAGCGTGCCAGGTGTATGAACTCTCTCTCATATTCTGCCACAGTGCGGTTGCCCTGTCGGATGAGCAGGAACCTCTCTTGTAGCGCGGCTCGGTCTGTATCTGTGATAAAGAACTCTAGTAGAGCTATGGAGAACTCTCCCCAAAGGATCGTGCTCATCGGCCGACCTCGAAAGGTAGAGCGACTAGCCGCTCTCCACCAATCCCTCGCATATCCCTCCAAGAGGGTCACCACCAAAGAAACTGCTGCCACAGCTGGGCACATCATCCCTACTAACAGCTCCTCCACTCGCTCCACCCACTCCTCAACCTGAATGGCCGTCTCTGTACCCCTGAACGAGGGAGGCCTGAGTCCTCGAAAAGTCGTCAGCAGATCGGTGGGTGCGGTCATCTCTCGCGGTGGCTGTGCTAGGGCATCCCGGAACGTCGCTAGTATAGCCGTCAGCGTCTGCCCCATATCCGTCTCGGCAAACGGTATAGCCGCGGGGGCGACCGGGTCTGGTGGTGGGGTAGCTGGAACATATCCCTAGACGAGGATCCCCCGTTACTGTCCTCCGGTATCTGGAGAAGTAACAGGAAAGAGTGTCAGTATTTTGCAAAAGTAGTGGCAATTTGCAAAAAAGACAGACAAAACGGAAACAACGGTGTATGGGCATACTATCGTACAGTCTAGAATCCCTAAGCCTCTACACTAGGGTCCACCAGGCTTCCGCTGCAAGGTTCGTCCCGAACCTAAAACGAAGTGAGGGACGAAGGGATCCTGAGACTGCTTCACAAGGAAGAATCGTGATCGCTCTGATCCATTTGTAGCACCCCACCCCCCCCCCCCCCCAACCTTTGCCCGGGTCGGGCCGGAGGGGTGCTACTGGCCCAAGACGCCCACCCAGTGCTTATAGGGGGAACGATCCACCCTGTCCAAGCACTAGATGGCCGTCTCGGTTGGCTCGAATCATAACATTCACAACCCATCAGAATATAGCGGAAGCATTAACAGGAAACCATTGCAGATTTATATATATGACATATCAAAATCACAGCGGTTCTAGGGCCGAAGCCTAAGTACTTATATAAGCCCGTAGGCTATACATGTGCTACATAAAATCCTCATATACTCTCTCTCTACGCTGCTCGGCGGAACTCACGTCTCTAAACTCTGGGGACGGCGGGGGTACATCTGCTCGAGTCGACCTAGCTGCTGGTGTAATCTCCTGCGGCAGCTGGTCACTACGGTGCTCCACCTCCTGTGAATGGTTAATCAAATAACCGTTAGTCACAGAGCTAAGTAGAAATAAATCTCCTCCCCGGATCCACGTCCTGGGGACGAGCACGCACCCACCCAACAGAAGTAAATAGCCGAAGCAAGAGAGGGTTAGCACAACATTTCATATATGAATAGCTAGGAGCAAATATAAAAGAGTGCAGTATAACCGTAAAAAGCAGCAATAGTATAAAACGGTTATAACCATGCTCTACTAGCTCATCAGCACAACAAGTTTTCATACCCTGATTTCTATCGTAGGCATTCACAGCCGCGCACACACCGCAGGCATTCACAGCCTGCGCACACAGACCCTATGTCGACATAGTTTGGACCGCTTCTGTTCCAGCAGGGTAGCAAGCCCCGCGGGCCTCACCGATGTGGCCGTCGGTGACAGTGGCCAGTCCTGCCACTTCTGGGGGTGATCGTACCGCACAACCCCAGGCCCTAACGTACAACCTTGTGTACTCTTGGATGTGAGCGACATCCAACGAATCATTTTGGCCGACCAGCGGAGGAAAACCCGACGGGGAATAAAACAGCCGGTCACCCGTGGTACCCATCTCCCTGTCGCCTTGAGTCGTCAACCTTCCCGCACCGGTACGAACGGTCTGCGGAAGGGACTGACCCGCCACTATTCCACCGCAAGCAATTTACAAACAATCAATTAACGGCAAACATAACACACACTGGGTCTACGTCGGCCTGCCCTACTAGGCTTAAACTTCGGGCGGCGACGCTTAGCTCTACTTTCGTCAAGGAGCGTGGGAGCGCATTATTTGGGGCTAGACCTGGAGGAATACCTCAACTCCGGTTATCCCCAACTATGGCTCAACCTTAATAACGACTGCTCGTCAGAGCAGGACCCGTGATTATAATAGTAAATTGTAATGAAGACAAGTGCGGTGATTATGCTGCTTATTTAAAGTACCGGAAAGAAACGTGACCAGTACGAAACTGGAGTAGTACTGAATAAAAAGTACCTGACCAGTACGAGACTGGAATAGAGCTAATTAAAAGTACTTGACCAGTACGAGACTGGAGTAGAGCTGAATTGAAAGTACTTGACCAGTACGAGACTGGAGTATAATTGAATTGAAAGTACTTGACCAGTACGAGACTGGAGTATAACTGAATTGAAAGTACTTGACCAGTACGAGACTGGAGTAGAACTGAATTAAAAGTACTTGACCAGTACGAGACTGGAGTAGAACTGAACTAAAAGTACTTAAATTGAAAAGAATAAAGGAACAGGACCAGTGCAAGACTGGAATAATCATAAAGAAAATGGTTAGTAGTCCAATCACTCCATCTAGGAGGCTTCAGTCTTATCTCCGTTCTCAGGAGGCACATTCAGTTCTCTTTCAGTTTTTAATAAGGCTTTATTGGGTTACACCCATTATTAAGATCCGATTATGATTTGGTTGCGTCTTATTAATCATGACTTAATCAGATTAGTGGCTTATCAGGAGTTACATCCTTAATATTAATCGAGAATAATGCGCAACTCGCTGCTCGTACTCTCACTTTCCGAGCGGGTCCAGATCACCCGAGAGTCGAGGCGCTCGACGGTTTCACAAAGTCTCGGAACACACAGAGCTTGGTCACTTGCCTCAGTTACTCTCGTCGATACGATAACTTTACACTTATTAATTATATTAGAGGGGATAGTCGCGCGCTCCAATTTTCATTTTCGAAGAAAACGAGCGTAATAATTACCGGGCGCGATCCTAGGCTTCCATAATTTGGAAAAATATCAAAACTTATTCTAATGATCCCAAATTTTGATACAACCCCTAAGAGAGCCTATAATGAGCCTGGTAATTTTTTAGTAATTTTCCAAATTATTTTGGGCATTTAATTTGGTCAAACAAATTTTATTTGGGCTTTTAAAAATACCAAATCAACTCTAAAAATTCTCAAAATTTATGTGGAGATTGCCCTCATTAAGGGGAACATTTTTCATGTTCAAAATTTTTTTTCCTTGGAGCCTATTTTAGCCTCAAAAAAATTAAACCCCTTATTATATTATTATATTATAATAAATAATATAATAATATAAATTATAAAACAAAACAACTGTTCATCTTCTTTTTCCTCCCGCAGGATTGTAACCCGCCACCCTTACGCGGCTTCTCCACCGCCGGCCGGCCACCGGCCGGCCACCGGCCGGCCGTGGCTCCACCACCGGCCGACTACCCGGTGGTGGGCGCTCCCTCCGGCGGTGGTCCGGCGGCCTGCCGCCGCCGGCCGCCGCCGGAGCCATTTTTTTTTAAAAATCGGGAGGGGAGGGGGTGACGGCGGCGGTGCTCCGGCCGCCGGAGCTCGCATGCACTACGTTAGAAATGGGGAGGGGGAGGAAGAGAAGGTTCTACCTGGGTTTGGCGGGCTTGGGAGGGGCCGGCTTGGTCGGCCATGGCTCAAGGTGGTGGAGGAGGGGGAGGAGCTCCTTGGCTTGCCTTTTTCCGGCCACCAGAGCTCCGGCAGAGGGGGGGAGAAGGGGGGAGGCTGCTCTGAGAGCTGTGAGGATAGTTAGGGAAGGGGGAGCCTTTATATAAGCTTGGGGAGGGAGGGCTTCTCCTTTTTGGCAATGTGGGATTAATCCCTCCTTAGGGAGGGATTAATCACCACCCTCCAGCTGTCCTTGGACAGCTGGAGGTGCCACATATCCCCCATATGGGGAATAAGGGGAAGCCCCATGGGCTTGGGCCTCCATGATGAAGAAAGAGAGGGGAAAGAGAAGAGAATGGGAGGGGTAGTGGGCTTCCTTGGTCCATGGCCCACTTGGCTTCATGGTGTGGGCTGGTTTTAATAGCCCAAGAATACCCATATGATTAGCTCATAATCATGCCATGAGGGGGAAAGGTGGGCTCTTATTTGGAGAAAAATCCAAAAGTGGATTTTTAGGAGGGTTTGACCAAGTCAACCCTAGGGTGGGTCCCCCTTGCTGGACCAAGTCAAAGTAAGTTCGAGGTATTGGGGTCGGGTCAAAGTTCGGGTGTCATGTCACAATTGGTGTGTGCACGCTTTTCGGTGCACGATTATGCTTGATTTGACCATGAGTTGACCAATTGTCGTCGAAATTAACCGGAATGACTTCTGTTGACTTCGTATTGACCATACGAGTGCAACGCCACTGACCGGGGTCGAATCGGAGTTCGTTTGGCGAAATTCCAATATTTGCGCGTCGCAGCGTGCTAAAACGGTCAAAACGCCCATAATCATCGTTAGGCTTCGAATCGCGGCGCAACGAGTTCCGTTGCGTTCGTATCAACTATACGAAGTCATGGGAATTGACAGAACTCAAATCGGAGTTCTCTATGTCAATATCCAAAAATCTCATTTTCGCGACGTTCTGCGAGGAATGGCCAAATCCACTATATAACCTCTGGTTCCATTGAACGAGTTCCGATGCGCTCGTATGGACTATACGAGACCACAAGAACTGACGGAACTCAAATCGGAGTCCTCTAGCTCTATTTCCTACCTTGGGTTACCCCTCACCGGGTCATGGGTAGGGTCCGGGCCACTTTTATTGGGCCCACTAGGGTTCTGGTGGCCCAATAAAAGTCGGGATGTTACAATCCAATAAAAATAAAAGGATTTTCGTCCCCGAAAATTTGCTTGAAGTAGGGGGGAAAAGTAACATACCTGGGGAAAGAGCTCTGGATGCTTTTCTCGGAGGAGTGCTTCAGGTTCCCACGTGAACTCTTCTCGTCCGCAGTTTGACCATAACACCTTAACCATCGGAATGGTTTTATTACGTAGTGTCTTGACCTTATAATCCACTACTCTGACGGGTTCGAGCCGGACGGATCTATCTGACTGTAGCTGCATCGGTGGAGTAGGAAGGTACTGCTCTGGTTACCGGAGGACTCGTCTCAAGGAAGAGACATGAAACACATCATGAAGGTTCCCCAACTCTGGGGGCAAGGCCAAACGATAGGCGACGCGGCCAACACGCTCTATCACCGGATAGGGGCCCAAGAAGCGGGGGTCTAACTTTTTCTGCTTCCTCAACCGGGAGACACCATGCATGGGCTTTATTTTCAAGAACACCATTTCCCCCACGCTAAACTCCACCGGTCGGTGACGCGCATCATAGTACTTAGCCTGCCGGCTCTGCGCTTCCCGCATCCGCTCCTGTATCAGCCATATCGCTGCCATAGTATCATCGATGTAAGCCACTCCCAAGGCTTCCGGGTCCTCTTCCTGAGCCCATGTCAACGGGGTTCGGCAACGTCTTCCATACAATGCCTTGTATGGAGCCATCTTAATACTAGCCTGGTAGCTGTTATTGTAAGAAAATTCGACCAACGGCAACAGCTGCTCCCATGGCTCATTGTGCTCTGCTATGCATAATCGAAGTAGATCCTCCATTGTCCGGTTCGTCCTCTCCGTCTGTCCATCCGTCTGTGGGTGGAAGGCGGTGCTGAAGGCCAACTTGGTTCCCAAATACGCCTGCACCCGCCTCCACTCCTTAGATGTGAAACGCCCGTCACGATCTGACACGATGGACTTTGGTACTCCGTGGAATCGTACCACTTGCTCTAGGAACATCCTGGCCAGGATATCTACTCCGTCGCCCTGTCGGTTTGGAATGAACCGTGCTACCTTGGTGAGTCGATCTACGACCACCCATATTGAGTCATTCCCAGCACGGGATCGAGGTAGGCCGTGGACGAAGTCCATGGAGATGTCTTCGAACTTCCACTCTGGTATCGGCAGGGGCTGTAATAGGCCTCCTGGACTGCGGCATTCGGCCTTAACCTTCTGACAGGTCTGACACCGGGCTACGAAGTCGATGACATCTCTTTTCATTCCAGGCCAGTAAATGGTCCTGTGCAAGTCTACGTACATCTTAACTACGCCAGGGTGAATCGAGTACCTGGACTGATGGGCCTCTTGCAAAATTTCTTCACGAATCCCTCCAGTAGCGGGAACAAATATGCGGTGCTTGAATTGAAGAATCCCGTCATGCAGTTTATAATCCTCTTGTGCCCCTCCTTGCAGAGATCGGATGATCGGTATCACTTCTGGGTCGATCTTCTGGGCTTCTCGTATCCGGTCCCGGATGTCGCATTGGATTTCTATCCAATACAGCTGCGAGTAGTACTCTTCCGGATCTCTTCGGGCAACCAGGGTAATCTCCATGTCTATCAGAGACTGGAAAAATTCTTTAGGAATCTGCTCCATCCAACTCCCGACTATCGCAGGCTGGCGGCTCAAGGCGTCAGCGACTCTGTTAGCCTTCCCGGGGTGATATTGGAGAGCGAAGTCGTAATCGCATAAGAATTCCAGCCATCGACGCTGCCGGAGGTTCAGCTCTTTCTGCGTGAAGATATACTTGAGGCTCTTGTGGTCGGAGAAGATCTCACATCTTACCCCGTACAAGTAATGCCTCCAAATTTTGAGGGCGAAGACGACGACGCCCAACTCTAAATCGTGTGCTGCGTAATTCAATTCGTGCGGCTTTAGTTACCGAGATGCATAGGCCACTACCTTACCATATTGCATTAGAACAGCTCCCAATCCCTTCAGGGAGGCATCAGTGTAGATCTGGAATCCCTCGGTCCCTGTGGGGATCGTAAGGATTGGCGCGGAAGTCAGCCGCTTCTTCAGCTCGATAAACGCAGCCTCGCACTCCGGCGTCCATCGGAATATGACGTCCTTTTTGGTGAGAGCAGTTAGGGGTAGGGCAATCTTGGAAAAACCCTCGACAAACTTCCTGTAGTATCCGGCAAGACCGAGGAAACTCCGGATATCTGCAGCCGTCCTAAGTGGCGGCCAATTTTGTACCGCCTGGACCTTGGCTTGGTCTACTGCCACTCCTTCCCTGTTTATCGTGTGGCCTAAGAATCCAACTTCTTCTAGCCAAAATTCGCATTTACTAGATTTGGCGAAGAGAGAGTGCTCCCGGAGCTTTAATAGCACCATCTGAAGGTGCCGGGTATGGTCCGTCTTGGTCTTCGAGTAGATTAGGATGTCATCTATGAAGACGATGACAAAGTGATCCAAGAAAGGTTCGAAGACTCTATTCATCAGGGCCATGAAGGCGGAAGGCGCGTTGGTGAGCCCAAAGGGCATTACTAGGAATTCATAAAGACCATAACGAGAGCTGAAGGCAGTCTTGGGAATGTCTTCCTCTCGGACTCGGAGCTGGTAATAGCCGGATCTCAGGTCCATCTTGGAAAACACGGACGCACCTTGCAACTGATCGAACAGTTCGTCGATCCTAGGGAGGGGGTAGGTATTGCGTACAGTCAGCTTATTCAGCTCCCTGTAGTCGATGCACAGTCGCAAAGTCCCATCTTTCTTTTTGACGAAAAGTACCGGGGCTCCCCAGGGCGAGAAACTAGGGCGGACAAATCCAGCATCTATTAGTTCTTATAGCTGGATCTTTAGTTCAGTCAGCTCCCTTGGGGCCATCTGGTAGGGGGCTCGTGATACTGGCCGTGCTCCGGACACGAGCTCGATCTGAAAGTCAACCTCTCGCTGGGGTGGCAATCCCGGGAGGGACTCAGGGAAAATATCCGGAAAGTTGCGGACTACCGGTACCTTGGCGAGAACCTGAGATTTGTCTTCCATCTCGAAGTAGATAAGGTATACTTCGTCCTTCTGTCGTACGAATTTCACTATCTGCGTAGAAGTCAAGATAATACGCGAGACAGAGGGCACACCTGTCAACGTGATGGTCTGGCCATTCGGGTTCCGTAGTCGGACTTCTCGCGTGGAACAGTCTATCTGAGCTTGGTGCTCGGCCAGCCAGTCCATTCCCAAAATTATGTCGAATCCAGTTATGGCTAGGATGGTTGCGTAGATTTCGAACTCCACTTCTCCCAGCACAGCCCTGAATGAGCACTTTTCGGTAGAAGTCATATCCGACCCGTCCGGTAAACGGATTCGTATAGACAGTCCGGTCGAACGGACAACATTTCCTTTTGTTGCGATGAATTTGTGGGAGACGAAAGAGTGAGTTGCTCCCGTGTCGAAAAGAGTTTTGGCAGGAAGCCCTTCTACCAACAAGATTCCTGATGACATGGAAAAAAGTATATATATATATATATCATTCAACTAATATACATATACATATAAACATATGTAATTTACAATTTCAGGGGAAGATCCGATATCTCCTATCGCCTAAGATATATACCTATGACCACGTCAGGGGCTGGTCCGTGCTGCAGGTCTAGTGCGTAGGCCTCCTGGGGCGCTGCTCGGCCCTGCTGGCCTCTCCTGCCAGCTCTGCCTCTACGACCTCTCTGACCATGCCCTCGTGCCGGCTGTCCACCCTGAACAGCTCCCAATCCGGGTCTCCCCGTCGCCTGAGGGCAAAAGGCCCTCATATGTCCTGGCTGATGACATAAGAAGCAGTTCCCTGCGAAGGGAACATCTCGTCGGGCCACTAGTGGGGGCTGCGGTGCTGGAGCTGGTCTGAAGTCTGGCTGTGCAGCTGGGGGTGCTGGGGGTGCTGGTGGGTGCCTATAAGGCTGCCTGCGGCGTCGCTGCCTGCGCTCTCTATCCTGTCTATGGGGAGCGACTCCTCCATATCGTCTCTGGTCTCGAGGGAGCTCTTCCTGACCTCTGCACCGCTGAGCCACTGTCTGCTGGTCCAATTCTAAGGCTGCCGCATGGGTAGCTATGGTGTGGAAGGTGGCCTGAGAGAGCATAATCAGGGCCTGCCTCAGGTCGTCTCGTAGTCCTCTATAGAACCGAGAAGCTCTATCCCTGTCGGAGGCGGCTAGGTTCCCGGCGAAGCGTGCCAGGTGTATGAACTCTCTCTCATATTCTGCCACAGTGCGGTTGCCCTGTCGGATGAGCAGGAACCTCTCTTGTAGCGCGGCTCGGTCTGTATCTGTGATAAAGAACTCTAGTAGAGCTATGGAGAACTCTCCCCAAAGGATCGTGCTCATCGGCCGACCTCGAAAGGTAGAGCGACTAGCCGCTCTCCACCAATCCCTCGCATATCCCTCCAAGAGGGTCACCACCAAAGAAACTGCTGCCACAGCTGGGCACATCATCCCTACTAACAGCTCCTCCACTCGCTCCACCCACTCCTCAACCTGAATGGCCGTCTCTGTACCCCTGAACGGGGGAGGCCTGAGTCCTCGAAAAGTCGTCAGCAGATCGGTGGGTGCGGTCATCTCTCGCGGTGGCTGTGCTAGGGCATCCCGGAACGTCGCTAGTATAGCCGTCAGCGTCTGCCCCATATCCGTCTCGGCAAACGGTATAGCCGCGGGGGCGACCGGGTCTGGTGGTGGGGTAGCTGGAACATATCCCCTAGACGAGGATCCCCCGTTACTGTCCTCCGGTATCTGGAGAAGTAACAGGAAAGAGTGTAAGTATTTTGCAAAAGTAGTGGCAATTTGCAAAAACGACAGACAAAGCGGAAACAACGGTGTATGGGCATACTATCGTATAGTCTAGAATCCCTAAGCCTCTACACTAGGGTCCACCAGGCTTCCGCTGCAAGGTTCGTCCCGAACCTAAAACGAAGCGAGGGACGAAGGGATCCTGAGACTGCTTCACAAGGAAGAATCGTGATCGCTCTGATCCATTTGTAGCACCCCCCCAACCTTTGCCCGGGTCGGGCCGGAGGGGTGCTACTGGCCCAAGACGCCCACCCAGTGCTTATAGGGGGAACGATCCACCATGTCCAAGCACTAGATCGCCGTCTCGGTTGGCTCGAATCATAACATTCACAACCCATCAGAATATAGCGGAAGCATTAACAGGAAACCATTGCAGATTTATATATATGACATATCAAAATCACAGCGGTTCTAGGGCCGAAGCCTAAGTACTTATATAAGCCCGTAGGCTATACATGTGCTACATAAAATCCTCATATACTCTCTCTCTACGCTGCTCGGCGGAACTCACGTCTCTAAACTCTGGGGACGGCGGGGGTACATCTGCTCGAGTCCACCTAGCTGCTGGTGTAATCTCCTGCGGCAGCGGGTCACTACGGTGCTCCACCTCCTGTGAATGGTTAATCAAATAACCGTTAGTCACAGAGCTAAGTAGAAACAAATCTCCTCCCCGGATCCACATCCTGGGGACGAGCACGCACCCACCCAACAGAAGTAAATAGCCGAAGCAAGAGAGGGTTAGCACAACATTTCATATATGAATAGCTAGGAGCAAATATAAAAGAGTGCAGTATAACCGTAAAAAGCAGCAATAGTATAAAACGGTTATAACCATGCTCTACTAGCTCATCAGCACAACAAGTTTTCATACCCTGATTTCTATCGTAGGCATTCACAGCCGCGCACACACCGCAGGCATTCACAGCCTGCGCACACAGACCCTATGTCGACATAGTTTGGACCGCTTCTGTTCCAGCAGGGTAGCAAGCCCCGCGGGCCTCACCGATGTGGCCGTCGGTGACAGTGGCCAGTCCTGCCACTTCTGGGGGTGATCGTACCGCACAACCCCAGGCCCTAACGTACAACCTTGTGTACTCTTGGATGTGAGCGACATCCAACGAATCATTTTGGCCGACCAGCGGAGGAAAACCCGACGGGGAATAAAACAGCCGGTCACCCGTGGTACCCATCTCCCTGTCGCCTTGAGTCGTCAACCTTCCCGCACCGGTACGAACGGTCTGCGGAAGGGACTGACCCGCCACTATTCCACCGCAAGCAATTTACAAACAATCAATTAACGGCAAACATAACACACACTAGGTCTACGTCGGCCTGCCCTACTAGGCTTAAACTTCGGGCGGCGACGCTTAGCTCTACTTTCGTCAAGGAGCGTGGGAGCGCATTATTTGGGGCTAGACCTGGAGGAATACCTCAACTCCGGTTATCCCCAACTATGGCTCAACCTTAATAACGACTGCTCGTCAGAGCAGGACCCGTGATTATAATAGTAAATTGTAATGAAGACAAGTGCGGTGATTATGCTGCTTATTTAAAGTACCGGAAAGAAACGTGACCAGTACGAAACTGGAGTAGTACTGAATAAAAAGTACCTGACCAGTACGAGACTGGAATAGAGCTAATTAAAAGTACTTGACCAGTACGAGACTGGAGTAGAGCTGAATTGAAAGTACTTGACCAGTACGAGACTGGAGTATAACTGAATTGAAAGTACTTGACCAGTACGAGACTGGAGTATAACTGAATTGAAAGTACTTGACCAGTACGAGACTGGAATAGAACTGAATTAAAAGTACTTGACCAGTACGAGACTGGAGTAGAACTGAACTAAAAGTACTTAAATTGAAAAGAATAAAGGAACAGGACCAGTGCAAGACTGGAATAATCATAAAGAAAATGGTTAGTAGTCCAATCACTCCATCTAGGAGGCTTCAGTCTTATCTCCGTTCTCAGGAGGCACATTCAGTTCTCTTTCAGTTTTTAATAAGGCTTTATTGGGTTACACCCATTATTAAGATCCGATTATGATTTGGTTGCGTCTTATTAATCATGACTTAATCGGATTAGTGGCTTATCAGGAGTTACATCCTTAATATTAATCGAGAATAATGCGCAACTCGCTGCTCGTACTCTCACTTTCCAAGCGGGTCCAGATCACCCGAGAGTCGAGGCGCTCGACGGTTTCACAAAGTCTCGGAACACACAGAGCTTGGTCACTTGCCTCAGTTACTCTCGTCGATACGATAACTTTACACTTATTAATTATATTAGAGGGGATAGTCGCGCGCTCCAATTTTCATTTTCGAAGAAAACGAGCGTAATAATTACCGGGCGCGATCCTAGGCTTCCATAATTTGGAAAAATATCAAAACTTATTCTAATGATCCCAAATTTTGATACAACCCCTAAGAGAGCCTATAATGAGCCTGATAATTTTTTAGTAATTTTCCAAATTATTTTGGGCATTTAATTTGGTCAAACAAATTTTATTTGGGCTTTTAAAAATACCAAATCAACTCTAAAAATTCTCAAAATTTTTGTGGAGATTGCCCTCATTAAGGGGAACATTTTTCATGTTCAAAATTTTTTTTCCTAGGAGCCTATTTTAGCCTCAAAAAAATTAAACCCCTTATTATATTATTATATTATAATAAATAATATAATAATATAAATTATAAAACAAAACAACTGTTCATCTTCTTTTTCCTCCCGCAGGATTGTAACCCACCACCCTTACGCGGCTTCTCCACCGCCGGCCGGCCACCGGCCGGCCGTGGCTCCACCACCGGCCGACTACCCGGTGGTGGGCGCTCCCTCCGGCGGTGGTCCGGCGGCCTGCCGCCGCCGGAGCCATTTTTTTTTAAAAATCGGCAGGGGAGGGGGGTGACGGCGGCGGCGCTCCGGCCTCCGGAGCTCGCATGCACTACGTTAGAAATGGGGAGGGGGAGGAAGAGAAGGTTCTACCTGGGTTTGGCGGGCTTGGGAGGGGCCGGCTTGGTCGGCCATGGCTCAAGGTGGTGGAGGAGGGGGAGGAGCTCCTTGGCTTGCCTTTTTCCGGCCACCAGAGCTCCGGCAGAGGGGGGGAGAAGGGGGGGAGGCTGCTCTGAGAGCTGTGAGGATAGTTAGGGAAGGGGGAGCCTTTATATAAGCTTGGGGAGGGAGGGCTTCTCCTTTTTGGCAATGTGGGATTAATCCCTCCTTAGGGAGGGATTAATCACCACCCTCCAGCTGTCCTTGGACAGCTGGAGGTGCCACATATCCCCCATATGGGGAATAAGGGGAAGCCCCATGGGCTTGGGCCTCCATGATGAAGAAAGAGAGGGGAAAGAGAAGAGAATGGGAGGGGTAGTGGGCTTCCTTGGTCCATGGCCCACTTGGCTTCATGGTGTGGGCTGGTTTTAATAGCTCAAGAATACCCATATGATTAGCTCCTAATCATGCCATGAGGGGGAAAGGTGGGCTCTTATTTGGAGAAAAATCCAAAAGTGGATTTTTAGGAGGGTTTGACCAAGTCAACCCTAGGGTGGGTCCCCCTTGCTGGACCAAGTCAAAGTAGGTTTGAGGTATTGGGGTCGGGTCAAAGTTCGGGTGTCGTGTCACAATTGGTGTGTGCACGCTTTTCGGTGCACGATTATGCTTGATTTGACCACGAGTTGACCAATTGTCGTCGAAATTAACCGGAATGACTTCTGTTGACTTCGTATTGACCATACGAGTGCAACGCCACTGACCGGGGTCGAATCGGAGTTCGTTTGGCGAAATTCCAATATTTGCGCGTCGCAGCGTGCTAAAACGGTCAAAACGCCCATAATCATCGTTAGGCTTCGAATCGCGGCGCAACGAGTTCCGTTGCGTTCGTATCAACTATACGAAGTCATGGGAATTGACAGAACTCAAATCGGAGTTCTCTATGTCAATATCCAAAAATCTCATTTTCGCGACGTTCTGCGAGGAATGGCCAAATCCACTATATAACCTCTGGTTCCATTGAACGAGTTCCGATGCGCTCGTATGGACTATACGAGACCACAGGAACTGACGGAACTCAAATCGGAGTCCTCTAGCTTTATTTCCTACCTTGGGTTACCCCTCACCGGGTCATGGGTAGGGTCCGGGCCACTTTTATTGGGCCCACTAGGGTTCTGGTGGCCCAATAAAAGTCGGGATGTTACACCAAGGTCCCAGCATTAGCGCATGCGGACTCGAATCCTCAGCCCGTGTGACCTGCCTTCCTTCCCTCCGCTTGATCGAGCAGTCTGCTCTACTTAGTCCAGCGAGCTGCCCGATCGTTAACCGCGCGGCCTCCGGCATTCTTCCTCCTTAGCCATCATTTTCCCCCTTTGTACCCTTTACTACTTTCTCCTGTAAAGGATCAATAGCAAGCTGTAATCTTGTTTCTTGGTAAAAGGAAAAACCCGCCGCAAGAGAGGCATTCAAGACGCGGCGAGCGAAGTCTGTTGTTGCCGCTGCTAGCGGCCCCCTCTCTTCTCATTTAGTCTCTTGGCCTAACCTGCAAAACTAACCGCCAAAGTAACCGTCTGCTCGACAGTGCCAGTCAACCTTCCCTCTACCCCCGCAACCCTCTTCTTCAACTAGCTTGTGAGACCGAATAACCCGTTAACTGGAAGACGCATTTCCCACACCGATAGTTAACACGCGACCTTCAGATCTCGATCAGATAGTGAAGTCAGTGGTTACTCATGTCAAATCGTCAACCAGCCGAGAGCCCTACTCCAAGTTCCAGTGAGGATTCACTTTGGGAGGCCTTGGAGCATTCTCGCAGAGAAACTGCTCAACAGTTTCAAGCGATCAACCATACTCTAGCCGCTATCGCTCAACGATTGGAAGCACAACCTTCAGCAGCTCCAGCTCCTCCAAACAATCCAGCACCAGCATTCGAGATTCCTCAAGTTTACCCATCGGCCTATCCGCCAGTCTATCCTCCTTACACTCCAACCTTTCCGCAAGGGCCTGCAGCCCCTTTGCGATCTCAAAATGACGAATTCGCATCTCGTCAGAACTTCTTCCAAGAAGCGGCTCGAGGAAGTCCTGCAAGATTCCTGAATTTTCAGGGAAGTCATCCCTACTCTTCAGCTCCTGCCTTTGCTCCTCCCGCAGCAACTTTTCCTTTCTATCCTCCAGCTCCTTGTGCAGCTGCAACTTATGCTCCCTTTTTTCCTTATGTTGTAGGAGAGCAAGAAGAGAAGTCACCATTTACAGAGAATGTTCAGCATGAACCAACTCCAGTTAACTTCAGAGAGCCTCGGTTGCCCACTTATACTGGGGAGACTGACCCAGTCAAACATCTTCAAGCCTTTGAATCAGCCGTAGCTCTCAAGACCCTCTCAGATGCTACCAAATGCAAACTCCTTGTAACGACCTTTGACGGTCAAGTGAGGGATTGGTTCTATGGACTTCGTGCTCAGTCAATCTCTTCCTTCGCTGATTTGCGAAGAGAGTTTCTTCTCAGATTTTTTACCTCTACAAAGAGAAAGGGCGGTCTAGAGGCCCTATTTGAGATCAAACAACGTGAAGATGAGACTTGGTCTCATTTTGTGGATCGTTTCAAGAAAGAGATCTTAGACATTGAGATTGTCGATCAGGAATTGTATTGAGTGGCTCTTATCCACAGCCTACGTGAAGGACCACTCAAGTTCGAGGCTAACGTCCGAGCGCCAAGGACTTATCAAGAGCTGATTGGTTTAGCTAACTCATACATCCGCGGGGAGAAGAGCAACCCCAGCTTTGTCTCCAGGCTTGTAACAGAGAGAAACCAATCTTACAAGAAACCTCCGAGATCTCCTCGGAAAATTTTTCATCCCACTCTCGGAAAACAAAAAAATTCCAGCATCATCATCGTCAACCCCTCTTCCCAAGCCAGGATCGTGCCTACGAACGATTTCAACCGCTACCAGCCCCACCTCTGCAAACAGCTTCAGTGCATCAAACGCAAGATGATGACTTATCATACTCTGAACTCGATGAGGCCATGCTAGAAGTCTGCCAAATTATGAAGGATAGGGCAAGTTCCAAAAGGCCTTACCAGTTGACAAATCAAAAGATTCAGACCCATTCTGTGAATTTCACAAAGAAAGCGGGCATTTAACTGAAAGTTGTCGAGCGCTTCGTCAACTTGTGTAGAGATTGCTGAAGCAGGGTAAGATGCGCGATCTATTCTCGAAAGATGGCCATCCTGATCCGTCAACTTCAAAAGGCAAAGGAATAGCAGAGTTTCCTTGCAGCTCAAGTGGAGTGAATCAAATCAATATGTATTGTGACCTTGTCATAGGCGAGACCTCCGATTTCATTGACGAGGGTTCCCTTGGAAGGCTATTCTAAAGCAAAAAGGACATCGCAGCCCCTCAAAGCCCCTCGCAATCATGACCGGTTGTTTTTACTTTACCCTTCAAACATTTTCTCTAAAACACTCCTAAGCATTCTTTCATTTTCTTTCAATAAAGCTTACGCTAGAGATCTCATACTGACACAGTTCCCTTTTTGTAATGCTTCTCTTCTATATTTTTCTCTTTGCCAAAGAGATCACTGAACCGCTGAGATATTGTCAAGTCTTGTTGTTCCCTCCGTGGATTGTCCTCCGGCGTAAGACCACAATGACCACATATGGTAAGGAGTTTTTCACATATGTGCAGTGGGGGCCGTTCGATCTATGATAGTGAACTTCAGACTTTGGATCCCGGCCGATGTCTAGCGCAGTGTATGTGCCTAGGGGAGGCAGCTTGTGATAGTTCTATCATGCCTCGTTGAGGGATACGTTACAGTTACGATGATCTTTGCTTGACAAGCAATGACGATCAAGTGTAACCTTGTCCTCCGATCATCTCACAACTGTGACGGCCGAACACTCATTGGTACTCTCAATCTGTGCTTTCGCGGGACCCACAATGTTATTGATCCTTTCAAAGACGAGCAATGATGTAGACCATTTGGAGCACCTGGTAGAACGGATCAACAATGTTTGTAACTCGAGGCAAGAGAGCAGTGTATTTATCGCTTCCTTCTTAGGATTTTGCGCATGTTTCCCTTTTGTGCTCTGTCAAGGGAAAGCGGCCAGCCCGCTTTAGGTAGAACTACGCCCTGGATGACTTTTTGGCAAGTGATGCATAAGGCCCACAGGTGCTCTCCTGTGGCAGCATTCAACCTTTTTTAGCTCATCCTCGGGGTATAGCCCTCCTTTGTCCTTTTTTGCCTTCTTACAGGTTAACAGGTTAAATCCAACCTGTTCTAAGGATCTGCAATGTCTATTTGGCTTATGATCATCTTATATGCGCTGCCTCCATGAAGCTCTATCAGATGGTTATCCATCACGAGAGACAATCATTATCGCGATTTGATCTTTATTCAGTTAATAACAGAGTTTGTCAGGTACTTGCAGCTTACTTTTCTATCATATCTGCTACTCATTCTTCCTTTGCAGAAATTAGCAGATATTAGCAAGTCCCCTTCAGGTACTTGCAGCTTACTTTTCTATCATATCTGCTACTCATTCTTCCTTTGCAGAAATTAGCAGATATTAACAAGTCCCCTTCAGGTACTTGTAGCTTACTTTTCTATCATATCTGCTACTCATTCTTCTTTTGCAGAAATTAGCAGATATTAACAAGTTCCCTTCAGGTACTTGCAGCTTACTTTTCTATCATATCTGCTACTCATTCTTCCTTTGCAGAAATTAGCAGATATTAGCAAGTCCCCTTCAGGTACTTGCAGCTTTCTTTTCTATCATATCTGTTACTCATTCTTCTTTTGCAGAAATTAGCAGATATTAGCAAGTTCCCTTCAGGTACTTGCAGCTTACTTTTCTATCATATCTGCTACTCATTCTTCCTTTGCAAAAATTAGCAGATATTAGCAAGTCCCCTTCAGGTACTTGCAGCTTACTTTTCTATCATATCTACTACTCATTCTTCTTTTACAGAAATTAGCAGATATTAGCAAGTCCCCTTAGGGTACTTGCAGCTTACTTTTCTATCATATCTGCTACTCATTCTTCCTTTGCAGAAATTAACAGATATTAGCAAGTCCCCTTCAGGTACTTGCAGCTTTCTTTTCTATCATATCTGTTACTCATTCTTCTTTTGTAGAAATTAGCAGATATTAGCAAGTTCCCTTCAGGTACTTGCAGCTTATTTTTCTATCATATCTACTACTCATTCTTCCTTTGCAAAAATTAGCAGATATTAGCAAGTCCCCTTCAGGTACTTGCATCTTACTTTTCTATCATATCTGTTACTCATTCTTCTTTTGCAGAAATTAGCAGATATTAGCAAGTTCCCTTCAGGTACTTGCAGCTTACTTTTCTATCATATCTACTACTCATTCTTCTTTTGCAGAAATTAGCAGATATTAGCAAGTCCCCTTCAGGTACTTGCAGCTTACTTTTCTATCATATATGTTACTCATTCTTCTTTTGCAGAAATTAGCAGATATTAGAAAGTCCCCTTCAGGTACTTGCAGCTTACTTTTCTATCATATCTGTTACTCATTCTTCTTTTGCAGAAATTAGCAGATATTAGCAAGTTCCCTTCAGGTACTTACAACTTACTTTTCTATCATATCTGCTACTCATTCTTCTTTTGCAAAAATTAGCAGATATTAGCAAGTTCCCTTCAGGTACTTGCAGCTTACTTTTCTATCATATCTGTTACTCATTCTTCTTTTGCAGAAATTAGCAGATATTAGCAAGTTCCCTTCAGGTACTTGCAGCTTACTTTTCTATCATATCTGATACTCATTCTTCCTTTGTAGAAATTAGCAGATATTAGCAAGTCCCCTTCAGGTACTTGCAGCTTACTTTTCTATCATATCTGTTACTCATTCTTCTTTTGCAGAAATTAGCAGATATTAGCAAGTTTCCTTCAGGTACTTGCAGCTTACTTTTCTATCATATCTGCTACTCATTCTTCTTTTGCAGAAATTAGCAGATATTAGCAAGTCCCCTTCAGGTACTTGCAGCTTACTTTTCTATCATATCTACTACTCATTATTCTTTTGCAGAAATTAGCAGATATTAGCAAGTTCCCTTCAGGTACTTACAGCTTACTTTTCTATCATATCTGCTACTCATTCTTCTTTTGTAGAAATTTGCAGATATTAGCAAGTTCCCTTCAGGTACTTGCAGCTTACTTTTCTATCATATCTGTTGCTTACTCTTCTCTTGCAGAAGTTAGCAGGTGCTTGCAAGCCTTCTTAAAGTACTTGCAAGTTATCATTATTTTTTTTCTCTCATCACTGTTTTGCAGAGTCCAATAGAAGACATTCATGTCTTCTTCGTTTTGCAAAAGCAACCCAGGTACGCGTAAGATGTACCTATTTCCGCCTATGGTAATTCTTTCCTTCGCAGTAAAAAACCAGGCATTAGTGAATTTTCCAGGGAGTAACATCAGGTTCCATCTCTCCTTACCCCTTCCTTTTCTCTAGGGAAGGATCATGATTTTCGTGGGTCTCCTACTTTTTCGAAGTTCTCTTCAAAACTTGAAAAAGTGCGGGGATCATGTTGCCCCAGAAATCGGTGATCCCTCCCAAGGTAGCGACCTTGCAAGTTGTGGCCTGCTCCGGACAGTTGCGGCCTGTCGGCCTTTTCTTCTAAGGGTGGGCGGACTGACCTCTCAGTTCGCTCAGTCCGCGCGGCTAGGAAGGTCTCTCTAGCAAGACCGCTCAAGTCGCTCAGTCCGCGCGACTAGAGCGGTCCCCCTGGTCTGACCGTCCAGGTCGCACAGCAGCCGCTCGTTCTGCAGGGTCTACGGACTGCTCCCTCGGCCCGCTCCTACAGGCCGTGTGGTTAGATCGGTTAACCGTGTGGTGGTTCATTCTTCTTCAGGTGCAAACCGCCCAACAATGTGGCGGACTCGCATTCCTATCCGCCCAGACCGCTCGATAGCAACGTGCTCAACAAGTGGCGGATTCAGTATTCAGTCCTCTAGGTTGTAAGCCTGTCGCCAAGTGAGACAAGCCTCCAACAGGAGGCGGCCTGTTCACCCTCAACCGCAGCGGGCTAGGCAGACCCGCTTAGCACTCCGCCAACGGCAAGACCGTCCCAATCCACGCAACCCGGTGCGGACTCGGCGGACTCATTATTCGTACCCGTATGACCCAGCATGAGCCTGCCAAGCAGCAGCCATCTCCAGCTCCAGGCAGTCCCAGATCGCGCAACCTGGTGCGGACACTGCGGACTCAATGTTTGTATTCGCTCAGCTTACCGCCTCACCAGCGGTGACGTTACCGAGACTGTTACCACTTCGAGCCTATAAATAGGCCCCCAACCTCTCTTTTAGGGGACGGAAAAAAAATGTGCCAAGGTCCCAACATTAGCGCCTGCGGACTCGAATCCTCAGCCCGTGCGACCTGCCTTCCTTCGCTCCGCTTGATCGAGCAGTCCGCTCTACTTAGTCCAGCGAGCTGCCCGATCGTTAACCGCGCGGCCTCCGACATTCTTCCTCCTTAGCCGCCATTTTCCCCCTTTGTACCCTTTACTGCTTTCTCCTGTAAAGGATCAATAGCAAGCTGTAATCTTGTTTCTTGGTAAAAGGAAAAGCCCGCCGCAAGAGAGGCATTCAAGCCGCGGCGGGCAAAGTCTGTTGTTGCCGCTGCTAGCGGCCCCCTCTCTTCTCATTTAGTCGCTCGGCCTAACCTGAAAAGCTGACCGCCAAAGTAACTGTCTGCTCGACAGTGCCCGGTCAACCTTCCCTCTACCCCCGCAACCCTCTTCTTCACCTAACTTGTGAGACCGAACAACCCGTTAATTGGAAGATGCATTTCCCGCACCGACATAATAGGAGCTTAATCAGTTTAGAAGATGCAAGGTCTGGGAGTTAGTTCCTAAACCAAAAGACCACAACATCATTGGTGCAAAGTGGATTTTTAAGAATAAGTTGGATGAGAATGGAGTTATTGTGAAGAACAAAGCAAGATTGGTTGCAAAAGGATACAAGCAGGAAGAGGGAATAAGCTTTGATCAAACATTTGCTCCAGTAGCAAGACTGGAAGAAATCAGGATGTTCCTTGCCTATGCAGCATATCAAGGCTTCAAGGTATACCAAATGGATGTGAAATCAGCATTCCTGAATGGTGATCTAAAAGAAGAAGTCTATGTAGAGCAGCCATCAGGTTTTGTAGATTCTCTTAAACCTGGTTATGTCTTTAGACTTAGGAAAGCATTATATGGGTTAAAGCAAGCCCCAAGGGCTTGGTATGAAACCCTGTCTACTTTCCTTATTGAGAATAAATTCTCAAGAGGTAAAATAGACAAAACTCTATTCCTAAGGGAATCTAAAGGTAAGATAATCTTAGTTCAGATCTATGTAGATGACATAATTTTTGGGTCTACAGAGAACAACCTTTGCAAGAAGTTTTCCAAACTTATGCAAGGGAAGTTTGAAATGAGCAGTATGGGAGAACTTAAGTTCTTCTTGGGACTCCAAGTAAGACAGACTGAAGATGGCTTGTCCATATCCCAGTCTAAGTTCACCAAGGAGTTAATTAAGAAGTATGGTATGGAATCATCCTCCACCATGAGAACTCCTATGCGAACAAGTATGCCTATATGCAAAGATGATGCAGGTAAACCTATAGATGAGTCTTTGTATAGAGGAAATATTGGCTCTCTATTATATCTCACTGCTAGTAGACCAGACATTATGTATGCTACATGTGTCTGTGCTAGGTACCAAGCATGCCCTAAAGAATCACATTATACTGCAGTCAAGAGGATTTTGAGATATCTAAAGGGCACACCTAATCTAGGCCTTTGGTACCCTAGGAATGGAGATTTTCTACTAACAGGTTATTCAGATGCAAATTTTGTAGGCTGTAGAGAAGATAGAAAAAGTACTACAGGTACATGTCAATTCTTGGGAGGAAGGTTGATATCCTGGAGCAGTAAGAAGCAGACTAGTGTGGCAATGTCCAAAGCTGAGTCTGAATATGTGGCAGCAGGAAGCTGTTGTGCACAGTTGTTGTTGATTCAGCATCAGCTAAGGGACTATGGTATTCAAGTAAGTAGAACACCTTTATTGTGTGATTCTAAAAGTGCTATTTCTATTACAAACAATCCTGTTTCACATAGTAGGACTAAGCATATAGAGATAAGATACCATTTTCTAAGAGAACATGTAGAAAAAGAAGACATCTCATTAGAATTTTTTAAAACTGTTTTTCAAATTGCAGATGTATTTACTAAGCCTCTGGATGAAACTAAATTCAATAAATTTAAAATTGAATTTGGAATGCTGACCATAGGTTAGTTTACAAAAAAAAAATTGGCTAAGTAAAATGGTGTCGACACATTCAGTGATAAAGTGTCGACACAGAGAAGTCATGTCGACAATTCAAAGAAATTGTGTCGATATAGAGAAAATGTGTCGACACCTAAGGGATAAAGAGTCGACATATCCAGAAATGTAGTATTGACACAACCAGAGTAATGGTGTTGACACTTACAGATTTTGTGTCGACACTTGTACTAAGAGTTGACACAGAATTTCTGATGAACTACTAAGTATCTCATGTGTCGACATATCATCAATTGGTGTCGACACATAGTAGTCAGCTCCGTGGTCGAGACAATAGAAGTTTGTGTCGACACTTTTCTACAGTTTCGACACTTTTAGACAGTTTTGCCTGCCTTTTGAACTTCTTTGATTAGAAGGGTATAAATAGGTCAACAACTTATTCTGTTGACACGCTCACCAGGGTTTCAAGACAAAAACCTTGTGTCGACAATCTCTCTCCTCTCTAAACAAGCTTTCTCTTCATTCCAATGGCGCCCAAGGTTGAAGACAACATCAATGAAGGATATGAGTTGGTTAGACATGCATTCGACGATTCCGCAACGAAGATCAAACAGGTTATTTCTCTTCTTGCAGACAACGAATTGGAATATCTTGTCTCTGAACCTACAAAGATGTGGAAGAAAGAGGTATTTGAGTTCTATACTGCTGCTTCAATAGACTCAACATGATTAAAGATCAAATCCTCTATACATGGAGAAAAATTCAAGCTGTCTCAGAAGAGGTTGAGCAAGATTCTCCATCTACCTAGAATCCATGATGAGGAAGAGGTCCCAACCTCAAGGACAAGGGAGGCGCTTCAATGGTGTGGATTGGATCCAACCTTAAAGATAGGAGCAGCCATCAACAGGAAAGGCATGAATCATCAAGGGAAATTTTTATCTGAAATAGTAGGAAAAGTGATCTTATGTAAACCAGGTGGTCATGATAGGATATCAGCCTATATATTCAGCCTGATGACAAGGGTAATCTTTAAGATTCAAACCAATTGGTCTGCAATACTGTTTGATAAGATAAAAGAAGGAATCAAGAAGCCAAACTTGGCTAGGATCATGAGTCTTTACCTTGCTGGAATAATTCCAGAGGTGATGCAACAGATTCCTAGATCAAAGATAAATCACATGAGAAGAATGGACATAAGGTTATTCTCAAGATGGAATAGAGTTCTTTCAAAGGAGATGCCTGATGTGGACAGGCAAGAGCTACCAGAAAAATCACCAGCACATGATATTTCTGAGCATGGTCATGAAGATGAACAAGAACAGGAAGCACAAATTAGAGAACAAGTTCAGGAAGAGACTATATCTGCACAGGTGCAGGGGGAGCCAATTACTGTACAGTTGCAGGGGGAGCCACATTCTGAACAGGTCCAAGAGGAAGAAAGAATCAATTTATCAGAAGACTTAGTTTCTCAAACTGGTCTTGATAATTTTGGAATTGCTGCTACTGCTGAGAAAATCCTATCTCCTACTCTCACACAACAAAAATTCACTCTTGAAGAGTTGTTTCCTGATCTTGGAGGAGCAGCAGATAAAATGGAGACCCTATGATTTGAGGGGGAGCAAGTAAGGTTTGAGGGGGGGCAGGTTAATATTGAGGAGGAGCAACATGGTGCTGAGAAAGAAATTTCTTCCACTCCTCAAGAGAGAGTTACTATTGAAAGTTTTTCAGAGTCTGAGCATGAAGAAGTCAGAGAGGCAAAGAAAAGAAAACTAATGGTCTTTAAGAGAAGAAGTCAAAGCTATAAGAAGGCTCTCCAAACAACTACTTCACATTCTACTCCTGAGATTGATTACAGCAAGTACTTGGTTGACTTACAAGTAAAATTTGATGAGCAGAGATTGCTTCTAGAAAAATATGTGGATGAAAGCCAAAAGGCTCTTCAATTTGATCTAGTCCAAGAGATAAAGTCTATCAGATTTGAGGTCAATCAGAATAAAAAAGAGATGATAGATTGCTTTCACAAGGGAGGCAATGCTGTGGTATTTCTTGCCAAGCAACAAAAAGAAATTAAGAAGCAAGTGGATGAGATTGCAGTCAAACAAGGCTATATCCTTGAAAATCAAATAAGAATGAATGACAATCTGACAGAATCTCACAATATGATAGTCACTGAGTTAACAAATACTGTTACTGGAATGACTGCTGCAAGGGCTAAAGAAATGGAAGACTATGATAAGAAGCTACAGGCTGCCCTAGATTCAGTTAAAACTGCCATCACTTCATCTCAAAAGTTAATTAGTGACAAGCTTCAAAAGTTAAAGCCATTCTTTAAAGATGGAGTCAATTACTTGGATGGGCAAATAAGGTTTCAAAAAGAGGACTTAAGAGATCATATGACAAGAGAAGTCATAAAGGGGGAGAGGGTGTTAGTCTATGCTAGCTCTGATCATGCCAAATGGGTAACCAACAGCATAAGAGCCACTCTGGGATATCCACCCTTGTGTGATGATGATAATATGGCTGAGTTAGGGGTGCAACCAATTCTACTTGAAGGTGATCAACCTGAGGTTGCCCAAGTCATTTACCCTCCTACAGATATTGAAATGATACATCAACAAGTTGAGTCTATGTACAGCCCTCCTCTACCAGTTACAAATGTTATTATTGAAAAGGTAGATATGCCAGAAGCTGGTCTAAAAGCTCAGCAAGATGCTCTATTATCAAAGAAAAGATTTAGAGAGCAAGCAGAATTAAAGCCAGACTTTGAGCAGTAGAGCCCCACTTCAAGGAATATCATTTTAACTGCCTGGAAAGCTGTAAAAGATCAAGTACATGAAAGCGGAAAATGGTATAATGAGAAAGAATGGCAAAAGTATGAAGCCAGGCAGGAGGCCATAGTTCAACACAGGAGAAAGGCTAAGATGGGGAAGCTACCTCCTGATACTCAGAAACCTAGCAACTATTTCCCCAAGCCCTTTCATTATTTTGAAAGGCAAAGGATCAAGGCTGATGCACAAAAGAAAACTGAGTTGAAAGGCAAGAAGCCTATTGAAGATACAGAACCTATTGTGCAGGCTCAGATTAAATCTGGTAAAGGGATTATCATCAAGGAGCCAGTCCAGCCTTAGTCTAAGTTTTACTAGTTTTCTTTTGTCCAAGAACTATGTAATTGTTTGTTTGTTAAAGAAATCAATATAAACAACTTGTAACAAACATTTTTGAGTTAATATACAAAACATTATTCTGTGATCATTCTCTTTTACATCTTTATTCTGTGATGTAACAATGATATGTGTTTTATTATAAAGTACCCTATGATATAATGCTTATGTACATCATCATGTTTATTTTCTAAGTGATGTATATCATTGACTAAAGGGTTATTACTTCTCCAAATATGGGGGAGATTGTTGGGTACATTGGAAAATGTGTACCTGATTTGGAGAAGCCTCGCTTAGCTCAATGATATACATCAAGGTGTATTTGATGTTATTTTGAGTTAATATGTGCAGGTTAAGAATGTGCTAGAATGCAGGAAAAAGATTCTAAGTCCATATGTCGACACCTGAGGAAGCTGTGTCAACACTTCAGTAAGATTGTGTCGACACTTGGAAATGGCTGTGTCGACACTTCAGTGAGTTTATGTCGACACCGGGAGGCAGTGTCGACAAATAGAAGATTATAGTCGACATCAAATGTGTCGACACTGGGAGGCAGAGTCGACAACAACTATGTCGACACCTGGAGGTAGTGTCGACACACGTTATGTTCTGAGTCTACATAGACTGTGTCGACACACAGGACTTGTGTCGACACTCAGCAGTGTTTCAACAATGTCTAGTGCTTAAGAATGGTCATGTGTTTGTGTCGACACAAATAATCAGTGTCGACACATTCTCAAGATGCAGTGTCAAGAAGCTGTGTCGACATCAAAGCAGCTATGTAGACAACATCAAAGGCTGTGTCGACACTTAAGTCACCTATGTCGACACATATTGACAGATGGTCTCGACACTTTATGACAGTTAGTCTCGACGCTTTCCTGATAGAGACAAAGACTCGAGAATTGTTTAAAGACATGACAGCTGTGAGTTTCAATAGGTTTACTGAAGCTGTCAGACTTGTCAGAAGTTAGTTAGAAACCGGATCAGCCGGTTACCATGGATGAAGTCTATAAATAGATGGATTCAGAAGGAGAAAGAAAAATAATACACACAACTAATACACCTATTGTGAGATTGATCTCTGATCAAGAAAGTACAAGTCACAAAGAAGAAGATCTTCGTGAGGAGATCTAAGAAGACGTTCTGAAGTAGTTTTCTTTTTAGATTATTTCTAAGTTGAATTCAATCAAGAATTCAGAAGTATCTTCAAGAGGTTTGGATAGAGAGAGATCCAGCTATTTGAAGTCAAGAAGGAGACAATCACAAGTCTCAAAAGAAGTAGATGATGAACTAATCTGTCAAGAAGATTCAGATCTATTTCCTGAGTCTAAGAAGGAAGCTGTCAGTCAGTTATATTCAAAGGAAATCAACCCAACTAAGTTCAGATTCAAGAAGCTTTGAAGAAAGCTAAGATTAAGTTGATTTCAGTCATCAGCCTCTTCAAGAAGCTGATCAAGAAAGTTCTTATCCCTTCTCTCTCAACAGGAGTAAGAAATTATAAAATTCCTTATCAAATTCTGTAGGATCTATTCATAGATCTGAGTTGTAAGCCTATTTTATAAAGGCTGAGTGTAGGAGGTTTGTTCTCTGAGTGATAGGGCTGTTTATGCCTGAGTTGTAGGAGAAGGTATTCTCTGAGTTGTAGGCCTTGTGGCAAGGCTGAGGTAGGGCTTGTTAGCCTGAGTTGTAGGAGAAGGTATTCTCTGAGTTGTAGGCCTTGTGGCAAGGCTGAGGTAGGGCTTGTTAGCTTGAGTTATAGGAATGTGGAAACATTCTGAGTTGTTGGAATCCTTCTGGATTCTGAGCTGTAGGATCTGAGGATCTGAGATTATGGAAGAAGTTAGGCCGAATCTAGCATACTGTTAGATAGGTGAAGGGGGAAAGTGGATGTACCCAGACCTTGGGGAACCACTATAAATACTGTGTGCAATCTGTGAATTGTGTAGTTGTAGAATTTGTGATTGTGTGTGCTGAGTTTGCTGCAGAATTTTCTGTTTTATATTACATCATTGGAGTGTTATTCTGTCTTAATTTTAAAACAAGAATTAGAACCTATTCACCCCCCCCCCCTCTAGGTGTTTAGGTAGTCTTGAAAGTAAAACTATCAATATTTAACACTTTCATCGAGATAAATGAAGTCATTCTTATTGTTAGTCAGGGGTTGGAGCACCCACTATCTAATTACAGTATATATCATCATGCTTAATAACATTGCCGTCACATGTATAAAAAACATAATCTCCCCCCTTGTTCTCCAAAGTTGGCTTCTTCAGTAGGATGGGGAGTTAACTTTTGTCGAAAAGAGCACTCTTTTGCAAAGTGTGTGAGCTTAGCACATCTCTTATACTTGTAAAAGCAGTTAAAGGCTTCATGATTGTTTCATTTACATAGAATGCAATGCAGGGAGAACTGCTGAACATCTTTATCTTGTCTTTTAGCTGGCTCATACGATTTTTTATCTAATTGAATGAACACCTTGCTTTGAAATGCTTACTCTAAGCCTTGTTTTTCAAAACTTTTCATCCTCTCTTCATGAGCTTGAAGAGAACCCATAAGGTCACTTATGGTGAGTGTGCTAACGTCTTTGGCTTCTTCTATTGATGTTACTATAAATGCATACTTGTGGGTGAGAGTTTTAAGAATTTTGAGAATAAACTTTCTTTCATCTACAAAATATCTATAGCTCTTGATCTGATTTGTAAGTGTAGTGACTCGAGTGAAGAATGATTGAGTGTTGTCTTCCTCTTTCATATTCAAGGTATCATACTATTACCAAAGATTTTGAAACTTTAAGGAGATCATCTTGGTGGATCCTTAAAAATCAATTTTGAGGGTATCCCACACTTCTTTGTCCAAGGGAGCACTCATGATATAAGAGAATATGCTTATTCCTTGATGTGGGAGATAAAAAATGTTGCACATGCACATGGGAATGCCACATGATGCAACCCTCTTTGATCTGGGTGGCTTGCCACCACACTGCCTGGAGCTGTGCACATATGCCGCCAACTAGACGCACAAATCCAATGGAGAAGGAAAAGATGGGGTGCTCCCTCCAGGGTTGATTAAATTCAATTTCCAAAAATCTCCTTACAACACATCAAGTTCTCAAACATAAATCCTAACACAAGGTACAAAATAGGAAATAACAATCTACAACTGTTGGGGTTGTGGAACACTTCCGGTCCTCTTGTTTCTCACACCGGGTTAGCCCACGTGAGCTTAGAGAAATCGAAGTGTGATCCTCCCTTTCGACATCTCCAGGACCGGCCACATCTCCAGGACAATTTTTCCTCCAGTAGTCGAACTGGGTTCGACTATTGTCGAACCCAGCTCGACGATCGTCGAACCTAGCTCGACGATCGTCGAACCCAGCCCGACGTCGAACGTCGAACCCTGCTCGACGTTCGATGTGTCGAACACCGCTCGGCGTTCGGCCGAGCTCGACGTTCGACCAAGCTTGACGATCGTCGATCGATCGTCGAACCTTGCTCGATGCTCGACGCGCCGAACCCAGCTCGACATTCGGCCGAGCTCGACGTTCGGCCGAGCTCGATGATCGTCGACCGCCGCTCGACGATTCGGCCGAGCTCGATGATCTATTTTGCGGAAGCCTATTTAAGGCGGATTCCGCCTCTTTTTAGGGTAAGACTTTTTCGGTACGATTAAGACTGAATTGTGGCGGCGTATTCTTTTGGAGACGTATACGAGGTTTTCGTCGGCGTCGATCCAGAAGGTTTTCTTCTACAGTTTTCTTGTCCAGAAGAGGAAGTAGGTAGGATCGGGTTTAGATCCTTGTAACCTGTGTTGTAATCTGTATTTTTCTCGTGAATACAAGGAGGGAGAAGAAGGGGAGAGAGGACGTAACCTGGTTTTGGGTGAACCTCTGTAATCGCTGTGTTTGTGATTGCTCTGTTTTGTTTCTTTGTGGTTTGTTATTTGTTTCGGATTTCTTCTTCTCGGCGCTCCGGTATTCCTTACATTTGGTATCAGAGGGAGGTTTTTGGATTCCTGGCTATGGGTTCAGGAGGAGTGCGGATCGAGATAGAGAAGTTTGATGGCAGTCGTTTTGATCTGTGGAAGATGAAGATGGAGGACCTGTTGGTTGATCGTGATTTGTGGGATGCAATAGTGGATACTCCTCCAACAGAGAAGTCTGATACGGAGGCTTTTGCAGCCTGGACAAAGGCCGATCGGAAAGCCAAAGGTCTGATCCGGCTTTTTCTCACAGATTCAATTTTAACAAATGTCATGGAGGAAACTTCCAGCCAAGGCCTATGGCGGAAGTTGGAATCTCTCTACCAGAGCAAGTCTCTGGTTAATAAACTGTTGCTGAGGAAGAAATGGTACAATCTGAAGATGCAGGAAGGCGGTTCGTTCTCAGAGCACCTGACCAGTTTCAACACTGTCGTGGGTCAGTTGATCTCAATTGGTGAGAAAATCTCGGATGAAGACAGAGCTATTACACTGCTGTGCTCATTGCCGGATTCTTGGGACAATGTTATTTTTGCCATAGGTGGTAATGGAGATAAGGCTCTCTCCAATGAGTCAGTATGTGCCACTTTGTTATCTGAGTAGACCAGGAGAGGAAGTTCTGAGAAGACCAGCAAATGTGCATTGAGTGTGTCCAGATCTCGCCATCAATGGAGGGATAATAAGCAAGGAGGATCTCGAGATAAATCTCGGGGTAGATCCAAGAGCAGAGAAAGAGAGAAAGAGAAGAAGCTCATCAAGTGCTGGAAGTGTAATCAGGTTGGGCATGTGAAATCCCAATGTCCCAACAAGCCCGTTCAGAAAGATGTTGGGTCAACTTCGGGTGCAAAGAAGGAGACCGACGGGGGTGACATGTATATTGCTGCTGCATGTGTTGCCCAGAAGGATTCTGATGTGTGGTATGTCGACACAGGAGCATCATATCATATGACCCCTCATAAAGACTGGTTTTGTGAGTATGAGAGGTTTGATGGTGGTGACGTCATGCTTGGTGATGATACTGCTGTGCAGATTATTGGGCGTGGCAAGGTGATGCTGAAGATGGCCGACGGGACCATGAAGACTCTTCCAGGTGTGATGCATATTCCTGGGATGAGCAGGAATCTTCTTTCTGTGGGATGTATGGCTGATGCAAGAGTGTCTTTCAGTTGTGACATGCACTCGTGTAGGATGACTCGAGGGGCGATGGTGATCGCCAAAGGCATGAGGCATGGGACACTGTACAAGCTGCTGGCTGATATAGTGGTGCCTAGTGGAGCACTTATCTCTGAAGGCCAGAAGGATGATCAAGAGGAGAAGTCCAAGCTATGGCATCATAGGCTTGGACATATCAGTAAAAAGGGAATGTCTAGTTTGACATCTGGTAACATGGTGGATGGTGTGCCTATGTGCACTACTAGCTTTGGGTTCTGTGAGCATTGTTTGCTTGGCAAACAGAACCGGGTGAGTTTTTCTGGAGTGGGCAAAAGGGCTGTTGGAGTGCTGGATGTAATCCACAGTGATGTATTTGGACCGACTCCAGTCCAATCCCTTGGTGGGGCTAGGTATTATGTATCTTTCATTGATGATTATTCTCGGTATTCTTGGCTTTATTTTCTTAGGTCCAAGTCAGAGGTCCTCGATAGGTTCAAGGATTTTAAGAGCCTGGTAGAGAACCAGTTGGAGAGAAAGGTGAAGGTTCTCCGTTCTGATAACGGAGGGGAGTATTGCTCGGACGCCTTCGAGCGGTACTGTACTGAGCAGGGGATTGCACGGCAAAAGACCACGCCGTATACTCCAGTGCAGAATGGAGTGTCGGAAAGGCTCAATCGGACATTGATGGAGAAAGCCAGGTGCATGCTCAGTTGGGCTGGTTTGGGGAAGGAGTTCTGGGCTGAAGCGGAGGCTACAGCTAACTATTTGAAGAACAGGACCCCTACATCTACAGTGAAGGGGTGTACCCCCTATGAGGCTGTTTTCCAGAAGAAGCCAAATTTGGCTTATGCTCGTGTTTTTGGATGTGATGCATACGTTCACATTCCAAAGGAGAATAGGGGGAAGCTGGATATAAAGTCCGAGCGGTGCATCTTTGTGGGCTACAAAGATGGCATCAAGGGATATAAGCTTTGGAACCCGGTGACGAGGATGGTGACGTATAGCAAGGATGTGGTCTTTCATGAAGCCCGTCCTCAAGTCACTACACAAGCGGAGGAAGGGAAAGCTGTAGGAAAGGTGGTAGTAGAAAGGGGCATGGAGGAAGTTCCTCTAGAGGATGCTCAGATCACTACAGTGGATGTTTTGGAATCAGATTCTGAATCTGATGTTTTGGAGGAGGTGAGCCTTGATGATGAATCAGAAGATGAAGTTACTGATGCTCCACTTCTGAGGCGCTCAACGAGGGAAAGGAGGGCACCAATCTGGTACTCCCTTGGTGCGGATGGAGCACAACATTGCCTGAACATGCTTGGAGAAGATCCCATTTCAGCCAGGGATGCGAGGTCGAGGGCTGATGCAAATCAGTGGGAGCTTGCTATGGTTGATGAGATGGAGTCTCTGCGGAAGAATCAGACTTGGGGTCTGTGCAAGCTTCCAAAAGGGAGGAAGGCCATTGGGAGTAAATGGGTCTTCAAGCAGAAGGTTAAGGAGGATGGCACCGTGGAGAAGTACAAGGCGAGGTTGGTTGCCAAGGGCTTCTCACAGGTGGAAGGTGTGGACTACAACGAGATTTTCTCGCCGGTGGCCAAGCTCACTTCTATCAGGATGGTTCTCTCCATTGCGGCTGTGCATGATTTGGAGATTGAACAAATGGACGTGAAGACAGCGTTTCTTCATGGGGATCTAGAGGAGGAGATTTATATGCGGCAGCCTGAAGGATTCGAGGCCAAGGGCAAGGAGAATCTGGTGTGCAGGTTGAAGAAGTCCCTTTATGGACTTAAGCAATCTCCGAGGATGTGGTACCAGAAGTTCGACACCTACATGCTGGAGGTGGGTTTTGAAAGGTTGAATTCGGACCACTGTGTCTATATCCAAAGGAAGGGAGAGCACTTCACTTTCTTGACACTCTACGTAGATGACATGCTGTTCGTAGGAAACAGTGTCAAGATGATCCAACATGTGAAGAAGATGCTCTCGGCCAAGTTTGAAATGAAGGACTTGGGGCCAGCAAGTGTGATCTTGGGGATGCAGATTACCAGAGATAGAAGCAAAAGGAAGCTTTGGTTGGGGCAGCAGAGGTATGTCGAAGAGGTGTTGAAAAAGTTCAACATGGCTGACTGCAAGCCTGTTGGTGCCCCTATGCCCGTGGGGAATAAGCTATCTGCGGAGATGTGTCCCAAGACACATGAGGAGATGGAGGACATGGTGAAGGTCCCACATGCTAGTGCAGTGGGGAGTCTCATGTACGTCATGGTTTGTACTCGGCCTAACATAGCACATGCAGTGGGAGTGCTGAGCCGGTACATGGCCAAACCAGGGAAGGAGCACTGGAATGCTGTAAAGCGGGTGTTCAGGTATCTTCGTGGCACTTCAAATTATTCTATATGTTATGAAGGTGCTGAAACTGGAAGAGTCCTGGACGTGGCCGGGCACGTGGACTCTGACTGGGGAGGTGATCTGGATAGCAGGAAGTCCACCAGTGGGTATGTTTTTACATTATTTGGTGGTGCTGTCAGTTGGATGAGTCGACGGCAAGGAGTGGTGGCACTCTCATCGACGGAGGCGGAGTATATGGCTCTTACTCATGCCAGTAAGGAGGCCATATGGCTGGGGAGGTTGTGCGGGGAGCTCAGTTTTGAGCAAGGTCCTGTGAAGCTGTGGTGTGACAGCCAAGGGGCTATTCAGTTAGCCAAGAATCCGGCTTTCCATACTAGGACAAAGCACATAGACATCCAATTTCACTTTATCAGGGAAAAGGTAGAGAAGCAGGTGGTTCAACAGGAGAAGGTTGACACCAAGGAGAACAGTTCTGATTTTCTTACCAAGGCTGTGCCTGTTGCTAAGTTTGAATGGTGTGCAACAGCAGTGGGGTTGAAGAGGAAGATTGGAGGAGCTGCTCTCATCTGCGGAAGTTTTCCATCAAGTGGGAGAATGTTGGGGTTGTGCAACACTTCCGGTCCTCTTGTTTCTCACACCGAGTTAGCCCACGTGAGCTTAGAGGAATCGAAGTGTGATCCTCCCTTTCGACATCTCCAGGACCGGGCACATCTCCAGGACAATTTTTCCTCCAGTAGTCGAACTGGGTTAGACTATTGTCGAACCCAGCTCGACGATCGTCGAACCCAGCTCGACGATCGTCGAACCCAGCCCGACGTCGAACGTCGAACCCTGCTCGACGTTCGACCAAGCTCGACGATCGTCGATCGATCGTCGAACCTTGCTCGACGCTCGACGCGCCGAACCCAGCTCGACGTTCGGCCGAGCTCGACGATCGTCGACCGCCGCTCGACGATTCGGCCGAGCTCGACGATCTGTTTTGCGGAAGCCTATTTAAGGCGGATTCCGCCTCTTTTTAGGGTAAGACTTTTTCGGTACGATTAAGACTGAATTGCGGCGGCGTATTCTTTTGGAGACGTATACGAGGTTTTCGTCGGCGTCGATCCAGAAGGTTTTCTTCTATAGTTTTCTTGTCCAGAAGAGGAAGTAGGTAGGATCGGGTTTAGATCCTTGTAACTTGTGTTGTAATCTGTATTTTTCTGGTGAATACAAGAAGGGAGAAGAAGGGGAGAGAGGACGTAACCCGGTTTTGGGTGAACCTCTGTAATCGCTGTGTTTGTGATTGCTCTGTTTTGTTTCTTTGTGTTGTGTTATTCGTTTCGGATTTCTGCT
The DNA here is from genome assembly GCA_039513925.1 of Platanthera zijinensis. Classification (NCBI taxonomy): domain Eukaryota; kingdom Viridiplantae; phylum Streptophyta; class Magnoliopsida; order Asparagales; family Orchidaceae; genus Platanthera; species Platanthera zijinensis. The sequence goes on along the minus strand of CM077079.1, from coordinate 246,330,433 downwards.
TCTCGGCGCTCCGGTATTCCTTACAACAACATAGAATGAGATAAAAATAAATGCATTAAAGGCAGTAAGGCCCAAATTGCCTCGGTGCCAGGCACCTCCTCCTCTGGTTGCCGCATTTTCTTTGTGTGGTTAATAGTTCCTCTCCAGGGCGTCTAACATCATCCTCCCCATGTGAGAAAGAATTCAGCCTCGAATTCAGAGCGTCGTAACCTGAGTTGTCACCACAATAAGGAATTGAGGTGCTTGGCATTGAAAACATCTGCGGTATAGAGATGGCATGGTAATTTCAGAAGACAAACGTTCATATTGATCTTTTTGAGCATTTCAACTGGACCAATTTTTCGGGATGCAAGCTTGTTATATTTTTTGACGTCGAACCAGTCCTTTGTTAGGCTAGCCCACACGTAGTCTCCCACATTGAACTCAAGTGGACCGTGCCACAAGGTAGCAGACTTCTTATACTTGGCATTTGCCCCATCCAAACTGCGTTGAGTCATTTGATGAACTTGTTATATCTTAGCGATGAAGTCTTCGACTTTGGCATTAGTGCGTGTCAAATCTGGAACGAGAAGCAAATCAAGCGGGGAGTAGGGAATGAGACCATATACATTGTAAAATGGGCAAAGACTTGTGCTCCGATTGGGAGACCGATTGAATGAAAATTCAGCTTGGAATAATTTCTGATCCTAGGTTTTGATGTTCCCCCACTAAGCAGCGCAAAATTTTTCCCAAAGAGCGATTCACCACTTCTATTAGCCCATCTGACTAAAGATGATTGGCGTTGCTAAAGTCCAATTTAGTGTTGGCGAGCCTCCATATTGTTCACCAAAAATTACTCAAAAAGTGAGTGTCCCCATCTAACACAACAGACAATGGCAGGTCATGCTGTCCATACACTTCTTTAAAAAATAACCATGCCACATGGGTATTGTCTGTAGACTTCTTGTATGCAATAAAATTGGCCATCTTTGATAATTGTTCCATGATTATAAAGATGGAGTCCATGCCCCGCTGAGACCGTGGCAGACCAAAAACAAAGTCCATGCTGAGACAGTGCAGCAAGTCCATGCTGGGGCAGTGATAATCTTTTTCTTGATGAGGGTGAAAGTGGAAGTTGCCTCCGCAGACCATGTAACCTTCCTGGCTTTCATGTAGCCAGTAATGGGCACCATAATGGAGCTGAACTATGGAAAAAATGCCGGTAGAAATAGGTTAAACCATGGAAGCTTCAAACATCATAAAGAGTAGTAGGTAAAGTCCACTGCTGAATCATTCAAACCCGTGAACCGTCTAGTGAAAGTCCATTACTTGAAATTGTATCCGAAAAATAGGACATGGTCAGTGAGGAATGTGCACTTGTTCACGACTGCACATAGTTTTACCTGCGTAGAACAAAAAGCACTTCGTGAAGGTGTAGTTGATGCATCTCATGGTTAGTGGTGTAAATCAAGATATCGTCGAAGTAAATGATTATGAAATGACCAATGAAAGGGTGCAAAACCCGGTTCATGACACACATGAACATACTAGGAGAATTATACAGTTCGAGTGGCATCGCCGGCCATTCATATAGTCCCTCTCGCATTTTGAATGCGGGTTTCCATTCGTCACTGGGGCGGATACTGATTTGGTGATACCCGCTCTTCAAGCCAATCTTGCTAAACACGGTTGCTCTCCTAAGTTGATCCAGCAAATTATCCAGCAAGGGAATCGAAAACCGGTATTTCACTATGATTTTGTTGATCGAACGACTGTCCACGCACATTCTTCAAGTGTCATCCTTCTTTGGAATCAACAAGGTGCATGGGACTCGTACTAGGGTTTAGGCTCTCCCGAATATAGCCCTTAGCCAATAACTCCTCAACCCGGTGGCTAAGCTCCTCGTGTTTTTTAAGACTCATGCGATAATGTGGTTTGTTGGGAAGAGAGGAGTCGGACACTAAATCAATGTGATGTTGGATGACCCTTAGCAGAGGCAACCCCTCTGAAAGATCACTAGGAAATAGATATGCAAAGTCCTGCAACACAGGGGCGATGACTGTGGGCACAGTGGGGGTTCCAGTCTACTCTTTGTCGAGAAGCACAATGACAACATCATCGTCCTCCATTTTTTAAAGGAAGTATTTGTAGGACAACATATTAATACCATTATCCCGAGTTTTTTGGGATGCACACCGACGGCTCGAGATGAGCACAATTCGAGAATCATTCTAATTAAAAGTATAAGTGTTTTTTCAACCATCATGGACAACACATCTATCAAATTATCACGGTTTCCCCCAACAAAAGGTGGCAAGAATCCACCATAACGACATCACACCACACTTTGTCTTTATATATGGTACCAGTTGAAAATTATTGAGGCAGTGTCGAGAAACATTGACATCATTGCCTTTCTTAAACCATGATAGCTTGTACGGGGCAGAGTGCGGTCAAGTATCTAGCTTCAGTTTGAAGGCAGACTTCTTGGTGATCATATTCTCACAACTATCGGAGTCAACCACCAATCGGCAGATCTTATCGCCACTTTTGCAGCTTGAATGAAAAATGTTGTGGTGAAACCATCGGTCTCCATCGTCATCCTTGGGTGAGATATAAGCTCGTTGAATCACAACCATGTCCCCTTGGTCGCCCTTAACATACTCTTCCCGAGTTGTGTCGTCCTAACATTCATCATATATGATGTCTTGGTTGTCATCACCCATCACAATCGCAGGGGTTCATCAACGAGCAGAGCTTTACAGGGTCGATCACCCTTCTTGCAATCAGCCAAGTGGTGGTGTAACAGTTGTTAGCCACGTGGCAAGGAGATAATGGCTATGGCCATTATATGTCTCTATAAATAGACCTCTCATGTAATAGCTTAATAAGGAATGAAAGTAATTAGTTGTTTGTTAGTTTATTAGTCTAATTTAGGATCCCTCTCAGCTAGGTAAGGCTTTGCCTTACCGAAGCATCTCCATCATCCACCACCGCTCCAGCCATTCCGATCATCTTCTCCGGCGAAGTCCCTGTAGCAAGCTTTTGCTTGTTACATTGGTGCTCTCGTTGAGAGGCTCCCGCCACCACCGCCGCTTCATCACCCCCGCCGGAACAGCCACCCCATGCAACTTCTTGCTCTCCGGCAACCTCAAGAAACGCCGCCTCCGCCACCGCTGTGCCGCCTCCGCCACCGCTGCGCCGCCTCCGCCACCGCTGCGCCGCCTCCGCCACCGCTGCGCCGCCTCCGCCACCGCTGCGCCGCCTCCGCCACCGCTGCGCCGCCTCCGCCGACCTCGTTGAGAGAACTCCCTCGCCAACCGCTGCTTCCTCGCCGGAGCAATCATCTTCATCTCGTTGAGACAGCCGCCGGAAACAACCAGCCGCCCATCAAGAAACGCCAGAAGTCCCTATGGCGCCGCTTCATCGCCCCTGCCGGAACAGCGCCGCCTCCGCCACCGCTGCGCCGCCTCCGACAATCTCGTTGAGAGGGTGGTAACAGCCGGCAGCATGGCCGGTGACGACCCGCCACCAACCACGCACTTAAAGGATCTCCAAACGGAACAGCAAGAACTGTGGAAGACAATCGATTCCAGGCAGGCAGAGCAAGCTCATCATTTCTCAAGGTTAGAGGCCGAAATGATAAAGCTCAGTTTGGCCATGCAGCAATCAACGGAACAAGCAGCACAGGACAGGCGACTACTAAGGCAAGAAATGGATTCGTTCATCAAAGCATCTTCATTAGGAAGCAAAGAGAGAGGAATGGATCCGATCCAGTCTCAGGCGGAGTTTCTTTCGACATTCCCATCATCATTGACCGGATTTACTTCACCGATTATCGCCACAACACCTAATGCTCGAAGCATGAGCAATTTCCTTGGAGGATTTCCATCTCAAAACATCATTGATGGAAATATAGCAAATCCAGCAAATACCTTCTTGAATTTTCCAGGCACAACAACAAGATGGCCATATTTGGAGATTCCGGGACAATCGAACGCACAAATCTTGCAATCAGTTGGACAGGCCACATCATTTTTCAATCCGGGACAATTCTTTCCGTCAGGCGGCCCACAGGGAATCATGAACAATCATCCTGGGCAACAATCAATGGCAGGTCCACCTCAATTCATACCACCGGCGCAACAAAGACCAACCTGGCACAACAATATGCATCAGCGCGAAGGAAGTGATCAGATCACCTTCATGTCCACAGATGCAGCTTTTAACCTTGCCAAGTTATTCGAGGAACAATGGTTAGACGAACCCACCGTCGCTCCAAGTTCATACGGCGCCACCGTCGCTCCAAGTCCTTATGGCGCCGTCGTCGCTCCAAGTCTTTATGACACTGCCATCGCTCAAGGTTCCTACGGCACCACCGTCGCTCAAGGATCATACGGCGCCGCCATCGCGCAAGGATCATACTTCACCACCTTCGCTCCAAGCTCCTACGGCACCATCATCGCTCCAAGTGCACGCGCCGCCAACGTCGCTCCAAGTGCATGTGTTGCCACCGTCGCTATACCTAATGCGACCCTTTTACCAAACCCAAGCACTTCCATTGGAGACGCTCATTCAAAGAGAATTATAGAGGACAAGCACGAAATTATTGATGACATTGATACTCAACAATGGACACAACGAGTTCCGGTGATTATTTGCATTGAGGAAGAGCAACAAGAAGTAATCCAAGCAAACAATCTTCTTGATGCATCAATTACGGCGAACTTGGTTTCATCGCCAATGGAGGTGTTGTCATTTGCGCCGGTTGCTCTTAAAATTTCCGACAACACGGTTTTGCCGCCATTGGAGGGGTTGATGCAACATCATGTTGTGAAATCGGATCGAGTTAAGCCGCGGTAGCGCAACGGAATTTCACGAATGAGCAAGAACCAATATCGCGCAAAATAAAATACGGAACGAGATTCTAGCATACACAGACGACACAAAAGATTACGTGGTTCGGAGTTGGGCTCCTACGTCCACGGGGAGAGCGCGCCAGAAAGATCCACAAAAACAGATGAGGTTACAAGATACAACAAGAGAAAACTGAAAACACTGTCTATCTTCCCCGCTGGAATCACCGCCTGCTTTCTCCGCCTGATGCCGATCCCGCCTGGATCAGCCGCCTGAAGCCGCCGAACGCCTGGAGTCAACTTCTGGAGCCCGGCCGGATGTCGCCTCGCCTGAGGTGACCGGATGTGCCGCCTCCGTTAGCTCCGCCTGTGTCGCCGCCTCTGCGTCTGCTGCCGCCGTCGCCGCGCCTGATTCCGCCGAACCTCTGGGGCCTACTGCAGGTGGCCGGCCGGATGTCGCCTCGCCTGAGGTGACCAGATGTGCCGCAACCTTGCGCGCCAGATGCCGCCACCTGCTGCCGCCGTTCGTCGGAAGAACCGCCTGAAAAGCTCAAAGCTTTCCCTCTCTGAATTCTCACTAGTGTTGTATATTACTGAACCATCTCATGGCTAAGGGAGGCTGACCCCTATTTATAATAGGATCAAGAGTCATCAATATATAGAGATGAACACATATGGAGGGGGTTGCCAAAATAGGTCTCAACCAAATAGGAAGAACATCTCCTATATTATATCCCCCCATAAAGCATTTCCATGTTTGGGACTCCCCTAAAACAGGAATAAAAAAGGGCACACGGATCAGTGAGGTGGCACAATCTCAACAAACTCCACCTTGACACCTCACGCGATGAACTCCACCTCGAAGCCTAACGAACGTAACTCTACCTCCAACCTGGATCTCCCCAACCGGCGACTACAAACCCCCTCTCCCTGGGGTCCCCCTCGATCAACATGCCTCAGAATGAGTCAAGTCAAGACCGTTCTTGAACTTGACTCCTGTCACGGATTTCGTTCGCATGTTCACACCGATATCCTCCGTAGAGATCTTCCGCAACTCTATGCCTCCACCTCCAGCGAACTCCCTCGACTCCTGGTGGCGCACTCCGATTTGCTTTATCCTTGCACGATAGACCATGTCTTTTGCAAGACAACTAGCACTGAGCAGCTCCACCTTCTCCTGAGTAAACCTGAGTTTCTTGGTGGGACTCCTGAGACAGATGACTCCCCTTGCGGTGTCTGGGCACTTCTGAGATGACACTCTACCCTTCTTCTCCACGGCTGCGAAGATTTTGTCTTCGTCAAGGCCCTTTCTCTGCGCGAACTCGACCACCGCTTTGATCCGTTTTTGCCACAGACCAAAATCAATTTTGCCGTCGTATCTAGAAATCTCGAATTTTGCCGACATTGTCTTGCTCGCAGAGCTACTGGGCGATCAAGATGATATTCGCGGAACCGATCTGGGAAGATAGGGAGCGGACCAATGTCGTCACCCACCGTTGACCCAAATCAGAAAACCGGAACGTCCAGACGATCACCCCCACGGAACCTCCCTCTGATACCAATTGTTGTGAAATCGGATTGAGTTAAGCCGCGGTAGCGCAACGGAATTTCACGAATGAGCAAGAACCAATATCGCGTAAAATAAAATACGGAACGAGATTCTAGCATACACAGACGACACAAAAGATTACGTGGTTCGGAGTTGGGCTCCTACGTCCACGGGGAGAGCGCGCCAGAAAGATCCACTAAAACAGATGAGGTTACAAGATACAACAAGAGAAAACTGAAAACACTGTCTATCTTCCCCGCTGGAATCACCGCCTGCTTTCGCCGCCTGATGCCGATCCCGCCTGGATCAGCCGCCTGAAGCCGCCGAACGCCTGGAGTCAACTTCTGGAGGCCGGCCGGATGTCGCCTCGCCTGAGGTGACCGGATGTGCCGCCTCCGTTAGCTCCGCCTGTGTCGCCGCCTCTACGCCTGATTCCGCCGAACCTCTGGGGCCTACTGCAGGTGGCCGGCCGGATGTCGCCTCGCCTGAGGTGACCGGATGCGCCGCAACCTTGCGCGCCAGATGCCGCCACCTGCTGCCGCCGTTCGTCGGAAGAACCGCCTGAAAACCTCAAAGCTTTCCCTCTCTGAATTCTCACTAGTGTTGTATATTACTGAACCATCTCATGGCTAAGGGAGGCTGACCCCTATTTATAATAGGATCAAGAGTCATCAATATATGGAGATGAACACCTATGGAGGGGGTTGCCAAAATAGGTCTCAACCAAATAGGAAGAACATCTCCTATATTATATCCCCCCATAAAGCATTTCCATGTTTGGGACTCCCCTAAAACAGGAATAAAAAAGGGCACACGGATCAGTGAGGTGGCACAATCTCAACAACATCACCCCAACCCTAACGTTATCATGGACTCTCTAGCTCACGTTCCTCAAGTTGGTCAACCACATGATGACACGTGTTTCCGCAGCCATGTATCAACTTGGACAATTCATGTCTTCGATCTAGGAGGATGCATCGTTTCGATACATTCTGCACAAGTGGAGCCTCCAATAAATAAATTTCAGGACGCAGGCTTTGTTCTCATATACATTCCGCGCGTCATTTGGGTCTTTGATCCTGGTGGAATCAAACGACGAGGTCGTCGTTTAAATGGGAAGGGTAGGAATGTAACAGTTGTTAGCCACGTGGCAAGGAGATAATGGCTATGGCCATTATATGTCTCTATAAATAGACCTCTCATGTAATAGCTTAATAAGGAATGAAAGTAATTAGTTGTTTGTTAGTTTATTAGTTTAATTTAGGATCCCTCTCAGCTAGGTAAGGCTTTGCCTTACCGAAGCATCTCCATCATCCACCACCGCTCCAGCCATTCCGATCATCTTCTCCGGCGAAGTCCCTGTAGCAAGCTTTTGCTTGTTACAGGTGGCCTAGTTCCTTGGACATAAAGCATTTCATCGCATCAAAAGGTGTTTTGTTAAGGCGTCCCTCCATAGGTGGCTTAAAATTACCTCCTTGTGGTTCTGGGTCAGCCGGTGTCTTCCGCTCAACATTATGCCATAAGTTAGTGGCCCTTTTGCCAAGCTGCTTCTCAATTTGGAGTGCTCATTGGTATACTTCTGAGACTGAGTAGGGATCAAACAAATTGAGGGTGTACAGGATTTGCGTTCGGAGTCCCCCAATATAACGAGACACTATCTGCTTATCGTTCTCCGCTAAATCGTTGAGTGCCACAAGGTGAAATTCTGATGTATAGTCATTAACTGACTGTGTATGCTGACAGACATTTTGGAGGCGATGATATAAGATCCTTGTGTAGTTGTGCGGAAAAAAGGCCGCTCACTTTTCCTTCTTCAGTTTCTCCTAGAACTCCAATTTGCCCTTACCACAATGAAGCCTTGTTTTCTTAAATTGCTACCACCAAGCTACTACTCGCCCTCAAACCAGGTCGCCACCAGTTGCACCCGATTGTTGTCGGGCACCTCTCAAAATTCTAGAATTTCCTCCACATTATCCATCTAGTCCATAAATTCCTCTGGGTGTAAGCTTCCCTGGAACTCAGGGATGTCGATTTTGAAGCCCGATTCCCAGCGCCAGAATTCCACTGTATCCGCTACTGACCTCCGAGCTCTTGGCCAAGGGTCATTAAAGGAGTTCTTTAGAACGCGCTCGTCTTTGACCTATGTAGGCAGTAGATTCTAGTGTCGTCGAATCTGCTGGTTGGTGTAAACCCAAATCTCAGCTCGTAAGCCAGCAAACTACCGAGCGAACTGCTTGGATAACGCCTCCACTTATTGCGATAATCGTGCGACATCGTCGCGCTCATACAACTCTGCCACAGGTGCGTCACAGACACCACGTCTCCACTGAGCCATGATGCAGGTTACACTAGCTCTGATACTAGCTGATGTGGGGGATAAAAATGTTGGACACACACATGGGAATGCCATAGGCTGTAACCTTCTTTGATCTGGGTGGTTCGCCGCCGCATCGCCTGGAACTGTACACACATGCCGTCAACTAGACACGCAAATCCACAGGAGAAGGAAAATATGAGGTGCTCCCTCTAGGGTTGATTAGCTTAAATTTCCAAAATTCCCCTTATACAGCATATCAAGTTCTCAAACATCAACCCCAACACTGTTGTAAATGAGTATGGGTTCCCGCACAACCTCAACTAATGACCCAACTCCACTTCAAAACACACACCCCAAAAGGTAGCCGGCGAGACCCACTCGGCGAGACCGCCAACCCGCGTGGTTAGCTCCCAGCGAGACACCTCTCACTCTCGTATGCGAGACCGACAAAACCCGGCGAGAGCACCACCGGTGAGACCTCCCTTCACTCGCGTCTAGACCACCACCGGCGAGTACCAACCCGTGCGACAACCAACTTCCGGGCGACACACCTCCTGCGAGTATACCACACAACGGGATCCTACTCGCGCAGCGAGAAGTCTACTCGCCCGACCACAACGAGATCTTACTAGCGCGACTACACCAACTCGCCTGGCGAGTCCACCAGCAAACCGCAAGAAAACACTAACACTCCTAGCGCTGCAATGCTCATCACTCAAACACCGAAAACTGGAATTGGGAAGATTTTCACTCTATTCAACTTATCAAAAAAGAACTACATATGAGCCTATTTATGGGCAAACAAAAAACAACCAACTTCTCTTTCCTATTTAATGCAAACAAACAAAAAATAATATTTAAATATAAATGTTTACCAGGTCAACGAATTCAAAGTCCAACAAACTCCCCCTCAAACTTGGCAGCTCATGCCGAGTTTTCCTTTGAGCTTCAGGAATGTCTCCGCCTTCAAAGCTTTTGTGAAGATGTCTGCGACCTGCTCTCCGGTGGGGCAATACACCCCTTCAACCGACTTCAACTCAACCTATTCACGGAGGAAGTGGTACCTCGTCTCGATGTGTTTGTTATTCCCATATAGCACAAGATTCTTCGCGAGCTGGATGGCTGACATATTATCAACATACATCGTCATAGGGCCATCTTGCAGATGATGTAGCCCCTCCAAAAGGTTCCTTAGCTAAATTGCCTGGCAGGTACAGGCCGCCGCTGCTATATAATCCGCCTCACATGATGATAAAGCAATCGTTGCCTGCTTCTTGGAGCTCCATGAGAATGCACCTGTTCCCATATGGAAAGCATACCCGGAAATGCTCTTCGGTCATTCACATCTCCGCCGTAGTCACTATCCGAGTACCCAAATAGCTTTAGCTCCTTACCTGAAGAATACTCCAGGCCATGACCCCTTGTCCCGTTTACATATCTTAGGATCCTCTTTGCCGCCGTGAAGTGGTCCTATTTTGGTTCCTCCATATACCTGCTAACGACTCAAACAACATATATGATGTCGGGTCAGGTGAAGGTCAGGTAGCGTAGGCTCCCCACCAAGCTCTTGAATAAAGTAGAGTCTACCGCTCCCTCCTTTGACTCCTTGCTCAACTTTAGTCCTGGGTCGGCCGAAGTAGAGATATGCTTGCTATTCTCCATCCTGAACTTCTTCAAGATCTCTTCAGCATACTTCTTTTGTGAGATGAAGATCCCATCTTCTCTCTGCTGCACCTCCACACCTAATAAGTAGTTGAGCTCTCCCAGATCCGTCATCTCAAACTCCTTCTTCATCATCCTCTTGAACTCCTCGTACATGGAAGGGTTGTTGCCTGTGAATATCATATCGTATACGTATAGACATATGATCATCATGTCACCGTTATTCCCAACCTTCGTGTAGAGGGCATAGTCATAAGGGCTCTTCATGTAGCCATGTTTTTGGAGGTATGCATCTATCCTCCAATTCCAGGCGCAGGCTCCTTGCTTCAGCCCATATAACGCCTTGTCCATCTTGCCCACTTTCCTCTCTTGCCCTTTCACCACATATCCTTGAGGCTATTCGATGTACACATCTTCCTCCAGGTAGCCATTCAGGTAAGCAGATACAACATCCATCTGCATGATCTTCCCTCCATGGTGAGCCGCCAGTGTGATGATCAACCTGATAGTGTCAATCCGCGTTACTGGGATAAATACTTCATCGTAGTCCACTCCTTCGACTTGCCGGTAGCCCTTTACAACAAGAAGATAAGTAAATTTTGATTTAAAGAAGATAGATTTGGTGTTATATAATCTTTTACGTATATAATTCTATCTCTTTTTTTCTTACTTATATCCTTTGGATTAAGGCAAGAGTACCTATCGCATAAGAGTATAGTATTTTGTAGAAAATATCAAGGTCGTATTTTTCCTAGGATCGGTGTTAATTATTCTAATTTTTAGAACAGACTATTATCTTATCGAAAGAACGGAGTGGAGTTTATATTAAAAATAAAAGACAGAAAAATATAAATACATGGTTTTATTAAGATAAGGACTTAGAAGGTAGTCCTTGATTTCAGAATTACTATGAGAGAATATTAATTCACCTATTAAAGAACAACTTTATTTCTTGATTACCTAACTTAACGAGAGGGTCCCTTTGGTAGCATCACTGACTCAAAAGTACGATCGGGGAGGCTTGCGTTTAAAACGGGTTAATGTAAAACGTAGTGTCTCTTCACCTAGTATATGATCAATTAACAGTAAACCCTAGTTAGAATAACTAGAACGTAGAGTTGAAATAGTTGAAAATAATATCCAGCCCAGAGCTCATCTTGACCAAGTGTTAAGGGTTCTTAGCCCCTTATCAGGATGGGTGCGGTATAAAGTGCAGAAAATAATATCTACCTATCTATCTTAATTCAGGACTTAAGCTTTCGCTTTGCCTTTCATTCGGGATAGGGTAGTAAAATCTAAACTATTGAAAAGCTTTAACACTATCTTAATCCAGGTCACAGGCTTTCACCTCGCCTTTCATTCGGGATAGTATAAAATAATAAGGTTTTGGAAAATAGTTTTGAAAGCAGTTTCACGCTATCTTAATTCAGGACATAAGCAGAGCTTCGTCTTTCATTCGGGATAGTATGAGAAATTAAAGTAAAGTAAAACAGTAAATAAAACTGTAAAGTACTCAGAATTGAAATTTAAATATTCTATTTTATAAATTCAAAAAGTTATTACAACTTTCTATAAAGCTGAAAAGAAAGCCAAACAAATTACAACTTACAGAATTTGGAATACTTGAAAGCTACTACCAGTTCTTTGTCAGAGAGCTGGGGAATACTAACAGTTATTAAGGAAGCTGCTGGTGTTCGAATAATTTTTCAAAGCTCTGCCCCTCTATTTATAGAAAAAAATTTGAAATGACACGCCCCTGGACACAGGCATGTCGGGTGGGCGTGACAAGGTCACAGGCATGTCGGGACATATGTCGAGCTGGGCTAAACTTTGGATAGAACTTCATCAGGTCACGAGCGTGTCAAATTGTGTCACAGGCGTGTCTGGCAGCCAGTTTATCAGGCGGTACGGGGCGTGGCGATATTGCGACATCTTGCTGGAAATAGGCTAACACCGGTGCGGGTACGGGCGTGTCTGATTGGGTCACTGGCGTGTCGTGGACGTGTCATCAGCTTTTCTGATTTTCCTAAATAATAAAAACAGAAAATAAAAAGGAATTAAACAGGGCTGTCACGCCCTAAGTCACGGGCGTGACCTAGGGGCGTGACCTAAGTAAAAAATACAAAAATTCAGAAAAACTTAGAAAACAAATATAAAACATAAAAAATAAAATATAACAAAAATAATTAGTTTTATATATAAAAATAAAGGTTTTATTTATAAATATTCAAAATTAATACTATACAAAATTGTATATTTTTATACTCATCAAATACCCCCATACTTAGATTTTGCTATTCCAGAGCAAATATAGAGTTGAGTATATTTACAAGTTATGAAATTTTATATTTACTATCAATTTAATTCTTCAAGATAAAATAGGTATAAAAATCCGGTGAATAAAGAGTTAAATGCTATCGTATATATATATATCATTGATACCAGAGTTAGAATTTATAGCCATAAAAAGTTTTTGAAAACAAATAGTAAGCACATATTAAAATCAGATATAACAATGATAGATTGACTTTATGATTACTATATCTTATACGAGATATATTAGAAAATATACATCTTATTATTTATGCTCTCTCAAAATTTTAAACAAAAATAGAATATCAACTTTGGAAGGGTGGAATTTACCTATACAATAGGCTTTTGTAGAAGTGATAGATTTTTGTATTTTATCATCTTTTTATCTAAGTTATGCGTTGTTATAACTACTAAGAAATGTAATTTCAAAGTGGCAAAAAATTACAATGCATACTTGAGTTTTTATTTGAATCCAATGTATATTTAAAGGAGCACATACTCCTTTCTATATAATCTTTTCATATTTATTGGATGCCTATGTGTACGGAATGAAATCTTATTCTCATTGACATAAGATTTTTTCTTTTACTAGGAGCACATACTCCTAGATACTTGCTTGCGTAAGAAAACATGCCAAGTAGAAATAAATAAATATTCAAGTGTTGGATAAAAAATTTTGAGAGCAACTATAATAGTTTGTATTTCTTATATTTCGTTAAGAATGGAGTAAGGATAATTACAGTCTAAAATATTTTGGTGAACATAATATGTTTTGCTTCTATTATATATATATATGTATTTTTGATATGTTAAAGCAGGCTTGCTAAAATAATAACTCCGATTGTAATGAAATTTATAAGGTAGAGTTTACAAGTTTATTCCAGATATTTATATCTATCTAGTTATGAGAAAGAGTAGTAAATTTGAAAATTGAATAATTTGCATTTTTATCAACGCAGATTTTTGGAATATATATAAATAGTATGGTTTTGAAAGTTTTGACTAGTTTTGGATGAGTAATAAAATAAACAATGTTTTTATTTAAAAGGAAAAATATAACATAAAAGTGATAAAAATTACAGCTAAAAGCACCTCCATACTTATGTTAGGCATATGTATGAAGTGACAAAATAAAGATAGAAAAAGTATATGTACAGAATATACAAAAGCATAAAAGATGGAAATATACAAGTGAATTTATATTTCGAGGTTATGGAGAGTAGTGTTAGGGTTTCGGGTTCTTTTTGAAAAGGGTCTCCAGTAAAATATAGTTTTAAACGGTGCCCGCTGTAAGACCCCAACCTCGGAGATGATCGCGTTCGGGCACCGTTTTGAGGGTCAAAACGGTGTCGGGTGGAAAAATGGTCAACATGAATTTTGTTCGTCTCGACGAGATCTACAACTTTCATGTTGACCACTTTTCGATTTGAGGTCATCTCAGGGGCACACGGCCAGGCACACGGCCGTGTGCCTACCCGTGTTCACTGATTTATTGCGTTTTGTGCTGTCTCGAGTCAGAGAAGTACACGGCCTGAGACACACGGCCATGTCTCAAGCCGTGTGTGGGGCACACGGCCTCGAACACGGCGTGTTAAGACCCGTGTCGATCGGCGAATGAGCTACACGGCCAGACACACGGCCGTGTGTCAAGCCGTGTTCGGCCCAGTTTTTGGGATTTTGGATCTAATCTCGGCCGTTCGTTCCCTTGGATCTGGATCCGACGGTGGGGGATGCTCCTGGGGGGTTATTAGTCGGGAAATGGGGGGAGAAACCCTCATTTTCACTTTGAGTTTCTCTTTCTTCATCTTAGAGAGAGGGGAGAACTCCTTTGGTGGTGTGAGCCCAAATTCCGGCCGCCGGCGGAGCACCGGAGCACCGATTCGCGATCCGAGTCCGGATCCTCGAAGGCAAGGGCGAGGCGAAGCTTTCCATCCGACTACATTTTCATGGCACCGCGGAAATCTTCGAGGGTAACGATTCTCTTCTTGAGCATGTGAAGCTCTTCTTCCTTTGCATGGGAAAACCCCTCTCCCGCGAGTGTGCGGCGAGATCGTGGTATTCCTTGGGGTAGATAAGTAAAGTCCCCCTTGTTAGAGTCCGGAATCGTAGTACGGATATAGGCATGTTGTGTGAAGCCTACCCGGACGTGTGTTCCGGATCGGTGATGTTTTGCTATGCATATTTTAGCCGGAGAAGACTCCGAGCGTTGTGGTTGTTTTCGGGTTGCTATGCGGTAGAATGCATCAGGGAATCTTGGGGATTAACCCCGAGGTGCACCCGGAAATCTGGGCGGAAACGAAGTTCTGCCATCTCGGTGGCCGGGGTGCCAGCCGGGAACATAGCGGGGCTATGTATCATGTTTGATTGCGGCAGGGAGCCTTGGGGATGAAACCCGAGGTGCACCCGGAAATCTTGGACGGAAATGTAGTTCTGTCATATCGGTGGCCTGGGAGCCAACCGGGTACTTAGCAGGGCTAAGTACCGTGTTTGATCGTTATTTGGGACTGGGGAAAGCTTAGTCCGCGCCAAAGGGCCAAATGGCAGTGGCGGAGTGAGCAACGGACTAGTAGCCCTCTACCCGCTCCACCTGCTCGGTTAAAGTGACCTAAAGTTTACGTGGGACTTACTGAGATTTGGAGATCGAGTCTAGGCTGCGGCTGAGAAGACTAAATGCTCACAAAGTTTGCCATCCTGGGGGTGGTGGTGGAGTCGAGGACCGGACGGGGTTCGGACTGGCTTCGCCGAGTAAGTGCCCTGAGAGCACGGGGTGTACGGCCGTGAGAGCGTGCACCTATGTTGAGATGCTTGTTTGGCTGTGTTGCGTGTTTTGCTAACAAGTGCAGGGAAGAAGCTTTGCCGCCCCGGTTTGGGGGCCGAATCGTTATAATTTGGTCAGCATTGCTGACCGTTGCCTTTGTTTACCACCGTGCGGTGGGTTGTTGCTTGCAGGTGCTGTGGAGCCGAGAGGTAAATAGCGGGCTAAAGCCCAAGTTGCTGTGCTGGCCCTCGAAGGCCTTGTTTTGAGTGTTTTACCTCTTGTACTCATGTGTGGCCGGCCTGCGTGCCGAGGTTTGGAAGGCACTATTTTTGTTAAGTGAACATTGTAAGGCCCTAAGGCCAGTTCTCTTTTGTGTATATACTCATTCCTGGGTTGTAGTGGACATTCATGCTTTGTGGCAGGGTTCTTATCTTTTTGCAACTTAATTAAATTTGCTTCTGCTAGGTGTTGTGTAGGACGCTCTGATTGGTTGTGTGGTTTCAACGCGTAACCAACCGGTCTGTCCGTAGTATATGGCGTCGGGCCCTGGCCGGACCTACTGCTATATGCTATGCGACGGATAGGGGTGTTACAAATTGGTATCAGACTTCTGGTTTCGGTCCAGCTTAAATGAATTCGTGGACGAATTCACTTTAAGGGGTGGTGAGCACATTGTGTGCGTCATCGTTATAACATGAAAAGAACCCATGAATGTCCACTTAGGAATGAAAATACACATGTTTGGGGAACTTGCATGTTCCTATCATTGCTTTTTGCAATTTTGTTCGGTCCCCTTATTGGTGTTCTGTGCGATTGTAGGTGTCCGAGAGTGGCGCGTGGCAGTCTGAATGCACACTTTTTGGGAAAAGTACTGCACCCAGCGACGTGCCAGAGACCCCTACGTCTTTGGAAACCATAAGAAGGGTGGTTGAAGCGGTGTTCGCTGTGACCAACGCACAACTTGGGAGTAATGTGCAACCATCTGTCCCTGAGTTGGCCCTAACATCGGGTGGTATGTTGGAGCAAAGGGCATTTGGGGGTCATTTAGAGCAGCAGATGAGCAGGACTGTGGTGCAGGGAGCACATTCAGTTGACGCATATTTGCAGACGTTCCTTATGATAAGGCGCTACCCAGGCTTTGAATGGGAAAGCGAGCAATCCATAGTGGATAGATTTTATAACGGTCTGCGCTACGAGTTGCGTATCTTACTGCTAGGACCAAAGTTATTGGGATTCCGAGCTTTGGTGGAATCGGCCAGAGCGTTGGAAGTGGAGTTGGGGAAAACTCACCGAGTACCAGTGAATAGGGTACCAAACCCTACAGATCCTATAAGGACTGCCTATCGAAAGACACAGAGAAATTGTCATTCTTGTGGCAAGAAAGGGCACCTCGCCAGAGAGTGTTGGGAGAGTGCTCAGAAGGCAAGGAAAGTGTTGGCAGGAGCAGTCGTAGATGCTGTGTCAAAGGATTCGGTGGTCAAGTTGACAACCTCAAAATCTGGGTACCGTAGGTGGTACAAGAAGGCTAGGAGGTCGGGTCTAGTCCCTTCCTCTAGCACATCCGGAGCGACTATAATTCAAACCCCGGATGTATGCTTTGTTTGTGGAAAGCCGGGGCACTATGCCCGCGATTGTTGGAGTGGACGCCCAATGTCCAAAAAGAAGTCTGGGGCATTATCTGAGGAGAAGGGAAAGGCGGTGGCGTCCGCCGCACCGCTGTTTACTCTGGCCCAACTGAGAATGGGCGGCCTTGGCCAGCAGGAGGCCATGTGGCCGATCGTCGGGAAGGCAGGTATGGTTTTATTGATAGCAGATTAGCTTTTTATACCTGTTACCTTTTGTGTGTTAGCTTAGGATTGGAAGTTCTAGGCTTTGTTTGGATTTTTGGCAATCCGGCGAGAGCATTGTCCGATGCGGAAGCTTCGCGCTCCTTTTGTCCAAAAGATTTATATCGTACATTGAAGTACCTTCTTCGATGGCAAAGGACAAAGTGGAGGCGTTGTGGCGTAATGGATGTTCATGCGCGCGGAGAGAGATTCTGTGTAGCAAGGTTACAGTTAAGGGGTCAGGGATTCGACGTGCGAGCGTCGTTGCTGCCACCATGGGAGGCTTTGAAGCCTAAGCCTACATTGAGTAGTAGCTCGAGGGTATCCGAATATCCCGATGTGTTTCCCTGATGGGCCTCTGGAGCCCTCCGTAGCGAGCAATCGATTTCGCGAGTGAGCTGGCGCCAGGTGCCAAATCTGGGTCATGCTCTCCTCATAGGCTAACGCCTAATGAGTTGACAGAACTGAAGGTTCAATTTGAAGAGCGTATGGATCAAGGTTTTGTGCGTCCAAGTTTGTCGTCTTGGAGCACACCGGCCCTCTTCGTGTAGAAGAAGGACGAGAGTTTGCGGCTCTGAATCGTTTATGAAGAACTGAGCAAGTCGTTAAAAGAGATCAAGTACCCGATCCCAAGTATTGGCGATCTGTTTGACCATTTGGGTGGGTCATCGGTGTACTTAAAGTTGGAACTTAAGTCTGGTTACTATCAGATGAGAATCAAGGGAAGTGTTATCCCAAAGATAGCGTTCAACACAAGATATGGGCGTTTCGAGTTTACGGTCATGCCGTTCGGGCTGACTAATGCGCCATCGGTGCTCATGGATTTGATGAACAAAACGTTCAGGGAGTACTTAGACCATGTTGGGATCGTCTTTATTGACGACCTATTGGTGTGCTCGCAGTGCGAAGAAGATCGCCTCAAGCACCTGTGTTTGGTTTTGGAGACGCTAAGGAGGAACGAACTACGTAAAGTTCTCCAAAGGCGAGTTTTGGTTATCCTCAGTGGCATTCCTTGGTCACATAGTTAGTGGGGAAGGTGTTGCGGTGGATCCGGCGTAGATTGTTGCGATACGAGAGTGGCCTGTGTTGTCTTTGGTAGATGAAGTCCGGAGTTGCTGGGGCTTGCCGTCTATTACAGGCACTTCGTGGAGAACTTCTCGCGGATGGCGCTACCTCTCACGACTTTGACAAGGAAAGATCGAAGATTTGTGTGGGCGCATGTGTGTGCGCAAGTTTTTGGAAAGCTGAAAAGTAGGTTGACCACGGCGCCAGTGCTTAGTTCGCCGAGTGGGACCGAGGGCTTTGAGGTGTATAGCGACGCTTCGGGTAGTGGCTTGGGCTGCGTGTTGTTGCAGCATGGAAGTGTGATCGCGTATGGATCGCGTCAGCTGAAAGTGCATGAAAGGAATTATCCGGTGCACGACTTGGAGTTGGCGGCCGTGATTTTTGCACTCAAGTTGTGGAGGCACTACCTTTACGGCGTAAGAGTCGATATATATACACCGATCACAAGAGCCTAAAATACTTGTTGGATCAAAAGGACCTTAATATGAGGCAGAGGAGGTGGATGGAGTTCATGGGGGACTACACCTTCAAGATACATTATGTACCCGGGAAGGGCAACGCAGTTGCGGATGCGCTGAGCCGCAGGGCTCCCGCCCGAGCCAACTGGTCGTCGGTGCATGATGAGCGGCTAGTGCGGGAGTTGGAGGAGCTTGAGATTTGTTGCGTGGACAAGCAGACGAGCGCCAAAGCAATGTTAAACTGGACAGAGGTGCAGTACGACCTGGCTGACCGGGTTCGGCAGGCATTGGAGTGGATGATTCCATGAAGGAGCTTTTGGAGGCCGCTTTGGATGGGTCAAATTCCCAGTTCTCGGTAGAAGACGGGTTATTAAGGAAGGATCATCGTTTGTGCGTCCCAACTTGGGGGGTAACCTCCAGGCGGAGTTGATGTACGAGGCTCATCATACCAAGTACTCAATCCACCCAGGGAGCACGAAGATGTATCGCGATCTCAAGAAGTTGTTTTGGTGGCCGGGGCTTAAGAAAGATGTGGCGTTGTACGTGGCTAAATGCCAAACGTGCGCCTTGGTGAATGCGGAGTGCCAAAAGCCAGGAGGATTTCTGAAATCCTTGCCTATACCGGAGTGGAAATTCGACGACATATCCATGGACTTTGTGCACGGGTTGCCAAGGTCACAGAAGGGGAACGACGCCATCTGGGTGATCGTAGATCGGCTAACCAAGGTATCTCATTTCATTCCGCATAGGAAGGATGATCCAGTCGAGAAATTGGCAAAGTTGTACGTTGACAATATTGTTAGGCTGCATGGTGTGCCTCGTAGCATTGTGAGTGATCGCGATGGGCGGTTCACGTCAAATGATTGGAGGTTGGTGCAGCAGATGTTGGGAACAAAGTTAAAGTTCAGTACAGCTTTCCATCCGCAGACGGATGGGCAGACCGAGAGGGTCAATAGAACGATGGAGGACATGCTACGCATGTGTGTCCTGGACTTCGGTAAGCATTGGGAAGACCATCTTTATTTGGTGGAGTTCGCGTACAACAACAGCTACCAAGCGAGCATACAAATGGCGCCCTTCGAGGCCCTGTATGGTAGGAAGTGTCGCACGCCGTTATCGTGGCTTGAAGCGGGTGAGGCAAGGTTGTACAAGAAGCAGGAGGTGGAGAGTGCTACCTCGTTAGTGCGGATCATTCGGGAGCGCTTGTTGATCGCTCAGGACCGGCAAGCGAAGTATTACAATGCCAAGCACCGGAACGTGGAGTTCGCGGTAGGCGATTGGGTATACCTGAAAGTGAAGCCGTTCAAGGGGGTTTCGCGGGTGAGACGCTTGAAGAAGCTGAGCCCAAGGTACCTTGGACCTTTTGAGGTCTTGGAGCGAGTCGGCGAAGCTGCATACCGTTTGAAGCTATCAGTGGAGTTGAGTGGATTACATGATGTGTTCCACATTTCTGTGTTGCGGAAGGCGGTGCAAGAGCCTTCGCAGGTGATCGCGGCTGATCAAGTACCGGTTGAGGAAGGGTTGACAACGAAAGTCAAGCCCATATCTATTGAGGATTTCGAGGTCAAGCGGCTTCGGAACAAAGAAATCAGAATGGTGAAGGTCCGTTGGGATAACTGCGGGCGCGAGGAGCTCTCTTGGGAGCGAGAGCAGACAATGCGCGAGGAGTACCCCGAGCTGTTCCCCTCAGGTACTCGTTATGTTTATTTTGTGTAGTCTCTGTTCTTAATTTCGGGACGAAATTCTCTTAAGGGGGAGGGAGTTGTAAGACCCCAACCTCGGATATGATCGCGTTCGGGCACCGTTTTGAGGGTCAAAACGGTGTCGGGTGGAAAAATGGTCAACATGAATTTTGTTCGTCTCGACGAGATCTACAACTTTCATGTTGACCACTTTTCGATTTGAGGTCATCTCAGGGGCACACGGCCAGGCACACGGCCGTGTGCCTACCCGTGTTCACTGATTTATTGCGTTTTGTGCTGTCTCGAGTCAGAGAAGTACACGGCCTGAGACACACGGCCGTGTCTCAAGCCGTGTGTGGGGCACACGGCCTCGAACACGGCGTGTCAAGACCCGTGTCGATCGGCGAATGAGCTACACGGCCAGACACACGGCTGTGTGTCAAGCCGTGTTCGGCCCAGTTTTTGGGATTTTGGATCTAATCTCGGCCGTTCGTTCCCTTGGATCTGGATCCGACGGTGGGGGATGCTCCTGGGGGGTTATTAGTCGGGAAATGGGGGGAGAAACCCTCATTTTCACTTTGAGTTTCTCTTTCTTCATCTTAGAGAGAGGGGAGAACTCCTTTGGTGGTGTGAGCCCAAATTCCGGCCGCCGGCGGAGCACCGGAGCACCGATTCGCGATCCGAGTCCGGATCCTCGAAGGCAAGGGCGAGGCGAAGCTTTCCATCCGACTACATTTTCATGGCACCGCGGAAATCTTCGAGGGTAACGATTCTCTTCTTGAGCATGTGAAGCTCTTCTTCCTTTGCATGGGAAAACCCCTCTCCCGCGAGTGTGCGGCGAGATCGTGGTATTCCTTGGGGTAGATAAGTAAAGTCCCCCTTGTTAGAGTCCGGAATCGTAGTACGGACATAGGCATGTTGTGTGAAGCCTACCCGGACGTGTGTTCCGGATCGGTGATGTTTTGCTATGCATATTTTAGCCGGAGAAGACTCCGAGCGTTGTGGTTGTTTTCGGGTTGCTATGCGGTAGAATGCATCAGGGAATCTTGGGAATTAACCCCGAGGTGCACCCGGAAATCTGGGCGGAAATGAAGTTCTGCCATCTCGGTGGCCGGGGTGCCAGTCGGGAACATAGCGGGGCTATGTATCATGTTTGATTACGGCAGGGAGCCTTGGGGATGAAACCCGAGGTGCACCTAGAAATCTTGGACGGAAATGTAGTTCTGTCATATCGGTGGCCTGGGAGCCAACCGGGTACTTAGTAGGGCTAAGTACCGTGTTTGATCGTTATTTGGGACTGGGGAAAGCTTAGTCCGCGCCAAAGGGCCAAATGGCAGTGGCGGAGTGAGCAACGGACTAGTAGCCCTCTACCCGCTCCACCTGCTCGGTTAAAGTGACCTAAAGTTTACGTGGGACTTACTGAGATTTGGAGATCGAGTCTAGGCTGCGGCTGAGAAGACTAAATGCTCACAAAGTTTGCCATCCTGGGGGTGGTGGTGGAGTCGAGGACCGGACGGGGTTCGGACTGGCTTCGCCGAGTAAGTGCCCTGAGAGCACGGGGTGTACGGCCGTGAGAGCGTGCACCTATGTTGAGATGCTTGTTTGGCTGTGTTGCGTGTTTTGCTAACAAGTGCAGGGAAGAAGCTTTGCCGCCCCGGTTTGGGGGCGGAATCGTTATAATTTGGTCAGCATTGCTGACCGTTGCCTTTGTTTACCACCGTGCGGTGGGTTGTTGCTTGCAGGTGCTGCGGAGCCGAGAGGTAAATAGCGGGCTAAAGCCCAAGTTGCTGTGCTGGCCCTCGAAGGCCTTGTTTTGAGTGTTTTACCTCTTGTACTCATGTGTGGCCGGCCTGCGTGCCGAGGTTTGGAAGGCACTATTTTTGTTAAGTGAACATTGTAAGGCCCTAAGGCCAGTTCTCTTTTGTGTATATACTCATTCCTGGGTTGTAGTGGACATTCATGCTTTGTGGCAGGGTTCTTATCTTTTTGCAACTTAATTAAATTTGCTTCCGCTAGGTGTTGTGTAGGACGCTCTGATTGGTTGTGTGGTTTCAACGCGTAACCAACCGGTCTGTCCGTAGTATATGGCGTCGGGCCCCGGCCGGACCTACTACTATATGCTATGCGACGGATAGGGGTGTTACACCCGCTTACTTTGAAAGTTCCTAGATCAGGGTTATAAATAAGAACGGTCCCATATGGACAGATTTGTTTAACAGTAAAGGGTCCGGTCCATCAGAATTTTAATTTTCCTGGAAATAATTTAAGGCGTGAGTTATATAGTAGGACAAGATCACCTGGTGAAAAAGTTTTTGGAAATTTAATTTTCCTATCATGATAAAACTTAGAGCGCTCTTTATAAAATTTATTATTTTCATAGGCATTTGCACGTCATTCCTCAAGTTCATTGAGTTGAAATTACGTTGTTCGGCGTCTAAGTTTGTATCTAAGTTAAGAAATTTTAGCGCCAAGTATGCGCGATGTTCTAATTCTACAGGTAGGTCACATGCCTTTCCATATACTAAACGATAAGGTGTACAACCGATCGCAGTTTTGAATGTTGTACGGTAGGCCCAAAGTGCATCATCTAACTTGAGGGACCAATATTTTTGATTGGTATCTACAGTCTTTTCTAATATGCGCTTTAGTTCTCTATTGACTACCTCCACTTGGCCGCTTGTTTGGGGGTGATAAGCGGTAGCGAGTTTATGAGTAACTCCATAATGACTAACACTTTAGTCATCTTGGCGTTATAAAAATGAGTACCTCGATCGCTTACTATAGCCCTAGGCGTGCCAAAACGTGAAAATAAGGATTTCAGAAATTTAACGATGACTCTCTTTTCAGCGGTGGGAAAAGCTTGTGCTTCAGCCCATTGTGAAACGTAATCGACTGCTACTAAGATATAATAATTTTTAAAAGGAGGTAAAGGGCCTACAAAATCTATTCCCCACAGATCAAAAATTTCACATTCTAAGTAAAAATTTTGGGGCATTTCGTCCGGACGGGAAATGTTACCTGACCGTTGGCAGTGGTTACAAACGCTTACCAATTGTTGAGCGTCCTTGAATAAAGTAGGCAAAAAGAAGCCTGCTTCAAGGGCTTTACGTGCAGTCCGATTGGCTTGATAATGTTTGTCAGTTGGTCCTTCGTGGCAGTGTCGTAGTACTTTTATTCCTTCCTCGTTCGAAATACATCTTCTAATTACTTAGTCGGCACAGACTCGGAATAAATACGGGTCTTCCCAAAAGTAGTTTTTCAAGTCAGAAAAGAATTTCCTCTTTTCTTGAATTGTAAAATCTTTTGGAAGGACTCGGGTTACTAAATAGTAAGCCAAGTCTGCGAACTAAGGAGTAGAAGAGTTTGTTACCTTTTCTAGGGCGAGGAGACTTTCTTCAGGGAATTTATCTTCGATGTCGGCTTCCACGAGTGTATCTGTTGCTGCATTCTCTAGTCGAGAAAGATGATCGGCTGCTAAATTCTCTGTGCCTTTCTTATCTCGGATCTCTAAATCAATTTCTTGTAATAAGAGAATCCAACGTAATAAATGGGGTTTTGCATCTGCCTTAGTTAGTAAATATTTTAAAGCAGAATGATCTGTAAAAACTATAACTTTCGATAGCGTTATATAAGATCTAAACTTATCAAATGCGAATACAATCGCCAGTAGTTCCTTTTCCGTGGTTGTGTAATTAGTGTGTGGATATGAGAGTTTTACTTGCATAATAGATAGGATGAAAATATTTGTCTACTCGCTGTCCTAAGATAGCTCCTATCGCATAATCACTTGCGTCACACATGATCTCAAAAGGAAAGGAACAGTCTGGGGCTACTAAAATAGGAGAGTTGATAAGTTTGTCCTTAATAATGTTGATTGCTACTAAGCATTCGCTATTGAATATAAATGGGGCTTATTTTTCTAGTAAATGAGTTAACAGTTTTGTTATTTTAGAGAAATTTTGAATGAACCATCTATAGAAACCTGCATGGCCTAAGAAACTTCGAATAGATTTTACATTTGTTGGAGGAGGAAGTTTTTCAATTATTTCTATTTTGGCCTTATCGACCTCGATTCCCTGGGAAGAAATTTTATGACCGGGAACTAAACCTTCGCGGACCATAAAGTGGCATTTCTCTCAGTTCAACACTAAATTCGTGTCTTCACAGCGTTGAAGAACACAAGCGAGGTTATCTAAACACGTATGGAATGAGTCTCCAAATACGGAGAAATCACCCATAAACACTTCCATAACGTCCTCTACTAACTTGCCGAAAATAGCTAGCATACATCTTTGAAATGTAGTTAGCGCATTACAAAGTCCAAATGGCATTCGCCTATAGGCGAAAGTACCAAAGAGGCAAGTGAACGTAGTTTTCACTTGGTCTTCAGGGGCTATAGGGATTTGTAAATATCTAGAATAACCATCGAGAAAATAATAATATGAGTGACCCGAGAGTCGCTCTAATATTTGATCTATAAACGGTAGTGGAAAGTGATCTTTACGGGTGGCATCATTTAATTTTTGATAGTCGATGCACATCACCCAACCCGTAATAGTACGTATTGGAATTAGTTCATTATTAGTGTTTGGCACTACCATTATACCGCCCTTCTTATGGACGACTTGTACGGAACTAATCCATGTGCTATCTGAGATTGGATAGATAATTCCTACATGTAATAATTTCATTACTTCAGCTTTTACGACATCCTTCATATTAGGATTTAAACGTCATTGGGGCTGGATAGATCTATGAGGGTTATCTTCAAGAAATATTTTATGCGTACAAAAAGATGGGTTGAGTCCTTGTATATCAGAAATTTGTCATGTTAATGCATGGCGATGTTGTTTTAACACTTCTATTAATTTAAACGTTTTCTTATCATTTAATTCAGCAGAAATGATAACAGGGAGTTGAAATTCGGTTTTAAGGAAAACGTATTTTAAATGTGCAGGAAGTGTTTTCAGCTCGAGGGTTGGTGGTTTTTCATACGAAGATGGGTTTTTAGAGTTGTAGAAGTTAAGGATATAAAAGGTTCTAAAGGGTCATCGGTAGACATTTCTTGTGAAAGGGGTAAGTCTTCCAAGTCCGATTCTTCTACAGTTATTGAAAGTAAATCAGAATAGGGAAAACCATTTTCCTCAAAAGAGGCTTCCGCAAGATAGCAGTAATCGTCATTTATTAAAGAATTTTTCATAGAGAGATCTATATCGATAGTAACCTCATCATCTCCTACTCGTAAGAGAAGTCTACCGTTACTTACGTCTATTATCGCGCAAGAGGTTGCAAGAAAAGGATGACCGAGAATTATGGGAACATCCGCGTCTTCCTCTATATCAAGTATAACAAAGTCTACCGGGAAGATAAACTTGTCTATTTTGACTAGAACATCCTCTACTATCCCTATTGGATATTTAATATAACGATCTGCTAACTAGATGCTCATTTTAGTTGGGCTGGGGTTACCTAATCCTAGTTTCTGAATGAGCGAGTAGGGCATTAAATTTATGCTAGCACCTAAGTCTGCTAACACATCTTTTATTAATAGATTACCAAAGAGACACGGGATGGAAAATCATCCCAGATCGTTTAATTTTGGGTGTAATTTATGTAATAAAATGGCTGAACATTCGGCGTTAAGGAAAACTCTCGAAATATCTTCGAGTTTCTTTTTATTTGAAAGTAATGCTTTTAAATATTTTGCATATTTAGGCATCTGGGCAATTGCCTCGCAGAAAGGTATATTTATTTGAATTTATTTTAGTATTTTTAGAAAAATTTTATATTGTTCATCTTCTCGCTCATCTTTTAATTTTGAAGGATAAGGTACAACAACATGAGGTGGAACAATTCGCGGGGGTTTAGGAGATAGAGACGTAACAGGAGGTGGTGTAGGAGGGCTAACCGTTGTTTCTTTTTCAACCCTAACGGGTGGTGGTAGCTTCCTGCCACTTTGTAGTTTGACGGCTTATCAACTTGGTGGGTTACTGGAATGGACAGTTTCCCACGGATTTGGTTCCGTATTTCCTGGCAAATTACCAGGTTGGCGTTCTGATAGAATTTTTGATAGTTGTTTAATTTGTGTTTCTAAGTTTTTAATTGATCCAGTCAGGTTTCAGATATTGGACTCATTGATACTAACATATTTCGTGAATATGTCTTCTATCGAGGCTGGCCTAAATTGGAGCGGTTGTGGTGGTGGTGTCTGTGGTTGTGGGGGTTGCGGTGCAAATCCAATTGGATTTGCAATCAGAGGGCGTTAAGAATTATTGGGGTTGCTCCACGAAAAATTAGGATGATTCCTATATCCTGGATTGTAAGAATTATTATTATTATTATTCAGATTATAGGAAGGTCTATATGAGTTCCCCATATAGTTGACTTCTTCATTATTATTATTAGTTGAATTAGGCAGATTCCAAGATGTAGAGGTGGAGGAAGCACTCATTCCTGTCAGTTGCCTAGTTAGATATTCTACTTGGAGAGCTAAGTTTGAAGAGGAGTCGAGCTCATAGATCCCAGCTTGTTTAGGGCATGACCTCGGCACGTTCCACTGGTACGCATTCATGGCCATCTCCTCAAACAGGGTTTTAGCAGCCTCGGGGGTTTTGTTTTTGAGCGTGCCCCCAGCGACAACATCAATTGCTTGTCGGGTCTGAGTGTTCAGACCGTTATAGAATGTCTGTACTTGGAGCCAAGCTGGCAGTGCATGATGTGGACACCGATGTAGGTAATCCTTAAAACATTCCCAAGTCTCATAGAGAGACTCGGATTCGCCTTGCACAAAGGAAGAAATATCCTCACGCAGACGTGCGGTTTTGGCAGGTGGAAAGTACTTTGTGAGGAATTTCTCGGTCATGTCAGCCCAAGTGGTGATAGATCCTCTAGGGAGAGAAGCTAGCCACTGTTTGGCTTTCGTTCGTAGCGAAAAAGGAAAATAACTGAGTAAAACAAAAATAAGTTACAACTAAAAAAAACTAAGTTAAAAACAAATATATATAAACACACAAATACAAACACATGAAAAGACTTAAAACAGGAAAATAACTAAAAATAAGGTTTTATATAAAACAGGTTTTTTTAATAAAAAGCAGTTTTATTATAAACTAGTTTTAAAATAAGAAGAACTTTATATAAAATATGTTAAAATAGTATGTTAGGTTTTGTTAGAATTCGTTAGTGGTTAATAAAATGTTTTGATTTGTAAAAAGCTTGATAAGCAAATTTTGATTTAAAGAGGATAGATTTGTAAAAACAAAGTTTTAAAATTCAGTGACTTTTATGTTAATTTTATTTTTATAAAAACTATGGTTTTAAATAACAAGAAAAAGAAAAGATAAAATTAATAGCGTTCTTTTATTTTCAAATATTAACATATATAACTGATTCCCCGACAACGACACCAAAAAGCTTGATAAATAAATTTTGATTTGAAGAGGATAGATTTGGTGTTATATAATCTTTTACGTATATAAGTCTATCTCTTTTTTACTTATTTATATCCTGTGGATTAAAGCAAGAGTACCTATCGCATAGGAGTATAGTATTTTGTAGAAAATATCAAGGTCTTATTTTTTCTAGGATCAGTGTTAATTATTCTACTTTTTAGAACGGACTATTATCTTATCGAAAGAACGGAGTGGAGTTTATATTAAAAATAAAAGACAAAAAAATATAAATATGTGGTTTTATTAAGATAAGGACTTAGAAGGTAGTCCTTGATTTCAAAATTACTATGAGAGAATATTAATTCACCTATTAAAGAACAACTTTATTTCTTGATTACTTAACTTAATGAGAGGGTTCTTTGGTAGCATCACTGACTCGAAAGTATGACCGGGGAGGCTTGCGTTTAAAACGGGTTAATGTAAAACGTAGTGTCTCTTCACCTAGTATATGATCAATTAACAGTAAACCCTAGTTAGAATAACTAAAACGTAGAGTTGAAATAGTTGAAAATAATATCCAGCCCAGAGCTCATCTTGACCAAGTGCTAAGGGTTCTTAGCCTCTTATCAAGATGGGGGCGGTATAAAGTGCAGAAAATAATATCTACTTATTTATCTTAATTCAGGACTTAAGCTTTCGCTTCGCCTTTCATTCGGGATAGGGTAGTAAAATCTAAACTATTGAAAAGCTTTCACACTATCTTAATCCAGGTCATAGGCTTTCACCTCACCTTTCATTCGGGATAGTATGAAATAATAAGGTTTTGGAAAATAGTTTTGAAAGCAGTTTCACGCTATCTTAATCCAGGACATAAGCAGAGCTTCGTCTTTCATTCGGGATAGTATGAGAAAATAAAGTAAAGTAAAATAGAAAATAAAACTATAAAGTACTCAGAATTGAAATTGAAATATTCTATTTTATAAATTCAAAAATTTATTACAACTTTCTATAAAGCTGAAAAGAAAGCTAAAAAATTACAACTTACAGAACTTGGAATACTTGAAAGCTACTACCAGTTCTTTGTCAGAGAGCTGAGGAGTCCTAACAGTTCTTAAGGAAGCTTCTGGTATTCGAATAATTTTACAAAGCTCTGCCCATCTATTTATAGAAAAAAAATTAAAACGACATGCCCTAGACACGGGCGTGTCGGGTGGGCATGACAAGGTCACGGGCGTCTCGGGTGGCGTGTCGGGACATGTGTCAAGCTGGGCTAAACTTTAGATAGAAATTCAACAGGTCACGGGTGTATCGAATTGTGTCACAGGCATGTCTGGTAGTCGGTTCATCAGGCGGCACGGGGAGTGGCGACAGCACTGCATCTTGTTGGAAATAGGCGAACACCGGTGCGAGCACGGGCGTGTCTGATTGGGTCACGGGCGTGTCGTGGACGTGTCATTAGCTTTTCCGATTTTCCTAAATAACAAAAAAAGAAAATAAAAAGGAATTAACCAGGGCTGTCACGCCCTAGGTCACGGGTGTGACCTAAGTAAAAAATACAAAAATTCAGAAAAACATAGAAAATAAATATAAAACATAAAAAAAATAAATATAATAAAAAAAATTAGTTTTATATATATAAACCCAGGTTTTATTTATAAATATTCAAAATTAATACTATACAAAATTGTATATTTTTATACTCATCACTAGCCTTGCCTTATGCTTCTCTACACATTCATCTTTGTTCTTTTTCACCTTATAGACCCACTTCACCCCGAGGGGTTTGTGGCCAGCAGGTGGATCCACCAATTTCAAAGTGTCATTTTTCTTGATGGATTCTATCTCCACATCCATTTCTTTCCTCCAAGTTTTTTCTTGGGTACTTCATCATAAGAGTGCGGCTCACAATCTACTAAGAGACAATATAAAGAAAAATTATTAAGTGTCGGTGTCGTCTCCTCATAGATCTCCTCCAACCTCCTCATCCTAGGTTGAGGACGATCATCTTTTCTTCCGCTGGTGCTAGCTCTACCAGATCTGTCTCTACTAGTACTTGCTCCACTTGAGTAGGGGGTGAGAGCTCCCCCTGACTCTCCACTAGGTGTTGATGGTGGATCAGCTCCACCCATCTCAGCTTCGACTTCCTGACAACCCTCCTCTTCATCATCATCAAAGAACATCCCCTTGATGCTCCTCACCGCTTTATCCCAGCTCCAGCAGCTATCTTCCTCAAACACAATGTCCCTTGAGATTATAGCCTTCTCTATCACTTGGTTGTACAACTTGTAAGCTTTGCTCATCAGAGCGTAGCCCACAAAGATGCACTTCTCACTTCTGTCATCTAGATTCTTCCATCTCTGGTCCGGGACATGAGCATAAGCTACACATCCGAAGACCCTTAAATGCTTCACGCTCGGCTTCCATCCACTCCATGCTTCAAACGGAGTCATGAACTTCACACTCTTCGTGGGGCATCAGTTTAGCAAGTACACAACAACCTGTACTGCTTCCGCCCAGAACTTCTTTGGCAACCCCTTGCCCTTCACAATGCTTCTTGCCATGTTCATAATGGTCAAGTTATTCCTTTCCACGACTCCATTTTGCTGAGGTGAGTACGCCGCCGTCAACTGGTGTGAGATTCCCCATTCTTTGCAGAAATCATCAAACAACCTAGATGTGTACTCCCCACCCCTATCTGTCCTCAACACCTTCAGTGGTTGACCACTTTCCTTCTCTGCCATTGCCTTGAACTCCTTGAACCTGTCAAGGGCCTCAGACCTTATATGGAGGCGAGATCATAGGCAGTCCTTCCACCATCTTGGAATGAGATAATAGTTTCAAGCCTATGAACCCCAGATGGCCCATCCTGTGGTGACATAACCATACTTCTTCTTCTTCCTTCATCCTCGTGATACACAATGTCTCCTTGGCATCCATCCTCAGCGTGAAGAGATGATTCGTTGTCATCTTTACCTTCACTACCTCCCTTCCTTCATGGTCCTTCATGGCCAACATGCCATCCCTCAACTGAACACAATATCCCTTCTCTACCAGCTGCCCGAGGCTTAAGATATTACTCTTTAAGCCTGACTCGTAGAACACATCATTGAGGTGCACCTCCTTGCCATTCAAGGTGACCACTATCACTCCTCTTCCTTCCACCAAAATCTTTGAGGCGTCTCCAAAACTGACCTCACCACCATTTGGTTCGAGGCTGGTGAACAGTTCCTTCTCTCCACACATGTGGTTGCTCGCTCCTGTATCCAAATACCATACTTCATTGCTTCCACCTTCAGCTCCTCTATAGGTTAGTAACATCATCGGATCACCACCGGTGTTGCTTGCTTCTGCGTTATGGTTGGCTTCTTCTCTCTTCCTCAGAGCCCAACAATCATAGCTCATACGTCCAAACTTGTTACAGTTATAATACTGTATTTGGGACATATCGCCTCTGCCACTTCCTTGACCTCTTCCTTGGCCTCTACCTTGGCCTCTTCCTCTTCCTCCTGCTTCTTGCCTCCAATCTTGAGGTTGCTCCGCCTCCCTCTGGTGGTACTAGTTCCATCCTTGATCTCTTCCTCCTCTTCTTCCTCTACCTCTTCTTTGGTAGCCTAGGCCACGCTGGCCTCCTCTTCCATAGCTCCTTCCGAAATTAAACTGAGTCTGGAGTGCTTAACCCAAGCCACTTGACTCCTCCTCGTCTTGTAGCATGCGGTACTCATAAGCCTGTAGAGATCCAACTAGTTCATCCACAGTCATCAAGGTGAGATCCTTCGATTCCTCAATTGCCACCACCACATGCCGGAACTTCTTTGACATAGAGCGCAAGAGCTTCTCCATGAAGCTTACGTCATCTATCGTCTCTCCATTCCTCTTCATCTCATTCGTGAGCGTCCGTAGACGGGTCACATAGTCTCCAAACTTCTCTAAACTCTGCATCTTCATCACTTCATACTGAGCTCGAAGGGATTGCAACTTAACCTTTTTAGCTTTATCAACTCCTTGCATGGATCGTTGCAACACTTCCCATGCCTCCTTCGAACTAGTCACATCTGAGATCTTCACAAAGGTCGCCTCATTGACTCCTTGGTATAGTAAGAAAAGAGCCTTCTTGTCCCTCTTCTTTGACTCCCTCAACGCCGTCCTCTGTGCGTTAGTCAATGCCACCTCCGCTTCTATAGTAAGCTCCACATAGCCTTCCTCTATAATCTCCCACAACTCCTTTGAGGCGAGTAGCACTCACATCTGGATACTCGAGTTCCCATAGTTGGTTTTTGTCAACTTAGGAACTTGCCCTGGCATGGCACTTCCCATCTCCATCTCCTCTAGTCACTAACTCTTCCAAACAACTTCAAAAGTATCGCAACCTCTCTCTGATACCACTTGTTGGAAACAAGTATGGGTTCCCGCACAACCTCAACTAACGACCCAACTCCACTTCAAAACACACACCCCAAAAGGTAGCCGACGAGACCCACTCGGCGAGACCGCCAACCCGCGCGGTTAGCTCCCCGCGAGATGCCTCTCACTCTCACACGCGAGACCGACAACCCCCGGCGAGAGCACCACCGACGAGACCGCCCTTCACTCGCGGCTAGACCACCACCGACGAGTACCAACCCGTGCGACAACCAACTTCCGGGCGACACACCTCCTGTGAGTATACCACACAGCGGGACCCTACTCGCGCAATGAGAAGTCTACTCGCCCGGCCACAGCGAGATCCTACTCGTGCGGCGACTAAACCAACTTGCCCGGCGAGTCCACCAGAAAACCACAAGAAAATGCTAACACACCTAGCGCTGTAGCGCTTCTCACTCAAACACCAAAAACTGGAATTGGAAAGATTTTCACTTTATTCAACTTATCAAAAAAGAACTACATATGAGCCAATTTATAGGCAAACAAAACACAACCAACTTCTCTCTCCTATTTAATGCAAACAAATATAAAATAATATTTAAACATAAATGTTGACCAGGTCAACGAAGTCAAAGTCCAACAAACACACGGGGCAAAACAGGAAATAACAAACTACAACATAATATAAGATAAAAATTAACGCATTAAAGGCATCAAGGCCCAAACTGCCCAGGAGTCGGGCACCTCCTCCTCCGGTTGCCACATTTCCCCCACACAATTAATAGTTCATCTTCAAGATTCCATGCGTCATTCCTATTCCCAGCTTATAATATAGAGAAGAGCTTTGACATTCCCATTTAGATTTTTCGAGAACTCTTTGACTTGAGAAGCTTCCCAACCAATTATGTGGTTCTCAGCTGTTGGTTGGGAGTATCCATCCTGAATGAGAGTTTATAGACCTTGTGAAACAAACAAGGTTTGCATTTGCACATGCCAGAAATCATATACCTCTCCTTTGAATAACGGGATCCCACTTGGGGAGTCGAGGAAATTTGGAGTTGGATTGCTGAATGATGCCATATGATGAGAATGAGGAGAGAAAGATACTACAGTGCCAAAAAACAAGCTGAGTGTAAACTCTTCAAAATGCTGAGTTCAAACTCTTCAAAATTCAGATGGACGAGAGCTTTCAATAACAACCTACCTCTGATACCTTGTTGAGAAATAAAGTGGAAGAGATGGATGAACACACAAATAGAGGCTCAATGTTTTTATTCCCCACAAAACACAACCACACACATGAAAATAGAACACTCATTCAACACGCTTACGTACATTGAGTTTCTTCAACTTAACTTCTGCAAGAATAAAAGAGGATTTTATATATCTCCGCCCGATACACCAGGAAGGAAAGCAATAACAAGGAAATAAAGAGGCCCGAGGCAAATAAGTTATAGGCACACATCAACTTTCCTAAAAGAAAATTAAATTGGCCTTCATTGCTTTTACAGTGGAGACCGTCACCGGGAACAAGTGTTGTGCTTGAACATCCTACTCTCAGCATATGATTCTTCTTCCAGGTTATCTAGGGGATTGATGCTAATGCTGTTGTTTGGATTATGTTTCATCCCGCAATAAATATAAACTAATAATCCACACTCATGAATTAAAATATTAAGGCTCCGTTTGGGTCTTTGGGGGGACTTATTTTTGTTGGACTTTGAATTCGTTGACCGGGTCAACAAATCTTTGAAATATTAAAGCATGTTTTTATTCAATATAGTAGATAGTGGTTAGTGCGGCATTTATTGTGTCGTCACGTGTCCGTTTTTTATTTGGTTAGTTAGCCTATAAATAGGCATGTTGTAGTTCATTTGAAGTTTGATGAGATAGTGGAATTTCCTCCCTATTTTCGTTTTCGTTTTGAGAGAAGAAAGAGAGGAGCACTACAGCGCTGGTGTTTTTGCCGAGTGGGTTAATTTTCTTGTTGCGCGAGTAGGTGCCCGCAGAGTGTGGTGTTCTTGCAGGGTTGTGTACTCGCCGGTGGAGCTCTCGTCGTGAGGTTGGTCTCGACGTGCGAATAGGTTGCGAGTAGGCCGGTCTCGCCAGGCGTATTCCATCTCGCATGCGAGAGGGGTGTCTCACCTGGTTGTTCTTGTCGTGCCAGATCGCCCGAGGTAGCCCGCTCGCCTGGTAGCAGCTCGCAAGAAGGGGTGCAGGTCGCCTGAGTGATCTTGCCGTGGAGAGGGGATCTCGCAGGAATCTAACCGTGCGGTTTTGCGGTCTCGCTAAGTGGGTCTCGCGGCTACACATTTTGCAGTGTGTTTGTTTTTGAAGTGGAGTTGAATTGTGAGTTGGAGGTTTTGTGCAAGCCTACTCACGTTTCTAACAAGTGGTATCAGAGGGAGGTTACGACCCCTGGAAGTTGTGTGTAATTCGCTCGGATGGTTAAGTGACTATAGGAGATGGAGAAGGGAAGTGCCATGTCAGGGCAAGTCCCCAAGTTGATGAAGACCAACTATGGAAATTGGAGTATCCAGATGAGAGTATTACTCGCCTCAAAGGAGTTGTGGGAGATAGTAGAAGAAGGCTATGAGGAGCTTACTGCAGAAGCAGAGGCGGCATTTACTAACGCATTGAGGACAACGTGGAGGGAGTCAAAGAAAAGAGATAAGAAGGCTTTGTTCTTACTATACCAGGGTGTAGATGAGGCGACCTTCGAGAAGATCTCAGATGCGACTATTTCGAAGGAGGCATGAGAGGTGTTGGAATGCTCCATGCAAGGAGTTGACAAGGCAAGGAAGGTGAAGTTGCAATCCCTTTTAGCTCAGTATGAAGTGATGAAGATGCAGAGTTCAGAGAAGGTTGGTGATTTCTTGACCTGTCTGCGGATGCTCACAAATGAGATGAAGCGGAATGGAGAGACGATAGATGACGTAAGCTTTATGGAGAAGCTCTTGCGCTCTATGTCAAAGAAGTTCCGGCATGTGGTGGTGGCGATTGAGGAGTCAAAAGATCTCAACCTGATGTCATTAGATGAGCTTGTTGGCTCCCTACAAGCTCATGAGTACCGTATGCTGCAAGATGATGAAGAGTCGAGTGGCTTCGGTAAAGCACTCCAGACTTAGTTGAACTTTGGAGAGAGCTCTGGAAGAGGAGGAGGTCAGCGTGGCCATGGCTACCAAGGAAGAGGTAGAGGGAGAAGAGGAGGAAGATATCAAGGAATAAATTCCTACCACCAGAGAGATGTGGAGCAACCTCATGGTGAGAGTTAAGAAGTCAGAGGAAGAGGTAGAGGCCAAGGAAGAGGTCAAGAAAGAGGCCGAGGTGATATATCCCAAATACAGTGTTACAACTGTAAAAAGTTTGGGCATATGAGCTATGATTGTTGGGCTCCTAGGAAGAGAGAAGAGGCCAATCATTACGTAGAAGCCAGCAACACTAGAAGTGATTCGATGATGTTACTAACCTACAGAGGAGCTGAAGGAGGAAGGAATGAAGTGTGGTACTTAGACACGGGAGCAATCAACCACATGTATGGAGAGAGAGAATTGTTCACTAGCCTTGAACCAAATGACTGTGAGGTCAGTTTTGGAGACGCTTCGAAGATATCGGTAGAAGGAAGAGGGTTGATCGTGGTCACCTTAAATGGTAAGGAGGTGCACCTGAATGATGTGTTCTACGTACCAGGGTTGAAGAGTAACATCTTAAGCCTTAGGCAGCTGGTCGAGAAGGGATATTGTGTTCAGTTGAGAGATGACACATTGGCCATGAAGGATCATGAAGGAAGAGAGGTAGTGAAGATAAAGATGACAACGAATCGTCTCTTTACGCTGAGGATGGATGCGAAGGAGACGGTATGTCTCGCGAGAATTGAGGAAGAAGAGGAAGCATGGTTGTGGCACCACTGGATGGGCCATCTGGGGTTCATAGGCTTGAAATTATTATCTCATTCCAAGATGGTGGAAGTTCTACCCATGATCTTGCCTCCATAGAAGATCTGTGAGGCATGTACGAAGGGGAAGCAGAAGAGGAAGACGTTCGAGGGTGGCAAGTCCCGAAGAGCGAGAAGACAGCTTGAACTAGTTCACACGGACATAGCTTGTCCGTTTGAGACTACCTCAGTAGGCGGAAGTAAGTATTACATCACTTTCACTGATGACTTCAGTCAGAAGTGTTGGGTGTATTTCTTAAGAGAGAAGGCTGAGGCCCTTGACAAGTTCAAGGAGTTCAAGGCGATGGAAAAGAAGGAAAGTGGTCAACCACTGAAGGTGCTGAGGACAGATAGAGGTGGGGAGTACACCTCTAGGCTATTTGATGATTTCTGCAGAGAGTGGGGGATCTCACATCAGTTGACGATCGTGTACTCAACTCAGTAGA
Organism: Platanthera zijinensis; assembly: GCA_039513925.1. NCBI lineage: Eukaryota > Viridiplantae > Streptophyta > Magnoliopsida > Asparagales > Orchidaceae > Platanthera > Platanthera zijinensis. Next base: position 246,293,835 of record CM077079.1, on the reverse strand, counting down.
ATGGAGATGCGGAAAGGAAGAACTTGACCATTATGAACATGGCAAGGAGCATGGTGAAGGACAAGGGGTTGCCAAAGAAGTTCTGGGTGGAAGCAGTACAGGTTGTTGTGTACTTGCTAAATAGGTTTCCAACAAAGAGTGTGAAGTTCATGAATCCATTTGAAGCATGGAGTGGATGGAAGCCGAGTGTGAAGCTCATGAGGGTCTCGGGTATGTAGCTTACGCTCATGTCCCGGATCAGAGGAGGAAGAAGCTAGACGACAAGAGTGAGAAGTGCAACTTTTTGGGCTACGCTCCGATGAGCAAGGATTACAAGTTGTACAACCCTGTAACGGAGAAGGCTATAATCTTAAGGGACATTGTGTTCGAGGAAGATACTTGCTGGAGCTTGGATGAAGAGATGAGGAGCATCAAGGGGATGTCTTTGATGATGATGAAGAGGAGGGTGGTCATGAAGCTGAAGCTGAGATCGGTGGAGCTGAGCCACCATCACCACCAAGTGGAGAGTCAGGGGGAGCTCTCAACCCCTAATCTAGCAGAGCAAGCTCTAGTGGAGGAAGTTCTAGTGAGGCTAGCACTACCTGGGGCAAATCTGATCGTCCTCAACCTAGGATGAGAAGGTTGGAGGAGATCTATGAGGAGACGACACTGAATCTTAACAACTTTTCTTTATATTGCCTCTTTGCAGATTATGAGCCGCACTCATATGATGAAGCAGCCCAATAAAAGACTTGGAAGAAAGCCATGGATGTGGAGATAACATCCATAAAGAAGAATGAAACACGGAGGTTGGTTGATCCACCTGCTGGCCACAAACTCCTCAGGGTGAAGTGGGTCTATAAAGTGAAGAGGAACAAGGATGGAGAGGTGGAGAAGCAAAAGGCAAGACTCGTCATGAAGGGGTACATGTAAGTCAAAGGAGTGGACTACGACGAAGTATTCTCCCCAGTGGCAAGGATTGACACCATTCGGATGATCATTGCACTGGCAGCTCAATATGGATGGAAGATCCTGCAGATGAATGTCGTGTCGGCTTACCTAAATGGTTACAAGGAGGAAGATGTGTACATTGAGCAGCCTCTAGGATATGTGCTGAAAGGGCAAGAGAGGAAGGTGTGCAAGCTGGACAAATCATTGTATGGATGGAAGCAAGGAGCACGAGCTTGGAATGGAAGGATAGATGCATACCTCCAAAAACATGGCTATATGAAGAGCCCTCACGAGTACGCCCTCTACACGAAGGTTGAGAAGAACAGTGATATGATGATCATATGTCTATATGTAGATGATATGATATTCACTGGCAACAACCCTACTATATTTGAAGACTTCAAGAGAACGATGAAGAGAGAGTTTGAGATGACTGACCTAGGAGAGCTCAACTACTTCCTAGGTGTGGAGGTGAAGTAGAGTGAAGATGGTATCTTCATCTCGCAAAAGAAGTACGCTGAGGAGATCTTGAAGAAGTTCAGGATGGAGGATAGCAAGGCTATCTCCATTCCCGCTGATCCGGGATTAAAGTTGAGGAAGGACTCGAAGGAGGGAGAAGCTGACTCCACGTTGTTCAAGAGCTTGGTGGGAAGCCTACGCTACTTAACCTTCACAAGACCTGATGAAAGTGAGGGATATATAGGTTTTACTCTAGAGGGGGGGTGAATAGAGTATTAAAAAAATTGTTTAGATTTATTGCATAATTAAAATACTAATAAAAGTAACTAGAGAAAAGAAATAAGCTAGACTACCACAACAACACAACACACAAAGAAATCACAGAGCAACACAGACGACACAAGGAAATTTATAGTGGTTCCCCAAATCTGGGTACATCCACTCTTCTACCACCCAGATAGGAATCCACTTAGGTTTTTGATCAGGTGCCCTATCACCACAAGATCTGATGCAGGTAGATCTAGAGACCCTTTGAGCTTTTGATCGGAGCTCAAAATCCAATAGGTTTTTGATCAGGTGCCCTATCACCAAAGAGTTCACTTTTGAAGGGAGAGATAACCCTGTACAAATGGAGGTAAAAGAAAAAGTTTATGAGAATCTTCTCTTTCTCAGACAAGTGAGAAGATTATGTTGATTGAGAAGAATGTCCAAGCTCCCCCTGAGATATTGTATGGATCCAGGAAGATGAAGCTTGACCCTGGGTGTAGGTCTTCAAAGAGAAAAAGTTGTAAAGCCTTTTTGAATCTGATAACAGTTGTTGATTTTGTGACTCTCTGTGAATCTTTGAAGACTAAAGAGAGAAGAAGACTGGAGAGAAATGTTGTTCAGAAAAAGTTCTTCTTCTTCTTCTTTTTAGCAAAGCATGCAATATCCACTGAGAGCAAAGGAAGATTCTTTTCTTTTTGATTACTGACTGATTCCTGTCTATCTTCTTCTTTTTGTTATATGAGATATATGTTCTGTCAGTATGAAGAAAAACGGCTAGAATTTGAATTCCCAAGGCAAGGCATAATTTACTGCAAGAATTGAGGAGCCCAAACGGCTAGAATGGTTGGCAGTCGTAAATACAATCCATAACTGTCTTTATATAATATTCTGTGAATACTATAATAAATGCTTCAAGAAATATGGTTATCAGCCTTGGGAGTATCAACATTTATTATCATAATATATCTTGCCTTAAAATAAATTTATCATAACAAAAATAAAACTTCTGACTGATCTGAGAACACTGATAGAAGAAGGCAGCATAAAATCGTAGGACTCAGTTCAGAGTAGGAGACTCTGAGATCGTCGAGCTCAGTTCAGAGTAGGAGACTCTGAGATCGTCGATGGGAGATCGACGATCGTCGAGCTGAGTTCGACTATAGTCGAACTGATATAGATAGTTCACAACATTTTTTGAATCTGAGTCTGAGTCCACTACAAAGCTTGTCTGCCCAAACCTGATCTAAAGGGGATCTAACTAAGACTTAAGACAAAGACCCTTGCTATACAAGAGGGTCTAAACATCCTAAGTGTGAACCTAGCCCAAATCAAAACAAGGGTTCCAACAATCTCCTCCTATTTGTGTGAGGTCACTCAATAAAAAACTGAAAAGAAATAAAATACAAAGATCATAAATATCTGAAGGGATGAAATAACATCAGCAGATATGTTATAGCAGTGCATTGTACATAATCAGTTAATCATAAAACAAATAACATAAACTATGGTTTATCATATGAAGAACCAGATGAAGGTTTTGAGAATATTATCTTCCTGCTAGGGTTTGGTACATTCTTCTTGGATGTCATCAAGTCTTGCCCACCAAGAGATGTCTGAGTGATGGCCCTTGGGCACAATTGCTTCAGGATGCAATGCCATATATTCAGCTGGATTGAAGACTTTCTTGCTCACTTGAAGCTTATCCAGCTCTTTTTCTCTGAAAGAGGACATAGTTAAGAATGAAGATGGATCTTTTCCTTCTTCTATAGCTTTTCTGATCTGAGAAAGACCAATCAGTTCCTGAAGCCTGGCCACCCTAAAGTTTGGATCAAGTTCATGTTCAACAGGTGACTGGTCTTCTTGAGGAGGCAATACAGTGACTGCTTTGAACTGAGTGGATTGAGCTTGAAAGCATGTTGAGCTGAGCTGATCATCACTTTGGGAGTAGAGAGATCTAGGAGGGGCAGCCTCACTATATTTTCTTTTAGGTTTGAAGGAAACATCATATTTTCTGACTTGATAAGCAGCTGTCTTTTCAATCTTTGAAGCAACTTGTTGGTGAGAAGGAGAAGAGAGATTCTGATAAATGACTTCTTTCACTTGTTCTGAAGAGCTCTGACTTCTGTGCTGCCGACTACTTCCTTGAAACTGAGTCCTAGAGGATCTGTCCTTCCTTTGATATGATCTTGAGTAAGAGGAAGGCTAGGAAGTTGCACTAGAAGCTTGAGAGATAGCACTTGAAGCACCAGCAGGAGGAGGAGGAGGAGGAGGGCCTCTTCTGAATTTCTGATGAGGTGGAGAATATCTCCTGCTCATCTTTCTGGCATTCTGCTCATTCTTGGATAACCACATCCAGCTCTCCATGCCAGGATATAGAGTAATCCCTTTCAAAATGTAGTAAGGGGTGTCATTTGTATTTCTTGGTTTAGGAGCAGCCTGGGGAGCAGCTTTTCTTTTCTTTGAAGCTTTCTTTTTCTTAGAATTACTATCATCTGAATAATCATCATCATCATCAGATAAAACCCGAGGATTGTCATATAAATCATATATTTCCGTCATTTTCTTATCATCTGACTTCTTAGCAGCCTTTTTTTGTCTTCTTCCTGAATATCAATAGCAATGAAATCATCCAGAGATGGATAAGGACTAATAGGCTCACAAATATTTATAAAGCTTATTTCTAGGGCTAAGGCTAGATTTTCTGAGACCGCTAGATCAAGTAATTCATCAGCAACTGATAGAGCATCAATCTCATTCTTCTCTTCTGATACATGCAAAAACTCAAAATCCATAGGGGATGACATATCTGTACATTCTGTAACTGATTGAATATCTGAACAAGCTGGAACTGATTGAATTTGCAGAAGATGTTTCACAACTGAAGGACACATAGGTCAGGTATAACAGACCATGGCCTTGGAAGAAATTGTCTCAACTAAATTCCAAACAGCTCTAAACAAAGAGAAAGAATGTAAAAGAGATTGTAAATTGATGGAGGGATTAATAAAGCAATAACCACTAGATATCTCAGGAATTGACACATTGTTGTCTTCATCTGACATAAGCAAGTCTAAATATAGAACTATGTCTGTACAGAATTTTTGAAACAATTCTTCTTCCTGCACTACTTCTTCTTGAATTGCTGGAGGAGGCTGAACCTGAAGGTCTGCTGAATCTGATCCTGTAGCATCTTCATAGGACATCTCCCCCTGTCTAGTTTCAGTGAGAACTGGAGCCAAACCCCTAGATGAAGAAGGAGTAGAGGAAGTAGAGAGAGAAGCAGATAGGGAGGCAGAAAGAGATGAGATAGATTGAGCAAGGAGTGAGAGTTCTTCTGTTATCAAGGATTTGAGGGTAGGAGTGAGGAGGTCCAGAAGATGAGAGAGAAAGGTTGGATCAACTTGAGGAAACTCAGTTGAAGTCTGAGTTGAAACCGAAATATGAGAGGGAGGAGGAGAGAAATCTGTCATGATGTCATCCTGAAGAGGGGAGTTTCTGGAGGAATGTATGGGGGAATTGTGAGGAGATACTTTAGTGTTGATGGGTGAGTCAGCTTGACGAGAAGGGGATGAGTGTGGTGAGAGCAGGTTAAAATTTGGAATGGATAAGGAGTGAAGGGAGTGTGGTTCAGTAGGAGGAATGGGAAGGGGTGACCGAGTAGGGGAAGAGATAATAACTGGAGATGAAGGAGTAGTTAGAATAACTAAGGTAGGTTGAGAGGAGACAATTGGGATGATTGGGGAAGCTGGAGGAGGAGGAGGAAAAGAGGGAACTTCTTCACTAGGTTAAGGAGTGACTATGATAGTCCTTGTGTCCTCAGATGTATGAGAGGAGGTTCCAGCCCTGGAGGGTTTCTGAATCGACCTCTCCCACTTCCCGAACAAAGAGCAATCCAGCTTCTTGCTGGCATAAATATCTATGGTTGAAGACACCAATAGCTCTGGGTCTTTCTTTTGAAGAAAGATTCATATAATCCTCCCTAAGCAGACTTCCTTTTCATTGTTCTTTCTCTTGATTAAATCGAAGAACAAACTGGCCCATTCAATGGCCTTCCTGTTAACTAGATCAGACATGACAGTGAACCGTTTCCTGTTGATGTTATTATGGGCCGAATGTTTGCCCAGCAAAATCTTTCCAACTACATCCGCAAGAAACTTAAAACCTACAGATAAGTTTTTCTTTAATAACTTAGATGGAATGCCCTCGGCATGACCCATCTCCAAGAGCATCCTGCTATACTCTGAACTGTCCTGATCCAGATCATCTGTTCCATTCTTTAATTCAAAAATCTCTGTTAGAATTGCAGGGTTTAGAGTCACCTGCTATCCTGAGATGAAACCAATCATCAAAGAGTCATTGACAGAGGAGTTGTAAACCCATTCCTTTATCTCAGCAATAGATATCTTTATCCTTGTAGTCATAAGTTTCTTCAAATCCTATTCATCGCAAAGCTGTAGTATTTCCTGAAACACAAGATCACAATGACTGAAAGAGTCGAAGACGACATCAAATCCTGTGTCGAACTTCATTGCTGCGAGAACTGCTGCAGAGATCGCCATGGGAAACCTGTAAACTCGAGAGAGCAAAGATCAAGAGCAGAGGGGAAATATGAAAGCGCGGGACAGAGATCGAGAAGAATCCTATATATAGGTTTTTGGAATATGAAGAGACGATCTCGGACGACGATAAAAGCAAAAACATCGATCTTATGTCAAAGATTTAATTTAAAAAGAAATGATATCTTTGGTCTCTGATCTCAGTCGAAAAAATCGATAGTCGAGCTTAGGTCGACGATTGATTTTATTGAAGCAAAGTCGTCGATCTCCGTTCGACGATTTTTGTCTTCACACAGAGCTGTCGTCAATCTTAGGTCGATGATTGAGCTCAAGATGAGTTCGACGATCGTCGATCTCCGTTCGACGATCGTTGACCACATCTTCACAAAGACAAAAGTCAAGTTTAATCCATGCCATTTATCATTCCAAGCTGATTCAAAAAGAATAGGTGTTTTTGCACATCCAGAGGCTTGGTAAAAATATCTCCTCTTTGAAAATCAATGGAGATAAACTTGAGGTTAATCTTGCTTTTGTCAACACAATCTCTAAGAAAATGATGTCTTATTTCTATATGCTTGGTCCTAGAATATAGGACTTTATTTTGTGCAATAGATATGGCACTGGTACTGTCACAAAAGATGGTGGAACCTTTGAGAGAGTACCCATAATCCAGTAGCTGATTTTGAATCCATAATATTTGTGAACAGCAACTACCAGCAGCTATATATTCAGTCTCTGTAGTTGATGTAGACACAGAAGATTGTTTCTTGCAAAACCAGGATACTAATCTATCACCCAGGAACTGACAAGTTCCTGAAGTGCTTTTTATGTCAACTCTGTATCCAGCATAGTCAACATCAGAATATCCAGTTTATTCAAATTCTGACTCTGTGGGATACCAAAGTCCTATATTAGGACAACCCTTTAAGTATCTTAATATTCTTTTGAGGAGAATTAAATGAGATTCTTTAGGATTGACTTGAAATCTAGCACAAAAATATGTTGCAAACATTATATCAGGTCTACTAGCAGTAAGATATAATAGAGACCCAACAATGGCCCTAAAATTTTTCTGATCAATAGGTTTACCCTTTTCATCAGAATCAATTACTGCATTAGAAGCCATGGGTGTCTTTAAAGCTGAGGTATCAACCATCCCAACCTTTTTACTAATTCATTAGCATATTTGGACTGGGAAATGAAGATGTCATCAGGAGCTTGCTTTACTTGAAGACCAAGAAAGTAAGAAAGTTCACCCATGCTACTCATTTCAAACTTGAAGTGTATAAGATCAGAAAACCTTTTGCGAAGTTTAGAATCAGTAGATCCAAATATAATATCATCAACATATACTTGAACTAACAGAATCTTATCATGATGATGTCTAATAAATAAAGTCCTATCTATAGAGCCTCTAGAAAATTTATTCTCTAAAAGAAAGCTAGCTAGGGTTTCATACCAAGCTCTTGGAGCTTGCTTTAGACCATAGAGAGCCTTATGCAATTTGAAAACATGAGAGGGATGAGTTGAAGAGATAAAACCTGGTGGTTGTTCCACATACACTTCTTCCTTAAGTTCCCCATTGAGAAAGACACTTTTGACATCCATTTGATATACCTTGAATTTCTTGTGAGCAGCATAGGCCAAGAAAATTCTAATAGCTTCAAGCCTTGCAACAGGTGCAAAGGTCTGATCATAGTCAATACCTTCTTCTTGTCTGTAGCCTTGTGCCACTAATCTTGCTTTGTTTCTGACAACTATGCCTTGGGCATCCAATTTATTTCTGAAGACCCATTTAGTTCCAATAACTAGCTGTCCTTTGGGTCTAGGAACCAAATTCCAAACTTTGCATCTTTCAAACTGATTTAACTCCTCTTGTATTGCAATAATCCAGCATGGATCTTGCACTGCATCTTTAATGGATGAGGGCTCAATATGAGATAAGAAACAGGCATGCATCACATCTTCATTGAGTTGATGCCTTGTCTACACACCCACTGACATGTCTCCTATCACTTGAGATATGGGATGATCTCTAAGTGTAACATGGTCAGGAGGTGGAGTTTATTCAACAACAGCAGCATCATGAACTAATTCCTCTTGTGGAATTAAATTTGCTGTTGGAGAGCCTTCAGTAATTTCCAAAGATTCTTCTTCACTATCTTCATCAATCTGTGGAGAGGGATGAGATATCACCTTTTGGGTGAGATTTAATTCATCCAATTTCTCACATAGATTTGGTACCTGCAAATAATTACTGGTAGAAGCTTCCTTCTCCTTATAAAATATATTAGCTTCATCAAAAGTAACATGAACAGATTCTTCAATTTTCAAAGATGATTTATTGAAGACCCTATATGCCTTGCTAACTTGGGAATATCCTAGAAAAATTCTCATTGTAGCTTTGGCTGCAAACTTTCTAAGATAATCTTTGTTATTATTATGAATAAAACAAATACAACCAAAAATTCTAAAGTAATCTATCTTAGGTTTCTTCCCTTTGAGTAATTCATAGGGAGTCTTGTCCTTAAGTTTGTGTATCAAACTTCTATTCAGGACATAAGTTGCTGTGCTTACAGCTTCTGCCCAATAGGATAGAGGCATGTGAGCATCCGCAAGCAATGTACCTGCAGCTTCAATGAGTGTTCTGTTTTTCCTTTCAACTATCCCATTTTGTTGAAGAGTTCTGGGAGCAGAGAAGAAGTGCCTGATACCTTCCTTCTTATAAAATTCTTGCATAGAAAGAGATTCAAAATCAGTGCCATGATCACTTCTGATCAATGCAACTAGAGTAGAGTACTCAATCTTTATGCATTTTAGAAAGTCTGTAAGAACCTTGAAATTATCAGACTTATTTCTCAAGAAGAAAACCCAAGAGAGCCTAGAGAAGTCATCTACAACAACTAAAGTATAGAACTTCCCTCTCAGGCTTTGTACAACAATTGGTCCAAAAAGGTTCAAATGAAGCAGATACAAAATCCTAGGTGAATTACTCTTATTAACTGATTTAAAGCTATTTTTAGTTTGCTTGCCTACTTGATAAGCCTTGCAAAGGCTTTCCTTCTTGTAGGGGCAAGAGGGCAATCCTCTAACAAGGTTGTTCCTAGATAACCTAGCAATGTTTCTAAGATTTACATGCCCTAGCCTTTTATGTCATAATGTGTTGTTATTGCTAACCTGATTAAATAAACAAATTTCTGAATAAGAAAAATTAAAATCAACTAAGTAAATATTTCCTAACCTATATCCTGACAACACAATGCTGTTATTTAAAGAAATGTTGCATTTTGATTCAGTAAAACATACCTCATAACCTGCATCACATAGCTGACCTATGGATATCAAGTTATGTTTTAGACCACTTACATATGCCACTTTCCTGAATGTGACATCTCCAAGTGTGAATTCTCCATAGCCTTCTGTCTGACCAAAACTTGAGTCACCAAATACAACTTTTGGACCACGCTTTGCCTTGTAGTTATTTAAATTGGCCTTATTTCCTGTCATGTGCTTGGAGCACCCACTATCCAGATACCATCTATCATATATGGTAGGATAGGTCTTCACCAGCAAAATGATAGATTATATATTTTGGACCCAGGTAACCTTGGGTCCTGGCTTCTTTTCATACTTAAAACTTGAAATATAAGAGTATTCAGGTTAATATTTATAGCCTAAGGGATGAAATATCCTAGGTGGTATTGTCCAGTTAGTTAAGGGATGAAATGATTTAGAGTTGGGGTTCTTATTGAAATTTCTGTTTCTATTGAAATTGAAGTTTTGATAACTCTGTTCTGAGTTCGACGATTTAGGTTGAGATCGTCGATCTGCGTTCGATGACCAACATTGATATCGTCGATCTCGGTTCTCAGAGTAATAGTAGCTATTATCTGGGTTCCACGATCGTCGATCTATGGTCGACGATACATAGTGATATCGTCGATCTCCATTTTCAGAGTGTTTGAACTCAAGCTCTGGGTTCTGAGATCGTCGATCGGCGTTCGACGCATAATGCTGAGATCGTCGATCTTGGTTCGACGATTTTTGTTGAGACTTAGTTGTTTGTTTTTCTTTATTTTTCTCAACTTGTTTTAGAACCTTATAAATCTTTTTAATTTGCTCTATATTTTTCTTACCTTTATCTGAAATAAACTTTATAGGTTGTGAGAGATGATTTTTCTGAATAACTGGTGGTTCACTAGATGATGCACCTAATCCTAACTTACTTATATTAAGCCTGACATTGAGTGTGCTGGTAATTTCTTCTAGCTGTTTACTTCTTCCATTTAATGATTCCTCTAGTTGTTTTGCCTTACTTAATTCCATTTTCAAAAAAATGATTTGTTCACTATACATGTCTATTTCATTTTTCAATTTGTTGTTTTCTGATACTAAACTATCATAGTTAAATTGTCGATCTCTGAGAAGTTTGATTTCCTTCTCAGATCTAATCAGATCACTACACATAGATTTAAAGTTTGATTTAAAGTCTTCAGAGGTAAAGTCAAAATCTTCCAATACCTGATCATAATCTTAACATTCTTCAAATTCTTCTTCTTCTGAGACATTCCCTTAAGCATTGATGGTCATTAAGCAAATTTCTTTGGCCTTTGCTTCTTCTTCATCTTCACTAGAACTAGAGGAAGATGATTCTTCAGTGTCACTCCAGGTTTCTGTAACAAATCTTCTCTCCTTCTTTTTGTGTTTGTAGGAGGATGGTTTGCTGGAGTACTTCTTGGAGTCTTTCTCCTTCCTCTTTTCCTTGTGCTTGTTTTCTGGACACTCTGGAAGAATGTGTCCAGCTTTTCTGCAACTAAAACAAATAATTTCTTTAGAAGGGGTTTTATCATACCTTGGTTTATCATCACTCCTTGATGATTTCCTTCTGAATTCTTTTCTCCCCATCTTGAAGAATCTCCTTGCAAAGAGACTCATCAATTCTTCATTTGATGGAGAAGTTTCTGATTCTTCTGAAGCTTTGAAAGTAATATTTTGCTCATTCCTTGTTGGTGTAGCAGTCTTTTGTTGCTCAGCTTCTCTTGTTTTCAGCAGCTGTTCATAGGATTTCAGCTTTCCTAAGACTGATTTAGTAGTCATCTCATGTATGCTTCTGGTCTCTCTAATAGGCCAGATTCTAGAGTCCCATGAGCTGGGGAAGCACATGAGAATCTTGCCTTTTATTTCTGTGCCTGAGATGTCCTTGTCAAGGGTTTTTTAGTTCATTAACAATGATACTGAGTCTGTTATACATCTCAGAAACTTGCTCAGTTTCTTTCTTTTTAAAATTCTCATACAGGCAGATGAGATGAGCTCTCCTGTCCTTCCTTTCATCTGCTGATCCTGCAACTATCTGGTTTAAGGAATCCCAGATGGCCTTAGCTGATTCACATTCAGCTACCTTCTGAAATATGTCATCAGACATTGTTTGTGCCAATATATTCATGGCTTTTGCATCAACAATTTTTTATTTCTTGTATGCATCATTGTAGTCTGGAGGAGGTACTGCAGTCATGTTTGTAGAAGTGCTTGGGGTGGCAGCTGGTGGTGAAGGTACTCCTGTTAAGATAGAAGCATAAATATCTTCATCAATTGAATTCATATAAAGTCTTATTCTTGTCTTCCAGATTCCAAACTTTTGCAAGTTGCAAACTGGAGGTCTGGTGCTTGCAAAGTCCTTGTACTGTGCCCTGGTATAACAAAGAGAAATAGAGTAAAGAAGTATCTATCTGAGATCTTAGGTTCAGGTGTTAGCCTGTACAACCTTAAAAAAAACACATCCTCTGATACCAATTGAAAGTGAGGGATAAATAGGTTTTACTATAGAGGGAGGGGGGTGAATAGAGTATTAAAAAAAATTATTTAGATTTATTGCGGAATTAAAATACTAATAAAAGTAACTAGAGAAAAGAAATAAGTTAGACTACCACAGCAACACATCACACAAAGAAATAACAGAGCAACACAGACGACACAAGAAAATTTATAGTGGTTCCCCAAATCTGGGTACATCCACTCTTCTACCACCCAGGTAGGAATCCACTTAGGTTTTTGATCAGGTGCCCTATCACCACAAGATCTGCTGCAGGTAGATCTAGAGACCCTTTGAGCTTTTGATCAGGAGCTCAAAATCCAATAGGTTTTTGATCAGGTGCCCTATCACCAAAGATTTCACTTTTGAAGGGAGAGATAACCCTGTACAGATGGAGGTAAAAGAAAAATTTTATGAGAATCTTCTCTTTCTCAGACAAGTGATAAGATTATGTGGATTGAGAAGAATGTCCAAGCTCCCCCAGAGATATTGTATTGATCTAGGAAGATGAAGCTTGGTCTTTGGTGTAGGTCTTCAAAGAGAAAAAGTTGTAAAGCCTTTTTGAATCTGATAACAGTTGTTGATTTTGTGACTCTCTGTGAATATTTGAAGACTGAAGAGAGAAGAAGACTGGAGAGAAATGTTGTTCAGAAAAAGTTCTTCTTCTTCTTTTTAGCAAAGCATGCAATATCCACTGAGAGCAAAGGAAGATTCTTTTCTTTTTGATTACTGACTGATTCCTGTCTATCTTCTTCTTTTTGTTATATGAGATATATGTTCTGTCAGTATGAAGAAAATGGCTAGAATTTGAATTCCAAGGGCAAGACATAATTTACTGCAAGAATTGAGGAGCCCAAACGGCTAGAATGGATGGCAGTCATAAATACAATCCATAACTGTCTCTATACAATATTCTGTGAATACCATAATAAATGCTTTAAGAAATACCACTATCAGTCTTGGGAGTATCAACATTTATTATCAGAATATATCTTGTCTTAAAATAAATTTATCATAACCAAAATAAAACTTCTGACTGATTTGAGAACACTGATAGAAGAAGGCAGCATAAAATCGTAGGGCTCGGTTCAAAGATCGTCGACTAGAGATAAGAGATCGTCGGCCAGAGAACGGTTATCGTCGAGCTTTGATTACTGCAGAGAAACAAGAGATCGTCGACCTAAGCTCGTAGATCGTTGAGCTCAGTTCAGAGTAGGAGACTCTGAGATCGTCGATGGGAGATCGACGATCGTCGAGCTGAGTTCGACTATAGTCGAACTGATATAGATAGTTCACAACATTTTCTGAATCTGAGTCTGAGTCCACTACAATGCTTGTCTGCCCAAACCTGATCTAAAGGGGATCTAACTAAGACTTAAGACAGAGACCCTGGCTATTCAAAAGGGTCTAAACATCCTAAGAGTGAACCTAGCACAAATCAAAACAAGGGTTCCAACACCCGATATTATGTACGTTGTTTGGGTAGTAAGCAGGTACATGGAGGAACCGAAACAGGACCACTTCACGGCTGCGAATAAGATCCTAAGATATGTGAATGGAACGAGAGGTCATGGACTGAGGTATTCCACTGGAGGGAGCTGAAGTTGGTTGGGTACTCGGATAGCGACTACAACGGTGATGTGAATGATCGGAAGAGAACTTCCGGGTATGCCTTCCATGTGAGAACGAGGGTGTTCTCATGGAGCTCGAAGAAGCAGGCAACGATTGCCTTATCCTCATGTGAAGCGGAGTATATAGCAGCATCAGCCTGTGCTTGTCAAGGGGTTTGGTTGAAGAGCATCTTGGAGGAGATACATCATCCGCAGGATGGCCCTATGACGATGTATGTTGATAATATGTCGGCCATCCAGCTCGCGAAGAATCCAGTGCTACATGGTTGTAGCAAACACATCGAGATGAGGTACCACTTCCTCTGTGAGCAGGTGGAGCAGAAGACGGTTGAAGTGGTGTATTGCCCCACCGGAGAGCAGATCACAGATATCTTCACCAAGGCATTGATGGTGGAGACGTTCCTGAAGCTCAAAGGCAAACTCGACATGTGTTGCCAAGTTTGAGGGAAAGTTTGTTGGACTTTGACTTCGTTGACCGGGTCAACAAATCTTTGAAATATTAAAGCATGTTTTTATTCAATATAGTAGATAGTGGTTGGTGTGACATTTATTGTGTCGCCACGTGTCCGTTTTCCATTTGTTGAGTTAGCCTATAAATAGGCATGTTGTAGTTCATTTGAAGTTTGATGAGATAGTGAAATTTCCTCCCCATTTCCATTTTCGTTTTGAGAGAAGAAAGAGAGGAGCGCTACAACGCTGGTGTTTTTGTCGAGCGGGTTGATTTTCTTGCTGCGCGAGTAGGTGCCCGCGGAGTGTGGTGTTCTCGCAGGGTTGTGTACTCGCCGGTGGAGCTCTCGGCGTGAGGTTGTGGTGGCGACGATGTCCTGCCATCTGTTCGTGACCATGTTTGTGACAAGTTCTTTGACGGCACCGACTCGACGCGTTATTGTGATCGCCGCCGCAACCTTACATTTGAAGACTCTGATGGACGATGCCGCGACAACTTCCGCCATATTCCGCCATCGATTGATGGCGCCGCCCCGCCACTGGTTGGAGGCATTTGCCGCAACAATCAAGAAAAAGAATATATCTGCCGCTACGATCTCCGCGCACGACCACGTTCGTACGCATAGCTCTTGGGTGTTCTCGTTTGGCACTTGGGTTCAACATTAATTAGTGTTTAAGTTATTGTTTAAGCTTATATTTTAGTTTACTGTTAGTATAAGTCTAATGTTTAATGTAGTTTAATTTTGCTGTTTGTTGAGGTTAATTTAGGCAGAGTTTAATTTAATTCTTAATGTAAAACAATATATATATGTTAAGTTGTATGGGAGACAGAATTAGACAAGCAACAAAAAAAAGCCGTGAGTTTTCTCCCCTAGGGTTCGGCCCCTTCGCCATTCCCGCGCGCTGTGAGATTCAGCCGCCACCGCCCCTCTGCTTGGCGTGAGAGTCACCAAGCTTGGAGCCCGACGCCCTTGAAGATTCGCCCCTAGCCGTCGCTCCTCTTGGTGCTGCCCCGCTGCCCGGCGATCTTCTCCCTCCTCCGGTGTGACTCCGAAGAAGGTGGCTAGCGTCCTCCGTCCGGTGCGACTCCGACGGATCCGGTGGAAGTGCGACTCTTCCACTAGTTATCTTATTGTGATTCTTCTATTGGGTTTTGGGTAATCTCTCCCCTTACATCTAATGTGTTCATCTATATTTTGTGAGGAATGGTGGACTTGTGGATTCATATTATATTCTGAAGTTTGATGGAGTTTGTGTTGTTTTAAATCTGAACTAAACGTTTTTAATCGTCCGGATTTCTTCGTGTAACCTTGGATCGGGTAGTCCTCTTGAACGCTTGCGAAATCGGGTTGAATCAACCTTTGATTTCTCTTTTGATTTCAAGAGATTTGGTATACCATCGTGTTAATTTGTTCGGGGGCTGATTTGGACTTGTTTGAATCATTTCCTTTAGTCCGGATTATCTCCATTTGGATTTGTGAATGAATGCAAGTAATATGAAAGTGTTAAGCTAAATTGACCGGATCGGGTAGGTCCTATTCGCTTGAGCGGATATTGGCAAATAGCCCTTGTCCAATCTTAAAAGGTTTCGCGACCCTTCGCTTGTGTGGTGATTACTTTTGTGCAATTAGAATGGTTGTATTTGATGCGTTAGCGTAAAACTAAGCGCAAGAGTGCGGATCGCTAGCGATCGTACGTCTTCGGGCGATCATACGTTTCGGTGTTAATTTGTTGTTGAAACTCGCCGATTGCACGCCACGCGTTTGATGAAATGTCGCACTCACATGAATATTTGGTAATTGTGCGCAAGTGGTAACTCGTGCTGCATCAGGTTGGTCTCGACGTGCGAATAGGTTGCGAGTTGGCCGGTCTTGCCAGTCGTGTTCCATCTCGCATGCGAGAGGGGTGTCTCACCTGGTTGTTCTCGCCATGCCAGCTCGCCCGGGGCAGCCCGCTCGCCCGGGGCAGCCCGCTCGCCTTGTAGCAGCTCGCGAGAAGGGGCGCAGGTCTCCTGGGTGATCTCGCCGGGAGCTAACCGCGCGGTTTGGCGGTCTCGCCAAGTGGGTCTCGTCGCTACACATTTTGTAGTGTGTTTGTTTTTGAAGTGGAGTTGAGTTGTGAGTTGGAGGTTGTGTGCGAGCCTACTCACGTTTCCAACAATTTTCACCGATTAAGCGATTACGACCGCATGAATCAGACCAATTAATCGCTTGACCGGTGAAAATAAGCCCCCCCCCCCCCCAAACGAAGCCTAAGTCAAACAACAATTAATTGATAATGTCTTTCCTCTTCTTCAGTTTTTCTCAAATAAAGAAGATCATAATCAATGTGATATCACCCTACAGATTGGCTCAAGTTGGCATCAACGGGGCGCTAAAGCTAGACGAAAAATTCATGGTGCTTTCGAAATTAATCCAAAACGAGAAGGAAAAACACATGTTCAACATGAATCTATGAACTACAATAAACACTCAGCACTTGGAGCTAGTGTAAGACAGAAAAGAGTACATGTTAACTATTTTTATTGATTATTATTTTTAAAATTCCTAATAAAAAGGAGCTCCTATCATCAATTATTAAATAGAGATATGAAAATTAATGAGTGTGATATATGATGTCACATTCATTCTCTATGGCTAAAAAATTATTTAGGCATGCATAACACGCGGCGTCCACGATGGCAACTTGGAGCTGAAATGAGTCGAGATGACCCGAGAGTCGAGCAACTCAATGATGGGTTGGTAGGTGACACACCTAGGCGCCTTATACTGGTTTATGGAGGCACCCCTCAAGATAGCGTGGTCCATGAGTTCCTCGAAGGTCCCGGGCCGCACGACTCGGATTTCTAGCGGCCCGATTGACCCATCCACCCGACTCTGCCGGTAAACACTGTTGAATGCACCCTCCATTTCATGGCAGCACCTCTCCAGGATCTTTGCACCTGGCATTCCCCCTCCGTTTCTCAGCATCAGCTCCCAGTAGATCACATAGTGTCCTGGTATAACTTTGGTGTAAGCTTGGCTGGTGTACTCCACCACCCTTGCCCCACATGGCTCAATCAGCTTGGATGCTCGGTCCACTGCCGCCTGTAACTCCGCTTCGTCCGTTTTATCCGACTCGATGCTCAGCAGCACATTCTTTCGCCGCACGAATCTGAAAGGTTGATTTTGTTATAATAATGCACAAGTGATCTAACTCGTAATATATGTAGGCGGCATTGCGTGTATTGGAAAATATGGATTGGTAGGTTAACCGGATAAGAGTGGATCGAGGATCAAAGCTCCGTTTGGCATGGTGGTGACGGTCATAAACGTATGAGTTAAACTATCATTTGTTTAGGATCACCTATTAAACATCATTTGTTTGAACATAAAAGTGGATGAAATTCTTTAAAGGAGCGTTAACAAATGACAATTTTACCCTCATGTTCATGACCGTGCCAAACGGAGCCTAAAAAGGGTTTGTTTGGCACGGTGTTGAAAGTCTTGAACTCAGTGCTCATGAATCATAGTTTGTGAACGCCGGATCTCACCTAAAAAATTTCAAGCATTTTATGCTCAAACTAGTTGTTTCTTCTTGGTAGCGTTCATAACTTTTTTTCTTGTCAAACATACATTCTATGATAATTGTGTTTTTTGTCAAGCTCACCGGAGCAAATACACAGTGCCAAACACAATCTAAGACTCAGTTTGGCACGACTTTTTTTGCTTCTGAAAATTTTGACAAAAACGACATCATCATAGAATGCATGTTTAGCAAGACAATGATTATGAGCACTATCAGGAAAAGAAAAATAGTTTTGAACGCAAAAATTGATGAAATTTCGTAGGTGAGATCAGACATTCATGAACAACAATTCATAAACTCTGCGATCACAATTTCAAATGTATCCCGAATAACTTTAAAAGGTGGATAAAACAAATTTGATCATCACCACTATTTTCAAGAGCAAAATGGTCACATTTTATATATAATTGAATGAGTATGATCCCCTTAAAATAAGATCTTTCTATAGATTTTTATAAAAAAATGGTTTTTTTTAAAAACATTTTAGAGAACTTTCCTTTTTTTTAATTAAGTGTCCTTTTGTTCCTAAAAATTAAACTATGGATGCAATTCCTGCATAAATTAACATACTGTTCAATCAATATTAAACCTATACTAAATTTTACTTTAATTAATCAATGCATAATAAAATATTGATAACTAAATTTAACCTGAACATGGGCGCCGCGTTGTGGAAACCGGTGACCCGAAGAATGTCGCCGACTCGATACCGATACAGCCCGGCATAAGTGGTGACCACCAGCTCGTACTCCCTCCCCTCCTCCACCTCCGACAGCTCCACCGGAATATTCTCCGACGACACCTCCGGCGTCGAAGACTCATAAATGCCGCTGGACAACGGAATAAATTCAAAGTAGCCCATATTGGGCATAATAGTGTACGACACCTCATCTGGCCGGCACATCGGCCGGAGGTTGAGGCCGAAATAACATTCCGACGAGGCGTACATCGTGCAGGCCATCGGCAATCCTCCGCTGTAATATTCCAACGTCGGCACGTACTGCGCCATGGCGCCGGTGACGATGACGTCGAGATATTTAGTGTTGGGCCATATCCTGGTGAGAATCCCGGCCCAGTCTTCTACGGCGCACTCGCCGGCGATGAAATCCGCCAGGGCAGGGTCCGGACGACGGAGGCGGGCGGTGACGGCGGCGTGCACCAAAGGGTCGGTGATAATGGTGTTGGAGGAGAGGAGGCCGGCGCGGATATCTTCGGCCAGGCAGCGCCAGTTAAGGCGGAGGAAGCGGATGGCGCGGAGGAGGCCGGAGGCGAAGACGGCGCCAATGCGGAGGACGTCGAGGCGGTGTAACAAGCCGCAGAGCATTTGGGCGTACATGCTCTGAGCGGCGTCGGGGCAGAGGATGGCGGCGGTGGGGCTGGTGTAGTCGGTGTAGGGGTCGGCGGGGCGTTGCCGGAAGTGGCGGCTGTTGTAGTAGCTGGTCAGAACAGGGCGCGCCGGAAGCCCTCCCGGAGTTGTTGTCCACGGTTTCACGAACAGGAAGTAGAGGGCTTTCCCCTTGTCAAGACCCGGCACCGACCTGCGCATGCATGCATGCTATTCATTAAAGCATTAATTTCATCAATAATTGATGAATTTTAATGTAAATACACACTTGTGAGGATCCGGATCCTCTCCATTTCAGATGAAATGGAGGGGATCCATTTCAGGATCCAATGGATAACATTAAAATACAGTATATCTAAGGGCTTACATTTTTTTGCTTAAAAGGATAATATAAAAGCTTGGAAAAGCTAAACCCGTCAGATCTTCCCACATCATATCTGGACCCTGAAATGGATCCCCTCCATTTCAAGTGAAATGGAGAGGATCCTAATATTGTGACAGGTAGGGTGCGCGCCAACCGCAACCGCAGTATTTTGATCATGACATTGCCCTAACGTGATGGTACGTACTCCCGCCGCTCGCAAAATCCCGAACGATATATTCCGCTCGTCGCACTTTTCTTCTAGTGCATGAGGATTTGCGGCGGGGTGAAAGAATATTTTTAATCATAGGGAAGAGATTTGGCTTATACGATTAGATCATATATTTTAAAATAAAAATCAAATTGATGAATTAATGAGATTGAAAATTTTAAAATATAATGAGGGAAAATAGGAAAGTTTAATGTTTAATTTTAGAAAAGAGTATTTTTTCTATTTTTAATATAGCATGGATTTTTATCTACTATTAGTAGTTGTTTATATTTCATTTTTTTTGTATGATATATTTCAGTTAATATAAATAGAGTGGTGTTAAAATAGCATCAAAAAAGTGCTATATACACATCAACTTTAAGAAAAATAGATTTAAAAGTGTTATATGTATATCGGTTTAAAGAAAAAGATCTAATAATTTTTTGATGCGCCATTATCACTGGTGTGCATACATCCATTTTTGATGTGTAATCATTTCTGTGTAGATAGAACTGTAGAAGTTGCCGGTTAAAATAGATTATCATTTTCTTCTTAATTTAAAAAATAAATAATTTCTAAATTCTAAGTGTGATTTCAAAGTGAGTATTGTACTAACAATATATATTTCTTTATTTTCTTAATAAAATAATTTTTAATGAAAACTTACCCTTTTATATTAGAGAGTTATATTGTAGGTTTTAAAAGAGGACAAATATTTAAATAATTACAATCAAAACTAGGGTTTTGAACAGTGGACAGGTTCATCCGGTCAAACCGTCGACTGGAAATTCAGGTGGGTCTAATGGACCGTTCCCTCCACGGACCGGGTAATGGACATGAAATCGGGCGGGTCGTCGGGCCGGGGACCCGTCCCAATTTCAATTAACCTCTCGGCCATTTTAAAATACAAAATTTTAAAATTCATAAAATTTACATCCAATTCAAACACATAACCTCCTCTACAAACAACATGAAGTCAACCTCCTGAGGCATAACCATTTGTTCAATTATGTGAATTTATATTATATATTTTAGAAAGAATTATATACACATCAATACATATTTATATTTTTGTTAGAGATATTATATTTGAAATAAAACAATAGATTTAAGGTTTAAAAATACTATATATTTAATATTTATTTGTTTATACACTTAGTAATCTAAAAAATTAGTTTTTATAGAAATTTTTAATATGTTATAATGTTCTAGTAAATTAGTAATTATAATATTTAGATAAACTTCAATGATATATTATTTCAAAATAGTGAAATTTTGTATATTATAATTGTATGTTTTTCATTTTATAAATGTGATGATAAAAACACATAATGATATTAAAATTTGTTTCATATTATTACGGTTTAATTCCAATTGGACTGGTTCCATCGATTCATTCTTAAACCTCTCTTCTATTGGGGAAGTTATTCCATCCGTGTTCCGGGGCGAGTAGATTGCTCGCACGCAACAACTAAAAATATGCTCGCACACCTTTGCCTTCCTTGTTTTTCCTCTCTCTAGATCGCGCCCCTTGATATCTCCACTCGGCAATACCTTCTCTCACCCGGACGGAGATTTAGGCACGGAGCCCAGTCGTAATAATCTCTATTCAATCTCGGCTTGGATTCTAAAATACTTTATCAAAACAAATATTTTAAAAGCTTTTAGAAAAAAAAGATGCTACAGCTTACCAATTAGAAATATTTTGTTAGATAGAATGATAGTTCTAATTTTTTATCTTTCATTTAGGACTATTTTTATTAAACAATAAAATGGTTTTTTATGTAGCGATGTAATTGGTAATTAAAAAATTGGATTATATTATATATTTTTAATACACATGATTCATCTAATTTGACCTTATTTTTATGATATTCTTTAAAAAAGGAATGTGAACTTAATTAAAGTCATTAAAATTATAATTTTTATAAAACTTTTTAAAATTATTAAAAAAATTCTCACTTTTATTCAACATGGTTTGCATGTAGACAGCGGCTAATCAAGAAAATTGATAATGAAGGTGCAAAAATTAGCTCGGGACAGCGACCAACATTAACTTCCTTCCAAAAAAATTGAGCGCTTTCATCTTATTGGAGTTATTTCTCCCTTATTTGACCCCATTTTTAACGTGTTGGGAGGAATCCAATTTCACAAACCATTTTGAAAAATATTGAGGACGCCAGTGTCCCGCGAGCCCCCTCTAAATCCGCCCGTGCATGCAGAGAGATGCGTGACGAGAGAGGCAACTTATTTGTTTGTTAAATGTCATAATATACAGCCCTCATTTGTATACCACAAAATAAAATAAATGATCAACAACGGGCGCTCCACGCAATCCTGTTTAAGGTAAAGAAAATTAAATGGGCGCGGGTGATTAGCTGCTCTCATTTGTCTTTTTTCATCATCTGTGTAATTTATATATAAGTACAGAAACTAATTAATAAATAATATTTCTGAAAGCTATATTTTAAATAAACTTTTCTCGTTCTTTATTTCAATGACAATTCATGATTATCCAATTAATGTAATATCTAAAATAAAATCATATCCTATACTTCTATAACTAATTAACTATTGAATTTTGTTTAATAATTAATAAACGATCTTAGGTTCAAATTAAGTTTTTATTAATCAATTTTACCAGTAAAATTCATTTTAAAAAATACATATAAAGAAATACTACACTTTCTACCTCGTTCGGACTATCTCATTTAGGAATATTTTTATTTTAATTCTAGCTTAAAATCATAATTAATGATGGTCAAACTATTGAAAGATTATGACGTCACCAAATTAACATGCAAATTTCATTACTATATAATAATGAGTTGTAGTGCTCAAAATTCCTATTCGTGCACCGGCAACAAAATTGAGCGAATAATTATAAGTTAATATATAATTTAATTAATATATAATCTCATAATAGATTATGTAATTTCTAAATAATCGTATTCCTTCATAATTAATTACATTATACAAACTACAAATACTTTTTAAATCGTTGTATTAGAATATTAGATGTACCAACAATAATAAATAATATTATAATAAATCATAATAAACAAATTAAGCGTTGCAGCACATAAGGTTCTTTCTTTTTTATTAACTACCTGCAATGCTCTCGAATATGATAATTTTTTTAAAAAAAATGACTAAATTTAAAATAAGATAGAGGAATTAGAGATAAACAAATGCACGAACAAGTTCATTACTGGCATGAGAAGGCTGTAGAGCAGCTGCTTCCTGTCCAACTCCTCATCAATCGTCGGCATCAGCTTCCTCTCCCCTGCCGATGTTCCGGAACTGCATTACAAGTTAAATCTGTTCACAATATACATCCACAAAATTGATAGTATTCAAAATCAGCGATTAAGGTTCCGTTTGGGGGGACTTATTTTCACCGGTCAAGCGGTTGCGACCGCATGAACCGGACCTCAATTATGGTCCGGTTCATGCGGTCGCAACCGCTTGACCGGTGAAAATAAGTCCCCCCAAACGGGGCCTAAGACTTCGTTTGGCGCCGTTTACAGCAGCTTATTTGTTCTTGTGAGATTGAACAAAAACTTCATTGTCAGAGAATGTCTTGTTTGATATGACAAATGTTACAAAAAAAACTAGTTTGTGGTACAGGATTTTGGTATGACAATAACATTTTTGTTCAACTTCACTGAAACAAATAAGTCGCGATATGCGGAGGCACGACTTATTTGCTCGGATAATTTGTTCAAAAACGTCAATATCATAGAAAATATGTTTGACAAGACAAAGGTTATGATCGCTACCAAGAAAATAAACTAATTTTTAGCATAAAAATGTATGATTTTTTTTAGGTGAGGTCTGACATTCACGAACCATAGTTCAGGACCACCACCACATTCACGTCCTCCATCACTGTGCGAAACGAAGGCTCCGTTTGGCACGGTGATGGCAGTCATGAATATGAATATGAGAGTTAAGTTGTCATTTGTTAGCGTTCACCTAAGAAACTTCATCCACTTTTATGTTCAAACTGATGATATTTACTAGGCGATCCTTAACGAATGACGGTTTAACCAATGTGTTTATGACCGTCACCGCCGTGCCAAATGGAGCCGAAGCATATAAGTCTTCAATGGAGATTGATACGGAGGAGAAAGTTACAGTCGGACGTTAAGAGTTGCATTAAGAATAACCTGGTAAGGAATTCGGAGATTGGAATGGCAGAGATAATGGCGGAGCGGTCACCGTCGGCGATGCGTTGTATTTCCGATTTGAGGTCCTCGTATGCCACGACGGGAACTCGCTCCTTGAATATTCTCCGTTCAGTGGAGCCGCCCATTCCATATCGCCGGAGATACTCTGTTTCGGCATTTCGCTTGAGAATTTCGGAGAGCACCCTGAGTTGCACCTCGTCGGCGTTTGCCGTCATATCCTCTATGAACTCAAGTTTCCTTGCATCGCCCTCGCACGCCGCCGGCCCCAACGGTTCCGACAATCTCCTCCGCGCTGGCATATTTCTTGGTATGATGATGGATGGGATGAAGAGAGTGCGCGGAATTGAATTGATAATTTGAGGCTTGGCTGGATATTTATAGGAGAGAGAGAGTTTCAATTATTGGAACCCTATTTTTGTTGAAGAGAAGACTGATACTGAAGAATTGCGAGCGTTCTTTCATTTATAATGTTTTAGAGGTTGAGAATAATTTTAATAATTTTGGGTTTTAAAATTAAAGTCAACTCAATTAGAAGCAAATCTGAATAAGCAAAACAAAAAAAAAACTCAATTCAACTTTTAATTTTCTTCCCACGAAATGACTATATTAGTAGACCTGCCATCCTCAACTAACAGCCAAAAATATATACTCACCCTAACATAGCCCTTTTCCCCTGACCCATGCCCACCCAGTTCGGCTCCGTTTGGGGGGACTTATTTTCACCGGTCAAGCGGTCACGGCCGCATGAATCGGACCTTAATTAAGGCCTGATTCATGCGGCCGTGACCGCTTGACCGGTGAAAATAAGTCCTCCCAAACGGAGCTTTCGTGCATATGCATCCCCAGTTGGAAACTGCCCTTTTTCATTGAGAAGAAAGGAGGAGGAGGGAGGAGCAGATTTCTCCGCGAAGATATCTGCCAAATGTTGAGGAGTATATGTGCATGCATAGGTTCGGGGCTCCACTCTTATCAATTATTTAATGTAGTTTAAAATATATATAACTGATGGGGTTCCCCCTGAATTTTCTGAGTCAAAACTGCTGGAGTTATTAAGTTGACCGGGTCAACGATGTATTAGTTTTATTATTTATGTGTTTTGAACAGCGGAGGAGAGAGAAAGTGCTGTTTTAATGCAAAAGTTAAGAAATACCTATATATATATAGGTGTAGTTCCTTGTAAAGAGTGTGGTTGAAAAAAATAAAAGTTTTTTTTTCTCTTCCTGATTTGTTTCTGTGGACAGGAGCGAGACAGAGAGAGAGAGTTGAGAGAGGTAGAAAGAGAAACAGCGAGAGAGAGAGAGAGAGTATTATTAAATACTCCCGCCTCCTACTGTTCCCGCAGGAACATTACTTTATCTTGTTGCGTTGTCTTCCCGCCGCCCGAAGCTCGCAGCAGCACTTCTCGCCGCTGGAGCCGCTGGTCATCTCACCGGCGGCCTCAGGAGAAGGAAGGTCTCGCCACCTTGTTCATCTCTCCGCACCAGCTCACCGGCGCTGCTCACCGCTTGTGTTGCTGGACGGAGTGTGGATCTCGCCGGAGTTGGCTCTCGCCATTGGTGCTCTCGCCGGAGCAGCTCGCGCTGGAGGGGGCCTCGCCGGTGTAGTGGCAGGACCTCGCTGTGTGGAGCTCGAAGGAGTGGGCGCGTTATCGCGTTTCCAACAACTGGTATCATAGGGAGGTTGCAAACCTTTGCGGTGACTCGGAAGGTTTGAAGTAGAGAAGAGATGGAGTTTGGAGGTGCCATGCCGGGGCAAGTCCCCAAGTTGACGAAGACGAATTATGGAAACTGGAGTTTTCAGATGAAGGTGCTACTCGCCTCAAAAGAACTATGGGAGATAGTTGAGGACGGGTATGAAGAGCTTACTGCTGAAGCAGAAGCGGCGTTGACCAACGCGCAGAAGACGACGTTGAGGGAAGCAAGAAAGAAAGATAAGAAGGCGTTGTTCACGTTATACCAAGGAGTGGATGAAGCCACCTTTGAGAAGATCTCAGAGGCTGTGAGCTCAAAAGAAGCATGAGAAGTGTTGTAACACTTCATGCAAGGAGTAGACAAGGCGAAGAAAGTGAAGCTGCAGTCTCTCCGGGGTGAATATGAAATGTTGAGAATGCCGGCCACGGAGAAGGTCGGAGACTTTGTGACCCATCTGCGGACGCTCACAAACGAGATGAAGAGGAACGGAGAGACGATAGATGATGTGAACATCATGGAGAAGCTGCTGAGATCGATGTCACGGAAGTTCCGTCATATGGTGGTGGAAATCGAAGAGTCGAAGGACCTCACCTTGATGACTGTTGACGATCTTGTAGGCTCATTGCAAGCTCATGAATACCGAATGATGCAGGATGATGAAGAAGCGAGTGGCTTGGGGAAAGCACTACAGAACCAGCTGAACTTCGGAGAGAGCTCCGGAAGAGGAGGCGGCCAGCGTGGCCGAGGTCAACAAGGCAGAGGAAGAGGAAGAAGAGGAGGAAGAGATCAGGGAAGAAACCAATACCACTAGAAAGAGGCGGAGCAACCTCAAGGAGGAAGGTGGCAAGAAGGAAGAAGTAGAGGAAGGGGCCAAGGAAGAGGCCGAGGAGGAAGAGCCCAAGTTCAGTGTTACAACTGCAACAAGTTTGGGCACATGAGCTATGACTGTTGGGATCCGAGGAAGACATAAGAAGCCAACCATTATGCGGAGGCTAGGAACAAGGGGAACGATGTTGGGGGTGGAGACCCAATGATGTTTCTAACCTACCGAGGTGCAGAAGAAGGAAGGAATGAAGTGTGGTACCTGGACACAGAGGCGAGCAACCACATGTGTGGAGATAAGGAGATGTTCTCTAACCTTGAACCCAGTGGGGGTGAGGTTAGCTTCGGGGATGCTTCGAAGATTTCCTTGGAAGGAAAGAGCCTGGTTGTCGTGAAACTGAACGGAGAGAGAGTACACTTGAATGATGTGTACTACGTACCAGGGTTGAAGACCAACATCTTGAGTATTGGGCAGTTAGTGGAGAGAGGCTACTGCGTGCAAATGAAGGATGGGTCTCTGGCAATGAAGAATGATCAAGGGAAGGAGGTAGTGAAGGTGAGGATGACGACGAACCGTCTCTTCACGCTGAGGATGGATGCTCAAGAGACGGCTTGTCTCGCGAGAACAAAAGAAGAAGAAGAAGCATGGTTATGGCACCATAGGATGGGGCATTTGGGCTTCATAGGGTTGAAGCTACTATCCCACTCCATGATGGTGGCAGATCTGCCTATGATCTCCCCTCTGTAGAAGGTGTGTGAGGCATGCACGAAGGGGAAGCTGAAGAGGCAGACATTCGAAGGAGGGAAGTCCTGGAGAGCAAGACGACAACTTGAACTGGTTCACTCGGACATCGCGGGTCTGTTTGAGACTACCTCAATAGGCGTAAGCAAGTACTACATCACCTTCACGGATGACTATAGTCGGAAGTGTTGGGTGTATTTTCTGAGAGAGAAGTCTGAGGCCCTTGACAAGTTCAAGGAGTTTAAGGCGATGGCCGAGAAGGAGAGTGGGCAACCATTGAAGGTGTTGAGGACAGATCAAGGTGGGGAGTACACCTCGAGGCTGTTCGATAGTTTCTACAAGGAGAATGAGATATCACACCAGCTGACGGCGGCATACTCACCGCAGCAGAACGGAGTGACAGAGAGGAAGAATCTCACCATCATGAACATGGCAAGGAGCATGGTGAAGGAGAAGGGGTTGCCAAAGATGTTCTGGGCGGAAGGAGTGAAATGTGCGGTGTATCTACTGAACAGATGCCCCACAAAGAGCGTGAAGTTCATGACGCCGTTTGAACCATGGAGTGGCTGGAAGCCGAGTGTGAAGCACCTAAGGGTCTTCGGGTGTGTAGCTCATGCTCACATCCCGGAGCAGAGGAGGAAGAAGCTCGATGATAAGAGCGAGAAGTGCATCTTTGTGGGCTATGCTCCGGAGAGCAAGGCGTACAAGTTTTACAACCCGGTGACTGGGAAGGCAATAGTCTCAAGGGATGTGGTGTTTGAAGAAGACAGCTGCTGGAGCTGGGATGAGGAGACAAGGAACATGAAGGGAACGTTCTTCGAAGATAAGGAAGAGGGTGGTCATGAGGCTGGAGCCGAGAATGGTGTAGCTGAGCCACCATCACCACCGAGTAGAAATTCAGGGGGAGCTTCCAAATCCTACTCAAGAGGGGAAAGCTCATGTGGAGGCAATTCGGGAGGAGGAAGCGGGAGCTGGAGTGACTTCGAGAGTCCACCACCCAAGATGAAGGGGTTGGGGGAGCTCTATGAGGAGACGGTCCCAATTCATGCTAACTATTCATTATATTGTCTCTTAGTAGATTGCGAGCCACGGTCCTATGAAGAAGCTGCCTAGGAGAAATCTTGGAGAATGGCAATTGATGCTGAGATAGCATCTATCAAGAAGAACGATACTTGGAAGCTGGTTGATCCACCCACTGGCCACAAACCCCTCGGGGTGAAGTGGGTCTACAAGATTAAGAAGAACAAGGATGGAGCTGTGGAGAAGCACAAGGCTAGGATCGTTGTGAAGGGCTACAAGATAGTCCAAGGAGTGGACTACGACGAGGTCTATGCCCCAGTGGCGAGGATTGACACCATCAGGTTGATCATCGCACTGGCAGCTCACTATGGGTGGACAATCATGCAAATGGATGCAGTGGCGGCATACTTGAATGGCTACCTGGAGGAGGATGTGTACATCGAGCAGTCTCCGGGGTATGTTGTGAAGGGCCAGGAGAAGAAGGTGTGCAAGTTGAGAAAAGCCTTGTACGGACTGAAGCAGGGAGCTTGAGCTTGGAATTGGAGGATAGACAAATTTCTTCAGGAGCATGGGTATACCAAGTGCCCATATGAGTATGCTCTCTACATGAAGGTGGAGAAGAGCGGGGATATCATGATCCTATGTCTATACGTGGATGACATGATATTCACCGGGAGCAACCCTGCGATGTTCGAAGAATTCAAGAGGCTGATGAAGAAACAGTTCGAGATGACGGACTTGGGAGAGCTGAGCTACTTCTTGGGAGTTGAGGTGCAACAGAGAGAAGATGGGATCTTCATATCCCAAAAGAAGTATGCCGAGGAGATTCTGAAAAGGTTCACGATGGAGGGTAGCAAGGCTATCTCCACTCCTGCGGACCCTGGAACAAAGCTGAGGAAGGATTCTGAGGAGGAAGGAGTGGACCCAACTATGTTCAAAAGTTTGGTTGGGAGTCTAAGGTATCTGACTTTCACTAGGCCGGACATCATGTATGCGGTCGGGGTAGTAAGCAGGCACATGGAGGAACCCAAGCAGGACCACTTCAAGAGGATACTGAGGTATGTGAACGGAACTCGGGACCATGGCCTGAAGTACTCATATGGAGGAGAGTTGAAGCTAGTCGGCTACTCGGATAGCGATTATGGAGGAGATGTGAACGACCGGAAGAGCACTTCCGAGTATGCGTTCAACATAGGAACCGCGGCGTTCTCATGGAGTTCGAAGAAGCAGGCAACTATAGCCTTATCATCTTGCGAGGCGGAGTACATCGCGGCGGCGGCATGCGCCTGCCAAGCCATCTGGCTACCGAACCTTCTGGGAGAGTTGCACCATGCGCAGGAAGGGCCAACGACAGTGTTAGTGGATAACATGTCGGCCATACAGCTCGCGAAGAACCCGGTGTTGCATGGGAGGAGCAAGCATATTGAGACCCGATATCACTTCCTCCATGAACAAGTGGAGCAGAAGACAGTGGAGGTGGTGTATTGCCCAACCGGAGAGCAGGTTGTGGACATCTTCACTAAGGCATTGAAAATAGAGACGTTCTTGAAGTTGAAAAGCAAACTCGACATGGTCTGCCAAGTTTGAGGGAGAGTTTGCTGGAGTTATTAAGTTGACCGGGTCAACGATGTATTAGTTTTATTATTTATGTATTTTGAACGGCGGAGGAGAGAGAAAGTGCTGCTTTAATGCAAAAGTTAAGAAAGGCCTATATATGTATAGGTGTAGTTCCTTGTAAAGAGTGTGGTTGAAAAAAAATAAAAGTTTTTTTCTCATCCTGATTTGTTTCTGTGGACAGGAGCGAGACAAAGAGAGAGAGAGAGAGTTGAGAGAGGTAGAAAGAGAAACAACGGAGAGAGAGAGAGAGAGAGTATTATTAAATACTCCCGCCTCCTATTGTTCCCACAGGAACATTACTTTATCTTGCTGCGTTGTCTTCCCGCCGCCCGAAGCTTGAAACAGCACTTCTCGCCGCTGGAGCCCTGGTCATCTCACCGGCGACCTCGGGAGAAGGAAGGTCTCGCCACCTTGTTCATCTCGCCGCACCAGCTCACCGGCGCTGCTCGCCGCTTGTGTTGCTGGACGGAGTGTGGATCTCGCCGGAGTTGTCTCTCGCTATTGGTGCTCTTGCCGGAGCAGCTCGCGCTGGAGGGGGTCTCGCCGGTGTAGTGGCAGGACCTCGCTGTGTGGAGCTCGAAGGAGTGGGCGCGTTATCGCGTTTCAAACAAAAACAAGAAGATTTCGACAAAAGACTTGAACTGGAGTCAACCCGACCAAACGAGCTGAGCACACTATGCCGCACTCATCTGCTTAAAGGGTTCAGGATCGCTTTGAGAGGAAGATGGAACCAGCGTGCAAGAACACACACTAGTGCCACGCACAAGCGCGTGCATGCCATGCGCGAACATGCAAGCAACAATGCACGCGATAGTGGGCACACGAGCTCTGTGCACGCAGTAGCACGCGACCCGTGCGCGTAGGCGTTGCGCATGCGGCGGCACGCGCACGCACATATGACCGCGACGTGCAGTGCAGCGCGCGCCCACGCGCCGGTGTCCGGCGCCACCTCTGGACATCGCCGCCATCGGAACCCAGCTTGGGATTCCTTGACCGCACGAGGGATATTTTCGTCATTTCACTAAAATTGGTGATCTAGGTGACCGAAACGGAGCGACGTCATTCCCCAGCTCCAATTCCGCCCTAGCGGAATTGCCAACATATCCCTCCAAAAAACTATAAATAGGCCCCCCGACTGTCATTTAAGGACAAGCAACTCCAGAGGATAGAGAAGCTTTTATGTTTCTCAGCAAGATCGTGAGACTTAGATCGTTCTTCCGCTCAGAATTCGCTCCTCCCCCTCTCTAGTGTGAAAACATCTCAATGCTTCAAAGATGCAACATCCTTCTTCACATGAACGCTCTCATAAAGGCTCCAGTTCAGCAGGAGCGCTTCCATCGATGCTCTGAGGGCTTCGCGATTTTCTCCACTAGAGCCGTCCCACCCATGCTCCAAGGACTTAGTTTATTTTCTGTTATTTTCATATTTCAAACTTGTAACGTAGAGATGGCCCGTCACCCTTCGAGGAAATCTCTCGACACTTGTAAAATCAAACAAACTAATGGATTTTGTCCCAACACAGATCCGATCACGTGGTTTTTCACCCATCCGGGTTTTCCATGCCAAAAAAAGTCATTTGTCATTTGCTGCTATTTTTTATTGACTATTTGCGAGCTCGGTCCAATTTTGAGCTAAGACAGTCCGATTCTCCAGACTGGGGAAAAATTGGGTGACCCATAATAATTTGACGTCCTATGTGGGAAATTGTTTCCAAACTCTGCAACTTCCTATAAACAATGCTTGCCTCACAAGCAACCCCAAACTAGCAGTAATGGCAAGGAGGAGTGCACACACTGCAAAATGGCACAGACTTGGAAGAGCCTACCGGATTGGCCCTGGTCAACTCGCCTGTAAGCAACGCTCAACCGCTGGATGGAGCTATTGCCGCCACGCCTATAAAATCAGTGGAGCCGCGTGTCCGACTAATGGAGGAGCGCTAGGCAAAAAACTCACCATCCTACGGTATCTAAGAGTATCCAATCGTCCTAACACAATAGTTGCTCGCAGAGCACGAGTAGTAGTCACGCAGGAGTGCAACCCGCCTCAGGACGCGACTCGCCTTAAAGATCCCCCGCCGATAAAATATCTGATGAAGTAAGCTCCATCACGCCGCTTGAAGGCAAGATCCGCGAGCTGACGCTCAACCCAACCCTTTCCCAATGGACATGGATTCCCGACAAGACGACCGCATGCTTACTCTCTAGGAGATAAGGGATATGATCAAAGTGGAGTACGCCCAAGAAAGAC
Source organism: Platanthera zijinensis (assembly GCA_039513925.1). Classification (NCBI taxonomy): domain Eukaryota; kingdom Viridiplantae; phylum Streptophyta; class Magnoliopsida; order Asparagales; family Orchidaceae; genus Platanthera; species Platanthera zijinensis. The sequence continues at coordinate 246,261,920 of CM077079.1, read as the reverse complement.
GCCGCCCCATGAATGCACGAAGCCAATTCTACAATGGGTCCCCGCTCGTCCCTCAAGTCATGTCACACCCAGTTCCATATGGGTTCAAGCTACCATACTTTGAGGCCTTAGATGGGATAGAGGATCCCCTAGAGCACGTAAATCACTTTGAGACAATCATGCGCCTCTTCAACGCGCCCGATCAATTATTGTGGCAAGTGTTCTCCACGACTCTAAAGGGGAAAGTACGCATATGGTTCCACTCCTTGCGGGAGTGGAGATCAGGGACTTTGAGGAGCTCCCTCTCCTCTTCATCGGCCAATTCATAACCAATCAATGGATCTTCAGATACCCCTCTCACCTCCCTGTCATCTGCTAAAGAGAGGGAGAATAATTCAAGGAGTTCTTTTGCAGCTTCACCTCCGAGGTGTTGAGATTGATTTGCCAACAGGACACATGTATGTGGGACCGTGTTATGGCTTCCCCACCGCGTTCCAGGTCTGGGTGTTGACCCCGATTTTCCCCTGTGGCGAAATATCCCTGCGGTCTTGTGGTTGGGATTAATCCCACATCGCCTGCAGCATTCTCCCCTCCGTGTTCATGTACCCCGCCACCTTCATCTCAACACCTGGGTTCCATGACGCAGATGTCTCTCCTCGATGTTGCTCGCACTCTCATGACGCAGATGCAGGTACCTCGATCCTACTGGGGCTATGCCGTTCTCCTCGCCTGCTATCGCATTAATCGCATTCCCTCTACGGTTCTCCACTGCCAGACCCCCTTCTCCATTCTCTATCTAGGCAAGGAACCATTTCCTCTCCCTCTCCGTATCTTTGGGTGTATGGCTTTTGTGCATGCTTCGTACGCTACTCGTGACAAGCTTTCCCTCCGTTCCACCAAGTGTGTCTTTTTTGGTTACTCGAACACTCAAAAAGGCTATTGTTGCTTTGACCCCGTTCTGCGCAAGCAGTTTGTCTCCGCGGACGTGACCTTCTTCGAAAATGCGTCCTACTTCTCTCCTCAATCCCCTCTTCCTCCTAATGTCTCTGACTCTCCACCGTCTCTCTCTGTTCCTTCCACGCATATCGACGTCTCCACTCCTTTCTCATCTCCTCCTTCGTCTCATCCTCTCTCTGTTATACCCCCTCCACCTTCCCCCTCTTCTACGCAGCCGCCTATATCCAGTCCCGGGCCAGCTTTCTCCGCCATGGATGCTCCGGTTACTGAGGCACGAGTTGACCTGGATCTTCCCATTGCTCTTCGCAAAGGGGTGCGGGGGTGTACCCAACACCCGCTTGCGGAATTTGTTTCCTATGATCGTCTTACTCCTTCTCGCATGTATTTTGCTTTGACTATCTCGGCTACTACCACTCCCCGCACCTACCAGGAGGCTTTTTCTATTTATCATTGGAAATCTGCCATGGATGATGAAATCGCCACTCTTACTGAACGGGGTACCTGGACCCTTGTTCCTCCACCAGTGGGTACTGATGTGGTTGGCTGTCGTTGGGTGTTTGTTGTGAAATTTCGCCAAGATGACACTGTGGAGCGCTACAAGGCCAAGCTGGTGGCCAAAGGCTTTACTCAGACTTATGAGGTTGACTACTTTGATACTTTCTCTCCGGTTGCTCGCCTCAGCACCATCCGGGTTCTTCTCTCTGTGGCCGTCAACAGGGATTGGGCTATTTCCCAGCTTGATTTCAAAATGCCTTTCTCTATGGGGATCTTCAGGAGGACGTCTACATGGTGCAACCTCCTGGGTATGTTGCTAAGGGGGATACACGAGTATGCCAGTTGAAGAAGGCCATCTATGACCTAAAATAGAGCCCTCGGGCATGGTTCGACAAGTTCAGTGGCATTATGGCTGCCATCGGCTTTGCAAGAAGTTCGGCCGATCACTCCTTGTTTATTCGCAAAATTGCATCGGGACTGGTGGTTTTGGCGGTGTATGTGGATGATATTCTTCTTACCGGCGATGATCAGGCTAGGGTGGACTTTACAAAGAAACACCTCCGTCAACACCTGGTCACGAAGGATATGGGTTCCCCGAAATACTTTTTGAGGATAGAAATCTCTCGGAAGCCCAACTCGTTGGTTCTCTCCCAACGAAAGTATGCTCTTGATCTTCTACGAGAGGCAGGATTGACTGGTGCGAAACCGGCCCGGTATCCCATGGATACTGGAGAAGACAAAACATGGACAGATGACTCGCCTCTTCTATCTGATGCCACAAGGTACAGACGTCTGGTGGGAAAACTCATTTATCTCACGGTGACCAGGCCCGACATCGCCTATGCTGTAGGCAAGGTTAGTAAGTTCATGCAAGCTCCTAGGGAATGCCATCTTCAGTCTGTCTTAAAGATATTAGAGTATATCAAAGCAGCACTAGGAAAAGGGCTACTCTTTCAGAATAATGGTCATTTGAGGGTTGAAGCCTAATCAGATTCAAGCTATGCGGATGATAAAGGTGACCGTAAATCTACATCTTGCTTTTGCACATTCGTTGGAGGAAATCCTGTGAGCTGGAAGAGCAAGAAACAGTCTTGTTGGGTATTGTATCCACAATTACCTGGATTTGAGGAAGCCCCTGTCAAGCTAAGATGAATTCACAATGTATTTGATCATTTGTCTTCAAGTTGTGCTTGCAGTTATTCCACGCTAAGTACACACCAATATCAGGGTGCAGTAGGTCAATATACACGGGTCTGTGCAACGTAATCCCTCGTTGAGCAGATCAGTGTGTTGGCTTACGTGCACTCTCTCTATTGGAGTGTACTTATGGTAAAGTACAGGGCTAAGATAGATCAAGAGCAAACAAGGAGCAAGGATGGGTCAAAGACCAGCTCACGGGAAGATAGACGAAAAATCATCTAAGGAAAATTCGACGAGAATCACTAAGTGATTCTCGCCGATTCGACGGGAATCACAAATTATTCTCGTCGAATCGTCGAGAATCACTAGCCTACTCTCGCCGAATGCATCCGGCTGTCTCAACGCCGTCTAGAATTCAGCTAAGGCAGAATCGACGAGAATCACTAAGTGATTCTCGCCGAATCGTCGAGAATGACTTTGTATTCTCGCCGATTCGTCGAGAATGGATTGTGATTCTCGCCGATTCTCTCTGGATGGCTTGCTTTTCAGCTAGAATTCTTCTAAGGAGAATTCGACGGGAATCATAAGTGATTCTCGCCGATTGGTCGAGAAACACCAATGATTCCCGCCGAATTTGCCTTAGGGGTTTTCCGTCGACTCACTGGACCGGACCATGTACTCAGGCGTTGTTTGAGACGGAATTAGGGTTTCGTCTTGTGGGGCCCACAACGGTCATAAAGGAGTATTCTACAGTATAAATACTCTCCTATTTTAAACGAAAGAAGGAGCGAAGAAAACGAACAAGTCGGCCGCCTCGCGTGACCTAGCTAATCGCGGAATCTCTTCCGCCACCATCGCCGATCGAGGGGTTGTCGCCGCCGTTGGTCTTGGATTCTTCTTGATCTCCCGGCGACAGAAACTTAGCCAAGCAACGCGTCTCATGTTTCTTTCTTGAGATCCTTTATCTCTTGGTTTGTTGAACGGGAATACCTTCCCCTTCCGAATCGATTGAGACGATCGATCCAAATAAGATCGTTGGTAGACCTTGCTAGCTTTGTTACGAAGTTTGGATCTCGAAAGCATCGCCGCCGCAATCCTTGCCGCCGCCGATCTCGGGGAGATCCTCTCCAAGAGAGTGCTTAGGTCGTGGACTCTTCGTCTTCTTCAAGAACGCTTCATTGAACGAAGAGGGACACCAAGCGCTCCAAACGTAGTTTGTATTTTTTCACATTCTATTTTTACTTTTGTTGTAAAGGAACTTTGTTTCCTCATTGTAAGGGTTGGGTGCAACCCATGGTGGAGTAGTAGTGACTCCTTCGGGTGGAAGGGTTTCTTCCATAGTGTGAGGATTGGTTTTCAATCCGGTTGGTGAAGTGACCGAGTCGTCCCTTATTGGGGAGATAGGTCGAAGAGGGAAAGTGGACGTACCCAAATCGGGGAGCCACTATAACTGCCTGTGTGTTTCTGTGCTGTGCTTGTTTTGTTTTATTGTGCAGGTAAATTTTTAATTCCGCAAAAAGACTGCAATTCACCTATTCCCCCCCATAGGTGAAGGTAGTTGACACTAGATTGACTTTCAAGTGGTATTAGAGGGAGGTTGCTCGTCAAAAAGGTTAACACCTTGAGTAAAATCCTGCCTCTAGTGTCAACAAGAAAATCAGACTCAAGCATGGAGCTGTATTCTGCCTCTAGTGATGATTATAAAGCTAAGATGACAGGGCTTCAACAAATAATAATTGACAACTTTGATCAATCCAATAAATATGTTTTTGAAAGTTGTCACCGGTTAGTTTAACAGGCTTCAGGCATTCACGTTCCAGTTGCCCCTCCGGAGGAGGTTTATACTGATGCTGACGAAGAAGTAAGTGTTGAAGAAGTTCCACTTAGTGAGGTTGAGACTAAAAAGGCTACTAGGGCTGCTGCCAGAGCTGCACGTAGTACCATGTTTGACCAAGAAGCCCTAGAAAAAGCGAAAGGAAAGAGGAAACTCTAAGAAGGGACATCCAAAGAAACTCCAACTGAAAAGAAAGTAAGATTGAAGGAGGATGAAGTGAGAAACGAAAGATGGAGTCCTGTATCGAGGAGTATTATTTTGGATACTTTTATGCTACAGCAAAAGGGGGAAATCAATTAGAATGATGTATACAGTCAGTATGATTTGGAGCTGCACAAGACATATGAAGCTAAAAGGAACATCTTTTTCAGGTCCAACACCGTGGCAAATAAAGCTCCTCCTCCCAGATACTATCTAAAGCCCAAAGAATACTTTGAGAGACAGAGCAGGAAGCACTTGGATCAGCAACTGAAGGATGAAATAGCTAAGGAGAAATAGGCTTAGGACTTTTGCTTATCCATTTCTTATTGCATATTTATCTTTTCATGTTGTCATATGAACAATTCTTGTGGATATATATATATATATATATATGATTTCATGATTGACTCAAGTATTGTTCTGTTTGCCTTTATTTCTTTGTGTCTTGTCCCTCTTAGTTTGCTGTGTTTATTCTTTGGTTGGTGGTATTCATCTTAGCTAGTAGGATTTTGGCTTCTTCAAATAGGGGGAGATTGTTCGGTATTGTATCCACAATTACCTGGATTTGAGGAAGCCCCTGTCAAGCTAAGATGAATTCATAATGTATTTGATCATTTGTCTTCAAGTTGTGCTTGTAGTTATTCCACGCTAAGTACACACCAATGTTAGGGTGCAGTAGGTCAATATACACGGGTCTATGCAACGTAATCCCTCATTGAGCAGATCAGTGTGTTAGCTTACGTGCACTCTCTCTATTGGAGTGTACTTATGGTCAAGTACAGGGCTAAGATAGATCCAGAGCAGACAAGGAGTAAGGATTGGTCAAAGACCAGCTCACGGGAAGATAGACGAAAAATCGTCCAAGGAAAATTCGACGAGAATCACTAAGTGATTCTCACCGATTCGACGGGAATCACTAGTGATTCTCGTCGAATCGTCGAGAATCACTAGCCTACTCTCGCTGAATGCATCCGGCTGTCTCAATGCTGTCTAGAATTTAGCTAAGGCAGAATCGACGAGAATCACTAAGTGATTCTCGCCGAATCGTCGAGAATGACTTTGCATTCTCGCTGATTCGTCGAGAATGGATTGTGATTCTCGTCGATTCTCTCTGAATGGCTTGCTTTTGACCTAGAATTCTTCTAAGGTGAATTCGACGGGAATAATAAGTGATTCTCGCCGATTCGTCGAGAATCACCAATGATTCCCGCCGAATTTGCCTTAGGCGTTTTCCGTCGACTTGCTGGACCGGACCATGTACTCAGGCACTGTTTGAACCGGAATTAGAGTTTCGTCTTATGGGGCCCACAACGGTCATAAAGGAGTATTCTACAGTATAAATACTCCCCTATTTTGAACGAAAGAAGGAGCGAAGAAAACGAACAAGTCGGCCGCCTCGCGTGACCTAGCTAATCGCGGAATCTCTTACGCCGCCGTCGTCGCTCGAGAGGTTGTCGCCGCCGTTGGTCTTGGATTCTTCTTGATCTCCCGATGACAGAAACTTAGCCAAGCAACGTGTCTCACGTTTCTTTCTTGAGATCCTTTATCTCTTGGTTTGTTGAACGGGAATACCTTCCCCTTCCGAATCGATTGAGACGATCGATCCAAATAAGATCGTTGGTAGACCTTGCTAGCTTTGTTACGAAGTTTGGATCTCAAAAGCATCGCCGCCGCAATCCTTGCCGCCGCCGATCTCGGGGAGATCCTCTCCAAGAGAGTGCTTCGGTCGTGGACTCTTCGTCTTCTTCAAGAACGCTTCATCGAACGAAGAGGGACATCAAGCGCTCCAAACGTAGTTTGTATTTTTGTACATTCTATTTTTACTTTTGTTGTAAAGGAACTTTGTTTCCTCATTGTAAGGGTTGGGTGCAACCCGTGGTAGAGGAGTAGTGACTCCTTCGGGTGGAAGGGTTTCTTCCATAGTATGAGGATTGGTTTTCAATCCGATTGGTGAAGTGACCGAGTCGTCCCTTGTTGGGGAGATAGGTCGAAGAAGGAAAGTGGACGTACCCAAATCGGGGAACCACTATAACTGCCTGTGTGTTTCTGTGCTGTGCTTATTTTGTTTTATTATGCAGGTAAATTTTTAATTCCACAAAAAAGACTGCAATTCACCTATTCCCCCCATAGGTGAAGGTAGTTGACACTAGATTGACTTTCAAGTGGTATCAGAGGGAGGTTTCTCGTCAAAAAGGTTAACACCTTGAGTAAAATACTGCCTCTAGTGTCAACAAGAAAATCAGGCTCAAGCATGGAGCTGTATTCTGCCTCTAGTGATGATTATAAAGCTAATATGGCAGGGCTTCAACAGATGATAATTGACAACTTTGATCAATCCAATAAATATGTTTTTGAAAGTTGTCACTGGTTAGTTTAACAGGCTTCAGGCATTCACGTTCCAGTTGCCCCTCCGAAGGAGGTTTATACTGCTGCTGACGAAGAAGTAAGTGTTGAAGAAGTTCCACTTAGTGAGGCCGAGACTAAAAAGGCTACTAGGGCAGCTGCCAGAGCTGCACGTAGTACCATGTTTGACCAAGAAGCCCTAGCAAAAGCAAAAGGAAAGAGGAAACTCCAAGAAGGGACATCCAAAGAAACTCCAACTGAAAAGAAAGTAAGATTGAAGGAGGATGAAGTGAGAAACGAAAGATGGAGTCCTGTATCGAGGAGTATTATTTTGGATACTTTTATGCTACAGCAAAAGGGGGAATCAATCAGAATGATGTATACAGTCAGTATGAGTGGGAGCTGCGCAAGACATATGAAGCTAAAAGGAACATCTTTTTCAGGTCCAACACCGTGGAAAATAAAGCTCCTCCTCCCAGATACTATCTAAAGCCCAAAGAATACTTTGAGAGACAGAGCAAGAAGCACTTGGCTCAGCAACTGAAGGATGAAATAGCTAAGGAGAAATAGGCTTATGACTTTTGCTTATCCATTTCTTATTGCATATTTATCTTTTCATGTTGTCATATGAACAATTCTTGTGGATATATATATATATATATATATATATCTATATATATATATATATATCTATATATATATATATATATATGATTTCATTATTGACTCAAGTATTGTTCTGTTTGCCTTTATTTCTCTGTGTCTTATCCCTCTTAGTTTGCTGTGTTTATTCTTTGGTTGGTGGTATTCATCTTAGCTAGTAGGATTTTGGCTTCTTCAAATAGGAGGAGATTGTTGGGTATTGTATCCACAATTACCTGGATTTGAGGAAGTGATTCTCGCCGATTCGACGGGAATCACTAGTGATTCTCGTCGAATCGTCGAGAATCACTAGCCTACTCTCGCCAAATGCATCCGGCTGTCTCAATGCCGTCTAGAATTCAGCTAAGGCAGAATCGACGAGAATCACTAAGTGATTCTCGCCGAATCGTCGAGAATGACTTTGCATTCTCGCCGATTCGTCGAGAATGGATTGTGATTCTTGCCGATTCTCTCTGGATGGCTTGCTTTTGATCTAGAATTCTTTTAAGGTGAATTCGACGGGAATCATAAGTGATTCTCGCCGATTCGTCGAGAATCACCAATGATTCCCGCCGAATTTGCCTTACGCATTTTCCGTCGACTCGCTGTACCGGACCATGTACTCAGGCGCTGTTTGAACCAAAATTAGGGTTTCTTCTTGTGGGGCCCACAATGGTCATAAAGGAGTATTCTATAGTATAAATACTCTCCTATTTTGAACGAAAGAAGGAGCGAAGAAAACGAACAAGTCGGCCGCCTCGCGTGACCTAGCTAATCGCGGAATCTCTTCCGCCGCCGTCGCCGCTCGAGAGGTTGTCGCCGCCGTTGGTCTTGGATTCTTCTTGATCTCCCGGCGATAGAAACTTAGCCAAGCAACGCGTCTCACGTTTCTTTCTTGAGATCCTTTGTCTCCTTATTTGTTTAACGAGAATACCTTCCCCTTCCGAATCGATTGAGACGATCGATCCAAATAAGATCGTTGGTAGACCTTGCTAGCTTTGTTACGAAGTTTGGATCACGAAAGCATCGCCATCGCAATCCTTGCCGCCGCCGATCTCGGGGAGATCCTCTCCAAGAGAGTGCTTAGGTCGTGGACTCTTCGTATTCTTCAAGAACGCTTCATCGAACGAAGAGGGACACCAAGCGCTCCTAACGTAGTTTGTATTTTTGTACATTCTATTTTTACTTTTGTTGTAAAGGAACTTTGTTTCCTCATTGTAAGGGTTGGGTGCAACCCGTGGTGGAGGAGTAGTGACTCTTTCGGGTGGAAGGGTTTCTTCCATAGTATGAGGATTGGTTTTCAATCCGGTTGGTGAAGTGACCGAGTCGTCCCTTGTTGGGGAGATAGGTCGAAGAGGGAAAGTGGACGTACCCAAATCGGGGAACCACTATAACTGCCTGTGTGTTTCTGTGCTGTGCTTATTTTGTTTTATTATGCAGGTAAATTTTTAATTCCGCAAAAAGACTGCAATTCTCCTATTCCCCCCATAGGTGAAGGTAGTTGATACTAGATTGACTTTCAAGTGGTATCAGAGGGAGGTTGCTCGCCAAAAAGGTTAACACCTTGAGTAAAATCCTGCCTCTAGTGTCAACAATAAAATTAGACTCAAGCATGGAGCTGTATTCTGATATCTCTCCTCTGAGACTCCCTGCATGCACAAAGGAGTATTATCAAGTCTGGAAGATGAGAGTTTTGTTTCATCTGGAGGCCATCGACCCTCGAGCATCACTCATTTTGGATGAGGGTCCCTTCATTCCCATGAAGGCTTCTGGATCAGGAAAATTCGACGAGAATCACTAAGTGATTCTCGCCGATTCGACGGGAATCACTAATGATTCTCGTCGAATCATCGAGAATCACTAGTCTATTCTCTCTGAATGCATCCGGCTGTCTCAACGCCGTCTAGAATTCAGCTAAGGCAGAATCGACGAGAATCACTAAGTGATTCTCGCCGAATCGTCGAGAATGACTTTGCATTCTCGTCGATTCGTCGAGAATGGATTGTGATTCTCGCCGATTCTCTCTGGAGGGCTTGCTTTTTCAGCTAGAATTCTTCTAAGGATAATTCGACGGGAATCATAAGTGATTCTCGCCGATTTGTCGAGAATCACCAATGATTCCCGACGAATTTGCCTTAGGCGTTTTCCGTCGACTCGCTGGACCGGACAATGTACTTAGGCGCTGTTTGAACCGGAATTAGGGTTTCGTATTGTGGGGCCCACAACAGTCATAAAAGAGTATTCTACAGTATAAATACTCTCCTATTTTGAACGAAAGAAGGAGCGAAGAAAACGAACAAGTCGGCCGCCTCGCGTGACCTAGCTAATCGCAGAATCTCTTCCGCCGCCGTTGCCGCTCGAGAGGTCGTCACTGCCGTTGGTCTTGGATTCTTCTTGATCTCCCGGCGATAGAAACTTAGCCAAGCAATGCGTCTCACGTTTCTTTCTTGAGATCCTTTGTCTCTTGGTTTGTTGAACGGGAATACCTTCCCCTTCCGAATCGATTGAGACGATCGTTCCAAATAAGATCGTTGGTAGACCTTTCTAGCTTTGTTACGAAGTTTGGATCTCAAAAGCATCGCCGCTGCAATCCTTGCTGCCGCCGATCTCGGGGAGATCCTCTCCAAGAGAGTGCTTCGGTCATGGACTCTTCGTCTTCTTCAAGAACGCTTCATCGAACGAAGAGGGACACCAAGCGCTCCAAACGTAGTTTGTATTTTTGTACATTCTATTTTTACTTTTGTTGTAAAGGAACTTTGTTTCCTCATTGTAAGGGTTGGGTGCAACCCGTGGTGGAGGAGTAGTGACTCCTTCGGGTGGAAGGGTTTCTTCCATAGTGTGAGGATTGGTTTTCAATCCGGTTGGTGAAGTGACCGAGTTGTCCCTTGTTGGGGAGATAGGTCGAAGAGGGAAAGTGGACGTACCCAAATCGGGGAACCACTATAACTGCCTGTGTGTTTCTGTGCTGTGCTTGTTTTGTTTTATTGTGCAGGTAAATTTTTAATTCCGCAAAAAGACTGCAATTCACCTATTACCCCCCCATAGGTGAAGGTAGTTGACACTAGATTGACTTTCAAGTCTGTTATCTCTAGATTCAGTGCAGAAGCCGAATATCGAAGTATGGCGTCAACCACGTGTGAGTTTAAATTGTTGCGTGCTCTCATGCTTGACCTAGGAGAGGTCTGCGACTATCCTCTTCCTATGTTCTGTGACAACACGGCCGCTATATACATATCCAAAAATCCGGTCTTCTATGATAGAATGAAACATATAGAAGTCGACTGCCATCTCATTAGGGAAGAGGTCTTGAAAAGACAGATTTGCACTCCGTTCGTCACCTCTGACAAAGAGTTGGTGGATATCTTCACCAAGCCGGTTTATACTTCTTTCTTCCAGCATAATTGATATCTATGTTCTAGCTTGAGGGGGAGTGTTGAAGTATGATATCGATCTGTCTTGCGGTCCAAGTTTGGCGGGTTGTAGACCGCGTGGTCTAGCTGTTACTCTCCAGCGGTTTGATATCCAGACTGTTGCTGTTTGTGGTCCGAGCGGTCTTGCGGTTTATCTCCAGCATCTTGGAGACCGGGCGGTCTAGCGGTCTCCTACTGCGGATTATTCTCTTCCTTCTATTATTGCCGAGCGGTTAGCCCATCTGTCTAACCGCTCGCCTGTTCTGTCTCTTTATTTCTTGCCGCACAGCTCTGTAAATTTTAGTCCCATATTGTCTATTTGTACTCACTCCTCTCTCCTCCATTATATAAAAGGGAGGCCATACCTTTGTAAATCTTATCTTTTTGGATAATAAAACTATCAATTATTCAAATTTCTAACTTGTTTTTAGTCGCATGTTCGATACTTTCACATGGTATCAGAGGAGGTTGTCCTGCTGCGGGGGTTTGTTGAGATTGAAAGTTCACCTAGTGTCAACTACCTTCACCTATGGGGGGGGGGGAATAGGTGACTTGCAGCGTATTTGCGGAATTAAAAGTGTACCTGCAGAATCAAAACAAAACACACAGCACAGAGAATAACACAGGCAATTTATAGTGGTTCCCCGATTTGGGTACGTCCACTTTCCCCCTTCGACCTATCTCCCAATCTAGGGATGACTCGGTCACTTCACCAACATGATTGAAATCCAATCCTTGCACTATCGGAAGGAACCCTTCCACACGTTGGAGTCAACACTCCCACAACACAGGTTGCACCCAACCCTACAACTAGAGACCAATCGGTCCTTTATAAAGAATTGAAAATAGCTTGTAAGAAATACAAACAATGTATGGAGACTAAGGTGTCCCTCTTCGTTCGACGACGTGTTCTTGAAGTCAACGAAGAGTCCACAACCCTAGATCTCACTTGGAGAGAATCTCCCCGAGACCGGCGGCGGCGACGAGCGGCGGCAAGGCTCTCGGTGTTGGCGGCGGCAACTGAAGACAGCAGCAAAGCACTGGAGATTCAATCTTCTTAGCAAAGTCGGCAAGGTCTTCCAACGGTCACACTAGGATCGATCATCTCGATCGATTCGGACGGGGATGGATTTCCCTATCTCAGATCAAGAGACAAAAGATCTCTGGTTAGACACGTGAGACGCTATGCAAGACTTGGCTTCTATCACCGTGGATCTGGAGAAGATCGAGATCAGCAATGGTGATCACTGTACGAGCGGCGGCGACGGAGAAGATTCGCGAGATTAGGGTTTGACGGCCGCTTGCTTTCGTATTCTGTATTCGTTTCTTTACTGTACACCAATACCTGTGTATTTATACACTAGGTCATAAAGATGACCGTTGTGGGCCCCACCAAAGCAAAGACCGAAGTCTGGTTCGAAATACCGCTTGAAACCTGGACCGGTCCAGGAAATGTTGGAAATTTGCCCAAGTCAAATTCGGTGAGAATCGCAAGTGATTCTCGCCGATTCGTCGAGAATCAACGAATCGGAGAGAATCACTTGCGATTCTCGCCGAATTCTACTTGGCTAATTCTAGCATCACAGGTTATAGAGGCCGGGGAGAATCGGCGGGAATCACATTAGATTCTCGCCGAATCGTCGAGAATGCAAAGACATTCTCGACGAATCGGCGAGAATCACTTAGTGATTCTCGACGATTCTGCCTTTAGAGAATTTTCTGGCTACGTTGAGTCAGCTGGCCTCAACCGGCGAGAATCATCTAGTGATTCTCGACGACTCGTCGAGAATCACAAGTGATTCTCGACGAATTGGCGAGAATCACATAGTGATTCTCGACGATTTACACTTGGACTATTTCTCCTCTTTCAACCCGTGAGCAGGTATTTGGCCCATCCTTGCTCCATGTCTGCTCTTGCTTTATCATAGCCCTGTACTTGAAATTAAGTACACCCCAATAGAGAGAGTACACGTAGGCCAACACACTGATCTGCTCAACGAGGGATTACGTCGCGCAGACCCGTGTATATTGACCCACTGCACCCTGACATTGGTGTGTACTTAGCGTGGAATAACTGCAAGCATAACTTAAAAGATTTCATCAAACACATTGTCTATTTACCTTAGCTTGTTCAGGGGCTTCTTCAAATCAGGTACATTGTGGATACAATACCCAACAATCTCCCCCTATTTGAAGAAGCCTAAACCCTATAAGCTAAGGTGAATAGAGCAAATATGAATGAAACTCATAAACTTAAAATTGAGTTGAGAGAGATATTCATTACCAATTACTTGAGAGCAGACTTGGAGCCACCTTAGCCTTAGCCGAGAGGGTAATCTCCCCCTTTTCGGCTTCTGCAAATCGGGGTCTGGTGCATATGACCCCATGCTCCCCCTCAGTTCTTGCACCTATGCTTACACTTGAGTGACTGGCAGATGCTCCCCTAGATGCACGAGCCATGAGCTTCTGTAGTCTTCATTCCTCATAGTTGAGCATCCCCAATTCAGTTTTGAAGAGACTGAACTTGGCCTCGTCTAAGGGCTTAGTGAAAATATCTGCAATCTGCTTGTCCGTGGGGACATAGCAGAGAGAGATGTCTTTGTTCTCCACGTGCTCCCGAATGAAGTGGTAGCATACTTCAATATGCTTTGTTCTGCTGTGCGATACGGGATTGTTGGTAATAGCAATTGCACTTGAGGAGTCGCAATACATTGGTACTTCCTTGAACTGGAGGTCATATTCGGCTAACTGGTTTCTTATCCATAGGAGTTGTGCGCAACAGCTGCCAGCCGAGATGTACTCAGACTCTGCAGTGGAGGTTGCCACACAATTCTGCTTCTTGCTGTTCCATGAAATAAGCCTTCTTCCGAGGAATTGACACGTCCCGGAGGTGCTTTTCCTGTCATCCCTACTTCCTGCAAAATCAGCATCTGAAAACCCTATTAGCTCGACATCATTGCTTCTCGGGTACCATAAGCCAAGATTAGGGGTACCTTTAAGGTATCTGAGAATTCGCTTTGCAGTGACATAATGAGATTCCTTAGTGTTCACCTGATATCTGGCACAAACACATGTGGAGAACATGATATCCGGTCTACTCGCAGTAAGATAGAGCAGAGATCTAATGATGCTTCTGTATTTGGTTTCATCAAAAGGTTTCCCTTTCTCATCCTTATCCAGAGACATGGTGGATCCCATTGGAGTCCGCATAGAGGTTGCATTCTCCATTCCGAATTTCTTGAGGAGTTCATTTGTGAACTTCGTCTGAGAAATGAAGATTCCTTCCTCAGACTGTTTCACTTGAAGTCCCAAGAAATACTTCAGCTCTCCCATACTGCTCATTTCAAACTTTCCATGCATAAGTTTGGAAAACTTTTTGCAAAGATTATTGTCCGTTGAGCCGAATATAATGTCATCAACATAGATTTGCACCAGCAAAATCTTGCCTTTGACTTCCCTGAGAAACAATGTCTTATCTATTTTTCCTCTAGAGAACTTGTTCTCAAGAAGAAAACTAGACAGTGTCTCATACCAAGCTCGAGGAGCTTGTTTTAGGCCATATAGCGCTTTATTAAGAAAATATACATGATTAGGATAAGTAGGATTGACAAAACCTGGAGGTTGAGCAACGTATACTTCCTCTTTCAAATCTCCATTCAAGAAAGCCGATTTCACGTCCATCTGATAGACTGTGAATCCTTTGTTAGAGGCATAGGCTAGGAATAGCCGGATTGCCTCGAGCCATGCAACTGGTGCAAACATCTGGTCAAAGTCAATCCCCTCCTCCTGTCTGTATCCTTGAGCCACCAGTCTGGCTTTGTTCTTGATGATGACTCCATGTTCATCCAACTTGTTTCTGAAGATCCACTTGGTGCCAATCACATTTTGCGTCTTCGGTCTGGGAACCAGCGTCCAGACTTTGCATCTTTCGAATTGATGCAGCTCATCTTGCATGGCCAAAATCCATGATGCGTCTTTGTTCGCTTCGTCGAACTTCTTTGGCTCCACCTGCGATAGAAAGCTAAGATGCAAGATCTCGTTAAGAGTACCTCGGCGAGTTCTGACACCGTCTCGGGGATCTCCAATGATTTGATTTCTGGGGTGATCCCTCACGTGTCTGAGCTCTAGAAGTCTTGCATCAGGAGCTTCGACTACTTCCTGGGCATCTCCTTCTTCTAAAGGATTTGCTTCATTTTGAACTTCAACTTCTCCGAACGGCGTTGATGTGGAGACCTTGACATATTTTGGAGTTGCATCTTTCTCGGGATCATCCAGTTGTAACTTTTCGAGTCTGGCACCTGCAGCTTCAGGAAGACAACTAGAAGTCTTGCAATTAAGCAAGCTTCCTTCATCAAATACAACATTTATTGATTCCTCTACCACTAGGGTTTTCTTGTTTAAAACTCTATAAGCCCGGCTGTGGCTACTATAGCCCATGAATATGCCTTCGAAGCATTTTTCACTAAACTTAGTACGAGGGTACTTCCAATTATTCAGTATATAACATTTGCAGCCAAAGATTCTCAGATAGGACATGGTTGGTTTCTTGCCTTTCAATAGCTCATAAGGAGTCTTACGATGGCTCTTGTTGATTAACGCCCGGTTTTGTACATGACAAGCCGTATTGACAGCCTCGGCCCAGAAGTATTCTGGAAGAGAAGCGTCATTCAACATTGTCGTGCACGCCTCAATGAGTGTTCTATTCCTCCTCTCTGCCACTCCATTTTGTTGAGGAGTGCGAGGGGAGGAGAACTCATGAAAGATACCAAGCTCTTCACAGAACTCTGTCATAGCCCCAGACTCAAACTCTGTTCCGTGGTCACTTCTGATTTTGACTATTGAGCAGTTAAGTTCGTTCTGTATCTGCTTGACAAAACTGGTGAAGATGTCAAACGTATCAGACTTGCGCTTTAAAAAGAACACCCACGAAAACCGAGAGTGATCATCGACAATTACTAGCGTATACGACTTCCCTCCTAAGCTATGAACTTGCATTGGACCAAACAGGTCCATATACAGAAGATAAAGACATCTGGAGGAGTCTTTGTCTGGGATGCCCTTAAAGGTAGCCCGAGTCTGCTTGCCCATCTGACATGCAGGACATGGACTATCTTTAATGCACTTAATAATGGGAGCATCCCTTACTAAGTCTTTGGAAAACAACATATTAATTGTCTTGTAATTAATGTGTGCCAATCTCTTGTGCCATTGTTCACAAAGAGATGCACTGCCTTTAGCAACGAGGCATACTGGGGTAGAAGAATTTAAACTAAGAAAATCTAAACAGAAAATATTTCTGCTCCTAATGCCAGTTAATACAGTTTCCGAAGAATCACATGATATTATCAGGCATTTATCCTTGCAGAACTTAACGTCATACCCTTTATCACATAATTGGCTTACGCTGATCAGGTTATGATTTAATCCTTCAACATAAGCTACGTTAGTGATAGAGAGTATACCGTTGGAAATCGTACCGTAACCTCTGGTGACTCCCCGATCAGATCCCCCAAATATGACTTTGGGTCCATTCTCGACTGGAGAGTACTCCCTCAGTAGGCTTCTTGTCCCGGTCATGTGACGGGAGCATCCACTGTCCAAATACCAAATAGGAGTTTTGTTGGCCTTTGGACATTCCTGCAAAACAGAATTAATTTGCCTTAGGAACCCAATCGAACTTGGGTCCTAGATTCCTTGTTAGCATACTCCCCCTCGATTGGTTAATTCTACGAGTGGTCGGCCTCGCATTGCTAACATAAGGAGTCTCATTATACCTTGGAATCAACCAACAATCCACGGCAAAGTGACCAATTTTGCCACAGCACCAGCAGTCAAACCTGTTATACTTCCTCTTGGGCGCCTGCTTCACCCTTGAAACGTGGGGTTCAGCCGGGGCCGAAGACCTGGAGGTGGAGGCAACATGATGACCACAGTCACATGACTTCTTCACCTCTTGGCTTTTCAGTGTAACAGGCTTGGCCTTTGGTGCCAGCATCCTATTATGGCCGCTAGAGAATTGACCATAATTTCCCAAGTGGATTTCCTCATAAGGTGCCTTGAAGACACTCTCACTAAAGGTACAGGGAAAGGTCCACCCATCATACCGGCTCTTCGACTTTGCAACCGAGGGCCTGAAGTGATGCCCATATGTTGACTCAAAGTCATGTTGGTTACAGGGAAAGCTAGGCTTTCTGAACTCAACAGGGCTGAGTGGGGCCTTTCCTTTCTCATCAGCAGAGGCTTTCTTGGCAGCCTTATTCTTCCTCTAGTTCCTGTTTCTCCTGGATGAGGAGCTAGATGCCCCTACATGCCCCAAGCCAGCTCCTTTGGCTTGAGCAGAGAAGGTATCAACTAATGGAAGAACAGTTTTTGGCATAGAGAAGCTCTTGACGATCTTCCTTTCTACCGCAAGTAGTTCTTCCAACTTGTCGACTTCCTCCTGCTTAAGATCAAGGAGCTTAAGAGACTCTGAATGCTTTGAAGTCAGGTCCAAGTGCTCCTGTCGGAGGGAGATCAAACTGGTGATCTCTTCCCTCAGGGATACACTCTCACCTTTAAGGAATTTAACTTCCTTTTTCTCAGCCTTCAGTTTCTTTCGACATTTCAGGAAAGTATTGAGCAGAAGCTCGTACTTATCGAGGAGCTCAGCTTCAAGGGCAGAAGGGCTATCCTCAGGGTCATCATCCTGAGACTCAGGATCAGAGTCAGAGTCGGAGAGAGGGGTGTGAGCTTTTACCTTCCCAATAAATGGGGGGCATTCTCCTTCTGAGTCAGAGCGACCCATTAGCCCAAAGTAGGCTTCCTCATCATCGCTGGTATCTGACGTGTCAGATTCACTCAGCGTCTTTGGCTTCTTTGCGATGTAGCTCCTCTCCTTCTTCTTGTCTTTTGAGGACCTGTGCTCCTCTTCCTTTCCCTTTTTCCTCTTGCCTTGATGGCAGTCGGCCACGACGTGTCCTGGCTTGTTGCAACCAAAGCATATAATGTCAGAAGAGCGGTGTTTGTTCGGTTTGGAAACATACCTGTCAGAAGAATAGTTCTTCTTCTGATTCCTTGAGGAGGAGCCGTTTCTCTTTCTCTGATTCCTCAGCTTGAGGAACTTCTTGAATTCCCGTGTGATAAGGGATAAATCTTCCTCTGACAATTCTGAGCCGGAGGAGCTTGGCTCAGAGTCTTCCTCTTCATCCCTCTTCCACGCACGGGAAGAAGCGGCACCCTTGCCCTTTCTGGATTGAATGGCTTTCAGGGCCACCGTCTTTTCCTTGGCCGCGGCTTTCTCTGCTTCCTCTTCAGCCTTCCTTGTGTTCAACTGAAGCTCATAGGACATGAGCTTCCCGAACAGAATCTGTGGATTAGTTTCCGCAAGTCTGCCAAACTCGCGGATGGCGCAGATCTTTGTGTCCCATTCCTTAGTGAGGGACCTAAGGAACTTATCATTGAGTTCACCGTCAGTGAACACTCTTCCATATCCTTTGAGTGCATTGACGATCTTGAGGAAGTTTTCGAAGGTAACTCCGATCTCCTCCTTTGGCCCTTGCCTGAAGGCCTCATATTTCTGATTGAGGAGGGATCTCCGATCGTCCCTCACTTCATCTGTGCCCTCTATTAGGACAATCAGACAGCTCCAGAGATCCCTGGCTGTCCTGCAGTTGCTGAAGTTCTGCATCATAGAGTCGTCAACTGCGCTTACCAGGATGTTCTGAGCTTTCTTGTCGAGTCCGAACAGCACCATTTCGTCCTTGTCCATTTCCGAAAGTTTCTTGGGCACTTTCCTGGTTGGATCAATGGTGGAGGCCTTGGTGGGAATGTAAGGTCCCTCCTCCACTATCATGAAGAGCCGGGGGTCGACTGCTTCCATGTAGAATCTAATTCTTTCCTTCCAGATAGGAAAATTCAGTCTGGTGCATACTGGGATTTTGCCGGAGTGCTTGAGTCTGTCCATGGAAGATATCGGTCTCCTTCTTGACACTGGTGACAGGATTCTACTCAAGGTGTGAACCTTTTTGATGAGGAACCTCCATCTGATACCACTTGAAAGTTCACCTAGTGTCAACTACCTTCACCTATGGGGGGGGGGAATAGGTGACTTGCAGCGTATTTGCGGAATTAAAAGTGTACCTACAGAATCAAAACAAAACACACAGCACAGAGAATAACACAGGCAATTTATAGTGGTTCCCCGATTTGGGTACGTCCACTTTCCCCCTTCGACCTATCTCCCAATCCAGGGACGACTCGGTCACTTCACCAACAGGATTGAAATCCAATACTTGCACTATCGGAAGGAACCCTTCCACACGTAGGAGTCAACACTCCCACAACACGGGTTGCACCCAACCCTACAACTAGAGACCAATCGGTCCTTTACAAAGAATTGAAAATAGCTTGTAAGAAATACAAACAACGTATGGAGACTAAGGTGTCCCTCTTCATTCGACGACGTGTTATTGAAGTCAACGAAGAGTCCACAACCCTAGATCTCACTTGGAGAGAATCTCCCCGAGACCGGCGGAGGCGACGAGCGGCGGCAAGGCTCTCGGCGTTGGCGGCGGCAACTGAAGACAGCAACAAAGCACTGGAGATTCAATCTTCTTAGCGAAGTCGGCAAGGTCTTCCAACGGTCACACTAGGATCGATCGTCTCGATCGATTCGGACGGGGATGGATTTCCCTTTCTCAGATCAAGAGACAAAAGATCTCTGGTTAGACACGTGAGACGCTATGCAAGACTTGGCTTCTATCACCGTGGATCTAGAGAAGATCGAGATCAACAATGGTGATCACTGTACGAGCGGCGGCGACGGAGAAGATTCGCGAGATTAGGGTTTGACGGCCGCTTGCTTTCTTATTCTGTATTCGTTTCTTTACTGTACACCAATACCTGTGTATTTATACACTAGGTCATAAAGATGACCGTTGTGGGCCCCACCAAAGCAAAGACCGAAGTCCGGTTCAAAATACCGCTTGAAACCTGGACCGGTCCAGGAAATGTTGGAAATTTGCCCAAGTCAAATTCGGCGAGAATCGTAAGTGATTCTCGACGAATCGGCGAGAATCACTTGCGATTCTCGCCGAATTCTACTTGGCTAATTCTGGCATCACAGGTTGTAGAGGCCGGGGAGAATCAGCGGGAATCACATTAGATTCTCGCCGAATCGTCGAGAATGCAAAGACATTCTCGACGAATCGGCGAAAATCACTTAGTGATTCTCGACGATTCTGCCTTTAGAGAATTTTCTGGCTACGTTGAGTCAGCTGGCCTCAACCGGCGAGAATCATCTAGTGATTCTCGACGACTCGTCGAGAATCACAAGTGATTCTCGACGAATCGGCGAGAATCACATAGTGATTCTCGACGATTTACACTTGGACTATTTCTCCTCTTTCAACCCGTGAGCAGGTCTTTGGCCCATCCTTGCTCCATGTCTACTCTTGCTTTATCATCGCCCTGTACTTGAAATTAAGTACACCCCAATAGAGAGAGTACACGTAGGCCAACACACTGATCTGCTCAACGAGGGATTACGTCGCGCAGACCCGTGTATATTGACCCACTGCACCCTGACATTGGTGTGTACTTAGCGTGGAATAACTGCAAGCACAACTTAAAAGATTTCATCAAACACATTGTCTATTTACCTTAGCTTGTTCAGGGGCTTCTTCAAATCAGGTACATTGTGGATACAATACCCAACAGAGATTGATTTGCCAACAGGACACGTGTATGTGGGACCGTGTTATGGCTTCCCCACCGCATTCCAGGTCTGTGTGTTGACCCCAGTAAGCCCCTGTGGCGGATTATCCATGCGGTCTTGTGGTTGGGATTAATCCCACATCGCCTGCAGCTTTCTCCCCTCCATGTTCATGTACCCAGCCATCCTTCATCTCAACACCTGGGTTTTGAGATGAACTGTTGGATTGGCAGGATCTTTCAAGGCATCTTTATTTGAGGGTTCCACCCGAGTGCGACCAACTTCGCTCTAATGCAAGAAGCAATAACATGCTACGAAGACCTCATTCACCAGGTCGAGGCAAAGATTGCGATAGATGGGGCCATCGAGGCCTACCACCAACAATTTAAAGGGAACTCCAAGTGGCAGGGAGCCGGAACCTCGCCCCCAACACCCCGTAGGAGCGATGACCACCACAACAACCCTCCCTAGGATCAAGGCTCTCGCCAGCACCGGGAATTCACCCTGCTGAATACTGCCCGAACGCAAGTGCTCATCGACATTCATGACTCTAGCATGCTTCGATGATCCAAGTCGTTTCCCTGAACTGAGGAGACCAGACAGAGTACTTCAAGTTCCACCATGTGAATGAGCACAACACGGAGGACTGCACTCAACTAAAGGAGGAGATAGAGTGCCTCATTTTACAGGGGCATCTGGGGAGTTACTTGTAGGAACGAGTGCCCAATCTGCCCCCACTACACCAACCTGGGCGAGAGCAGGCCACGACACTCTAGGAGGCGCATGGGGCAGGAAAATAGTTGGAGAGGTTGAAACCATCGCTGACTTCCCCTTCTAATCCAGCTGCATCCTCTCCATTTCTCAACCCCAGAAAGATCCAGAAGACCTAAAGCCGCTAATAGATGCCACCATCAGCTTCAGGGATGAAGACCTAAAGGGAGTGCGCATGCCATACCAGGATGTCTATGTCATCAGTGCAGGAATCGACAATACCTTTTTTAAGGTCTAGAGGATACCGATTGAAAGAGGGAGCTTAGTGGACGTCTAGTTCGTGATAATGCTGCGCAACATGAAGATCCCCCTGGGAACGTCTCGAGCTGACAACAAGAAAATTGTATGGGTTTAAAAACAACCCAGTCCCGGCCCGAGGGATAATAACTCTTCCTATTACCCTGGAGAGTTCCCGAGGAAGATGAACTGCGATGTCCAGTTCATGGTTGTTGACTTTGACTCAGCCTATAACAAGTTTTTTGGCTGGCCACTCCAAATGCACTTCGAGGCAATCCCCTCTATTCCGCACTGGCTATGAAGTTTGTCACCCGAGGAGGAATAGGTGTTGGACGGGGAGATTAGGAGGCAGCACGACTCTACTACCTACAACATGTGATGAAACCAAAACCTGACCCCAAGAGGAGTTCAGACCCAAGGGGGTAACCTGCACCTATTTCTCCCAAGGAAGGACACTTGACTAATTATTTGGAACTAAGAGACAAACCCTTGAGCTGTAGTGAGGAGGTCCCGCCACACATCTGAAAGATTAAAGAGAGCTTCTCCTCCCTAGCCAATGCTGAGTCAAGCACCATAAGGGCCACTTAGGGCCAATCAGGACCAGCCAGAGGAAGAAGAAACCAAAGAAAAGTAATCCCCTCCAAAGGTGCCTTGGGGCCTATTTATAGTTTTCATGGCTGGTCAGCAGATAACAAAATTCTTCTGTTTTGTTCTACTATATACAACCTAAATTGGTTTACCAACTGCAAAACTTTGATGTTTGGAGGGGATATTAGCGGGCCAAAATGAGCCCCTTAGAGAATCACCTCTAGGCGAGTCGAACATACTATTGTACTCACCTGGGTTGGCAAATGCCTGGTGTAGTAGGCACTCACCACTCGCCTGAGCTTGTGTGCGAGTGCAGGTTGCTTCGCCCCACTCTCCTGTCACTTACCTATGACCCGAGGATAGTGCAAGCCATGCTATCTCACTCTCCCCTTACTCGCTCACGATGAGGAGGTATTTCCTCCTCTCGCTACTTCGGCTCGCCTAGGCCTGAACCGCCCCTTCTTGCCTTAGTCTCTTCTGAGGGCCACACTCGGCAAATACGGGATTGTACACAATCCCCGCTCTTGGCGAGGTTGTCCCAAACTAGAAAAAAAAAGTCCAATTCCAAGTATTCGACGAGTGGTAGCTAATTTTGAGAGAATCTTTTAGTGGGCCCCCAACGTGCTATATATACGCTGAACCATGGTGTTTTGGGGGACTCTGCAAACCCATTCCTTCTTTCCTCTCACGCTCTTGTCGCGAGATGCCTCTTTTTAATGAATTTCGGGATCATCTTGCCACCGCGCAGGAGTATAACAAATCCTAAGCCACCGAGCTTTTGTCATGGATGTCGAGCAAATCTTCAGACTCACCCTCAAAGCGAAAGAAGAAAGTCAAGAAATCCAAGCACGAACTGACACAAGACGGGCCCGCTTCCACCAACTTGCCGACTTCAATGCCCGGTCTCGGGCTCACGCACCCCGTCAAAACACAGGTTCTTGTAATTTTGTTAGCTCGCGACTTGTTACAAAGCTAGACTATGACTATTCTGAGTGCTCGCAGGAAGATCATCCATTAGAAATGGATGCAGGTGATGTCGCGATGGATACCAGCTCACATCCTCGCGGTAATGCGAGTCAATTGGAAAACACAAAACCCCACACTCATGAGGGGATGATCCACTAAACCGCTCCTGATGGTATTATGAAAATGTTTGGTGAGTTATTTGTTGTCTCCCTGCTAACTTCCTTTTCTTATTTCTCGCATTACTCCCTATAAGTCCTTCCTTTGGGGTCATCAACTCGGGTGCTTTGGCATTGAGATCCTCAACCTGCGAGACTATACGAGATCCCACCTTCGCCTCAAACCCCTGACTAAACATGTTCTTGACATTCACACTCCTACCACTCTCTAAGTTCGTGATCAGGTTCTTTTTTTCTCCGGGCCTTGGGAAATCATTCACACTTTCCATCGTCAACTCTTTCCAGGGGCAACCTGGTCCATCTCAACATCTACCAAGCAATGGAGTCAGTCCCTCACACAGTTAGTGGGAGTACTGCCCCCTTCTTCGTAATTGAGCTGTCTCTAATTTTTGTGATTCCAATCTTCATAGATAATCAATAAAACTCGACGGCCGAAGAATCCTCTAAAGGGGGAGCCTACTCTCCACCACCTTCCCTTGACATGATTGAAGAATTACTGGGCTACCCGAGTGACCCTGCAGATATGTTGAGGAAGATAGCGAAGGTCCTCCAAAAGTACAGGTACATGTTGTGCGGGATCTAGGAGGAACGAATTATTAGTGAGCAACGACTAAGCAATCTCGAAAAGGACTACATATTGCTGACTAAAGAGGCAAGGCGGGGGATGAGTGGCGAGGTGACATCCTAGGGGAACATCGAGCGGGCCGAGGAACACCTACGTCTCGTGTAGCTGTAGCTCAATGCAGCCCGTGAATACAACAACCCTCGCCGACCGCCAGGGGCGGGGTCGTGAGACTGGGGAAGATTAAAATGGCTCCAGTTCTGAGCATACCGACATTTGCAACCCCCTTACTTCTCCACTTTTCTAGCTTCCTTGCGCTTCTCCTCTTTTTACACTAAATATCGAGCTGTTTATATTACTCTGTTGTGAACTCGTATGGGGAATGTAATTGATTGTGAATGTTTACCTCACATGAGTGCGGTGTTTTAATGTCCTCGTTCATCTTCTTTTTATTACTACAATGATGTGTTTGTATGAATCGCTAGCGAATGGGGTGGGAGTATTGGGGTTGTCCCAGGGGTGCACGCGGGGAGTTGCCAGCTGGCTATCTACACACCTCCCTCGGTCTATTCCCTAATTATTTTTGCTTCTTGTATAAAGAGGCCCCATCTTTTCACCGCACAATTCACCTACCGCATTTATTGCTTTCGCGGTCTCACCTATGCTGTAAGACCCTTTTTTTAAAACACCGGGGGTCTTAGGCCCAGAACCGCCCCTTTGCGGTGACACCTTCACGCCCTGAAGGGTCATCACCACAAAGCGCTGATTCTGCCGGCCAATTCCATCACAGAAAGGTAGCACAATGAAGTAAAAGCAAGTCCACAAGAAAATCACTTATATAGAAAAATAAGTCTCCACGTAGGGAGTGTCCACAAAATAGTATATCAGAGTACTAAAAATACGAGCTTATGCCCGGTACGTCATGTCCTCACTACAAATTACTCATGCGGAAGAAAAATTAGAACATCTACTCAAGGTCAAGACTCACGGTCCCGGTTGTATGAACTCCAGAGTTTGACTGCCCCATCTCCAAGCGCACCGGTCTCTAGGCTTCTCCCCCGTGCTGGGCTCCACGATTCCCTAAAATGATGCGGTTCGAAAACCGTTAGTCATAAAGACTAAGCCCTATCATCCCCTACCCCTTCCCCCATGGCTCCTAGGCACCGAGCGGAGAGGAAGAAAGGGAAGGACATGTGGGTGGAGATTATCTCAAAAGGACAGGGGGCAGCGGAACTAATCTAGCAATTCTATAATAAATATGACAGAAACAGAAAGTACGAAAAGTAACCTTAACTTATATGCGGAAGCGCATAAGCCAAGGGATCTTTTACAAGGATCCCATCGTAAAAAGTGTCCCATATCACTTATACGTTGGGGTGTCGGTTATCAAACAGCAGCATATATATATATATATATATATATATATATATATATATATATCAAAAATGACCTTAATTTATAAACTTGCCCACACAAGCTTATAGACCAAGGGGTCGTTTTGAAAGTCCTAATGTATAAGCGTCCCATTCCACTTATACTTTAGGTGTCAGGTTTAAATGAATCGATTATGCTATGACATGCAAGTGGGTATGATGGAACATGCAAGTGCAACTCACACACCCGACTCTATGCACACAGACCTTTAGTTCCCCCTTTCGGAGCCGTTACCCTCCAGGATACCTCCGTAGTGGCAGACGGAAGCGGTGGGTTGGGCCTCGCCCACATCTAAACCAGTAAAGCACTACCGATCAGACCTATCGTATGCCTCAACGCTTGGTGCATGAAGCGGACTCCTGCGTACTCTTGCCAGCTAGCGCACCAGACTTCTGTTGGTAAAGTGCTAACTACACTTGCCGAGTCAGCGTATTGGCGTCAGGGAATCAACCCTCCAATACCGAAGACCCACCACCTTAATTTTATTTCCTTTTTATGCACATGCAAATTTAATCGTAATCAAACAAAACCGAGCCGAAGCTCCCCGGACCAAAACGTCCGTCTCTTAACCAATCGAGCCGAAGCTCCCCGGACCATTCCGTTTGTCTCTTAATAAATCGAGCCGAAGCTCCCAACAATCTTCCTGTGCTAACAGTGTTTGTGAAATGTGAGATCCTAATTACTAAGTTACTCTTTTCGGTTTGTTATTACAGTTTACGTTAACCCAAGACTGCCCCCGGTATTCCCTGTGAAGGGCTCTCAAAGGGCACTAGGAACTACGATGGTAGCTGAAGCCCATCGTTCCCTTTCGCAAGACACTTATTGTTATTGGTTGATTCCCTTTACCCATTCCCTTCTCATATTACGATAGACTAACCTAGGGTGATTTTTAACCTTCCTCTCTTCGGGAAAGACGATCTTTCGTCGAACCCGAGCACTTCTTAACTCTAGCCATCACCACTTCTAGCTACTCTTCATATCATTCTCTTACAAAACCATCCATATCTATCCACCCAGACAAAATGACTAACTCCAACAACTATCCCAGATCATGTCCTATTGCAATTTAACAATTTGCTATATGCAGACCAACCTAGACTATATGTCGAACGGGTTAGGAAATGATCCAATACTCATCCAAATGCCCTAACTTATTTACTGGAGGTATATCATGATATGATTAGCCTATAATCAGAAAACTATAATTTTCCTAATTTATCTGGCATTTAATTAATTTCCTCAAAAACTCCATGGGCTACCGGTTTGAACATGAACTGCCCTAAGTACTCATGCAGGATGCCCAACAAAATTATTCTAAATATTTTGCTATCTCAAAATGGTAAATCCAAAGCATCACAATTTTTCTATCATCAAAAGTGCACTAAAACTATTTTAGCAATATTTTCTATCTTTCGTTATTTATGAATCAAGTACAGAGAATATCAATCCAAAAATTATAAATTAATTATATTATGCAGATATAATCTTAAAAATAGCATTGACCAAGTTTCATAATTTTTCAGCAGCAATATCATCCATGATTAATTTTTTTTAAACCATAAAACCCCTTCTTAACATTTGTGAAGGAAGTACTATATTTACTCAACTAAAAATTATACAAAAATTCAAGAGCAACCATTCTGTCCTAAAACATTTACTTCCAAGATTTCATGGGGTTTCAATGAACAAAAAGATCTAAAAAATTAAAACGGCATTAGGGCTATAACAATCTTTACGAATGAAGTACTAGAAATAAACATCATAAAATTCCAGTAAATTTGCTATATGATCTACCCATTCCAAAACTCACTCTACCCGAGTTTCACAGTTTTAGTTAATGTTTAGTGACTGATTTTACTTAATTGAGATTTTACCCTAAAACTAGGGTTAGCGTTTTGAGGTATCTACCTATCTCCAAATCCTCCGAGGTTCCATCCGGATGACTTATATTATGCTAACGCCGACTCTACTGAATTTCAAGGCAATACGAGGGCATTTGCCCCCATGTCCTTCACAACCCTCAAAACCCTCCCTTTAGGGTTTGAGTTTGGATCCTAGGGTAAGTCAACCCTAAATCACACCATTTTTCCCCAAGTGGGTTATAATAACCCTTCTAAGTCAGTGGTCAAAATATCAGCCTCTGTTAAGGTGATTTTACCATTCCAACCTCTTAGTGCACTTTTTACTCAAAAACGCATCATTAATGCCTAGTTAAGGATAGGTGATTTCCTACCCAAAACTCATCTAAATGAGTTGGAATTTTGTACAGAGCTAGGTTTTATATCCAGGGACCACTCACCAAAATTTGGGAGGGTTTGGAGGTCATTTAACTACTTAAATAAATTACTCTAACTTTATTAAATTAAAACAAAAACTTTAGGTAAAGTATCTCCAAAAATTCCCATTTTTGGATAGCCTCTAGGTTTTGCTAAGGGTAACCCCTTGCCAAAATTTCAGGTTGTTTGGAAAAGGGACCAAGAGTGGGAATTCATTTTAGTTTCTGCCCTACTCTAGGTACAACCCCCACTAAAACGGGTGCTGCAGTCAAACCACTTACCCAAACGAGTTGAAATTAATTTTAAATTAATCTAGACTCGAAGGGCTATGACTTTTGTGAACGGCCATTTTTCCTAAATCGGCCTCTAAGTTCCTCGTTTTGCCATATCAAAATGGCACATTTAATGTATATTTCCTTTATATACTATATACATAATTTTATATCATAAAAATGTTTTACTGTTAATCTTCTACATAACCCGTAATTGAACTCAGAAAAACTTATTTTTCCTGTAGCTCTTCCGTGATCCATCGCCGGCCGTCCGGTCACTTCCTTGGCCGGCCACCACCACCACCACCTCCGTCGAGGCGATGGCTATCGGTCGGCGGTGGTTTGGCCGCCGGAGGTGGCGGTTTCCGGCATACCCGAAAATATATTTTTTTCATGGTTTTTCCATGAAAACACGAGATAGGTCCGGCTCTTTTGAGCACGAACTTCCTTTATAAGATCCTAAGATCTACCCATAAGAGAAGAAGTAGAGGAGGACCTTGTTCGCGGTTTGGAGGCAAGATGAACGTCGGGTTGCCATGGTGCAGTGGTTGCGTTGCTGAACTTCTCCTACAGCAAGAATAATAATCCAATCCGTTTGGTCAAGAGTGTAAACTTCTCATCTTGCTCTAAGGGGGCTTTTATAGATCTCCAAGTGGGGAGGGAAATGGTAAAGCATTCATGGCCATGAATGCTCTCTCTCTCTTAATAATATTTCGGTTATGGTGGAGGGAGAGGAAAAGGTGGAAGGTGAAAAGACTGATCCAGGTGGCGATTTCCTATTCGACCAACACTTCCTCATTTTATTAAGTAATTAGAGAAGGAAACGGCCCATAAATACTCATGGTATAACTTTCCATACCAGAATTTATTATAACACATGTATGAATAATTTCGGGCCTGAACTGACGTTTCAGCCTTTGTCACGGGCGTGACACATAGGTCACGGGCGTGATAGGACCATGTGCAAAATTCTGAGTTCGTCGATCGTCTTCCTGAGATCGATGATCGTCGAAGGGGGTCACGCCCAAGGTCACGGGCATGACACATCGGTCACGGGCGTGATGAGCCTGGGTTGCAAATTCTGCGCTCGCCGATCGTCTTCCTAAGATCGACGATCGTTGAAAGGGGGTCATGCCCTAGGTCACGGGCGTGATATATTGGTCACGGGCATGACAGGCCCGGCTTACAAATTCTGTGCTCGCCGATTGTCTTCCTGAGATCGACGATCGTCGAAGGGGGTCACGCCCTAGGTCACGGGTGTGACATGTCGGTTATGGGTGTGACAAACCCATGATGCAAATTCTGCGTTCGTCGATCGTCTTCCTGAGATCAACGATCGTCGAAGGGGGTCACGCCCTAGGTCAAGGGCGTGACATATCCGTCACGGGCGTGACAGGCCCATGATGCAAATTCTGAGTTCGCCGATCGTCTTCCTGAGATCGACGATCATCGAAGGGGGTCACGCCCAAGGTCACGGGCGTGATGGGTCAGTCACGAGCATGACCAACCCGTGGCTGAAAATTCAGGCTTGGCGATCGTCTTCCTGAGGTCGACGACCGTCGAAGGGGCCACGCCCAAGGTCATGGGCGTGATGGGTCGGTCACGGGCGTTACCAACCCGTGCCTGAAAATTCTGGGCTGATGGACTTTAATTCTTTGGTTTCTATGGTTTTGTCATGGCAGACCGACTCCAAGGGGTCTAGCCGGAAAAGGGATGTTACAAATCCCAATAAACAAAACAAAAATTTCGTCCCCGAAATTGAGGTTGAGCCTACGGGGATTTCTATCGAAATAAGATAAACTTGTAACATCCCATATGGTTTTCCTATTAAGTCGAAGCGAGATTACTTGTTTGATAAACGAAGGCAATCTCCCCAATAAACAAAAGATTAGCCCCTACTTTCCTGCGTATGCCTAGGTTCTCAATTTCCCTTATCTAGTCCTACCGGTTTAATACAAGAAGGTAATTTATAGTATACCAAGAGGTGGTGAGGTATACCTGACTGAATAGCTCCAGGTATTTTTGCCTCATCAGGTCCTGCAGTTCCCAGGTGTGCTCCTCCTGACCATGGTTCCTCCACAGAACCTTGACTAAGGGGATCTTCTTGCGGCGCAAGATCCGTACTCCTTTGTCATCGATCCGAACCGGCTCCAAGTGAACAGATCGGTCTGAAGCTACCGGCCCTTCGGTGGTCAAAATCTGCTGCTCTGGGCATAGTAGAGCCGTCCTCAGCGAAGAAATGTGGAAGACGTCATGTAGAGCTGCCAGCTCTGGTGGCAACTCCAGCCTATAAGCTAGGGCCCCAATCCGCTCTAGGATCCTGTAAGGGCCCATATACTTAGTGCTGAGCTTCTTCCTCTGACCACGCACCCGTGAAACTCCATGTATGGGCCGGATCTTCAAAAACACTCGGTCCCCCACCTGAAACTCCACCAGACGATGTCAGGCGTCATAGTACTTAGCCTGTCTGCTCCGCGCCTCTAACATCCTGTCTCTGATCAGTCTCACCTGAGCCTCCGTGTCTTCAACAAAATCCAATCCCAACACCTTCAGATCCTCGTCCTGAACCCAAGAAAGCGGGGTCCTGCATTTCCTTACATACAAGGCTTCATAAGGAGCCATCCTTATGCTGGACTGGTAGCTGTTGTTATAGGAGAACTCGACCAGTGGCAAGAGCTTCTTCCAAGGTTCCCCACAGTCCAATATGCATAGCCTTAGGAGGTCCTCCAACATCCGATTGGTACATTCCGTCTGCCCATCCGTCTGGGGATGGAATGCGGTGCTGAAGGTCAATCGCATGCCTAAGTAAGTCTACACGAACCTCTACTCCCTGGATGTGAACCGACCATCCCGATCCGACAAGATCGTCCTGGGCACCCTGTGATAACGAATGAAATACTCTATGAATCTCCGTACTAGTACCCCAACTGAGTCATCTTTTCTGATCGGAATGAATCTGGCCACCTTCATCAACCGATCGACGATGACCCAAATCGAGTTGTTTCCCGTCCGTTATCAGGGAAGTCCATGAATAAAGTCCATCGCGATGTCTTCAAACTTCCACTCAGGGGGTACATGTTTTGAGATAAACCATCCTTCTGATGATACAAAATAGCGATTAAATTTTTACCTTCTCAGATATCCTTAATCTTGTTACCCGTCATCTAATTTCACGTGATAATAGTTAATTCTCGTAATTACTCCGTCTTATTACCATGTCATTGTCTTGGTAATGCTACAGGTCAACATTCCAATCATGTTTTTACAAAATCTTACCTTCGCCCGAATAACGTCGAATTATATCGACTTCAACCTCACTATGTTTGTTACGCCGCATTCTCTAAATTAGGTCTATGGAAACCCAAGTCAATCCTATTTTACCCAATAAAAAAAGACAAGCCCCCAATAAACAAAAGATAAGCCCCTATATTCCTTGGGCTAAGTATCTTTGATATTACCATGTTATATCCATCCTAGCTGGGTGCACAATTCCCAGGGCATCAATCTTCGACTTGGGATTCAACCCTGAAACTCGTCGATATACCCCATATTTTAAACTCTTTGAGTCACATTTACGACAACCTTATCCGGGTCAAAATGTTCCCAATCCCAAATGTGTATCTTCTGAACTTGAATTCATATCCGACCCTCGGTGTTTGTCTTTGTGATTGTCTCCGAGAAATCTTGTTACCTGTACGAGGGTTAAGACTACTTATCTTCTACCATTCTGCTAATGGATTATTGATCTCAATTCTCCTTAAAGCAGTTTACTGATTTGAGTAATCCTTGATAGGGGCCGTAGGGTCACCCGAGTTTATCTATTAGGTTGTCATTCTCATGTTAAACTCCTCTTTTTATTCTGTTTGGGTATCTCCTTACCTTAAACAAATTCATACCCAAGGTCTATTTTGAACTAGGGCATACTTTAAGTTGTCATGGTTGGTTATGAGTCCTAGTGGGTTAAGTCTAACGTATTGGCTAGAGAATTAAGATGAGATTTTTGCAGCCAGAGGTGTTCCCTGCAAGGTGGCAGGGTTTTCCTTAGGCTACAAAGAAGAATTTCAATTAATGAAAAAGTGAACTTTTACATGTGATTTCCCTTATGGGAACACCACTGCTTCCGCTGCTTCGTTTGTCCCCAAACTAAACTCGAGCGGGGGTGACCCAGGATTAGTGGACTGCTACCTTTTTCAGATTGATGTTTCCTCTGATACCACTTGTATGACCCTTTTTTTGAACACCGGGGTCTTAGGCCCAGAACCGCCCCTTTGCGGTGACACCTTCACGCCCTGAAGGGTCATCACCACAAAGTGCCGATTCTGCCGACCAATTCCATCACAGAAAGGTAGCACAATGAAGTAAAAGCAAGTCCACAAGAAAATCACATGTATAGAAAAAGAAGTCTCTACGTAGGGAGTGTCCACAGAATAGTATATCAAAGTACTAAAAATACGGGCTTATGCCCGGTACATCATGTCCTCACTACAAATCACTCATGCAGAAGCAAAAATAGAACATCTACTCAAGGTCGAGACTCACGGTCCCAGCTGTATAAACTCCGGAGCTAGATTGCCCCATCTCTAAGCGCACCGGTCTCTGGGCTGCTCCCCCGTGCTGGGCTCCACGATTCCCTAAAATGATGCGGTTCGAAAACCGTTAGTCATAAAGACTAATCCCTATCATCCCCTACCCCTTACCCCATTGCTCTAAGGCACCGAGCGGAGAGGAAGAAAGGGAAGGACATGTGGGTGAAGATTAACTCAAAAGGACAGGTGGCAGCGGAACTAATCTAGCAATTCTATAATAAATATGACAGAAATAGAAAGTAGGAAAAGTAACCTTAATTTATGTGCGGAAGCGCATAAGCCAAGGGATCTTCTGCAAGGCTCCCATCGTATAAAGTGTCCCATACCACTTATACGTTGGGGTGTCGGTTATCAAACAGCATATATATATATCAAAAATGACCTTAATTTATAAACTTGCCCACACAAGCTTATAGACCAAGTGGTCGTTTTGCAAGTCCTAATGTATAAGCGTCCCATTCCACTTATACTTTAGGTGTCAGGTTTAAATGAATCGATTATGCTATGACATGCAAGTGGGTATGATAGAACATGCAAGTGCAACTCACACACCCGACTCTGTGCACACAGACCTTTAGTTCCCCCTTTCGGAGCCGTTACCTCTAAGGATACCTCCGTAGTGGAAGACGGAAGCAGTGGGTTGGGCCTCACCCACCTCTAAACCAGTAAAGCACTACTGGCCAGACCTATCGTAAACCTCAACGCTTGGTGCACGAAGCGGACTCCTGCGTACTCTTGCTGGCTGACGCATCGGACTTCTGTTAGCAAAGTTCTAACCACACTTGCCGAGTCAGCGTATTGGCATCGGTGCATCGACCATCTAATTCCGAAGACTCACCACCTTAATTTTCTTTCCTTTTATGCACATGCAAATTTAATTGTAATCAAACAAATACCGAGCCGAGCTCCCCGGACCAAAACGTCTGTCTCTTAACCAATTGAGTCGAAGCTCCCCGGACCATTCCGTCCGTCTCTTAACCAATCGAGCCGAAGCTCCAAACAATCTTCCTGTGCTAACAGTGTTTGTGAAATGTGAGATCCTAATTACTAAGTTACTTTTTTCGGTTTGTTATTACAGTTTACGTTAACCCAGGACTGCCCCCGGTATTCCCTGTGAAGGGCTCTCAAAGGGCACTAGGAACTATGATGGTAGCTGAAGCCCATCGTTCCCTTTCGCAAGACACTTATTATTATTGGTTGATTTCCTTTACCCATTCCCTTCTCATATTACGATAGACTAACCTAGGGTGATTTTTAACCTTCCTCTCTTCGGGAAAGACGATCTTTCATCGAACTCAAGCACCTCTTAACTCTAGCTATCACCACTTCTCACTACTC
Organism: Platanthera zijinensis; assembly: GCA_039513925.1. Classification (NCBI taxonomy): domain Eukaryota; kingdom Viridiplantae; phylum Streptophyta; class Magnoliopsida; order Asparagales; family Orchidaceae; genus Platanthera; species Platanthera zijinensis. Next base: position 246,228,022 of record CM077079.1, on the reverse strand, counting down.
TTCATATCATTCTCTTACGAAACCATCCACATCTATCCACCCAGACAAAATGACTAACTCCAATAACTATCCCCAATCATATCCTATTTCAATTTAACAATTTGCTATATGCAGACCAACCTAGACTATATGTCGAACCGGTTAGGAAATGATCCAATACTCATCCAAATGCCCTAACTTATTTACTGGAGGTATATCATGATATGATTAGAATATAATCAGAAAACTATAATTTTCCTAATTTATCTTACATTAAATTAATTTCCTCAAAAACTCCGTGGGCAATCGGTTTGAACATGAACTACCCTAAGTACTCATGCAGGATGTCCAACAAAATTATTATAAATATTTTGCTATCTCAAAATGGTAAATCCAAAGTATCACAAATTTTCTATCATCAAAAGTGCACTAAAACTATTTTAGTAATATTTTCTATCTTTCGTTATTTATGAATCAAGTATAGAGAATATCCATCCAAAAATTATAAATTAATTATATTATGCACATACAACCATAAAAATAGCATTGGCCTAGTTTCATAATTTTTCAGCAGCAATATCATCCATGATTAATTTTTTTAAACCATAAAACCCCTTCTTAACATTTGTGAAGGAATTACTAGATTTACTCAACTAAAAATTATACAAAAATTCAGGAGCAATCATTCTGTCCTAAAACATTACTTCCAAGATTTCATGGGGTTTCAATGAACAGAAAGATTCAAATAATTCAAACATCAATTAGGGCTATAACAAACGTTACAAATGAAGTGCTGGAAAAAGAATTCATAAAATTCTAGTAAAATTGCTATAGATTCTACCCGCCCCAAAACTTACTCTACCCAAGTTTCACAGCTTTTAGATAATGTTTAGTGACAGATTTTACTTAATTGATATTTTACCCTAAAGCTAAGGTTAAGGTTTTTAGATATCTACCTGTCTCCAACTACTCCAAGATTCCATCCAGATGATTTATATCATGCTAATGTCAACTCTACTGAATTTCAAGGCAATACGAGTGCAATTGCCCCCATGTCCTTCACAACCCTCAAAACCCTCCATTTAGGGTTTGAGTTTGGATCCTAGGGTAAACCAACCCTAAACCACACCATTTTCTCCAAGTGGGTTATAATAACTCCTCTAAGTTAGTGGTCAAAATATCAGCCTCTGTTGAGGTGATTTGACCGTTCCAACCTCTTATTGCACTTTTTACTCAAAAATGCCTCATTAATCCTAGTTAAGAATAGGTGACTTCCTATCCAAAACTCATCAAAATGAGTTGAAATTTTGTAAAGAGCTAGGTTTTGTCGCCAGGGCTCACTCACCAAAAATTGGGAGGGTTTGGAGGTCATTTGACCACTTAAATAAATTCCTCTAACTTATTTAAATTAAAACAAAAACCTTAGGCAGAGTGTCTCCAAAAATTCCCATTTTTGGACAGCCTCTAGGAATGGCTAAGGGTAACTATCTTCCCAAATTTCAGATCATTTGGACAAGGGACGAAGAGTGGGCATCCATTTTAGTTTCTGCCCAACTCTAGGTACAGCCCCCACTAAAACGGGTGCTGCGGTCAAATCATTTACCCAAACATGTTGAAATCAATTTTAAATTAATCTAGACTCGAAGATCTACCACTTTTGTGACTGGACATTTTTCCTAAATCAGCCTCTAAGTGTCTCGTTTTGCCATATCAAAATGGCCCATTTAATGTATATTTCCTTTATATACTATATACATAATTTTATATCTTAAAAATGTTTTACTGTTCATCTTCTACAGAACCCGTAACTGAACTCAGAAAAACTTATTTTTCCTGTAGCTCTTTCGTTATCCGTCATCGGCCGTCCGGTCACTTCCCTGGCCGGCCACCATCACCACCACCTCCGTCGAGGCGATGACTATCGGTCGGCGGTGGTTTTGCCGCCGGAGGTGGCGGTTTTCGGCGTACCCGAAAATATTTTTTTTCATGGTTTTTCCATGAAAACACGAGATAAGTCCGGCTCCTTTGAGCACGAACTTCCTTTCTAAGATCCTAAGATCTACCCATAAGAGAAAAAGTAGAGGAGGACCTTGTTCGCGGTTTGGAGGCGAGATGAACGTCGGGTTGCCATGGCGCGGTGGTGGCGTTGCTGAACTTCTCCTACAACAAGAACAATAATCCAATCCGTTTGGTCAAGAGTGTAAACTTCTCATCTTGCTTTAAGGGGGCTTTTATAGATCTCCAAGTGGGGAGGGGAAAGGGTAAAACATTAATGGCCATGAATGCTCTCTCCCTCTTAATAATATTTCGGTTATGGTGGAGGGAGAGGAAAAGGTGGAAGGTGAAAAGACTGATCCAGGTGGCGATTTCCTATTGAACCAACACTTCCTCATTTTATTAAGTAATTAGAGAAGGAAACGGCCCATAAATATTCCTGGTGTAACTTTCCATACCAGAATTTATTATAACGCGTGTTAGAATAATTTCGGGCCTGAACTGACGTTTCGGCCTTTATCACGGGCGTGACACGTAGGTCACGGGCGTGACAGGCCCTTGTGTAAAATTCTGAGTTCGCCGATCATCTTCCTGATATCCACGATCGTCGAAGGGGGGTCATGCCCTAGGTCACGGGCGTGACACATCGGTCACCGGTGTGACGAGCCCGGGTTGCAAATTCTGCGCTCGCCGATCGTCTTCCTGAGATCGACGATCGTCGAAGGGAGTCACGCCACAGGTCACGGGCGTGACATATCGGTCACGGGCGTGACAGGCCCGGGTTGCAAATTCTGCGCTCACCGATTGTCTTCCTGAGATTGACGATCATCGAAGGGGGTCACGCCCTAGGTCACGGGCGTGACATGTCGGTCACGGGCGTGACAGACCCATGATGCAAATTCTGCGTTCGTCGATCGTCTTCCTGAGATCGACGATCGTCGAAGGGGGTCACGCCCTAGGTCACGGGCGTGACAGGTCGGTCACGGGTGTGACAGACCTATGATGCAAATTCTGAGAAAGCCGATCATCTTCCTGAGATCGACGATCGTCGAAGGGGGTAACGCCCAAGGTCACGGGCGTGATGGGTCAGACATGGGCGTGACCAACCCGTGGCTTAAAATTCAGGCTTAGAAATCGTCTTCCTGAGGTCGACGACCGTCGAAGGGGTCACACCCAAGGTTACGGGCGTGACGGGTTTGTCACGGGCGTGACCAACCCGTGCCTGAAAATTCAGGGCTGATGGACTTCAATTCTTGGGTTTCTATGGTTTTGTCATAGCAGACCGACTCCTAGGGGTCTAGCCGGAAATGAGATGTTACATATGCTCTCTCTTAGCACTCGCTGACCTAATTCTCGCCCTACTTGTTTTTTTTCTAATGGATGGTGATGGCAATTCTATGGATGACATGCTGAAAAGCGCGAAGCAGTTCATCGATCATTCCTTCTACGAAGGCCACCGCGCGCGCCCCCAATAAGGGAGATGTAATCAATACCCTTTATGAGGACAAACTAACATTACCCATCATGCTCTTCGTGGTGGGTTTACACCTATTGTGGCCTGAAGTCCGCTAGGTTCTAAAATACTTCAGCGCTATCCCAGCATAGCTAAACACGAGTGCCAAAACCATGATAGTAGTATTTGCGTGCTTCTTGAATGAGAAATTGATCGAGTTCAATCTCAACGTATTCTGCAAGCTATTAATATACAAAGTGACCAAGACGACATCGACTTCTTCTCTGACTCGCACTTCAAGGTATGCAAAACTGCCAACAAACGCCAGCATTGGATCACCATATTTTCATTCATCAAGAGAAATCTCAGCAACAACCCCTACATGCCGGTCCAACAAGATGGGGCTACATACGGCGCTCTGTAGGTGGGGGGATTGGAGGAGAAACTCCACCAATTTTTCTTCAAGAAGAATTTTGAGATTGCCTATTTGAGGAGGAACGTCAACACGCTACTACCGGTGCTTCTAGGGGAAGTTTTTGTCTTACTCAGCTTTTTCTCGATCTCACTACTTTTGGTGTTTCACTTTTAACGATGCCGGAGTCATTATACTGCAGGGGAGTGACTTATCCAAGTGAATTCACCCTATGTGAGTGCCAGAACACCAACCAACATTTACGAGCAAAGTTGGACGCTGCGACATGTATCGTTTAGTCGGGGACCTCTGCCTCCCTTAGTGACAAGAAAAGGGGCGCACCCACTGACCTCAACTCGCCCTTGGACTTGGTTCTGCCAAAGAGGAAGAAGAAAGTCATAATAAAAAAGGATAAGTGAGTCGATAAGACCCCCCATAAAGAACCGATGGTGGGAGACATGCCCGAGTCCCCTACCAGGTCGGGGGAGGAAAGTCAAGAGGAGGGGCAACCCGACTTGCACCCCAACTTTAGTCTGGGGCAGAAAGACAAGGGCAGCTCCGACGAGCCGATGGTCATTTGGGATGAAAATTATAATAAGGGCTCTATCTCCACACTCTATGCCCTTTCTTTTGGGCTCTACCTGTGGAAGGATGTGGCAACATATGATGTCGGACTATGCAGAAGCTTGCCCATAAGAGCATGCGAGCACAGTTGTAGATTCTCAAACTAGCACACATTAACTTATGCCACATCCTTCACCTCTTCAGGAAGTGGGATCGGGCTGAGAATGTGGGAGTACTCGCAGTTGATGAGGCAAAGGAGCTAAGACTCAAGTTGGAGGTCGCTGAAAAGCTCCATGATAAGAGTTCCAGATTGGTGGTAAGTCTTGCTTCCTTAGGGCACTTTATGCTATCATCTTTCATTTCCTCAAACCCATTATTTACATGATTCCCGTAGGATGCCGAGACAGCGGACCGGATACGTGTGGCAAGTGTGGGGCCCTCGTAAGAGACCAAGGTAAGAAGGGGCGGTTTAGGCCCGGGCGGGCCGAAGTAACGAGAGGAGGACATACCTCCTTGACTCACATAGGGAGGGCACCATGAGTGAGTAAGGGGCAAGTTAGACAACATGGCCTGCACTCACCCCGAGCCACAGGTAAGTGGCACGCGAGTGGGGCAAAGCGACATGCTCCCACCGTCTCATGCGAGTGGCGAGTTCCAGTTTCACCGGGAATTTGCTGACCCAGACAAGTACATTATTATGTTCGACTCTCCCAGAGGTGATTCTCTAGGGGGGCCATTTTGACTTGCTAATAGCCCCTCCAAACAAAGGAGCTTCACTGTTGGCATGCCAATTTGGGTTGCGTATAGTAGAACAAAAAATCGGGATTCTATTATCCACAAACTAGCCTTGAAAAATATAAATAGACACCAAAGGAATCTTTCGAGGTGATTCCTTTTCTTTGGTTTCTTCTTCCTTTGGTTGGTCCTGGTTGGCCCCAAGTGCCCTTTAAGGTTCTCAGCTCAACATTGGCTAGGGAGGGGAAGCTATCTTTGATCTTCCGAGTGTGTGGTGTGTACCACCCCAAATCCTAATTTGGAGTTCAGGCTAGGTGACACGGCCTGGGACACGGGAGTTTCCCAGGGCGTGTCCAGCTCTGTGTACTCGAGTGGGTCTCGAGTAGGACTCAAGCGGGACTCAAGTGTGTCTCGAGTGAGGAATACGGCCTGGGATACGGGCGTGTCCCAGGGCGTGTCCTTCAATGTGTGTCGCGTGTCCTCGATGAAAATGCAGTCGATGATCTTCGAGAGGCGACACGGCCTAGGACACGGGCGTGTCCTGCTCGGGTTGGTAGCCGAGCTGTGTCGGGTGAGGAGCACAGCCTGGATCACAGGCGTGTTCTGGATGATACAGGCATGTCAAAGATGACACAGGCGTGTTGGGAACCCGTATCCCTTTCGGGATTGTTAGTCCTATATCGATTAAGTGACACAACCCGCAACACGGGCGTGTACTGATTGACACGGGCGTGTCAGGCGCTTGACACGGGCATGTCTGGTCCTATGTCTTGGTCTGGATTGAGTCAGTTGTGTGCCGCTTAAGGTACACAACCTGTGACATGGGCGTGTCACAAGCCATGTCAGCCCTGAAAAGATGCTTTTAAGAGCGAATCATGGCCGTTCATTTCCTTCTAATTGGATCCTGTGGTCCAAGCTCCTTCCTGCTATTATAAGGCCGAGGATTGAGAAGTAATTCTCACTTATTTTGGCTATTATCTTTCTAAAAGAGCTAGAGAGAGGGGAGAACAAGGAAGGAAGAAAGAGAAGGATTCCGATCGTCGATGGAGCTTCAGTGATCCGAATCGAGAGCCGAGTTCAGCGTTGTGGAGGAAAAGCCGTCGCAGTGATTACCATCCAGCTAGTTTTACGATCGTCAAGGGTAACGATCTCCTTCTTGGACAAGTGAAGTCCTACTTTATGCATGTGCATAGAATTCTCCACCAAGAGGTGGAAATCGTAAGCGATTCCAGCGGGTACTACTAGTTCCTGTCCATCAAGCTAATAACCTCTAATCGATGGTGGGATCTTGACTGATTCGGTACACCGTTAGCGTGCCCTGAGTGCATGGAGCGTCTAACACGAAGGCCGACATTTATGGTGTTGTTGTGTGTGAGTGCACTTGTTGTGATATATATCTTGTGATTGCAATGCATGCAGGGAAGGAACCACTGCCCTGGGTAAGGGATATGGTCATTATAATTGGCCAACTGAATGCTAATCGTTGCTCTGTTTATCACCCTTGGGGTGGATGTCCATATGCAGGTGTTACGGGCTGAACTAGATTGAGCGGGCTGAAGCCCTTGCTGCTGCTGCTTGTAGGCCCTTAAAGGCCGTGTGAAGAATTGAATTTCATTTGTGGCCGGCCTGCGTGCCGATGTATGAAACCACCTTCTGTAAAGAGAAACATGTAAGGCCTTAAGGCCGTGAGCATTTGTGAGTTTGTATACATTCCTGGTATTATATATAAATTTTCTATTTATATATTTATGGACATTCGTTGGATGAGTTCTTGTTAGTAATAAACTTCTGCTAGAATGCTCTGAGGTAGGAGGCGAGTGGAAAATATTTGATATTCACACATGATTCCACTGTTTGTCTGTGAAATATGTCGTGGTGCCCCGGCCGGACCCTCTGTTATATTCCATGTGATGGATGAAGGCGTTACAAAGTGGTATTAGAGGTTAGGGTTTGGTAGGGATCACATAATTGAACTCAAGAATGTCCACTAGGAATGTGAGCGCGTATATTAAGCATGTTTGCCATTTTGAAATGGACGTTAATGATGTATTGTTCCCGTATAGGTGACGAGGAGTGGATCTGGGCAGTTTGAACCCCAGCGTTCGAATGAGAGTGCAACACCAGCTGAGGTGCCCACACCTCCTCCTTCTGCGGAAACCATACGCTTAGTTGAGGAGGCACTATTTACCATGTTTCTAGCACAACCTATTGGGCAGGAAATGCCTGTAGTGGAGCCAGTACGGGTTGGTGTGAGGCAAGAGCGTGGTGAGGCTCTGATAGACAAGCAAGCGGATGATGAGCAATTGAAGCGGTTTATGGAGTTTCATCCTCTTACGTTCGATGGGGCGGGTTCCCCAATGCAAGCTAAGGATTGGATCGCAAGAGTGAAGAGGATCCTAACAACGATCAGGACGGATGAGGGGCAAAAAGTTACTTTAGCCACTTTCCTGCTTGAAGGAGAGGCGAGATTTTGGTGGGATGAAGTGGAATTGCACCAATTGGCAGGCAGAGGCTTAAGAGAGATATAGATGGAGGAATTCTCCAGATTTTTTGGGGCAAAGTATTTGCCGGTATCACGACGAATTGAAATGGAGAATGAGTTTCAATGTCTAGTGCAGGGTGAGAGTACTGTTGAGAATTACCTGCATGAGTTTACAAGGCTGGGGCGCTATGCAGGGTCTACTTTTGTAGAAGAAGCGCGGAAGACCAATTGGTTCTATGAGGGACTTCGTGATGAGCTGAGGTTGGCGCTCCCGAGTGTTGGGTATTGCATCCACAATAACCCAGATTTGCATGAAGTCACCCTTGAACTAAGATGAATTAAGTTGTATTTGATATCTTGGTTTAAGTTGTGTGTTTGCAAATCATCATTGCTAAATGTAGACCAATGTCAGTCTATAGTGGGTCATGAACACAGGACCATACAATGTAATATCTCACTATGTGATCCAAGGTGTTTACTCATGTGTAGTCTCTCAATTGAGATACACTTCATATTCAAGCACTTGGATCAAGGAATGAGGATAGGTTTCTTAAAGAGAAGAGAAAATTGTAAAAGTCCAAAACTTCTCTAAGTCCACTTCTCGAGAAGTCCATGATAGTTCTCGAGAAGTAGACTTAGCAGAATTCGAGAAGTTCCTCTAGTTCTCGAGAAGCCGAGACTAGTTCTCGAGAAACCTTTTTATAGTTCTCGAGAAGTCAGTGTAAGGTTATCGAGAAGTCCCAGCTTTTATTTCTCGAGTAGTATGAGACAGCCGCAAAATTATTCTAAGTCCCTCTCTCGAGAAGTCTAGTTAGTTCTCGAGAAGTCAACATTGTTCTCGAGTACTTGATTTGGCTTTCGAGTAATAGTTCTCGAGAAGTCAGCATTATTCTCAAGTACCTGATTTGACTTTCGAGTAATAGTTCTCGAGAAATCTAGTAAGTTCTCGAGAAGTTTCAGCCCACAGTTCTCGAGTACTAACTTGAAGTCCAGACAGACTTGCTCTCGAGAAATCAATCTTGTTCTCGAGAACACATTCCTACTTCTCGAGAACAGCAGACAATTTTTCTAAAAATTTCTCTTAAGCCCAGATCGACGGGATTTTCAAATGACTTGATGTGAATTGTCCACGTGTCGTCATTAAAATTTCTTCTAACCGTTAGGGGAAATCCTATATAATGTCTTTTTGTCAAGACTAACCCTAAGTGGAATATCGTACATTTCTATTATCGTGATCGACCGTCTCTCTCCAAGAAGAACAGAAATTTCAGCTGCCGTCGTCGCTCAACGTGAAGATCGACACTTCTATTTTCGATAAAGAAAGACTTGCTATTCAAGGATATTTCATCTTCTCCTTGATCGAGTAGGTCTAAGATTTCTTAGAATCAGATCTCTCAACTCTTCTTCAATACTTTCTGAAAAAGCCGCAAGTTCAAGAAGAAGACCTAGAGTTGAATTTTTCCAGATCTGAGACAAATCTCTGTTTGTATTTTCTTTAAAATCTCTCTGTAAATCTTATAGGATATTAATCTCCGAGTTGTTGGAAGTTTTCATCTTCCGAGTGTAGATCCCTTTGGATCAAGATTGTAGGAACTTGGTTCCGAGGCGTAGGATTGGATTTCAATCCGAGATAGTGGAGTAGCCAGATCTAGTGATTTACTAGACCGGTGAGGGAAAGTTGACGTACCCAAGGTTGGGGAACCACTATAAATCTTCTTGTCGTCTATGATTGCTTGATTGTGTGTGCAAGTTCTTTAAAATTTTTATTCCGCATATAAATGCACAATTCGCCTATTCACCCCCCTCTAGGTGATTTAGGTTGACAACTTTACACTTTCAATTGGTATCAGAGGGAGGTTGGTCGTTAAAAGGTTAACACCTTGATCAAATTCCTCTCTAAGTTGTCTTTGTGAATTTTCAAGCAATGGACAGGGCTAAAGATTTTGCCAAGCTTCCCCCTTGCACAAAGAATAACTTTCCCATGTGGAAAGAGAGAATTAAATTTTTCATGGAAGCTGTGGATCCCGGGATCTTCATGATTGTTGAAGAAGGTCCTTACGTGCCCATGACCATCTCCACTATAGATCCAACCAAGAAGGTTCCAAAGAAGTTGATGGATCTAGATAAGGACGAGATTGCACGTATCTCTCTGGATAAGAAAGCAAAAAAATTATAACAAGTACAGTCGATGAATCGATGCTGCAGAACCTTATTCATTGCCAATCTTCTAAGGAGATATGGCAATCACTAGTCACTCTGATGGAAGGTACTGAAGAAGTAAGGGATGATAGAAGATCCTTATTGAACCAGAAGTACAAAGCCTTCAGGTAAGTACCAAAGGATACCATTGCAGATACATTTGAGAACTTCTTCAAGATAGTCAATGGCCTCAGAGTATATGGCAGAGTCTTCACCAATGGAGAACTAAATGACAAGTTCCTAAGATCCTTAACCAAGGAATGGGACAATAAGGTATGTGCCATCAGGGAATTTGGAAAGCTAGCTGAGACAGATTCTCAGAATCTCTTCTGGAAGTTGATGTCGTATGACCTTCACCTCAACACAAGAAAAGCTGAAGAAGAGAAGAGCAGGTCTACATCCAAAGATAAGTCTGTTGCTTTAAAGGCAGACACCTTCAGGAAGTCAAATGCTACCTCTCCAGCCCCAACACAAGAAGTTAGTGAAGAAGAGAACTCGGAGCCAAGTACCTCGGGATCTGAGCTATCTGAAGGAGAGTTCTCCTTACTCTTACGGCAGTTCAAGAAATTCTTGAATAAGAAAAGTAATGGAAGGGCAAGGATGCCTCTCAAAAAAGATCACGATATGATGGTGATCGACACAGAAAAGGCTCAAGCAGCCACGACAGGTATGGTTCTAAACAGAACAAACATATTTCGACTGACATAGTTTGCTACTCTTGTAACAAGCTAGGTGTAACGACCCTAGCCGATCCAACGTGGCAGTGCCACGGCTCCGCTCTAGGCGTCGCTACCGGGCTGCAGCCCAAGCACCCCAACCCCTCTCTCTCCACAGGCGGGTTGTTGGTGGCCACAACCTCCCTTTGATGAGCGAACTCGACAGTTAAGTTGGGCCGTACGGGGACTTCCCAGGAGGTCACCCATCCCAGTACTACTCTCGCCCAAGCACGCTTAACTATGGAGTTCTTTCAACCTTCATCACCAATTGAGCTGCAGATCAATTGGTGATGTTGTAACACCCCAGAACTCAAAATGTGTTTGTACACAATTTTGAGTAGCAGGCTGTTAGACACGGCCTGGGACACGGGCGTGTCCCAGGGCGTGTCGGGGGTACACGGCCTGGGACACGGGCGTGTCCCAGGGCGTGTTCGAATTAAATCTCGAAGTTGGCCTATTCGGGTCAGAACCGTACACGGCCGTGAACACGGCCATGAACACGGGCGTGTCAGGCTGGACACGGGCGTGTCGGCTGCCGTGTTCCGACCCGTGTACTGGTTTTGGAAGTCGATGGGTGCCGTGTAGCAGGGGACACGGGCGTGTCTCAAGAATGACACGGGCGTGTCAGGTTCGACACGGGCGTGTCGAGCCCCGTGTTGTTCAGTCGGTTCCAAACCGCGTGTGCCGCTTAAGGGTACACGGCCTGTGACACGGGCGTGTCACAGGCCGTGTCAGGCAAAAATTGGGTTCTTGGGCAGATCTCGGCCGTTCGTTTCCTTCTAATTGGATCTCGTGGTCCAAAGCTTTTCCAGCCTCTTTAAGGCCGTGGATTGAGATGAGATCTCATTTCCACTTAGCCTTTCTCTCTCTCAAGAGAAGAAAGAGAGGAGAGCTTGGAGGAAGAGGAGGAGGAGCTTTCCGGCCGCGGGTGGAGCTTCATCGAGCCGAATAGAGAGCCGAGTGCAGCGTTGCGGAGGCAAGGCCGCTGCGGTGATTTCCATCCGGCTAGTTTTCTATGGCGCCGAAGCGATCGTCAAGGGTAACGATCTTTCTTCCTTGGGCAGGTGAAGCCCTTTGTTTTGCATGTGCATGGGATCCTCCATCAAGAGATGGAAACGCGTAAGTGATTCCAGCAGTTGAGTCTGCATCTAGAGCCAGAAGTATGTAGTACGGCATAGGCATGCTGTGTGAAGCCCATCCAGACGTATGTCGGGATTGGTGATGTTTATATTGCGATCCGGAGAAGACTCCGTGTATTCATCGTTTAGCCTGCGGAGATGGTGAGGACGATGTGTTTGGTGAGGATGCTTTGCATAGCTCCTTTGGTTGCATGCTTGTTAAGAGCTGGTTGATGGAGTGCGGACACCTCTGAGTGGGTGGGTGCGTGAGGTCTTCAACAGGGGTTTGGAGGCTTATGCCCATTCCACCAAGTGGCGATGAACACCTCTGAGTGGGTGGGTGCGAGAGGTCTTCAACAGGGGTTTGGAGGCTTATGCCCATTCCACCAAGTGGCAATGTTAAGATCGGGTGAGCGGTCGATTGGTAGCAAAGCAGCAGGGCGAATTCCCTAGGCTTGTTACACTACGGGGGTAGGTCGACTGATAGTGCTCACGGGTTTTGGTGTGGTGCGTACCTCTGAGTGAGACGGGTGCGTGAGGTCTTCAACAAGGGTTTGGAGGCTTATGCCCGCCTACCAAGTACAAACCATAAAAGGTGCCCTGAGTGCACGGAGCGCCTGGCATTGAGGCCGGCGTTTGTGATGTTGGGTGTATGTGCTTTATATGTTGAAATTGCTATACATGCAGGGAAGGAACCACTGCCCCGGGTAAGGGGTGGGGTCGTTATAATTGGTCAGCTGAATGCTGACCGTTGCTTTGTTTATCACCCATGGGGTGGACGTCCTTATGCAGGTGTTGCGGGCTGATGGATTGAGCGAGCAAAAGCCCATGCTGCTGGTAGGCCCTTGAAGGCCGTGCGAAGTGTTGGATTTCATGTGTGGCCGGCCTGCGTGCCGATGTATGAAATTATATGTGTTGTAAAGAGTAACTTGTAAGGCCTTAAGGCCGTGTGCGTGTGGTTTTGTAAACATTCCTGGTTATATATATAAATGTGATAATTATATATTCGTGGACATTCAATGGTATGAGTTCTTGCACTTAATAAGCTTCCGCTAGAATGCTCTGAGTCAGGACTCGTGTGGTTTGGTATTATCCTGTGACCTCACCGTCTGTTTGTGGCATATAGTGTGGGGCCCCGGCCGAACCTTCTACTATACGTCATTTAACGGATGGGGTCGTTACATTTTGGTATCAGAGGGAGGTTTCGATCCTCCGACCTGTGGGTTATGGGCCCACCACGCTTCCGCTGCGCCACTCTGAACTTTTTATTGTAACGACCCTAGCCGATCCAACGTGGCAGTGCCACGGCTCCGCTCTAGGCGTCGCTACCGGGCTGCAGCCCAAGCACCCCAACCCCTCTCCCTCCACAGGCGGGTTGTTGGTGGCCACAGCCTCCCTTTGATGAGCGAACTCGACAGTTAAGTTGGGCCGTACGGGGACTTCCCAGGAGGTCACCCATCCCAGTACTACTCTCGCCCAAGCACGCTTAACTATGGAGTTCTTTCAACCTTCATCACCAATTGATCTGCAGCTCAATTGGTGATGTAGGTTGAAAGAACTCCATAGTTAAGCGTGCTTGGGCGAGAGTAGTACTGGGATGGGTTACCTCCTGGGAAGTCCCCGTACGGCCCAACTTAACTGTCGAGTTCGCTCATCAAAGGGAGGCTGTGGCCACCAACAACCCGCCTGTGGAGGGAGAGGGGTTGGGGTGCTTGGGCTGCAGCCCGGTAGCGACGCCTAGAGCGGAGCCGTGGCACTGCCACGTTGGATCGGCTAGGGTCGTTACAATAAAAAGTTCAAAGGGAGGCTGTGGCCACCAACAACCCGCCTGTGGAGGGAGAGGGGTTGGGGTGCTTGGGCTGCAGCCCGGTAGCGATGCCATGGGGGGCTTCGGGCCAAATCCCGGGTCGTTATAATAAGCTTCCGCTAGAATGCTCTGAGTCAGGACTCGTGTGGTTTGGTATTATCCTGTGACCTCACCGTCTGTTTGTGGCATATAGTGTGGGGCCCCGGCCGGACCTTCTACTATACGTCATTTAACGGATGGGGTCGTTACATTTTGGTATCAGCGCTTTTGTCGGTCTTCCCTTCCGAATTCGTGGTCGAATTCTTTTGTGGGGTGGCGAGCACGTGTTTGTGCGACCTGCTATAATGCTAATGAACTCAAGAATGTCCACTAGGAATGTGTGTGTGTGTGTCTATTCGGTGAGTTTGCCGTATTACCATGGAAAGTAATGCTATCTTGTTCAACTATAGGTGACGAGGAGTGGAGCTGGGCAGTCGGAGCCCCAGCGTTCGGATGAGAGTGCGGCACCACCTGAGGTGCCTACACCTCCCCCTTCTGCGGAAACGGTGCGCTTAGTTGCGGAGATGATCTTTGCTATGCTTCAGGCACAACCTTTTGGGCAAGCGAGGCCCGCTGTGGCGCCAGTGCAGGTTGGTGCGAGGCAAGAGCATGTTGAGGTTCCGGTTGCTGTGCAAGCAGCGGACGAGCAACTGAAGCACTTTATGGAGTTTAATCCGCCTACGTTTGTCGGGGCAACGTCTCCAACAGAGGCCGAGGATTGGCTCTCTAGAGTGAAAAGAATCCTGGCTGCGCTCAGGATTAGTGAGGAGCAGAAAGTCCCGTTAGCCACTTTCCTCCTGGAAGGAGAGGCGAGGCTTTGGTGGGATGAGATCGAGTTGCACCAGTTGGGAGGTAGAGATCTGGGCGACATATCGATGGACGAATTCTCTAGATTATTTTGGGCGAAATACTTGCCAATGGCGCAGAGAATTGCAATGGAAAATGAATTTCAACGTCTGGTACAGGGTGATAAGACCGTGGACGATTACCTGCATGAGTTTACCAAGCTCGGTCGTTATGCGGGGTCGACGTTTGCGGACCAGGCGCGAAAAACAAATAGGTTCTATGAAGGGCTGCGTGATGAGCTGAGGTTGGCTCTCCCGAGTTCAGTGAACCAAGGATTCCAAGCGTTGGTGCAAACCGCTAGTGCGCTAGAGAAGGATTTGAAGCGGGTACGGGAGAAAAAGAACGTAGCGGTAGAAAAGTCCGACTTCAAAGTTCCGCCATCAGAGCAATCAGATTTCAGGAAACGTGATAAGAAGCGGTTCAGGCCTGCTGAACAAACTTCTTCAGATGTTGCGTCAGGAGCAACGTTTGGGCAAGAACGGGTTGAGCCGCGTACATGTTTCATTTGTGGGAGGCCAGGACATATCGCGCGATTTTGCTGGAATGGTGCGTACAAGGGTAAAAGAAAGACAGGTGCGTCTTATGACGAGAAGGGTAAAGCTGTGGCAGAGTCGTCTGCATCGCGGGCGCAACCGCGAATATACACTCTTGAGATGCAGGAGCCGCAAAGCTCAAATCAAGCAGAACAGCAAATCCGTGCTTTGGACTTAATGGAGGCCGCTAAACGGATTCTGCGAGATGCGGAGAAGCCGAAATAAAGTGGAGTGTGCACTTTATTTTGTTGTCTGTTGTATATATGTATGTATGTATTTCTGTTTGGGACAAACAGTTGTGGTGGTACGATTCCATGGGGCGAGCCAAGCTGTGGCCTCTGAGCTCTAAACCTGGATCGTTTTGGGTTGTATCGCAACAGCATGGTTGTGTTGATACTTGTGCGTTGCGCTAAATTTCGGGACGAAATTTCTATAAGGAGGGGAGGGTTGTAACACCCCAGAACTCAAAATGTGTTTGTACACAATTTTGAGTAGCAGGCTGTTAGACACGGCCTGGGACACGGGCGTGTCCCAGGGCGTGTCGGGGGTACACGGCCTGGGACACGGGCGTGTCCCAGGGCGTGTTCGAATTAAATCTCGAAGTTGGCCTATTCGGGTCAGAGCCGTACACGGCCGTGAACACGACCATGAACACGGGCGTGTCAGGCTGGACACGGGCGTGTCGGCTGCCGTGTTCCGACCCGTGTACTGGTTTTGGAAGTCGATGGGTGCCGTGTAGCAGGGGACACAGGCGTGTCTCAAGAATGACACGGGCGTGTCAGGTTCGACACGGGCGTGTCGAGCCCCGTGTTGTTCAGTCGGTTCCAAACCGCGTGTGCCGCTTAAGGGTACACGGCCTGTGACACGGGCGTGTCACAGGCCGTGTCAGGCAAAAATTGGGTTCTTGGGCAGATCTCGGCCGTTCGTTTCCTTCTAATTGGATCTCGTGGTCCAAAGCTTTTCCAGCCTCTTTAAGGCCGTGGATTGAGATGAGATCTCATTTCCACTTAGCCTTTCTCTCTCTCAAGAGAAGAAAGAGAGGAGAGCTTGGAGGAAGAGGAGGAGGAGCTTTCCGGCCGCCGGTGGAGCTTCGTCGAGCCGAATAGAGAGCCGAGTGCAGCGTTGCGGAGGCAAGGCCGCTGCGGTGATTTCCATCCGGCTAGTTTTCTATGGCGCCGAAGCGATCGTCAAGGGTAACGATCTTTCTTCCTTGGGCAGGTGAAGCCCTTTGTTTTGCATGTGCATGGGATCCTCCATCAAGAGATGGAAACGCGTAAGTGATTCCAGCAGTTGAGTCTGCATCTAGAGCCGGAAGTATGTAGTACGGCATAGGCATGCTGTGTGAAGCCCATCCAGACGTATGTCGGGATTGGTGATGTTTATATTGCGATCCGGAGAAGACTCCGTGTATTCATCGTTTAGCCTGCGGAGATGGTGAGGACGATGTGTTTGGTGAGGATGCTTTGCATAGCTCCTTTGGTTGCATGCTTGTTAAGAGCTGGTTGATGGAGTGCGGACACCTCTGAGTGGGTGGGTGCGTGAGGTCTTCAACAGGGGTTTGGAGGCTTATGCCCATTCCACCAAGTGGCGATGAACACCTCTGAGTGGGTGGGTGCGAGAGGTCTTCAACAGGGGTTTGGAGGCTTATGCCCATTCCACCAAGTGGCAATGTTAAGATCGGGTGAGCGGTCGATTAGTAGCAAAGCAGCAGGGCAAATTCCCTAGGCTTGTTACACTACGGGGGTAGGTCGACTGATAGTGCTCACGGGTTTTGGTGTGGTGCGTACCTCTGAGTGAGACGGGTGCATGAGGTCTTCAACAAGGGTTTGGAGGCTTATGCCCGCCTACCAAGTACAAACCATAAAAGGTGCCCTGAGTGCACGGAGCGCCTGGCATTGAGGCCGGCGTTTGTGATGTTGGGTGTATGTGCTTTATATGTTGAAATTGCTATACATGCAGGGAAGGAACCACTGCCCCGGGTAAGGGGTGGGGTCGTTATAATTGGTCAGCTGAATGCTGACCGTTGCTTTGTTTATCACCCATGGGGTGGACGTCCTTATGCAGGTGTTGCGGGCTGATGGATTGAGCGGGCAAAAGCCCATGCTGCTGGTAGGACCTTGAAGGCCGTGCGAAGTGTTGGATTTCATGTGTGGCCGGCCTGCGTGCCGATGTATGAAATTATATGTGTTGTAAAGAGTAACTTGTAAGGCCTTAAGGCCGTGTGCGTGTGGTTTTGTAAACATTCCTGGTTATATATATAAATGTGATAATTATATATTCGTGGACATTCAATGGTATGAGTTCTTGCACTTAATAAGCTTCCGCTAGAATGCTCTGAGTCAGGACTCGTGTGGTTTGGTATTATCCTGTGACCTCACCGTCTGTTTGTGGCATATAGTGTGGGGCCCCGGCCGGACCTTCTACTATACGTCATTTAACGGATGGGGTCGTTACACTAGGTCACGTCATAGCTGACTGCCCCCACAAGAAGGAGGGTAGTAGGAGAGAAGAAAAGAAGTCCTCGTACAACAAGAAGAGGACTGAGAAGATCCTGATAGCCAAGAAGGGCAAGACTCTTAGTGACTCTGACTTATCTGAGTCAAATGAAGAAGAGGAAGCCTACTTTGGACTTATGACTCAATCAGATGATGAACAAGAGCCCCAGTTCACTAGGGAGGTAAAATCTCACACCCCTATTTCAGAATCTAAAGTGTCATAGCATGATCATGAGGACAGCTCCTCTGACGATGAGTCTGAACTCATCGCCCAATATAAGGAGGTGATTATGGCTTACGACAAATGTCGAAAGGTCGTGAAAACTCAGGCAAAAGAGATTAAGTCTCTAAAGGCCATAAAAAGCTATCTGAGAGAGGAAGTCGTTAAGATGGACTCACTCAAAGAAGACTTAAATAATGTTGTTGATGAGTTCAACAAGATATCAAGCACCTTGATCTGAAGGATGAAATCATCAAAGGGTTGGAAGACTTACTAGAGGCCGAAAAGAAACTTGTTGAAGGTTTCTCTAAGCCAAAGGTAGTTCTACCTCTTATTGCTGAGTTCTCTGCTCAGGCCAAGGGTGCTGGGCTAGGCCGTGTAGAAGCTCCTTGTAAATCTTCTAGGAGGAACAAGGCTCAGAGAAGGAATAAGGCAGCCAAGAAGGCCTTAGCCAAAGCAAAGGGGAAAGCCCCTCAAGATCAGACTGTCTTTAAAAAAGTCATATTTCGAACAAATGAGTTTGATCTTGACTCATCCTATGGCCACTTGACTAGGCCTACTTATATAGAGCCAAAGTCTCATTACCACGGATGGACTCGCCCCAGAAACTTTGGTGAGAGTGTCTTTAAGGCACCTTATGAAGAAGTCATTATTCAGAGCTATGGATCTTATGATCAAGGTAATAATTTCAAGAAAGCACCAAAAGTAAAAACCATTGTAGAAAAGCCTGTAATGGAGAAGAAATCATGTGATTGCCATCATCATGAAGCTTCTTCCTCCAAGAATGCTGCCCCTGCTGGACCAGCATCTCAGAAGGTCAAGCAGGAGTACCTAAGACAAAGATACAATAGGTTCGACTGCTTGTGCTGTGGCGAAATTGGTCATTTTTCCATTGACTGTTGGTTTAATCTAAGAAATTTTGCAACTCCTCAAGTTGGCAACATGAGAATGACCACTCATGATGCTAATACTCGTAGGGGGAGTGTTCTAATACGAGACCAAGGACCCAAACATGTTTGGGTTCCTAAGGCAAACTGATTATGATTTTAGGGATGTCCAAAGGCCACCAAAACACCAATCTGGTATTTGGAAAGTGGATGCTCTCGGCACATGACCGGGACAAGAAGCCTACTTCAAAATTATTCTCCAG
This sequence comes from Platanthera zijinensis, assembly GCA_039513925.1. Classification (NCBI taxonomy): domain Eukaryota; kingdom Viridiplantae; phylum Streptophyta; class Magnoliopsida; order Asparagales; family Orchidaceae; genus Platanthera; species Platanthera zijinensis. The sequence continues at coordinate 246,209,279 of CM077079.1, read as the reverse complement.
TGTTGAATGGACCAAAGGTCATCTTTGGAGGTTTAGACCGTAGGATAACTAAAGGCTACGGTATGATTACTAACGGTAGTGTATCCTTTTCGGATGTAGCTTATGTGGAGGGATTGGAGCACAATATTATAAGCATAAGCCAACTATGCGACAAAGGATACATAGTTGAATTCCACGCTGACAAGTGCCTGATAAAGTCTGTTGATAATATTGAAATGATTCTATCTGGCACTCGAAGCAGGAATATATTCTATTTTAATTTCATTAGTATAGATTCTTCTACACCAGTGCGTCTTTTGGCAAAATATTGTGCGTCTCTTGGTGACCAATGGCACAAGAGGTTATCACATATTAATTATAAAACTATTAATAAATTATTCTCCCAGAACTTAGTACGTGATGCCCCGAATGTCAAGTACGTCAAAGATAGACCTTGTCATACATGCATAAAATGCAAGCAAACAAGGGCTACCTTTAGAAGCATTATTGACAAAGCTACAAGTAGATGTCTCCATCTACTTCATATGGACTTGTTTGGTCCACTATGAAAGAAAAGGGGATAGATACTACTCTAGAGGGGGGTGAATAGAGTAATCAAAAATTGCACTAGCAAAGTTGACTTTCTACTCAACTCCCTTGGAGTTAAATGCGGAATGAAGGTTATAGATATTTGAGATTAAACCCTAAAGCCTAACACAAGTGATGTGCACAAAAAGCAGCCAACTGTAATTTCAGTTAAGGCTTGGAATCCTAAACAGCAACTAGCAAACCTAGTTAAAATCTAATCACAGCTATAATGCAAGTAATTAATTAAAGCAATCCAGACGACACAAGGAATTTATAGTGGTTCCCCAAATAACTTGGGTACGTCCACTAACAAGGTAGGAATCCACTCAGGTTTTTGATCAGGTGCCCTGCCACCAACAAGATCTGCTTTAGGTAGATCAAGAAACCCTTTAGACTTTTGATCAGGTGTCTAAAAACCAACACAGGTTTTTGATCAGGTGCCCTGCCATTAAGGGATACTTTTGAAGGGAGTAATAACCCTTTACAGGAGGGGGAAAGGAGGTTAAGGTGTCTTCTCTATTTTACAATAGATTGGAGAAGCACAATAACTTGCACTGAGCTAGAAAGCTCTAAAAGAATCAAGGCTCCCCCTGGCTAAAAGAACGTCAAGGTGAAGTCTTGCTTCAGTGCAGAAACACTTCAGAAAATACTGAAGGAAAAAAAAACTACAAGAAGATAAATAATATTAAATAAAATTTCTTCTTTAGGCAGCTATCTTCTTCTTCTTCTTCTTCAAAAGGCTCTGAGTGAAGATCTTCCTGTAAGCAGGAGAACTCTGGTTGAAGAAGAGTGAAGAACTAAAACTTCTTCTCAGTTAGATGTGAATGAGCTGAGAGCAGTTGGAAACTGTAAGCTTTAAGTTTGAATGCTGCAGTTAGCTTTTCAATATGTGAGAACTAGTTGATTTCTTTCTTCAAAGAAGTCTTTATATAGCAGCAGCATCAATGACTCTAACTTGAGTTTGAATCTCGTCTTTTACTGAACTCTGCAAGCTGGGCTACAAAAAGCATAAAGCAAAACAAAATACTGCAGACAGATATCCTATAAAAGGATAAAGCTTTCTAAGAAGCTGCAAATAATTCTGATGAAATAAAACTAGAGAAAGTCACATCAGAAAAGACTCTTTATAGCCAAGAAAGACTTTTTGAGTCTAACGGCTATAAAGGACAGCCTGGCAGATAAAGCAGAAAACATATCTCAGCTATAAGACAAACAACTTTGTCAGAAAAAGATTAGCTCATGCATAAGGAATGGAACTGATATTGCATGGAAATAATATCACAATTTATTCAGATAATCTTTTATAAAATATGCCAAAATAAGTATGAAATTAGTCACATCAAAGAAGACGACAAAACTACTCAAGACATACAGCAAAGCGTCGAACGACCCTCGGAGATCATCGACCGAAGCACGGAGATCGTCGACCTATCAGACAGATAGTCGAACAATCCAGATAGTCGAACTATCAAAGAAGATAGTCGAACTACCTCAGCAGATAGTCGATCTATCAGAACAGATAGTCGAGCTATCAGATAGTCGATCTATCAAGACAGATAGTCGAACTACCAAACAAAACAGATAGTCGACATATTAAACAGATAGTCGACCTATCACAGAAAAACAGATAGTCGACCTACCAACAGATAGTCGAGCTATCAAACAAAACAGATAGACGACCTATCAACAGATAGTCGAACTATCAGATAGTTGAACTATCCAAGCAGATAGTCGAACTATCAAAGCAACACAGATAGTCGACCTATCAATATATAGTTGAACTATCAAAGCAACACAGATAGTCGACCTATCAACAAATAGTCAAACTATCAAAGTGGACAGATAGTCGACCTATCAACAGATAGTCGAGCTATCAGATAGTTGAACTATCCAAGCAGATAGTCGAACTATCAAAGACAACAGATAGTCGACCTATTAACAGATAGTCGAGCTATCAATATAGACAGAACGTCGACCAACTGATAGACGATCGTCGATCAGCCGATAGACGATAGTCGAGCGACGTTCGACCATAGTCGAACGAAAAACTACTTAACTAAATATTCATCAGGAAAAGCAATTCTACACAACTAGAGAATCTAACCTATCAACTAACCTTTGACCATAGATAAATCTTGGGTCAAGAGACAGAAAGAGAGGACTGAACTCAAATCAAAACCTAAGGTTCCAACAATCTCCCCCTATTTGAGTTAAGTCTCTCAACAATTAAAACATACAAAACTAATTACTGAAAGTAAAATAAAATGCATAAAGAGAAATAACTAAGCAGATATCATCAATCAACCAGATAAGAAATTAACTGTCAATCAATGAAAAATTAAGGTGCTTTAGGGTTAGGCTTAGGATCAGACGAGCTAGAAACAAAAGTAATCTTTCTTGTGGGATCTAGAGCTTCTTTTTTCGATAACTTCAAGTCTTGTTCTCCAATTATTTTCAATTCTGTTGTTCTTGGGACCACTTCCTCAGTATGCTTTTCCATATACTTTGAAGGATCAAATATCTCAGGTCTAACCTGGAACTTGTCTAGTTCCTTCATTCTGAATTTAGACATTGTGGTCAATCCTGCAGTGTCCTTTCCTTCTGCTTTTGCTTTCTTAATTTGCGCTGCTCCGACGAGTTCAAGAAAACGAGCCATCCTAAAATTAGGATCAAGCTGTGGGCTTTCATAAACAATCTCAGAAGAAGTATCAACTGGTTCTTTATCCTGAATAACTAGATAAGAAAGGGGAGCAGACTTAGCAAATATCTTGCTAGAATTTTCAGTTAAAATAATTTGCTTACCTTTTGAAACATCCTTTTCAGAGTGATCTGGCTTAGGAGAGGTAGAGCTTTTAAGTTCTTTGAACTGAGGAGGAGAAAATGTTGGTCTTTGATATACTACCTCCTTTACCTATTCCTTAACAGCATCAGGTCTCTGATAGCCAGTTTGACTTTTACCTTGGTATCCTTGTGAACTTCTCCTTTGAGCAGACTGAGATGGATTTGATCTTTCGGACTGAGCAGCAGGTTTTCCAGATAAGTTTCCTGAGGCTCCTGCACTGGGAGGTGGAGGAGGAGGACCTTTAGGATTCCATCTAGGGACAGGAGAGTCATACCTCTTTGACTTTTTCCTTTGCTTTTGCTGGTTCTTAGAAAATAACATCCAATGCTGGAAGTCTTTTGACTTAGGATCAATTCCTTTCAGTATATAACATGGGGTATCATTATCTGGATTAGCAGGAGGAGGAGCTACAGCTTTTCTTTTCTTTTTAGCAATTCTTTTTCTTTTCGACTCAGCAGACTCATCAGAATCAATTTCATCTTCAGAATTAGAAGAGATGGGCAGATCATATGGGTCAATTGCATCTTTCAAAGCTCTTTCCTTTTCCTTAAGAGCAGCTTTTTCTAGTTCTTCTTCCATGGCATCCTGTGCCAGGAGAGCATCTAAATCCAAGCCCAGGGAATCATCCCATACAGTAGATTTTTCAATTTGGGCATCTGCAGCTTTTTCTTAAATCTCAAAAACTGTCATAGTGACCAGTTCTGTTTGCACTTCTGGCTGAGCAACTTCAGAAATTTGAACGGCTGGTTCTGGTTGAACTTCTGGAGCAGGTTGGATAACAGGCTCTTGAACATCTAGAATTTCTTCCAATTTATCTGTAGTATTATGAATAAATTTTTTCTAAATGACATCTAATCATCCCTTCCAGATATTCCCAAACTATCATATCAGTTATCAAGTCTAAAAAGTAAGTAAAGGGAATACCTTCAGAATCGACCACAGCGTGTCCTAACTCCCATAATTCATCTAGAAAGGAAGTGATAATTCCTTCTAGATACAGGGCAACCAAGGGAGTAGAACATTCTTCTAAACAAGCTTTAACAATGAATTCAGATTTCAACAAAGCATTAGAAATTTCTTTTTCAGATAGAGAAGGAGGAGCTGAATCTTCTATTGCTTTCTCTGCCACTACATGATGAATTGCTGGAGGGGAGGCCAAGGGCTGCTCAGAGACATCTTCATCAAGCATCTCCCCCTGCCTGATTTTAGTAGATACTGAAACCAGGCCCCTAGAAGAAGAGGGCTCAGCAGACTTTGAGAGTTTCTGAATGGTAGCAGTCAGAGAGGAGATAGAGGAAGTAAGGGGAGCGATCGCCTCTTCAATCATAATTTTGATTGAGGGGGTAATTAACTCCACAATGCTAGAGATAAATGCTGGAGTAATTTCAAAGGATGATGATGATGATGATGGTGGGGTAATTTCAGAGGATGGGAGATCAACAGGGATGGTATATGCAAGATAAGCTGGAGAATGAACTGGAGATGTATGAGTGGATGCAGGGTGATCAATGTGATTAGGAGAGGGAATTGGAGAATGAAGAGGAGTAGAAATCTCAGACACCAACAAATCAAAACTGCGATGAGAAATCCCAGCAAGATGAGTCGGGAGAGGAGATGCAGGAGGAGATGCAAGAGGAGAAGCAGAATGTCGTACTTCAATTGAAGTTGAGGGAACTTCAACTGAAGTAGACGGCATAGCAGATGAAGAAGATGGAAGAGATGGATTTGCTGAGCCAGCTGCTAGAAGGGGGGAGTGACTGAGATAGTCCTGGTGCTCTCAGATGTAACTGGAGCAACCCCTGCGGGAGCGGGCTTCAGGAAGGTCCTTTTCCATTTTGCGAAAAGCGATGGATCCATCTTCTTGCTTGCGTTGATGGAGGTGGCGGCTGACACTAGCAGATGGGGGAATTTCTCCTTCAGAAAAATTCCAACTACCCTTCCCAGGGTAACTTCTTTCTTGCCATTCTTTTTCCTGATCAGATCAAATAGAACGCCTGCCCAATTAATCTGCTTCTTATTTACAATTGCACACATCAGTGCAAATTGCTGCCTTGTAATATTATCGTGGGCGGAGTGCTTTCCCAGTAGCACTTTTCCAACAATTTCAGCAAGAAACTTGATTTTAAACGGAAAATTCACTTTGAGCAGCGTAGAGGGAATGCCTTCGGCATGTCCCAGCTCAGTTAACATCCTTCCAAACTCAGGAGTATCTTGCTCATACTCTTCTTCCCCATTAATTAATCCAAAAATTTCAGTCAAAATAGCGGGAGTCAATATTACCTCTTCTCCGCTAATGGTTCCAGTCATCGAGTCATCAGTTGAAGATGAAGTGAAAGCCCACTCTTTGATCTCTTGAGTGTTTATCTTTATTCTGTAGGACATGAGTTTCTCTAACCCTTGATCTTTGCACAGATTTAGGATTTCCACTATTCCTGGTTCGCAGCAGCTGAAGGCGTCGAAATCTACGCTGAAACCGGCATCAAACTTCACTACTGCAAGGAGCGCTGGAGCAATCGCCATCGAAAAAGCTGGAGAAGAAGAGAGAGTGACGACGAGGACGGAGCGCAAGAAAACGCAAGACAAAGAGCAAGCGGGAAGACGGAATGCGAAAAGACGCTCTCCGTCGACGATAAAAGCAACTATCTCTTAACCTAGGTCGACCATCGGCTTTATATTAAAACAATGATCGTCGATCTATTTAAAAGATACTGGAGACGATGGTCGAACGGTCGTTCGACGATCGGTCCTGAAGCAGAGTAGTCGATCAATCGTTCGACTATTTCTGTCTTCACAAACAGCAAGCTGTCGTCAACCATAGATCGACGATAGGCTCGACCTGTTCGACTATCTTCGAACGCTGGCCGACGATCTTCAAGCAGATAAGCTATCTTCAACCATAGGTCGACGATAGGCTTGATCCGATCGACTATCTTCGAACGTCGTTCGACTATCTTCGAACAAGTTTCAACAAGGCAGACGTCACACTTAGTCTCTTTCATTAATCATGCCTAGTTGAACCAAAAAGAACAGATTCTTCTATTCATCTAAGGGCTTGGTGAATATATCACCTCTCTGAAGGTCTGTGGATATGAACTCAAGGCTGATCTTGTTCTTTTCCACACAATCTCTCAGGAAATGGTGTCTAATCTCAATGTGCTTCGTTCTAGAGTGGTGCACTGGATTTTGTGCAATGGAGATAGCACTTGTACTGTCACACATGATTTTAGTGTTCTTGTGTGAGTACCCATAATCCAAAAGTTGGTTTTGTATCCACAGGATCTGTGAACAACAACTAGCAGCTGTTATATATTCAGCTTCTGCAGTTGAAGTTGAGACAGAGGCCTGCTTCTTACAGAACCAAGAGACCAATCTCTCTCCCAGGAACTGGCAGGTTCCTGAGGTACTTTTCCTGTCAACTCGACAACCAGCATAATCAGAATCAAAATATCCAATTAATTCAAATTCTGACTCAGCTGGGTACCAAAGTCCTAGATTTGGACATCCCTTCAGGTATCTCAAGATTCTCTTGAGAAGAATCAGATGAGATTCCTTGGGGTTGACCAGGAATCTAGCACAAAGGCATGTAGCAAACATTATGTCTGGCCTACTTGCAGTTAAATACAATAGGGAACCAACAATGGCCCTATAATTCTTTTGATCAACAGGCTTTCCCTGATCATCAGAATCAATAACTACATTAGTAGCCATAGGTGTATGCATTGCTGAAGCAACTGCCATCCCAAACTTCTTTACCAATTCCTTGGTATATTTGGATTGGGAGATGAAGATGCCATCAGCATCTTGCTTTACTTGGAGACCAAGAAAGTAAGACAGCTCACCCATACTACTCATCTCAAACTTAGAATGCATCAAGTTGGAGAACTTTTTGCATAGTTTGGGATCAGTGGAACCAAAAATAATGTCATCCACATACACTTGAACTAACAGGATTGTGTCCTTGTGGTGCTTGACGAAGAGGGTTCTATCAACTACTCCCCTAACAAAGTTGTGCTCTAACAGGAAACTAGCTAGAGTCTCATACCAGGCTCTTGGTGCTTGTTTGAGTCCATAAAGAGCTTTCTGCAACTTGAATACATGTGATGGCTGAGTTGAAGAAACAAAACCGGGTGGCTATTCAACAAACACCTCTTCCTTTAGCTCACCATTAAGTAAGGCACTTTTGACATCCATCTGAAAAACCTTAAACTTCATATAGGCTGCATCGGCTAAGAAGATCCTTATTGCCTCTAGCCTTGCAACAGGAGCAAAGGTTTGGTCATAATCCATACCTTCCCCATGTCTGTAGCCCTGAGCTACAAGCCTAGCTTTATTCCTTACAATGATTCCATTTGCATACAACTTGTTTCTATACACCCACTTGGTGCCTATGATCAGTTGACCTTTAGGTCTTGGAACCAAAGTTCATACTTTACATCTTTCAAACTGATTGAGTTCCTCTTGCATAGCAATGATCCAGTGGGGATCTAGCTCAGCATCTTTAATGGTGAGGGGCACAATTTGTGAAAGGAAACAAGCATGCATCATATCCTGTCTTAACTGATGTCTTGTTTGAACACCAGCTGATATGTCTCCTATCACTTGAGATGTAGGATGATCTCTAAGTGTGACAACATCAGCAGGTGGGATGTGATCTTCAGCAATAGTTGAGATTAATTCCTCAGGAGGAATTTGATCTACTATTGGTGGTTCAGCAACAATTTCTGCAATGTCTTCATCACTGTCTGATTCAGTGATATGAAGATTTGAAAGATGGAGGATTTCTTGAGTGACATCTTTGGTAGATTCTTGTACCTATAATGAACTTGAGGAAGGGGAAGTTTCCTTCTCCTTGTAAAACATTTGGGATTCATCAAAGGACACATGAACAGACTCTTCAATTTTAGAAGATGATTTATTAAAAACCCTATTAGCTTTGCTTACTTGGGAATATCTAAGAAAAATTCCCATTGAAGCCTTTGCTTCAAATTTTCTAAGGTATTCTTTATTGTTATTATGAATATAAACAACACAGCCAAAAACTCTAAAATAATTTATTTTAGGTTTCTTTCCTTTAAGTAACTCATAAGGAGTTTTACACTTAAGCTTGTGTATCAGACTTCTATTCAAGACATAGTTGGCTGTACTAATAGCTTCTGCCCAATAGGAAAGAGGCATATTAGCATCTGCCAACAATGTGCCAGCAGCTTCAATTAGTGTTCCGTTCTTCCTTTCAACTACCCCATTTTGTTGGGGAGTTCTAGGAGCTGAGAAGCTATGTTTGATACCTTCTCTCTCACAGAATTCTTGCATGAGAAGAGAGTCAAACTCAGTACCATGATCACTTCTGATCAAGGCCACATGAGTAGAGTACTCAGTCTGCACACATAATAGAAAGTCTGTAAGGGCTTTGAAGTTATCAGCCTTAGTTCTCAAAAAGAACACCCAAGTGAACCTAGAGAAGTCATCTACAATGACTAGGGTGTAATACTTCCCTCCTAAACTCTGTACATTTATTGGGCCAAATAGGTCCAAATGTAATAAATACAGGATTCTAGGAGAATCACTTTTATTTACTGATTTAAATGAGTTCTTGGTTTGCTTGCCTAGTTGACAAGCCTTGCATAGGCTCTCCTTCTTGTAGGGGCAAGAAGGTAAACCTCTAACAAGGTTGTGTTTAGATAACCTAGATATATTCTTGAGGTTAACATGGCTAAGCCTTTATGCCATAAAGTATTGTTATTGGTTACTTCATTAAATAAGCAGATTTCAGAGTGAGTTGAATTAAAATCTACTAAATAAATGTTACCTTATCTAATACCTACTAATACAACACTATTATTTAAAGGAATATTAAAAAGAGAGTTAGAGAATGATACCTGGTATCCAGCATCACATAACTGACTTACTGAAATTAGATTATGCTTCAGTCCAGTCATATAAGCAACTCACTTGAATGTAACAGCTCCAATTGTCATCCTGCCATAGCCTTCAGTTTGACCACAGCTTGAATCTCCAAAGATTATCTTTGGGCCAAGCTTTGCCTTGAACCTTGACAGATGTTCTTTATTTCTTGTCATGGGCTTGGAGCAACCACTATCCAAATACCACTTATTTTGAGTGATAGGATAAGTCTTCACCTACAAATAAATCAATTTAAACATTGTGGACCCAGGTAACCTTGGGTCCCTTGTTTTTCACATAAGAAAAACTGGAAATAAATGAATAAGCAGGTTGAGGGTGATAACCTAACGGCTAAGATCTCCTAGGTGGGATTCTCCATGCAGATGATGGGTCAACGAAACTAGGGTTTCTATTCATATTCGGGTTTCTTATGTTCTGGTTGGAATTTTGAAATTCTTGTTGAAAGCGTTGATCGGCGATCGACGATTGGTACCCAGATCGTCGATCTCCGTTCGACCATTGGGCCTGCGATCGTCGAGCAGCGTTCGACGCTCTTTATAATTCCTTAAATTTCTGTTTTCTTTTCTCTCTTTTAGCTTTATTTAAAGCTCTATTTACTTGATTAACTTGCTCAGTGTTTTTTATTCCACTAGATGAAATAAAATTCACTGGAGTTGAAAGTTGGTTTTTAAGAATGATTGGGGGCTCACTAGAAGATGCTCCTAAGCCTAATTTGTTATTGCCTGACCTAGTGTTAGACATGCTGGTTATTTCAAGCAACTTAAGGCTTCTACCATTCAGAGACTCTTCTAACCTTTTGGACTTAGCTAATTCATTCTTAAGGAATTTTATTTCTTCACTAGCATTAGTGAGTTCTGCTGTTAACCTAATGTTTTCATTAGCAATCAATTCAGATTCAGCTAGTTTAATTCTAAGCTCTTTTATTTCTTTTTCAGAACTAATTAAGTGTAAACATAAAGATTTAAACTCAGATTTAAATTCAGCAGATGTAAAGTCATAAGAAGACAATACCTCATCTTCAGTTGGCATTTCTTCATCAGAATCTGAATTCTCTGCAGCTGAGTGATTGCTGCAGGCATCAATTGCCATCAGGCAAACTTCCTTTGCCTTCTTTTCTTCTTCATCCTCACTGGAGATTGAGGAGGAAGATTCCTCATCAGAATCGCTCCAGGTTTCAGCAACAAAGCCTCTCTCCTTCTTTTTGTTCTTGTAGGAGGATGGCTTGGAATGCTTCCTGTGCTGATCCTTGTCTTTTCTTTTATCTTTATTCTTTTCCTCTGGACAATCTGGAAGAATATGTCCAGGCTTCCTGCAACCATAGCAGATTATTTCTTTAGAAGGAGTATGATCATACCTTGGTTTATCTTCATACTTTGAAGATTTCTTTTTGAATTCCTTCCTTCCCATCTTGAGAAACCTTTTGGCAAATAATGCCATCAGTTCCTCATTGGACTGGCTGCCTTCAGAAGCTTCAGCAGCTTTGAGAGCAAGGGTTTGCTCTTTTCTTGTAGGAGTTGGGGTCTTTGCTTCAGCCTCAGCTTCCCTGGACTTTAGCACTTGCTCAAAAGACTTGAGCTTGCCGAGAAGGGCTTCTATTGAGATTTCTGTTATGCTTCTAGCTTCCTTGATAGGCCAGATCCTCAGATCCCATGTGCTAGGTAAGCACATAAGAATCTTATCATTGACCTCTGTCAATGAAATTTCCTTATCAAGGGTCCTCAACTCATTGATGATTGAGCTGAGCCTTGTGTACATTGCTTCAACTGATTCAGCATCAGTTTTCTTAAAGTTCTCATACTGTGAGATAAGGTTGGACCTCCTGTCCTTCCTTTCATCAGCTGAACCAGCTACAATCTGGTTCATTGTATCCCACATTGCTTTTGCAGAGGAGCAGTCGGCAACCTTCTGGAATACTTCATCAGACATTGTCTGAGCCAGAATATTCATTGCCTTAGCATCTGCTATCTTTGCCTTTTTGTATTCATCATTGTAGTCTGGAGGAGGCACTGCACTCATATCAGTTGATGATGAGGCAGTAGCTGTAGCAGGTGCTCTTGGTGGTCCTGTCAAAATAGAAGCAAAAATACTTTCATCAATAGAGTTCATATATAATTTGATCCTTGCCTTCAAGATGCTGAACTTGGCTAAGTTGCATGCTGGAGGTCTAGTGCTAGAGTAATCCTTGGACTGGGCCATGATAGTGAAAGTGAATATCTATAAACTTTTGGTATCTATCAGGATCTTGTGACTTAGGTGTTAGCCTATTCAGTCAGTCAACCTCCCTCTGATACCAATCGAAAGAAAAGGGGATAGATACTACTCTAGAGGGGGGGGGGGGTGAATAGAGTAATCAAAAATTGCACTAGCAAAGTTGACTTTCTACTCAACTCCCTTGGAGTTAAATGCAGAATGAAGGTTATAGATATTTGAGATTAAACCCTAAAGCCTAACACAAGTGATGTGCACAAAAAGCAGCCAACTGTAATTTCAGTTAAGGCTTGGAATCCTAAACAGCAACTAGCAAACCTAGTTAAAATCTAATCACAGCCACAATGCAAGTAATTAATTAAAGCAATCCAGACGACACAAGGAATTTATAGTGGTTCCCCAAACAACTTGGGTACGTCCACTCTTCTACCAACAAGGTAGGAATCCACTCAGGTTTTTGATCAGGTGCCCTGCCACCAACAAGATCTGCATTAGGTAGATCAAGAAACCCTTTAGACTTTTGATCAGGTGTCTAAAAACCAACACAGGTTTTTGATCAGGTGCCCTGCCACCAAGGGATACTTTTGAAGGGAGTAATAACCCTTTACAGGAGGGGCAAAGGAGGTTAAGGTGTCTTCTCTATTTTACAATAGATTGGAGAAGCACAATAACTTGCACTGAGCTAGAAAGCTCTAAAAGAATCAAGGCTCCCCCTGGCTAAAAGAACGTCCAGGTGAAGTCTTGCTTCAGTGCAGAAACACTTTAGAAAATACTGAAGGAAAAAAAACTACAAGAAGATAAATAATATTAAATAAAATTTCTTCTTCAGGCAGCTATCTTCTTCTTCTTCTTCAAAAGGCTCTGAGTGAAGATCTTCCTGTAAGCAGGAGAACTCAGGTTGAAGAAGAGTGAAGAACTAAAACTTCTTCTCAGTTAGATGTGAATGAGCTGAGAGCAGTTGGAAACTGTAAGCTTTTAGTTTGAATGCTGCAGTTAGCTTTTCAATATGTGAGAACTAGTTGATTTCTTTCTTCAAAGAAGTCTTTATATAGCAGCAGCAGCAGCAACTGCTCTAACTTGAGTTTGAATCTTGTCTTTTACTGAACTCTGCAAGCTGGGCTGCAAAAAGCATAAAGCAAAACAAAATACTGCAGACAGATATCCTATAAAAGGATAAAGCTTTCTAAGAAGCTGCAAATAATTCTGATGAAATAAAACTAGAGAAAGTCACATCAGAAAAGACTCTTTACAGCCAAGAAAGACTTTTTGAGTCTAACGGCTATAAAGGACAGCTTGGCAGATAAAGCAGAAAACATATCTCAGCTATAAGACAAACAACTTTGTCAGAAAAAGATTAGCTCATGCATAAGGAATGGAACTGATATTACATGGAAATAATATCACAATTTATTCAGATAATCTTTTATAAAATATGCCAAAATAAGTATGAAATTAGTCACATCAAAGAAGACGACAAAACTACTCAAGACATACATCAAAACGTCGAACGACCCTCGGAGATCGTCGACCGAAGCACCGAGATCGTCGACCTATCAGACAGATAGTCGAACGATCCAGATAGTCGAACTATCAAAGAAGATAGTCGAACTACCTCAGCAGATAGTCGATCTATCAGAACAGATAGTCGAGCTATCAGATAGTCGATCTATCAAGACAGATAGTTGAACTACCAAACAAAATAGATAGTCGACCTATCAAAAAGATAGTCGACCTATCACAAAAAAACAGATAGTCGACCTACAAACAGATAGTCGAGCTATCAAACAAAACAGATAGTCGACCTATCAACAGATAGTCGACCTATCAACAGATAGTCGTACTATCAGATAGTTGAACTATCCAAGCAGATAGTCGAACTATCAAAGCAACACAGATAGTGGACCTATCAACAGATAGTCGAACTATCAAAGCAACACAGATAGTCGACCTATCAACAAATAGTCAAACTATCAAAGCGGATAGATAGTCCACCTATCAATAGATAGTCGAGCTATCAGATAGTTGAACTATCCAAGCAGATAGTCGAACTATTAAAGACAACAGATAGTCGACCTGTCAACAGATAGTCGAGCTATCAACGCAGACAGAACGTCGACCAACTGATAGACGATCGTCGATCAGCCGATAGATGATAGTCGAGCGACGTTCGACCATAGTCGAACGAAAAACTACTTAACCAAATATTCATCTGGAAAAGCAATTCTACACAACTAGAGAATCTAACCTATCAACTAACCTTTGACCATAGATAAATCTTGGGTCAAGAGACAGAAAGAGAGGACTGAACTCAAATCAAAACCTAGGGTTCCAACACACTACAAATTAGAAGCTTGGGAGGTAAGGAATATACATTGGTTATTGTTGATGATTACTCGCGCTTTGCGTGGGTGTTCTTTTTGAAACACAAGTCAGATACCTTTGACATCTTTACTAATTTTGTCAGGAAGGTCCAGAATGAATACAACTGTTCCATTGTCAAAATCAAAAGTGACAATGGAACAAAGTTCAAATCTGGGGCCATGAAAGAATTCTGTGAAAGCCTAGGTATCTTTCATGAGTTTTCCTCTCCTCGCACTCCACAGCAAAATGGAGTAGCTGAGAGAAGGAACATAACACTCATAAAGGCCTACAGGACTATGTTGAGTGATGCTTCACTACCGGAATACTTCTGGGCTGAAGCCGTCAATACTGCATGCCACGTGCAAAATCGAGCACTCATCAATAAGAATCATGATAAGACACCTTACGAACTTCTAAAAGACAGGAAACCAACTATTTCATATTTTAGAATTTTTGGCTGTAAATGTTTCATGCTTAATAATGGTAAGTACCACACTACTATGTTTAGTGAGAAAAGTTTTGAATGTATTTTTGTAGGTTATAGTAGCCATAGTAAGGCATACAGGATTTTCAATAGAAAAACTCTGGTTGTTGAGGAATCCATACATGTTGTATTTGATGAGACGAGCTTGCTGCAAAGCAAATCGTCTAGTGTGCTTGTTGAAGATGCATGTACAAGAATGAAAGAAATCAGCTTGGATGAACTGATTGAAGGTGAAAGAGAAAAGTTCTTCAAGATCACAACTTCAACCCCCATTGGAGAGGCAGATGATCAAGATGAAGAAAACATCAAAATTGATGAAGTCACTCCAGTGGCTGACAAAGTTCCAAATGCTAGGAATCTAGAGCTCAGATATCCGAAGGATCACCAATTGGACCAGATCATAGGAGATCCCCGGGATGGTGTCAGAACTTGTCAAGGTACAACTAACGAGAATTTATATTTAAGTTTTCTCTCATAGGTTGAACCAAAGAAGTTTGAGGAAGAAAACTCAGACGCATCATGGATCTTGGCCATGGAAGAAGAACTGAACCAATTCAAGCGATGCAAAGTTTGGAAACTAGTTCCTAGACCCAAAGGTAAGAATGTTATCAGAACAAAGTGGGTCTATCGGAATAAGTTGGACGAGGATGGAACTATTATAAAGAACAAGGCCAGACTCGTCGCCAAAGGATATCGTCAAGAAGAAGGAATCTACTTCGACCAAACATACGCTCCAGTAGCAAGGGTTGAATCCATCACATTGTTCCTAGCTTATGCTGCACTGAAGGGCTTCACTATCTACCAAATGGATGTGAAATCCACCTTCCTGAATGGTGACATAAAGGAAGAAGTGTATGTGGAATAGCCCCCAGGTTTTGTTTATCCTAACTTTCCTGAGTATGTTTATTTATTATCGAAAGCGTTGTATAGTTTGAAACAAGCTCCTCGAGCTTGGTACGAAATGCTATCTACCTTTCTCCTCGAGAACAAGTTCACAAGGGGAAAGATAGATAAGACATTATTTCTTAGGGAAATTAAAGGCAAGATTTTGCTAGTGCAAATCTATGTCGATGACATTATTTTTGGTTCTATAGACAACAACCTCTGCAAAAAGTTTTCTAAACTTATTTACGGGAAGTTTGAAATGAGAAGTATGGGAGAGCTGAAGTATTTCTTAGGAATCTAGGTAAAACAATCTGAAGATGGAATTTTCATCTCACAGGCGAAGTTCACCAAGGAGTTGATTAAGAAATTTGGAATGGAGAATACAACCTCTATGAGGACTCCAATGGCCTCAGCTATGTCTCTGGACAAGGATGAGAAAGGAAACCTTTTGATGAAACCAATCACAGAAGCATATTTGGATCCTTGCTCTACCTAACTACCAAAAGACCAAACATAATGTTCTCTATATGTGTCTGTGCTAGATTCTAAGTTAATTGTAAGGAATCTTACTATGCTGCTACAAAGTGAATTTTGAGATACCTTAAAGGTACACCGAATCTTGCCTTATGGTACCCAAGAAGTAATGACAGCAAACTAATTGGTTTCTCAGATGTAGACTTTGCAGGTAGCAAAGATGACAAGAAAAGCACTTCCGGGACATGTCAGTTCCTTTGAAGAAGGCTCATATCATGGAGCAGCAAAAAACAGAATTGTGTCACAATCTCAACAGCCGAGTCAGAGTATATCTGCCGGCAGTTGTTGTGCACAATTGCTTTGGCTAAAGAAACGGCTAGAAGATTACAATATGAAGGTTAAAGACATTCCATTATTTTGCGACTCCTCCAGCGCAATAGCAATTGCAAACAACCCAATCTCGCACAGCCGGACAAAGCACATCGAGCTCAAATATCACTTCATCCGGGAGCATGTGGAGCAAGGGGATGTAGATCTGCAGTACGTGCCAACAGATCGACAAATTGCAGACATTTTCACAAAGCCATTGGACGAGACCAAGTTGAATTTCTTCAAAACTGAACTTGGGATGCTGTACAAAGAA
This sequence comes from Platanthera zijinensis, assembly GCA_039513925.1. Taxonomy (NCBI): domain Eukaryota; kingdom Viridiplantae; phylum Streptophyta; class Magnoliopsida; order Asparagales; family Orchidaceae; genus Platanthera; species Platanthera zijinensis. The sequence goes on along the minus strand of CM077079.1, from coordinate 246,192,893 downwards.
GGATAGATCAAAGGGAATCAGTTCAAAGCTCAAGAATCGAGGAAACTTCAAAAAGGTCAGAAATTTCTTAAGTGGAAGGAAGTTCTCGAGAACTATTATTACTTCTCGAAAAGCATGAAATTAGTTCTCGAAAACTTCAAGTCCACTTCTCGAGAACAAAAAATCTGTCTCTCGAGAAGTGCTGAAAGTTCTCGAAAACTAGGCTTATACTTCTCGAGAACTGTTATTATACTTCTCGAGAACTAACCCTACCTCTCGAGAAATGCCCCGTCTCTTTTCGAATTTCTGTTCATTTCTTCTGTTTCGAAAACCGCTCGATTTCTCGCCTTAATCCAAGGGTTATTTTAGATTAATTAGACACCTAATTAACATTACTAGGGTTATATATATATATAACTTTAGATATCCCAAATTCAACCGACATTTTAAACTCTCTCTCGAAAACTCTTTGTCTTCCGCCGACCAGTGCTTCGACATACCGCCGACCAAAACTTCGACACCGCCACCTTCTCGCGCTCCGTCCATCGCCGTCGTTCATCTCAATGGCCTAGCAGTTCAAAATCGCCGTCGGTAGTGAGCTATTAGTAGCAGGGATAGTAGAGCTTTCAGAGGATTTCAGAAATCTTCTTATTCTCCTAGACACAGCAGGTTTGACATTCGTTCTATCAGAACCTTGCAAGATTTTATTTCCTTAGGTAGAAGAGTTCTTTAGAAATGTTAAGATAAGGAGAAATGACACTGTCCTGAAGTCCAAAGTCAAGGGGATTAAAATTAATTTGAGCCCGACCATAGTGTTCAGACTTCTCAGATTACCTCATGTAGATGATGTAGATGAAATAATAGAAGATGACAATGACAAAACCTGTCATTTCTGTGGAGTTCCAGATGACATTACTTCTCTTAGGAGGACTTCTTTAAATGATGTTAGCAAACTTTTAATAGACATAATTGGCAAAATTCTGTGGTGCAGAACAGGACCAATAGGGTTTATTACAAATGACTTCTTCAATATCATGACTGCCATAGTCTGCAGGAAAAGATTTCCTTATGGTTTGATGATTTTTTACTTGATTAGAGACAGCATAAGAGAACCAAAATTTGCTAGGATAATCTCCCTGCTATTGCATGAGATTGATCCAAATGTCTTCAAGACTTCTAAAGGCACTCCAATCCATCACCTGAAGAAGATCTCCCTAGCCTCCATTCATAGATGGGAGTTAAAGCTGAAGAATCCCAAGCAGCTAGCTAAAGAGCTTGCAGCCCCTGCTAAAGAGGTCAGGACCCCATCTCCCTCCTCTCATCAAGTTGCTGAACCATCTGGTGCAGCAACTGAGGGGGAGCCTGCATCCTCAGTTCCAGATGTCAGACTTCCTTCTCCTCTTCCTCTAGCCAGATCTCCAATTATAAGTCCTGTCAGAAGCCCAGTAAGATCTCCAATCAAGTCCCGAGAGGCAGACATTTCAGATAATACCATCTCAGATGAACAAGTGCAAGAAACCCTCAAATCTACTGCTGAAGATATAGAAAGTATGATAAAAGAGCTTACCTCAGATGAACCTCTTCTTCCCCTACACACAGAAACTGCTGAAGAACCTTCAAAGGATCCTTCTCTAGATCCTTCTCCAGCTCCCTCTCTATATCCAGAACCTTCATAAGGAGCATCTCCAGAACCATCTCCAAGGAAAGAACCACCTCCACAAGAAACCATCATTCTCTCAGGAGAGGATGAGCCTGAACCAGAGGAAGCTGAAGCTCCTCTAAAGACACTTGATTTCTCTATGCCTTCCCTACTTGGTGAGGAAGGTGATATATTTCCTTATACTGTCAGAGCAAAAAGTTCTGTAGTAGTTGATGAGATCCCTCCATTGGTAGTTCCTCATCCTCCTCCAGTTACCCCTCCTTCTCTCATTCCTACTACTGCTGCAACCCCTATAAATTCAGACATTCTAAGTAAGCTTGAAGTCATGTTGACAGAACAAAGGAAGTATTTTGATGAATCTCTGAAGGTGGTTCAAGACAAAGTCACTGCTCTAGAAAAAGAGATGAGCAGAGGATTTGCAGAAATCCAGCACAACACAGACTCCCTCAAAGAATTGTTTCAGATTGGTGGAAAAGCTATAGACCACACCATTACTAGTGTTGGTCAGGTAATGGAACAATCTGTAACACTTGCTAACAATCAGATTCAGTTAGAGAAGAAAGCCCAGGAACATGTCATGAAAATCTATGAAGAAGTGGGAACTTTCAAAGGAGATGCTATAGATACTCTATCTGTAGAATTCAGAAAGGGGGAGAGCCTGGTGAAAGAACATGTGGAAAAACTTGTGGATAAGTTTACTGCTGCTGCAAACACTGCTTGGTATGATAAGATAAGTGAAATCAATAAGAATGTTTTAGATCAAATTCAATCTGTGAAATTTCATACCTAAGACACCTCAGTCTGGATGCATAACCAAATATTCCCTGAATTTCAGGTTGATCCTAATATCATTCCTCATAACCTGAATCCTCTTGCTGAAGGACAGTCCAGTCAGATGCCAGCTCAGATGCAACAACCTCAGATGCCCTGCTTCTCTCCTAGGCCAGAAGATCAGGATGCTCCTCTTGCTTCCTATGACCAAGTATGGGATGATGCGATTCCTCAGGACTTTCCTAAAATCCACATTCCCAAGAAAAGGAAGTATGGGGGGAAGGCCCCTCAGCCAACAAAAGTGTTCCCAAGCAAGATCTGAGAAAAGAAAGGCACAAGAGTTTGCTAAAGTCTGGATTCCTACCTCCAAGTCACTGATTCTTGATACTCTCAAGTTTGTAATGGACTATTATGAAAACAGAAATATCCACTACAACTCCACTGAGTGGGACCTTTATGAGAAGTCCATAACCAAAAGGAGGATTTATAATAGAGAGTATGGCAAGAATAATCCCAAGGCTCCTCCAAAACCTCCAAGATACTATCCAAAGCCCTTCAGCTACCAGAGGAGACAATAAGAGAAGCATGGCAGACAACATCAGAGCTAGAGATGATTTTTTCTACTGATACTTGTTTTTGAGACTATGGAAGAAATGATGTTGAATTGGAAATCTAAAACATTATATATATACAATTTCCAGTTTTGCTAATTGTGTGTTTAATTTTTCTATCTTGCTTTTGATTTCTATTCTTCATTTACAATTCTTTCTTTATTGGTATGATTCACCTTAGTGTAGAGGGTTCTGACTTCTATAAATAGGGGGAGATTGTTGGGTATTGCATCCACAATAACCCAGATTTGCATGAAGTCACCCTTGAACTAAGATGAATTAAGTTATATTTGATATCTTGGTTTAAGTTGTGTGTTTGCAGATCATCATTGCTAAGTGTATGCCAATGTCAGTCTACAGTGGGTCATGAACACAAGACCATACAATGTAATCCCTCACTATGTGATCCAAGGTGTTAACTCATGTGTAGCCTCTCAATTGGGATACACTTCATATTCAAGCACTTGGATCATGGAATGAGGATAGGTTTCTTGAAGAGAAGAGAAAATTGTAAAAGTCCAAAACTTCTCTAAGTCCACTTCTCGTGAAGTCCATGATAGTTCTTGAGAAGTAGACTTAGCAGAACTCGAGAAGTTGCTCTAATTCTCGAGAAGCCGAGACTAGTTCTCGAGAAACCTTTTTATAGTTCTCAAGAAGCCAGTCTAAGGTTATCGAGAAGTCCCATCTTTTATTTCTCGAGTTGTTAGAGACAGCCGCAAAATTATTCTAAGTCCCTCTCTCGAGAAGTCTTGTTAGTTCTTAAGAAGTTAACATTGTTCTCGAGTACTTGATTTGGATTTCGAGTAATAGTTCTCGAGAAGTTAGCATTGTTCTCGAGTACCTGATTTGACTTTTGAGTAATAGTTCTCGAGAAATCTAGTTAGTTCTCGAGAAGTTTCAGCCCACAGTTCTCGAGTACTAACTTGAAGTCCAGACAGACTTGCTCTCGAGAAATCAATCTTGTTCTCGATAACTCATTCCTAGTTCTCGAGAACAGCAGACAATTTTTCTGAAAATTTCTCTTAAGTCCAGATCGACGGGATTTTCAAATGACTTGACGTGATTGGTCCACATGTCATCATTAATGTTAATTCTAACCGTTAGGGGAAATCCTATATAATGTCTTTTTGTCAAGACTAACCCAAAGCGGAATATCGTACATTTCTATTATCGTGATCGACCGTCTCTCTCCAAGAAGAACAAAAATTTCAGCCGCCTCCGCCGCTCAACGTGTTAATCGACACTTCTATTTTCGATCAAGAAAGGCTTATTGTTCAAGGATATTTCATCTTCTCCTTGATTGAGTAGGTCTAAGATTTCTCAGAATCAGATCTATCAACTCTTCTTCAACACTTTCTGAAAAAGCCGCAAGTTCAAGAAGAAGACCTAGAGTTGAATTTTTCCAGATCTGAGATAAATATTCGTTTGTATTTTCTTTAAAATCTCTCTGTAAATCTTGTAGGAGATTAGTCTCCGAGTTGTAGGAAGTTTTCATCTTCCGAGTGTAGATCCCTTTGGATCGAGATTGTAGGAACTTGGTTCCGAGGCATAGGATTAGATTTCAATCAGAGATAGTGGAGTAGCCGTATCTAGTGATTTACTAGATCGGTGAGGGAAAGTGGACGTACCCAAGGTTGGGGAACCACTATAAATTTTTTTGTCGTCCGTGATTGCTTGATTGTGCGTGCAAGTTCTTTTATATTTTTTTCTGCATATAGACGCACAATTCAACTATTCACCCCCTCTAGGTGATTTTGGTTGACAACTTTACACTTTCACCGAGTTCGGTGAACCAAGGCTTCCAAGCATTAGTCGATACAGCCTGTGCGCTAGAGAAGGATATGAAATGGTGCAAGGAAAGAGGGACTTGGCTATGATGAAGACGGAGTTCAAAGTTCCGAAGTAAGAGCAATCAGAATTGAGGAAACGAGATAAGAAGAGGTTCAGGCCTACTAAGCAAACTTCTTCGGATGTTGCTTCGGGAACAACGTTTGGGCATGGATGTGTGGAGACACGTACGTGTTTTAACTATGGGAAGCACGGACATATCGCCCGATAATATTGGAATGACCCTTCAAAGGGTGAGAAAAAGACAGGTGTGTTGTATGAGGAAAAGGACAAGGCAGTAGCAGAGTCATATACATCCAGGGCATAACCTCGAATGTACACTCTTGAATTGCAGGAGCCGCAAAATTTGAATCGTGAAGTACAGCAGCCGCGCGTGTATAATCTTGAGTTACGGGAGGCCGTAAAGCGGATTATGAAAGACGCGGACGAGCGGAAATGAAGTAAAAGAGTGTAATGTTGTTGTAATGTAATGTTGTATGTCTTTTTGTAAAAAAAACTGTTGTTCTTGCAATGCCATGGGGCGAGACATGTTGTGGCCTCTGAGCTCTAAACCCGGATCATTTTTGTTTATATCGCCACGGAGTGGTTGTGTTGGTGTATATGTTGTGCTAAATTTCGAGACGAAATTTCTGTAAGGAGGGGAGGGTTGTAATACCCCAAATCCTAATTTGGAGTTCAGGCTGGGTGACACGGCCTGGGACACGGGCGTGTCCCAGGGCGTGTCCAGCTCTGTGAACTCGAGTGGGTCTCGAGTAGGACTCGAGTGGGCCTCGAGTGTGTCTCGATTGAGGCATACAGCCTGGGACACAGGCATGTCCCAGGGCGTATCCTTCACTGTGTGTCGCGAGTCCTTGACGAAAATGCAGTCAACAATCTTTGAGAGGTGACACGGTCTAGGATACGGGCATGTCCCAGGGCGTGTCCTGCTCGGGTTGGTAGCCGGGCTATGTCGGGTAAGGAACACGGCCTGGATCCCGGGCGTGTTCTGGATGACACGGGCATGTCAAAGATGACACAGGCATGTTGGGAACCCATGTCCCTTTCGGGATTGTTAGTCCTGTGTCGATTGAGTGACACGCCCTGCAACACGGGCATGTACTGATTGATACGGGCGTGTCAAGTGCTTGACATAGGCGTGTATAAGCCCGTGTCTTGGTCTGTATTGAGTCGGTTGTGTGTCGCTTAAGGTACACGGCCTGTGACACGGGCGTGTCACAAACCATGTTAGCCCTAAAAAGATGCTTTTCAGAGTGAATCGTGGTCGTTCATTTCCTTCTAATTGGATCCTATGGTCCAAGCTCCTTCATGCTGTTATAAGGCCGAGGATTGAGAAGTAATTCTCATTTCTTTTGGCCATTCTCTTTCTAAAAGAGCTAGAGAGGGGAGAGCAAGGAAGGAAGAAGGAGAAGGATTTCGGCCGCCGGTGGAGCTTCAGCGATACGAATCGAGAGCCGAGTTCAGTGTTGTGGAGGCAAAGCCGTCGCGGTGATTACCATCCGGCTAGTTTTTCCATGGCTCCAAAGCGATCGTCAAGGGTAATGATCTCCTTCTTAGACAAGTGAAGTCCTAATTTATGCAAGTGAATGGAATCCTCCACCAAGAGGTGGAAAGGGTAAGCGATTCAAGCAGGTTGATAGTTGATATCCTCGGTTGAGTCTGCATCTAGATCCGAAAATGAGTAGTACGGAATATGCATGCTGTGTGAAGCCCATCCAGACAGTTAGTCTGGATTGGTGATGTTTATATTGCAAACCAGAGAAGACTCCGTGTATGTAACGAGTAGGTTACGGAGTTTGTGAGGATGCTTGTGAGCTTCTTGTGTTATATGCTCTGCATGAGCTGTATGCGATGTGGTTGGGATTGTGGAGCCTTTGTGGCATTGGAATTATACGCTCTGCATAAGTTATGAGCTGAATCGGAAAACGGTATTGTATTATGAGAGATCGATTGGTGGCAATGTAGAGGAAGGGGGGGGGGGGTTCCTGGCTTGTTACACTACTGTGGTAGGTCAATCTAGATGTACTATGTACCTGCATTGTGAGCGATCGATTGGTGGCAACGCAAATGGGGGGCTACGGGCCTTCCCGGCTTGTTACACTACCAGTGTAGGACGATCTAGAGCTCTTTGGTTGTCGTGAGGTGAATACCTCTGAGTGGTATGGGCGAGGATGTCTCCAACATGCGTGTTGTAGTAGACTAGTGCCCGACCAACAAGCTAATAGCCTCTAATCGATGGTGGGACCTTGACTGATTCGGTACACCATAAGCGTGCCCTGAGTGCACAGAGCGTCTGGCACGAAGGCCGGTATTTGTGGTGTTGTTGTGTGTGAGTGCACATGTTGTGATATATATCTTGTGATTACAATGCATGCAGGGAAGGATCCACTGCCCCGGATAAGGGGTAGGGTCGTTATAATTGGTCAGCTGAATGATGACCGTTGCTCTATTTATCACCCTTGGGGTGGACGTCCATATGCAGGTGTTGCGGGCTGAACTGGATTGAGCGGGCTGAAGCCCTTGCTGCTGCTGCTGCTTGTAGGACCTTGAAGGCCGTGCGAAGAATTGGATTTCATGTGTGGCCGGCCTGCGTGCCAATGTATGAAACCACCTCTTGTAAAGAGAAACATGAAAGGCCTTAAGGCCGTGAGCATTTGTGAGTTTGTATACATTCCTGGTGTTATATATAAATGTGATATTTATATATTTAGTGGAAATTCGTTGGATGAGTTCTTGTAAGTAATAAACTTCCATTAGAATGCTCTGAGGTAGGATGTGAGTGGAAAATATTTGATATTCACACGTGATTCTGCCGTTTATCTGTGAAATATGGCGTGAGGCCCCGGCCGAACCCTCTGTTATATTCCATGTGGCGGATGGAGGCGTTACATGGTGGGACCTCCTCACACAACTTAAGGGTTTGTTTATTAGTTCCAAATAATCAGTCAAGTGTCCTTCCTTAGGAGAAATAGGTGCAGGATACCCACCTTGGATCCAAATTCCTCTCGGGTTTGTTTTCCGATTTCAACAACAGGCACACCACTTCTAAGAGCTGGGCCACGAGGAACCCCACAAAGCTTAAATGGTACTCAGAGGGTAAAATGAAATGCTCCTCGTGCTATCTATTTACTTTCCCTACTTACAAAAGAATAAGCAGAGAGTAGAGGTTCGTGAGCACGCGTATCTTCCTTTCCAGTCATAATGCATTTGTTTTCCATTTCATAGCGGACGAATCCCTCAAGGGCGAGATCAACAAAATACCTTCTGCACCTCTCATGTGAGATCGACGAAATCCCTTATGCACCTCTCAGGAGAGATCGACGAAATCCCTTTTGCATCTCTCAGGTGAGATTTGCGAAAGCCCTTCTATAGCTCTCAGGTGAGATAGATGAAAGTCCTTCTGCACCTCTCAAACGAGATTAGCGAAATCCCTTCTGCACCTATCATGAAAGATTGGTAAAATCCCTTCTACACCTCACATGCGAGATAGGTGAAAGCCCTTCTGTACCTCTCAAGCAAGATGGACAGTTCCTTCTGCACCTTCATATAGATGGACCTCGATCCTCTTGAGGCACAACCGAACAAAGGTTCTTTACCACCTCCACCTGGATGGACCCCAGTCCTCCTGAGGCATGAATGAATATTGGTTTTTTGTAACCTTCACCCAGACAGACCCTGCTCCTCCCGAGGTGCAAATGAATTTTTTTTTTCACCACCTCCACCTGGACGGACCCTAGTCCATCTGAGGTATGGATGAATAAAGTTTCTTCGCTACCTCCACCCAAATGGACCCCAGTACTCCCTATGCGTGAATGAACAAAGGTTCTTTTCCACCTCCACCTGCACTGACCTCGTTCCTCTTAAGGCATGAATGAACAGTGGTTCTTCGCCATCTTCAACCAAACGGACCGTGGTCCTCCCGATGCATGAGTGAACATAGGTTCTTTGTCACCTTTGCCTGGATGGACCCCAATCCTCCGGAGGTGCAAATAAATAAAGGTTCTTTACCACCTCCAAACAGACAGACGTCAGCCCTACCGAGGTACAAACGAACAAAGGTTCTTTGCCACCTTCACCTGTACAGACCCTGGTCTTCCTGAGGTGCAAAAGAGAAAAGGTTCTTCTCCACCTCCATATGGATAGACCAAGTCGTCCTAAAGAACGGACAAACAAGGGTTCTTCATTACCTCTATACGGGCGGACACCTGTCCAACTCAGACAAGAATGAACATAGTTGCTTTACTATCTCCAATAAACAGACCCCCAACGCCATCTGCACCTCCAAGGCAAGGGCAATAGGTTTCCTTCCTCATCAAAACAAGCTCCCTACACTAACACATATCGACAATTACCAAGAATAGCGCATGACAAACAAGGAACATAAAGCATTATGGAAGTCCTTTGTTTTAATAGTAGCTAAACACCTAGAGGGGGGGATGAATAGGTTTTTAAATTTTTTTCTCCTTTTTCTATTTTAGGTGAGTTGTGATTTAGTTATACTTAGCTTTCAAGACAATCACAAAAATACAATAGGAATTTTATAGTGGTTCCCTAGATTATGGGTACATCCACTATCCCCTACCTTTCTAACAGCTTGTTAGACAAGGCAACTTCTCCTCACTCAACTCAATGAGATTAGAACTTAGATCCCTCAGGATCTCTCAGACTTCTTAAAGTCCTACCTTAGGCAAAAAACCCTACCACTAAGAGATATAATATCCTGCCACTCAGGCACAAAGGCCCTACCTCAGACTTTAACTCAAAGTACTATAACTCAGATCCAAAATTGGATCCTACCTCAGATTCATTACTTGAATCCTACAACTCAGATCTACTTAAAGATCCTACACCCAGCCTTTATAAGTTTAGGCTTACACTCAAATCAAAAATGATCCTACAGAAGAATAGGGAGTGGTTCTTTATGTTTGACACCAGAGCTAGAGTCTTTGTGTTTTCCTTCTTCTGAATAGAGATTTACTCCGTCCTTTCTCCTTCATAGCTTTAAGAATGATTCTTTAGGAAAGTTTATCTTGAGCTGTGAAATCACTACAGCTACGGTTTGCCTTTGCTGCAACTTGCTGTTGAAGATCAACATCTAACTGTTAACACTGTCAAATCAATGACTTGAACAACTTCTCCAAGCTCTGGAACTTGGTCGAGAGGAAGAAGATGAAGTTAAGTTATTTCCCAAAGGTTTTATTTTATTTAACTGATTTGATTCCTTTTCCATCCCGCCATCCAATGACTCTTTGAGAATCAGGACAACCAGTAGTTGGTAGCTGCAAACTTGCTTTTGCATTAAATGTAGTACTGTGGGCAAGCGACGCCATTTGTCATGTACTGTAGACTTCCCGTAATATTAAAATTTTTGCTGACGTCAAGACCTGTGTACTTAGTCAAATTCAGACAATTCACCATATGCGTTGAGTGAAGACTTGTCACATTATGCCAAAACACTTAGCGAGATTTTTTGCAGCACCAGTCGTTGAGTGATCAGTCATCACTCAACGAATATAGACATTTGTATTCTAACTTATTATGCATTGAGTGAGCCTTCCTCACTCAATGCATTTGGACTTAGCTGATTTCCTCTATATGGAGGCATTGAGTGATGCTTCTGCACTCAACACATTATGCATTAGCTCACAATATTGATGAGGCGTTGAGTGAACAGCCTTCACTCAACGCTTCTATACTTGGTTGAATTTTTGTTGAGCTGGCGTTGAGTGAACTGTCTTCACTCAACGCTTATGGACTTAGACAGATTTTCTATATACTTCTTTAGTGGCTTTGACATCACTCTGTTTTGTCAACACTTTCTCCTTGAGGCATTGAGTGAACTGACATCACTCAATGCTTCTGGAATTAGCCAGATTTCCTTGCAAATTCTTTTACGGCTTTGACTGCTTGAGCTTTACTAAATGCTTCTATCTCTGGGCGTTGAGTGAACTGCCTTCACTCGACACCTATGGACTTAGGCAGATTTCTGCCTTGCCAATGCACAGGCTTTGACTATCTAGTATTTACTCAACGCTTTTGGCTATCTAGCATTGAGTGAACTAGCTTCACTCAATGCCTGTGGAATAAGACAGATTTCTATCTTATCAGCATCTTTCCTTGTGTCCACCTGTCATTGTTATTTAGACAACCTGTCTAATCAATGTAACAAGTGACCACCTGCATATATAGAACTTAAAACATGCATAAGATACAAACATGTGTATACTATTGTCCTGTAGGCCTTCTTCAAATCTGGTACATTAGGAGAAATATACCCAATAATCTCTCCCTATTTGAAGATGTCAAAACCTTAGACAATGATATACACCATCACATAAACAACAAGTAAAACATTTCAAAAGACAGAAATAATGAAAACACAACCAAACATCTGATTTTCCTTAAATAGAAGGAATGATTGTTTTTATAATGTGCATAATACAAAATTGACATAATTCCTTCACCCCTTAAGAAATACAAGAAACAATTTTTTTAGTTTTTGGTTCTCTTATCACTATCCCCCTACTGGGCTTCTTGGAAGCTTTCTCTGCATTCTCTTCCGACTCCTTTTCTTTCTACCTCTTTAAGTAGCTGTATGGTTTTGGGAAATATTTGACAAGCTCCACAACATCTAGTGCTAATGTGCCTAGCCACTTGTCCTTCTTGAACTTTATTCTGTCTCTTTCATTTTTCTCAAGCTTGGCCCACTAAAGGGAGCAGTAAAACTTTCCCCTTTCAGTTTTCTTATTCTTGACAAGTTCCCAGGCAGACAGAATAATGGTACTTGATTGAGGACTCCACTATTCAAAATCAGGCCTTGCTTCCATCTCTTTCCTGTATCTCTTTTTGCTCATCCTGACTTCCTCTTCTTCCTCAACAATAGATTTTCCTCTGGCCCTAATCACTTGGTCAATAGTAGGGCTGAATGTAGGATCTTCAGCTACTGTAGAGGTTTTAGCTCACTGTGCTCCATCTTGAGCATTATACTGTTGAGTGTTATATTGTTGAGTATCATACTATTCCGCATGCTAATTGGGTACCATAATTACCTTCTTGTAGTGCTTGATGAATCTGGTCTGGATTAATAGGGATATTATCCTATGATAGCTATTCAATCTCAAAGGATCCCCTTAGCATATTTATGTTCTAGATAACATTTTTAGTGTTGGACTTTATGACACCCTTCTCTCCCTTTTTGATTTCTTCACATATCTTCTGAGTCAGGGAGGTGCTGGCCTCTGTTAACTATACATCTAAATGGTCAATGCCAAGGGTGACATGATTCATGACTTTCAGTAGATGATCATCTAGAACTTGAGCACAAGCATCCATCCTTCTTTTAAGAATTATCTTGTGCTTTTCCAATAGTGTCTTCTTTACATTGTGGATTGCCAGCAAGTTTCTAGAGAGAATATTCTGATTTTCCATAAGTGCATTATGGAGAGTGCCGAGCTCTTTCAACTTGTCTTGAGTGAAGTCAACTGTAGGAGCTACTCTTAAGAAGAATTTTATAGTCTGGGCCTTTAGAAGATTAACCTCAAATCTGATGGATTTTATCTCTGTTGATAGCTCATTCCTGAGGTTCTTGACTGAGTCATCAACAAAATTCTCCAACTGCCTTCTATGATCATCCAATAATTCTTTCAGCTGGGCTAGGAAGGTACCTGCCATGTGATCAGATTGATGGGATGTGCCTTCATCACAAACTGGGTGTTGCTCTAGCCTGAGATATTCTTTTACAGCTGAGTCAGCCACCTCAAACTCTAAAGAATGTTGAGTTTCCATATTATCAGCAGTAACCACAGTTCCCTTATCTAATTTTGAAGATTCTATATCATAAACTATTCCTTGAGCAGGGAGTTTAGGTTGAATTTCCCCCTCAATCTCTGCCATGTCCACAGGGACATCCAAGGGATCACCTGGGATGGTATCTGTGAGTTGTTCAATCACAAGAGGAAGCTGAATGTCTTCTTGCAAAACCTTTATTTACCCCCCAACAAGAACTTCTTCCATCACTTGCTCTAGAAGTTGCTCCCCTTACTTCGAGGGTTGTATTCACCTTATAGAACTTGGTATTTTGGAGCAGTTTCTTCTTCATTTGGAGTAGGGGTCTTGACAGTCTCCTCTACTCTCCTCAGAAATCTTATTCACTATTTATTCAACAACCTCAATTGGAGGTATATCCATTGCCTCCTCCACATCAAGTTCTTCAGACTGGGTTCTGCTGACTTGAATCATTGTTGCAGGCTCAGAAGAAAATGATACCTGAGTACTAGTATCTCTCTTGCTCTCTTTAGTGGTCTGAGAGAGTTGAGGATCATGAGGCTTTTTCTCAGCCTATTCTTATGAGCTGTTATCAGTACTTTCCTCTAGAACAACAACTGCTTTCTTCTTCTTCTTGGCAATAGTCTGATCATGAGGCTGTAGAACTCTGCCCCATCTGTCAAGCATTTTTAAATCCATCCTTCTCATGTGATGGATTTTTATTCCTAACCTTGGGTTAAGGATCCCTAGAACACTCTTAAGCAAAAATAGAGATAGAATTCTACCCAGGTTTGGCTCTGGGAGACATTCTACAATCCTGTTAAAAACTACTCTTCCCCAATCAGTACTTTTGGAAAGGATCACCCTGGCCATTAACTCAAACATTTTCTTAAAGATTTTTTCATAGGAGCCAGTCTTGCATAGCTGTCCCTTCCTAATGACATCATCAAGGAATTTCCCTTTGTGATTCAGTTCTCTTCTTAGGATAGAGCCAGTGGTGTGCTTTGACAGTCCACACCACTTAAGAGCATCTTTGACATCACCTTGATCGAGTTCATTTTCTTCATCAGAACTTTTGAACTTAGATAGCTGCAGAGCTTTGCACAGTCTTCTGGAGGTTATCTTAACCTTGTTACCACTAATAACAGACCTAATCTTGAGAGATGAGGAGTCAACTTTAGCAATGGAGTACAACTCCTGTACTTGTCTTTTCCACAACAAACAGGGCTCAGATAAAACATACTCTAGGTCAGCGAACTGTAGCAAGTGAAGAACATGTCGAACTCCCTCTGGCGAACCTTCGAACCTATTTTGTACTATTCCAAACCCTCAAACAAGAAATCCAATCTCTTTGGTGCCATCTTTTCTATAAATTGTAGTGGATTTTCCAAGCTCTTCGTCGATTCGTCGCACGGACAGAGAAGGGCATGAAGAGATGTATTTTGTTTTATGCACACAACCTTCTATTTATAGTGTTTTCAATTTTAGAAGGTGGAGATGCGCGTACCTACTTATGATCGCGATGTAATCAATGACTGAGAATGATCCTGAAACATAGCTGCAAAATAGACTAACTAAAAGCATGTGTTGAGTTAACTCGAAGCTCTCAACGCTCTCGATGCTTGCAGTTTATTCAATGCACTTGACACACTCTATGCCTAAGCACTTCGACTGCGCACTTTCGATGCCTAGACACTTCGTACTTTTCTCTTTTATTTATCCTGCAGGGATTAAACTACCTGCAACAAGTATAAACTGTATGTGGAGCTACTAAAGCTTTGCTAAATTCAACATACCTAATTCAAATTTGAAGGTGCTGAATTTTGCTTCATCTAGTTGTTTAGTGAATTTGTCAGCCACTTGCTTATCTGTGGGGACAAATTCAAGACTTATGTCTTTACTTTCCACATGATCTCTAATGAAGTGATACCTAATCTCTATATGTTTAGTCCTGCTATGAGAGATAGGATTCCTAGCAATAGAGATTGCACTAGTTGAATCACTGTATAATGGAGTGTTACTTATCTTTAGATTGTAATCCTGAAGCTGGTGCTTGAACCACAACAACTGTGCACTTCAACTTACTGCTGATAAATACTCTGACTCAGCTATTGATATTGCAACACTAGTCTGCTTCTTACTGCTCCAAGACACCAGCCTTCCGCCCAAGAATTGTCAAGAGCCTGAAGTGATTTTCCTATCCTCTCTATAGCCTACAAAATCTACATCTGAATACCCTATTATCTCAAAATCTCTATTCTTAGGGTACTATAGGCCAAGATCTGGTGTGCCCTTAAGATATGTCAGAATTCTTTTAACTACAGAATAATGAGACTTCTTAGGGCTAGCCTGGTATCTAGCACAAACACATGTAGTATACATGATGTCTGGCCTACTAGCAGTAAGGTAGAGGAGGGAGCCAACTATGCCTCTATACATGGATTCATCAATAGGTTTACCAGCTTCATCCTTGTCTATTGACATGTTTGACCCCATGGGAGTTTTTAGTATGGTGGCATTCTCCATACAAAATTTCTTAATTAAATCCCTAGTGAACTTAGACTGTGAGATGGATAATCCATCTTCAGACTATCTTACTTAGAGGCCCAAGAAGTACTTGAGCTCACCCATACGACTCATCTAAAATTTCCCTTGCATAAGTTTAGCAAACTTCTTGCAAAGGTTATCATCAGTAGACCCAAAAATAATGTCATCTACATAAATTTGGACTAGTATGAACTTCCCCTTATATTCCCTTAGGATTAGAGTCTTGTCTATCTTTCCCCTTGAGAATTTATTGTCAATGAGAAAGTTAGAGAAGGTCTCATACCATGCCCTAGGGGCTTGCTTCAACCCATACAAAGCTTTTCTAAGTCTATAAACATAATCAAGAGAGTTAGGATTAATAAAACCTGATGACTGCTCAACATAGACTTCTTCCCTTAAGTCACCATTGAGGAAGGCTGACTTCACATCCATCTGGTAGACTTTAAATCCCTTGTGGGCAGCATATGCAAGGAATAGTCTGATGGCTTCTGTCCTAACTACTAGGGCAAAGATTTGATCAAAATAAATACCTTCTTACCTATATCCCTTAGCCACCAGCTTAACATTATTCTTAATTATAACAACATTTTCATCAAGCTTGTTCCGATAGATCTACTTTGTTCCAATGAAGTTATGACTTTATGGTCTGGGAACCAGCTTTCAGACCTTACATCTCTTGAATCGGTTCAGTTCTTCTTGCATTCCTACAATCCAAAACTTCTCTATGTTAGACTCTACAAATCTTTTGGGCTCAATTTGAGAGAGAAAGCCAGAGTACATAGCAATGTTTAAGCTTCTGCTCATTATTGTGACCCCTTGGCTGGCATCTCCAATAATCAGATGTATGGGATGATCTCTTAAATGCCTAACTGTTGGGGGAATTCTTACTTCAACATCTTGAGCTTTAATGACTGGTTCTTGTTGTACTTCATCCACATCATGTGTGCTAAGTTATTCTTTTGGAATGCACACTCCTTCATCTTCATCTTTGGCAGTAGGAGAAGTTTCCTTGATGGATACTTGGTCCATCACTAATTCTATACCTATAGATCTAGATGAGGAGCTTGGTAGCTCATTGTTAATCATAGAAGACTCATCAAATACTATATTCATAGACTCTTCCACAACTTGATTTTTCAAGTTGTAGACCATATATGTTTCGCTATTTTTGTTGTACCCAATAAATATCCCATCATAGGATTTGACAGCAACTTAGTTAGGTAAGATTTCCCATTGTTGAGCACATAGAATTTTCTTCCACAGATCCTGAAATAGGAAAGGTATGGTTTTTTGCACTTCATTATCTCATAGGGAGTCTTCTTGTGATCCTTGGTGATAGAAGCTCTATTCAGAACATGATATGCAGTATTTACTGCCTCAGTCCAGAAGTATTCTGGGAGAGATGTGTCACTTAGTAATGTCCTGCGAGCTTCTATGAGAGTTCTATTTTTTACTCTCAGTAATCCCATTTTGCTGGGGTGTTCTTGGAGAAGAAAATTCTAGGTGAATCCCTTGTTCTTCACAGAACATTATCATGCCTTCAAGTTGGAATTCAGTGCCATAGTCACTTCTGATTTTGACAACAGTATTATTTAATTCATTCTGAATTTGTTTGACAAAGGTCCTGAAGATATCAAAGGTTTCAAACTTTTTCTTAAGAAAGGAAACCCAATCAAACCTAGAGAAGTCATCAACAACCACAAGGGTGTAAACTTTTCTACCTAGACTATAAACTTTTCTACCTAGTCTTTGACCTCAATGCTCTTTAAAGAAGCTTTGGTCTGCTTGGCCTTTTGGCATGCAGAGTAAATGCCCTCCTTGGTGCATTTCATTTTGGGACCATTCCAGACCAACTCTTCACTGAAGAGCTTAGTGATGGTCTTATAGTTCAAGTGAGGTAGTCTTTTATGCCATATAACATAATATGAGACTCTCATCTGCAACTAGAAATATAGGAGAGTCTTTACTTATACATGGAAAGTTTAAATAATAGATATTTCCACTCCTAGTGCCTGTCAAGATGACCTCTTGGTCACTTGATCTCTTAATTTGGCTCTCATCCTTATGGAATACAATGATATAGACAAGATCATATAGTTGTCTTATGCATACCAGGTTGTGTTGCAATCCTTCCACATAAGCCACTTTTTAGATTATGACTATGCCATCTATAATCTTACCATATTGATCCCTTAGTGAATCCTCTGTATGAACCTCCAAAGATGACTTTAGGTCCATTATTTATAGGAGTGTAGTCCTTTAAGTGACATCTTTTTCCAGTCATGTGCTTGGAACATCCACTGTTCAAGTACCATATTGGAGTATGGGTACTCCGAATATCCTGCAAAACATAATTTAGGTAACCTTAGGACCCAAATAGGGTTTGGGTCCTTGTGTATATTAGTTTGAAATTGAACATATCTACCTGCAGCTTTTCTGACAGGAAGACTAACTCTTGCTCTAGGTATATTTGGATTGCACTAGTTGAATCACAGAATAATGGAGTGTTACTTATCTTTAGATTGTAATCCTGAAGCTGGTGCTTGATCCACAACAACTGTGCACAACAACTTCCTGCTGATAAATACTCTGACTCAGCTGTAGATATTGCAACACTAGTCTACTTCTTGCTGCTCCAAGACACCAGCCTTCCACCTAAGAACTGACAGGAGCTTGAAGTGACTTTCCTATCCTTTCTATAACCTATAAAATCTGCATCTGAATACCCTGTTTTCTCAAAATCTCTATTCTTAGGGTACTATAGGCCAAGATCTGGTGTACCCTTAGATATCTCTGAATTCTTTTAATTGTAGAATAATGCGACTCCTTAGGGATAGCATGGTATCTAGCAAAAACACATGTAGCATACATGATGTCTGGCCTACTAATAGTAAGATAGAGGAGGGAGTCAACTAAGCCTCTATACATGGATTCATCAACAGGTTTACTTGCTTTATCCTTGTCTATTGACATGTTTGACCCCATGAGAGTTTTTAGTATGGTGGCATTCTCCATACCAAATTTATTAATTAAATCCCTAGTGAACTTAAACTGTGAGATGGATAATCCATCTTCAGACTATCTTACTTAGAGGACTAAGAAGTACATGAGCTCACCCATACTACTCATCTCAAATTTCCCTTGCATAAGTTTAGCAAACTTCTTGCAAAGGTTATCATCAGTAGACCCAAAAAATATGGCATCTACATAAATTTGTACTAGTATGAACTTCCCCTTGTATTTCCTTAGGAATAGCATCTTGTCTATCTTTTCCCTTGAGAATTTATTTTCAATGAGAAAGCTAGAGAAGGTCTCATACCATGCCCTAGGGGCTTTCTTCAACCCATACAAATCTTTCCTAAGTCTATTAACATAATCAAGATAGTTAGGATTAACAAAACCTGATGGCTGCTCAACATAGACTTCTTCCTTTAAGTCTCCATTAAGCAAGGCTAACTTCACATCAATATGGTAGACTTTAAATCCCTTGTGGGCAGCATATGCAAGGAATAGTCTGATGGCTTCTATCCTAGCTACTGGGGCAAAGGTTTGATCAAAATCAATACCTCTTGTCTATATCCCTTAGCCACCATTCTAGCTTTATTCTTAATAATAACAGCATTTTCATCAAGCTTGTTCCTATAGATCCACTTGGTTCCAATGAAGTTATGACCTTGTGGTCTGGGAACCAGCTTTTAGACCTTACATCTCTTGAACCGGCTTAGTTCTTCTTGCATTGCCACAATCCAAAACTGCTCTATGTTGGCCTTTAGAAATCTTTTGGGCTCAATTTGAGACATAAAGCCAGAGTACATAGCTATGTTTAAGCTTCTGCTCCTTATTGTGACCCCTTGGCTAGCCTCTCTAATAATAAGATGTATGGATGATCTCTTAGATGCCTAACTACTCGGGACATTCTTCCTTCAGCATCTTGAGCTTTAATGACTGGTTCTTGCTGTACTTCATCCACATCATGTGTGTTAAGTTCTTCTTTTGGAATGCACAATCCTTCATCTTCATCTTGGGAAACAGGAGAAGCTTCCTTGATGGATACTTGGTCCATCACTAATTCTATACATATAGATCTAGATGAGTAGCTTGGTAGCTCATTGTTAATACTAGAAGACTCATCAAATAATATATTCATAGAGTCTTCAATAACTTGATTTTTCAAGTTGTAGACCATATATGCTTTACTACGATTGTTGTACCCAACAAATATCCCATCATAGGATTTGACAACAAATATAGTTAGGTAAGATTTCCCATTGTTGAGCACATAAAATTTGCTTCCAAAGATCCTAAAATAAGAAAGGTTTGGTTTTCTTCCCTTCATTATCTCATAGGGAGTCTTTTTGTGATCCTTGGTGATAGAAGCTCTATTCAGGACATGACATGTAGTATTTACTGACTCAGCCCAGAAGTATTTTGGGAGAGATGTGTCACTTAGCAATGTCCTGCCAGCTTCTATGAGAGTTCTATTTTTTTACTCTCAACAATCCCATTTTGTTGGGGTGTTCTTGGAGAAGAAAATTCTTGGTGAATCCCTTGTTCTTCACAGAACATTATCATGCATTCAAATTGGAATTCAGTGCCATGCTCACTTCTAATTTTAACCACAGTACTATTTAATTCATTCTAAATTTATTTGATAAAGGTCCTGAAGATATCAAGGGTTTCAAACTTTTTCTTAAGAAAGAACACCCAAGCAAACTTAGAGAAGTCATCAACAACCACATGGGTGTAGACTTTTGTACCTAGACTATGAACTGGCATAGGACCAAAAAAGTCCATATGTAGGAGTTATAAACACCTCGTAGAGTCTTTGACCCCCAATGCTCTTAAAAGAAGCTTTGGTCTGCTTGCCCTTTTGACATGCAAAAAAAATGCCCTCCTTGGTGCATTTCATTTTGAGACCATTCCTGACCAACTCTTCACTGAAGAGCTTACTGATGGTCTTATAGTTCAAGTGAGCTAGTCACTTGTGCCATGTAACATAATATGAGACTTTCTTATCTACAACTAGACATATAGGAGAGTCTTTACTTATACATAGAAAGTTTAAATAATAGACATTTCCACTCCTAGTGTCTGTTAAGATGACCTCTTGGTCACTTAATCTCTTGATTTGACACTCATCCTTGTGGAATACAATGATATAGCCAAGATCACATAGTTGGCTTATGCATATCAGGTTGTGTTGCAACCCTTCCACATAAGCCACTTTTTAGATTATGACTATGCCATCCATAATCTTACCATATCACTTAGTGAATCCTCTGTCTGAACCTCCAAAGATGACTTTAGGTCCATTCTTTACATGAGTGTTGTCCTTTAAATGATATCTTATTCCAGTCATGTGCTTGGAACATCCACTGTCCAAGTACCATTTTGGAGTATGGGTACTCAGAATATCCTGCAAAACATAATTTAGGTAACCTTAGGACCCCAATAGGGTTTGGGATCTTGGTGCATATTGGTTTGAAATTGAACATATCTACCTGCAGTTTTTTTGACCGGATAACTAACTCTTGCTCTAGGCACATTTGGATTGTACTAGTTGAATCACAGTATTATGGAGTGTTATTTATCTCTAGATTATAATCCTGAAACTGGTGCTGGATCCACAGAAACTGTGCACAGCAACTTACTTCTGATAAATACTCTGACTCGGCTATTGATATTGCAACACTAGTCTACTTCTTGCAGCTCCAAGACACCAGCATTCCACCCAAGAACTGACAGGATCTTGAAGTGATTTTCTTATCCTCTCTACAACCTACAAAATCTGCATCAAAATACCCTGTTATCTCAAAATATCTATTCTTAGGGTACTATAGGCCAAGATCTGGTGTACCCTTAAGAAATCTTAGAATTCTCTTAACTGTAGAATAATGAGACTCTTTTGGGCTAGCCTGGTATCTAGCACAAACACATATAGCATACATGATGTCTGGCTTACTAGTAGTAAGATAGAGGAGGGAGCCAACTATGCCTCTATACATGGATTAATCAACATGTTTATTTGCTTCATCCTTATCTATTGACATGTTTGACCCCATGAGAGTTTTTAGTATGGTGGCATTCTCCATACAAAATTTCTTAATTAAATCCCTAGTGAACTTAGACTGTGAGATGGATAATCCATCTTCAGACTATCTTACTTAGAGGCCCAAGAAGTACTTTAGCTCACCCATGCTACTCATCTCAAATTTCCCTAGCATAAGTTTAGCAAACTTCTTGCAAAGGTTATCATCAGTAGACCCAAAAATAATGTCATCTACATAAATTTGGACTAGTATGAACTTCCCCTTATATCTCCTTAGGAATAGAGTCTTGTCTATCTTTCCCCTTAAGATTTTATTATCAATGAGAAAGTTAGACAAGGTCTTATACCCTACCCTTGGAGCTTGCCTCCACCCATACAAAGCTTTCCTATGTCTATAAATATAATCATGAGAGTAGGATTAACGAAACATGATGGCTGGTCAACATAGACTTCTTCCCTTAAGTCACCATTGAGGAAGGCTGACTTCACATCCATCTGGTAAACTGTAAATCCCTTATGGGAATCATATGCAAGGAATAGTCTGATGGCTTCTATCATAGCTACTGGAGTAATGTTTTGATCAAAATCAATACCTTCTTGCTTATATCCGTTAGCCACCATCATAGCCTTATTCTTAATTAGAACACCATTTTCATCAAGCTTGTTCCTGTAGATCCACTTGGTTCCAATAAACTTATGACCTTGTTGTCTGGGAACCAGCTTTCAAACCTTACATCTCTTTAACCAGTTCAGTTCTTCTTGCATTGCCAGAATCCAAAACTGCTCTATGTTGGCCTCTACAAATCTTTTGGGCTCAATTTGAGACAGAAAGCCAGAGTACATAGCTATGTTTAAGCTTTTGCTCCTTTTTATGACCCCTTGGCTGGCATCTCTAATAATCAGATGTATGGAATGATATCTTAGATTCCTAACTGCTGAGGCATTCTTCCTTCAGCATCTTGAGCTTTAATGACTGGCTCTTGCTGTACTTCATCCACATCATGTGTGCTAAGTTCTTCTTTTGGAATGCACACTCCTTCATCTTCATCTTGGGCAGTAGGATAAGCTTCCTTAATGGATACTTGGTCCATCTCTAATTCTATACCTGTAGATCTAAATGAGGAGCTTGGTAGCTCATTGTTAATCATAGAAGACTCATCAAATACTATATTCATAAACTCTTCCACAACTTGATTTTTCAAGTTGTAGTCCATATATGCTTTGCTATGATTGCTGTACCCAACAAATATCCTATCATAGGATTTGACAGCAAACTTAGTTAGGTAAGATTTCCCTTTATTGAGCACATAGAATTTGCTTCCAAAGATCCTGAAATAGGAAAGGTTTGGTTTTCTGTCCTTCATTATCTCATAGGGAGTCTTCTTGTGATCCTTGGTGATAGAAGCTCTATTCAGGACATGACATGCAATATTTACTGCCTTAGTCCAGAAGTATTATGGGAGAGATGTATCACTTAGCAATGTCTTGCCAGCTTCTATGAGAGTTCTATTTTTTCCTTTCAGCAACCCTATTTTGCTGGGGTGTTCTTAAACAAGAAAATTCTTGGTGAATCCCTTGTTCTTCATAGAACATTATCATGCCTTCATATTGGAATTCAGTGCCATGGTCACTTCTGATTTTGTCCATAGTACTATTTAATTCATTCTGAATTTGTTTTACAAAGGTCCTGAAGATATCAAGGGTTTTAAACTTTTTCATAAGAAAGGATACCCAAGCAAACCTAGAGAAGTTATCAACAACTACAAGGGTGTAGACTTTTCTACCTAGACTATGAACTGGCATAGGACCAAACAAGTCCATATGCAGGAGGTATAAACACCTCATAGAGTCTTTGACCCCAATCCTCTTAAAAGAAGCTTTGGTCTGCTTGCCCTTTTGGCATGCAGAGCAAATGCCCTCCTTGGTGCATTTCATTTTGGGACCATTCCTGACCAACTCTTCACTGAAGAGCTTACTGATGGCCTTATAGTTCAAGTGAGATAGCCTCTTGTGCCATGTAACATAATATGAGACTTTCTCATTTGCAACTAGACATATATGAGAATCTTTACTTATACATAGAAAGTTTAAATAATAGATATTTCCACTCCAAGTGTCTGTCAAGATGAGCTCTTGGTCACTTGATCTATTAATTTGGCACTCATTCTTGTGGAATACAATGATATAGCCAAGATCATATAGTTGGCTATGCTTATCAGGTTGTGTTGAAACCCTTCCACATAAGCCACTTTTTAGATTATGACTATACCAATCATAATCTTACCATATCCCTTAGTGAATCCTCTATCTGAACCTCCAAAGATGACTTTAGGTCCATTCTTTATAGGAGTGTAGTCCTTTAAGTGACATCTTGTTCCAGTCATGTTCCTGGAACATCTACTATCTAAGTACCATATTGGAGTATGGGTACTCGGAATATCCTGCAAAACATAATTTAGGTAACCTTAGGACCCCAATAGGGCTTGGGTCCTTGGTGCATATTAGTTTGAAATTGAACATATCTATCTGCAGCTTTTCTGACAGGAGGACTAACTATTATTCTAGGCATATTTGGATTGCACTAGTTGAATCACAGTATAATGGAGTGTTACTTATCTTTAGATTATAATCCTGAAGATGGTGCTGGATCCACAACAACTATGCACAGCAACTTCCTGCTGATAAATACTCTGACTAAGCTGTTGATATTGTAATACTAGTCTGCTTCTTGCTGCTCCAAGACACCAGCCTTCCACCCAAAAACTGACAGGAGCCTAAAGTGATTTTCCTATCCTCTCTACAGCCTACAAAATCTATATCTGAATACCTTGTTATCTCAAAATCTCTATTCTTAGGGTACTATAGGCCAAGATCTGGTGTGCCCTTAAGATATCTCAGAATTCTTTTAACTGCAGAATAATGAGACTCCTTAGGGCTAGCCTGGTATCTAGTACAAATACATGTAGCATACATAATGTCTGACCTACTAGCAGTAAGATAAAGGGAGAGCCAACCATGCCTCTATACATGGATTCATCAACAGGTTTACCTGCTTCATCCCTGTCTATTGACATGTTTGACCCCATGAGAATTTTTAGTATGGTGGTATTCTCCATATCAAATTTCTTAATTAAATCCCTAGTGAACTTAGACTGTGAGATGGATAATCCATCTTGAAAATATCTTACTTAGAGGCCCATGAAGTACTTGAGCTCACCCATACTGCTCATCTCAAATTTCCCTTGCATAAGTTTAGCAAATTTCTTGCAAAGGTTATCATAAGTAGACCCAAAAATTATGTCATCTAAATAAATTTGGACTAGTATGAACTTCCCCTTGTAATCCCTTAGGAATAGAGTCTTGTCTATCTTTCCCCTTGAGAATTTATTCTCAATTAGAAAGCTAGACAAGGTCTTATACCATGCCTTAGGGACTTGCTTCAACCCATACAAAGCTTTCCTAAGTCTATTAACATAATCAAGACAGTTAGAATTAACAAAACCTGATGGCTGCTAAACATAGACTTCTTCCTTTAAGTCACCATTGAGGATGGCTGACTTCACATCCATTTGGTAGACTTTAAATCCCTTGTGGGCCTCATATGCAAGGAATAGTCTGATGGCTTCTATCCTAGCTACTGGGGCAAAGGTTTGATCAAAATCAATACCTTCTTATCTATATCCCTTAGCTACCTTCCTAGATTTATTCTTTATTATAATACCATTTTCAACAAGCTTGTTCCTGTAGATCCACTTGGTTCCAATGAAGTTATGACCTTGTGGTCTAGGAACCAGCTTTCAGACCATACATCTCTTGAACAAGTTTAGTTCTTCTTGCATTGCCACAATCCGAAACTGCTCTATGTTGGCCTTTAGAAATCATTTGGGCTCAATTTGAGACATAAAGCCAGAGTACATAGCTATGTTTAAGCTTCTGCTCCTTATTGTGACCCCTTGGCTGGCCTCTCCAATAATCAGATGTATGGTATGATCTCTTAGATGTCTAACTACTCGGGGCATTCTTCCTTTAGCATATTGAGCTTTAATGACTGGTTCTTGCTGTACTTCATCCACATCATGTGTGTTAAGTTCTTATTCTGGAATGAACACTCCTTCATCTTCATCTTGGGCAGCAGGAGAAGCTTCCTTGATGGATACTTGGTCCATCACTAATTCTATACTTGCAGATCTAAATGAGGGGCTTGGTAGCTCATTGTTAATCCTAAAAGACTCATCAAATACTATATTCATAGACTCTTCCACAACTTGATTTTTCAAGTTATAGACCATATATGCTTTGCTATGATTGTTGTACCAACAAATATCCCATCATAGAATTTGACAACAAACTTAATTAGGTAAGATTTCCCATTATTATGCATATAGAATTTACTTCCAAAGATCCTGAAATAGGAAAGATTTGGTTTTTTGCCCTTCATTATCTCATAGGGAGTCTTCTTGTTATCCTTGATGATAGAAGCTCTATTCAAGACATGGCATGTAGTATTTACTGCCTCAACCCAAAAGTATTCTGGGAGAGATGTGTCACTTAGCAATGTCCTGCAACTTTCTATGAGAGTTCTATTTTCTCCTCTCAGCAATCCCATTTGGCTTGGGTGTTCTTGGATAAGAATTTTTTTGGTAAATCCCTTGTTCTTTACAAAACATTGTCATGCCTTCAGATTGGAATTCAGTGCCATAGCCACTTCTAATTTTGACAACCATACTATTTAATTCATTCTGAATTTGTTTGACAAAGGTCCTGACGATATCAATGGTTTCAAACTTTTTCTTAAGAAAGAACACCCAAGCAAACCTAGAGAAGTCATCAACAACCACAAGGGTGTAGACTTTTCTACCTAGACTATGAACTGCCATAGGACCAAACAAGTCCATATACAGGAGGTATAAACACCTCATAGAGTCTTTGACCTCAATGCTCTTAAAAGAAGCTTTGGGCTGCTTGCCCTTTTGGCATGCAGAGCAAATGCCCTCCTTGGTGCATTTCATTTTGGGAGCATTCCTGACCAACTCTTCACTGAAGAGCTTATTGATGGTCTTATAGTTCAAGTGAGCTAGCCTTTTGTGCCATGTATCATAATATAAGACTTTCTCATCTATAACTAGACATCTAGGAGAGTCTTTACTTATACATAGAAAGTTTAAATAATAGACATTTCCACTCCTAGTGCCTGTCAAGATGACCTCTTGGTCACTTGATCTCTTAATTTGGCACTCATCCTTATGGAATACAATGATATAACCAAGATCACATAGTTGGATTATGCTTATCAGGTTGTGTTGCAACCATTCTAGATAAGCCACTTTTAAGATTATGACTATACCATCCACAATCTTACCATATCCCTTAGTGAATCCTCGGTCTGAACCTTCAAAGATTACTTTAGGTCCATTCTTTACAGTAGTATAGTCCTTTAAGTGACATCTTGTTCCAGTCATGTGCCTGGAACATCCACTGTCCAAGTACCATATTGGAGTTTGGGTACCCGGAATATCCTACAAAACATAATTTAGGTAACCTTAGGACCCCAATAGGGTTTGGGTCCTTGGTGCATATTAGTTTGAAATTGAACATATCTACCTGCAACTTTTCTGAAAGGAAGACTAACTCTTGCTCTTGGCACATTTGGATTATACCAGCAATCTATGGCAAAGTGACCCACTTTACCACAACACCAACACTTATGGATATTGTATCTTTTTTCTGAACAGGTCTGGTAGATTGCATGTTAGCTATTTACTATTCAAAAAGAAGATCAGCTTCCTTATACTTATTTCTTTCAGCAATAATTTGACAGAAGGTGAGTATGTCAGTTAAAGAACTTGGTTTATTTTGAGTTCTACCAGTAGTGGTCTTCTTTGTAGAAGACATACTGTTGATGGACTCAGAAATACCCAAGTCAGACTTGCTGACAGACTTGCCCTTGGACTGAGTGTGTACTGGGAGAACCTAAGAGAAGGCTACTGATTTATTCTTGAGTGACGGGGCTGGTGAACCAAACATAAATGGTACATGATGGGCCATTTGAATTTCCTCATGTGGGGCCTTAAAGACACTCATCCCCTTGCCATATCTTCCACCATAGTTGTGAACATTTTGGTTCACACTGGTGGACATTCCATTCAACCAGTGACCATAGATACTCTCTTGGTCATACCTGTTTGATTGAAACACTACTTTCTTAAAAGTGATGGGGGGCTGAATCAGAGCTTTGCCTTTCCCTTTGGAATGACCAACTCTAGTGTTCCCCTTGAATCCCAAACCCCTCTTATCCTTTTGGGAGGAGAAGGAATCTATCAGGGGTAACACTGTATTGGGCTTTGAATATTTATCTCTAATCCTTTTCTCCCTTTAGAGCTTTTCTTCAAGATCCAAAATGATTGTGTTCTTGTGGCTAATGGTCCTAATCTGGATGATTGTGATAGCCTTCAGTTGGCTGACTTCCCTCACCTTCTGTTCTAGCAAAGATACTGAGTCAGACTACTGAGAAGAAGTTAGCTGTAGGGAGATGATCTTCTAAGCTTATTTCTTGGCCAATTTTTTGCTTCTCTTCAAGGAATCCAGAAGGGCCACATACTTTTTAATTAATTGATTGACATATTCCTCATATTCTGACCCATCTTCATCACAGGATAAGGATGCATCAAAATTAGGACTTGTATCATAGTCTGAACCAGAAGAGGAGCTGGATAGTGAGTGTACCCTATCTGGACCAAGCTGATCCTAGCTGGATTATTCATCTGATATGTCCATTAGCCCTTAACAGCCACTATCATCTTCATCCACCTCAGCATAACTGTCTGAATATGATAGAGGGGCCCTGATACCTATCCTTGCCGCTGGATAGTCTTCTTCATCAGCAACAACAGCAATCAGCCCAATATAGGCTTCTTCCTCTTCTTCAAAATCTGAAGAAGATGAGTCACTCTGACTCCAGCTCTTTTCATTCTTGGAAATGAAGTTCTTCTCCTTCTTGCTCTTGTATTGATGGTGCTTTTTCTCTCCAGTATCCTTTCTCTTGACAGAACAGTCAGCTATGCTATATCCTGGCTTACTGCAGCTATAACAAAAAACTTTAGAAGAAAACTATTTACTGGATTTAGAATTGTACCTGTCTCCTTTGGAGAACTTCTTATCAGGCTGGTAGTGATCCTTCTTGTGATGAGAGGAGGAGGATGGTATGTTCCTCCACTATTTCCTCTTCGTCATCTTATCAAATTTCCTAGAGAAGGCAGTAAAATCTCTATCAGACATGTTGCTGTCCGAGGTGCTTGGTTCAATGCAATTTGAGTCAGTAGGCCTCCTTGGAGGAGAGGCAATCCTTTCCTTGAGCTTCTTGAAGCCCTTATCCTTGAAGGCTACTGCCTTCTCCTTGGACAGTGATCTGTTGATGGTCTTTGCTCCTTTCTAGAAGATAGGTGCATCTCATAGGAGAGTAGCTTTCCAAAGAATATGTAAGGGGGGAGTTTTAGCTAGCTTTGTCACCTCCCTGATGGCGCAAATCTTAGTATCCCAGTATCTGGTCAGAGATCTAAGGAACTTATCATTTAGCTCATAATTGCAGAATACTCTCCTATAGGTCCTCAACTCATTCACTATTCTGAAGAGTTTTTCATAGCATTCAACTATATTGTCCTTCTTGATCTGCCTGAAGTCTTCATACTCTTGATTAAGCAAGGATTTCCTGTCATCCATGACTTCATTAGTCCCTTCCATGTAGACCACCAATGTATCCCGCATCTCCTTGGAAGTTCTACAGTGGACAAGGTTCTGAAAAGTTGAATAATCAATGACACTTACTATTATATTTTGTGCCCTCTTATCCATAGTTGCTAATATGAC
This sequence comes from Platanthera zijinensis, assembly GCA_039513925.1. Classification (NCBI taxonomy): domain Eukaryota; kingdom Viridiplantae; phylum Streptophyta; class Magnoliopsida; order Asparagales; family Orchidaceae; genus Platanthera; species Platanthera zijinensis. The sequence goes on along the minus strand of CM077079.1, from coordinate 246,163,804 downwards.
CACATCCTTGGTCATTTCAGAATACTTTTTAGGTGTCTGGATAGTTGCATCCAGAGCTGAGACCTTTATAGGGATGAATGATCCCTCTTGAACTATTATGAAGTTTCTAGGGTCAGATGCCTCCATAAACAGCCTGACCCTTTCCTTCCTACAGATAGGAAGTTTCATGGAGCCCAACTCCTTATGGTTCTATCCTAAACTCATTAGTATATACTTGTGCTACTATTAGAGATCAACTCATACTATTAATTCCTTCTTGATTAGTAACCTCCCTCTGATACCACTTGAAATTTTTTGTTTCAAGAGTAACTAAACACCTAGGGGTGAATAGGTTTTTAAATATTTTTGTCCTTTTTCTATTTTAAGTGAGTTGTGATTTAGTTATACTTAGCTTTCAAGACAATCACAAACAACACATAGGGATTTTATAGCGGTTCCCTAGATTATGGGTACATCCACTGTCCCCCCCACTTTTCTAACAGCTTGTTAGAAAAGAAAACTTATCCACGCTTAGCTCAATGATCTTACAACTCAGATCCCTCAGGATCTCTCAAACTTCTTCAAGTCTTACCTCAGGAACAAAGACCTACCACTCAGAGATATAATCTCCTACCACTCAGGCACAAAGGCCCTACCTCAGACATTAACTCAAAGTCCTACAACTCAGATCCAAAACTAGATCCTACCTCAGATTCACCACTTGAATCCTACAACTCAGATCTACTTAAAGATCCTACACTCAGCCTTTATAAGTTTAGGCTTACACTCAGATCAAAAATGATCCTACAGAAGAATAGGGAGTGGTTGATGATGTTTGACACTAGATCTAGAGTCTCTATGCCTTCCTTCTTCTGAACAGAGATTTGCTCTATCCTTTCTCCTTCACAGCTTCAAGAATGGTTCTTCAGGAAAGTTCAGCTTGAGCTGTGAAATCACTACAGCTAGGGGTTTCCTTTACTTCAACTTGCTGTTGAAGATCAATAAATAACTGTTAGGACTTTCAGATCAGTGACTTGAACAACTCCCCCAAGCTCTGTAACTTAGTTGAGAGGAAGAAGATGAAGTTCAGTTCTTTCCTATATGCTTTCTTTTATTTCCTTGATCTGATTCCTTTTCTATCCTACCATCCAATGGCTCTTTGAGCATCGAGACCACCAGTAGTTGGTAGCTGCAACCTTACTTTTGCATTAAATGCAGTACTGTGGGCAAGCGATGCCATTTTTCGTGTACTATAGACTTCACGCAACATTTGAATTTCTGCTGACATCATCACATGTGGACTTAGTCAAATTAAGACAATTCACCATAGGAATTGAGTGAAGGCTTGTTACTCTACGCCAAAACACTTAGCCAGATTTTTTGCAACACCAGGCATTGAGTGATCAATCATAACTCACTGAATATAAACTTTTGGATTCTAACTGATTAGGCATTGAGTGAGCTTTCCTCACTCAACGCATTTGGACTTAGCCAATTTCCTCTGTATGAAGGTGTTGAGTGATGCTTTTGCACTCAATTAATTAAGCCTTAGCTCGCCATCTTGATGAGGCGTTGAGTGAACAGCCACTCTATGCTTCATACTTGGTTGAATTTTTGTTGAGCTGGCGTTGGGTGAACTGTCTTCATTCAACGCTTCTGGACTTAGACAGATTTTTTTTCTACTTCTTCTGTGGCTTTGACATCACTCTGTTCTGTCCACACTTTCTTCTTGAGGCGTTATGTGAAATGGATTCACTCAATGCTTCTGGACTTAGCCAGATTTCTTGGAAGAAACTTATGTGGCTTTGACTGCTTGAGCTTTACTCAATGCTTCTGTCTCTGGGTATTGAGTGAACTGCCTTCACTCGATGCCTGTGGACTTAGGCAGATTTCTATCTTGCCAATGCTGAGGCTTTGACTGTCTAGTCTTTACTCAATGCTTTTGTCTATCTAGCATTGAAGAAACTAGCTTCACTCAACGCATGTGGACTTAGACAGATTTCTTTCTTGTCAGCATCTTTCCTCGTGTTTGCCTGTCATTGTTACTTAGACAACCTATCTAATCTGTTAATAAGTGACCACCTGCATACATAGAACTTAAATCCTGCATCAGATGCAAACATGTGTATACTATTGCCCTGTAAAACTTTTTCAAATCTGGGACATTAGGAGCAATGGACCCAACACAATAGATATTTCTGAACCTTCACATCACAAAGAGCTTAAGGCACGAGTACATCTCCACAACAAGGGATAAAAATCACAAAAGCACATTATGACGCTAAGTTATGCCCTCAGCGATAAGGTAAAAATGCAAACAAAGGGTACAAAGTTCACACACAACACAAATACAGTCACAACATGACTCGACATCAGCATCACCTGAAGTATCTCTTCACTCCTTGTGCCTGACAATCACTGAGATCTGCACCAACTTTATGTCCTGAAATACGTCATCTCACCATGTTTTCTACTTCTTTGATCATGCCAGTTTGTCCTACACCTAAAAAATCTCTGTCTCAACTTTCAATGAGAGTGGACACAGATTCATGCTTCCACACAAGAAATAAAACCAAGTCCTTCCGTATCTTCTAGTAAGAATGGACCTGCTAGTTCTTCCACATTACTAGGATAAGGGTGCAGAACAACCCTTCATGTCAAAGAATCCACTACCATCACCAGTGCCCCATGGAAATTGCTCAAGCTAATGCGCAACGTTATACTCATTCATTCATACAAGGGGAATGGTAATAGCAACCAACTTCCAAACCAATACAGTGTGTAAAGTACGAGGCAGGAGGACGTCCCGATAACGCACCTTAATCTCTAAAAGGGTAATGCATGAGCAATCAACCGCAAAAACAACCGTCTAGGTACCCGCCTCAGAGCTTTCAACTCACAAAGTAGTACCCAGTTAGCATATACCAAGACTGTAGAACCTACTCATAGCAAGTTTGACATATATATATGCCAAGACACTAACGACCCAACAAAGTTCCACAAGCAAGCAAAGAATTACGACTGTTAGAACTTGTGCAGTTCTCGCAGTCTAGTGAACAAGACTGACGTATAGTTTAGGCGGTCTAGCGACTAACAGTGGTAGATAGGATTGGCGAACTAGCAACTTAACCCTTGTAATCTGCCTCTGTTAGAACACGACATCCTGGTGGTCTTGGGAACAGGAGTAACGGTCAGTTTTGACTGTCTAGTAGTTTAATCCAGACGGTCTATCTAGGCGAACTTGTCTAATGATCTAGTGGTTAAGTTGTGACGGTCTGCTTATCCAGCAGATCTAGTACTATTGCTGCAAGGGTGGTCTTGACAAATTCGTGCCTTGAACTAGCGACCTAATAATATTATGAGGGTCACCACATGTATTGGTTTGTGCAAAGTTATGGTGAAAAATATGAGACGTGTCAGTTGCGGATTGGTATGGTTGTAAGACCCCCCCCCCCTTTTATTTTTCTAACACCGGGGTCTTAGGCCCAGAACCGACGCTTTACAGTGACACATTTGCGCCCGGGAAGGTCATTACTACAAAACGCCGATCCTGCCGGCCAAATCGATCACAACTGTAGCAATATAATAAAGCAAGTCCACAGAAATAACATATAAATAAATAATCTCCACGAAGGGAGTGTCCACAGATATAACACATAACTGAATCTTGGGCTTATGCCTTGTACATCAAGTCCTCACTACATACCTCTCATTGTGGAAGCAAACTAAAATAACTACTAACGATCAGGACTCACAGTCCCTGCCATCTGAACTCCGGTACTAGATTGCCCGATCTCCAAGCGTGCTGACCTCTGGGGCTGCTCCTCCATGCTGGGCTCCATTGTCCCCTAAAATGATGTGGTTCAAAAACCGTTAGTCTAAAAGACTAAGTCCTATCATCCCCCGCCCCTTCCCCCATGGCTCCTAGGCACCTAGCCGGGAGAAGGAAAGAGAAGGACATGACAGTGGAGAATAACAAATAAGCAGATGGCGGTGGAACTAATCTAGCAGTTCTAAGGTATATAAGACGGTAATAAAGGTATGGAACACTGAATAAGAAAGTAACCTTATCTTATGTGAAAATACATAAGCTAAGGGATCTCTTGTAGGGCTCCTATCGTATAAAAAGTCCCATACTGATTTATACAATAGGGTGTCGGTTTTACTAGCACACATAAATATGTAATACTGAATAAAAACCTTAACTTATAAGCACGCTTGCACGAACTTATAAACCAATGGGTCGTTTTGCAGGGCCTAATATATAAAGCGTCCCATACCACTTATACATTAGGTGTCGGGTTATATGCAATAATTATGCTAAGAAATACAATTATGACATGACGTGAACATGCAAGTGCAACCCACCCACTCGACTCTGTGTACACAGACCTTTAGTTCCCCCTTTCTGGAGCCGAACCTCCCAGGATACCTCCATAATGGCAAACAGAAGCGGTGGGTTGGGCCTCACCCACCTCTAAACTAGTAATAGCACTACTAGTCAGACCTATCGTACACCTCAACGCTGGTGCACTAAGCGGAGCTCCTATATACTCTTGCCGGCTGGCGCACCAGACTTATTTGGCCAAGTGCTAAACAACACTTGCCGATTCAACATATTGGCGTCGGTGCATCGACCATCCAATACCGAAGACCCACCACCTTATACTTATGCACATGCAACCTTATGTATCAGGTACCGAGCCAAAGCTCCTCAGACCATCCCGTCTGTCATAAGCAACAACCGAGACAAAGCTGCCAGGCCATCCTTCCTATCACAAACCATTATCGAGCCAAAGCTCGCCGGGCTAACCTGCCCATCACCAAAACCACTGGGCTTACTGCCCGAGTGACCCAACCTATCTCCTCGAGACATCGAGGTGTGAGAAGGTGAAACCTTAGATTTACTAGTTACTCTTGCATTTCAATTTTGCTTACGATTTAGGTTTAGCCCAGGACTGCCCAAGGTATTCCCTGTGAAGGGCTCTCGAGGGCACTAGGAGCTACGATGGGCTGAAGCCCAAAACACCCTTTCGCAAGGCACTTATTCTTATTGGTTAATACCCAATTCCAGGTCCCTTACTATTGCCTTGGATCTAACCCTAGTATTTTTGACACTTCCTCTATACGGGGAAAGGCGATCTTTCGTTGATCCCGAGCTCCACCTAACACTAACCAAACAAACCCTCTACTCATCCTACCTCCGGTGATGAACTCATTTTAATTTATCCAAACCAGCAAACCACTAAACCTGACTCATGTGCCCAAATTTATACTCCAACATAATTTCTGCAGTTTTACTATATGCAGACCACTGAGGCTATATGAAATATAAAATAGGAGGTACATCAAATAATCACCCAATACTCCTATAATAATTATTGGAGGGGTATTATTACCATAGAGGCCTAAATCCAGAGATTCACAATTTTCCTATTTATCTGATAATTTATTTAATTATTCTAGTGATTAAAAATTCCAAGATTGAACATGAAGTACCAATTTCACATAAGATAATTTTCCACCAAATTTATGTTATATGCAATATGAATATTTAGCTTACAAATCAAGGTATCCCAATTTTTCAGCAAGGTTTAGGCCCCTAATTTAAATTTTTAATATATCCCATAATAAATTATTTAAAGCGATAAGCACAATAATATTACTTCCAAAAATTCAGAGAAAATTCAAGGATGATTCTAGTGGTATACAAATGCTATGAGTTATTTTTCATAATTTATTAACAAGTAATGAGCTTTAAGCAAATTATTGAAGAATTTTCCAAGTAAATGAACTTGTGAAGCAGGTACTACTAAAATATATCCAAAAATTCCACCAAAATTATTTTGGGACTCTTTTTATCAGAGAAATTCTCTGCCCAAGTTTCAAGTTATTGTGAGATGTTTTGATTGCCTAAACTCAACTATTGGGCTTGTGCCCTAAACTATGATTGGGGATTTGAGGGGGTTAAAAGCTTCCAAATTCAATAAAAACTTCAACCAGAGGACCATAGCCACCCTAGGATCCCTTCCACCAAGTCTCAAGTCATTCCAAGGTCATTTGACCCCATGACCTTCATACCCTAAAAATTTCCGTAAAAGGGCCTACCCTAGGGTTCTAGGCTACCCTACCCCAGACCACCCCAAATCCCATTGGAGGGTGCTACATGCCATATAAAAATAGTGGCCAAAATATCAGCCCCTGTTGAGGTGATTTGTCCACTCAAACATTAAAAATAACACTTTGACCTAAATAACCCTATAAGGGTATACCTAGGGTTGGGTCAATACCTAACCAAAACATCTCTAAATGAGATGAAATTTTTACCAGAGCCCTAAAATTCCCTCTAAGACCACCCACCAAAATTTGGGGGAGTTTTGATATGTTTAGAACACCTAATTAATTTACTCACGAATTATTAAAATTTTCTAAAAACTATATAACAATGTTCTCCAAAAATTCTAATTTTTGGACATGTCCTAGATATAGATAAGAATAGCCCATACCCCAAATTTTAAGTCATTTGGATGTTTGGTTTGGAGTGGGTATCTAATTCATTCTTTGGTCAGCCCTATGTATAGATCTCACCAAAATGAGTGATGTGATCTAACCAGGACTCCAAATTTGTTCAAATTAATTTTAAAATAAATTAGACTCATAGATATACAATTTTCATGTTAACAGTTTTTCCTTATTTAGCCTCTAAGTGCGTCGTTTAACGACATCAAAATGTGCAGGTTAAAGGGTTAACAAATAACTTTATTATATATATAAATATAATAATTAACTAATATAAGTTACTGTTCATCTTCTTCCAAGCCCGAACAGAACCTTAAAAAAACGCCATTTCCTGTAGCTTTTCCGTGAGCCACCGCCGGCCATCCGTCAACTTCCCTGGCTAACCACCGACACCACTACCTCCTTTGAGGTGGTGGCTATCACGGGGCGGTGGTTTGGCCGCCGGAGGTGGTGGTTTCCGGCGAACCCGAAAATCCATTTTCATGGCTTTTTCCATGAAAACTAGAATTGGATTCGGCTCGGTTGAGCTCAAATCTTATCTATAAAGATTCCTAAGATCTAAACCATGAAGGAGTAGAGGAGGACCTATGGGGGTGGCTGGAGCCTTGCCGATCGCCGGATTGGCATGTGGTGGTGGTGGTCGGGTTCTTACAATAACCCAGTGAAACCCGTTTGCTCCTTCAGGAAAAGTGTGGGAATTAATCCTTGGAGTCCAATGAAGCTTTTAAGAGGGAGAGATGAGGTATTAGGTGGTTGTGGGCTACATTGCCATTATTGGCCTTAGTCAAAGTTGGCGGCCATGGTAGGTAGGGGGTGAAACATGGCTCAAACCAGTCAAAGAACAATTGGATTCACTCCCCTTGTCCTAGTGAATTGAATGGGGGTGGCTGGGGAAGGGAAAGATGTGTCCAAAGTCTTTCCTCATTACTCCACCTCTCTTTCTCTCTCTTAGTTGCTTCCATGGCCGGGGGAGGTGATTCTAGCAAGAGAGTGGGCCCAAGGCCTCCCAGGACATACATGGCATAACTCCTCACTTTCTCTCTCTTCGTTAACAAGGAATAGTGCTGACACGGGCATGTCAATTGGTGACACGGGCGCGTCAGCATTGATACAGGTGTGTTATTGCTTAAAATGAGACTTAGGAAAATGGCATTGAGTGAGCTGACACAGGCATGTCGATTGGTGACACGGGCTTGTCAGCAATGATATAGGTGTGTTATTGCTTAAAATGAGACTTAGGAAATGGCATTGAGTGGGCTGACATGGGCATGTCGATTGGTGACACGGGCGTGTCAGCATTGATACAAGTGTATTATTGATTAAAATGAGACTTAGGAAAATGGCATTGAGTGAGCTTACATGGGCATGTCGATTGGTGACACGGGCGTGTTAGAAGACCCGGTTCAGTCGAACCCGCAAATAGGCTGAAATTCACCAGAAAGTTTCCTAAGTACAATGGCATGGAGTGAGCTGAGCTCACTCGATGCAGCTCACTCGACGCCATTCAATCTATGGCGTTGAGTGAGCTGACATGGGCATGTCGATTGGTGACACGCGCGTGTCAGCATTGATATAGTTTTGGCGCCGAGCCGGTGAATTGTGTGGAAGCGGGATCTGCTTCTATGCGACCGAAGGCCGCCTGGAGTATCGAGCACGAGCAAAGCTCGTGCGCAGGCGGGCAAAGCCCGTTTGATGCGGCCGAAGGCCGCACGAAAGCATCGAGCACAGGCGTAGCCCGTGCGTAGATGCTCGTGTGTGTGTATATATATATATATATATGGGTGATATATTGTGCGGGCGTACGGGCGTACGGGCAAGGGGCAAGGAGGCTTCAAATCGAAAAGTGATCAACATGAAAGTTTTAGATCTCGGCGTTCCGAACAACTTTAATGTTGATCACTTTTTGATTTGGAGCCTCCTCTCGACGGCGTTGAGTGCACTCAAAGTCGTCCTCTCGACGGCTTTGAGTGCGCCCGGTCCTCTTGACGGCGTTGAGTGAACTTAAAGCAGTCGGTTCCACGACATTGAGTGCAGTCAAAGCCATCTGATCCACGACGTTGAGTGCACTCATATCTGTCGTCTCGACGGTGTTGAGTGCAGTCACAGCCATCGTCTCGACGGCATTGAGTGCACTCAAAGCCGTCATGTCCACGGCTGTGAGTGCACTCAAAGCCATGGACATAGGGGTCGGTTGCACGGGGGTTTGCGAGCTGCAGAAGAGACGTCGTGCGGGGGCACTGCCGTAGCAGGAGTAGTCTCGCGTAGGGCACGGGGGCTCCATGTGTGCTATTAAATGATCGAGTGTCGTAGAGGCGCAAGGTTTGGGCGTGGGTACCGTCGCAGCTGGGGTACTGTCGATATGAAGAGCATCGAGCACGGGCGTAGCCCGTGCGAAGATGCTCGTATGTATATATACTTTTCAAATTGAGAAAATGTGTATGTAAAACAATTCTCACTATATCTGGACGGCTTTGAGTGCACTCAAATCCGTGCACTCAAAGCCGTCCTGACGGCTTTGAGTGCACTCAAAGCCGTGCACTGAAAGCCTTCCTCTCGATGGCGTTGAGTGCACTCAAAGCCGTCCTCTCGACGGCGTTGAGTGCACTCAAATCCGTCCTCTCGATGGCTTTGAGTGCACTCAAAGCCGTCCTCTCGATGGCGTTGAGTGCACTCAAAGCCGTCCTCTTGACGGCTTTGAGTGCGCCTGGTCCTCTTGATGGCGTTGACTGCACTCAAAGCCGTCGGCTCCACGGCTTTGAGTGCAGTCAAAGCCGTCGGATCCAGGGAGTTGAGTGCACTCACAGCTATCGTCTCGATGGCGTTGAGTGCAGTCAAAGCCGTCGTCTCGACAGCGTTGAGTGCACTCAAAGCCGTCGTGTCCACGGATGTGAGTGCACTCAAAGCCATGGACCTGGTGCACAATTTTTATGTTCAAAATAATTTGATTGACACATATTGTGGCCTCAATAAAGTAATCACCCCATTGTCTTAAGGTTTGTCGCTAATACTTATCTTAAAGCTCGTATTCTAGGGCTGATGCTTGTACACAGGGAGCAAATGTTTACAGTGCTTGTATTCTACTGTAGATGTCTATGCACTTGAATATTATGCCAATGTTTACAGTGTCATTATTATTTTTCGACCTTACCGGACTCTGGCTACGTATTAAAAATATGTATAACTTTATAGGTGCACATATTACGAAGACGTAACAACCAATGAAGATCATACAGTTGTATAGGTATATAAAGCACAACAAAGAGAACGCATATGATGCAAGACACTCATAGATATCAATAGCTTATGTTCACCTGTTTATGTCCGATAGTGTAATGAAGGATATATATATATATATATATGAACAACAAAAAGATAGCATTGTAATATGATTCGAAACTATACATCATATACATTACTGCTGCAGAAAACATGTAGTAAAGGAGACTTAGAGCACATGTGTAGGTGCGGTTGGAAGCTCTCAGAAGTAAGTCCAGTGAACGATCATGTCTCCTTTAGTGGCCCTGCGAGATCCTGCATCGATGAAAGGTATAAAGTTATCAGAGCTGTTAATAACTATTTAATGAGTTACAGTAACAGCGATCATCATATTGTGTATATTATTCGGTAGAACTTACCTTTTAATCATTGTGAAGATGAAGTTCCACTCCTCCTGTGCACTGAGGCCTGGTGGCACTGCTAGGATACGTAATCGAAAACCTGGAATCGCAATGCGTGGACCATCAGACCACCTGCTTGTGGTTGGCTTGCAAATGTCATCGTAGTAATTGTAATCGCAGTCAGGCGCAGGGCTGTTGTCGGTAGGGCCTGCTGAAAGAAAAACTGTGCAATTTAGTGTCGAAGTAGTTATGACAACACAAATATAGATATGATAATTGTGAAACAATCACATATGTAGATATGATAATGGTAGCGAATGATCCGACGCTAATTCACTTGTCATATGCACAGTTATATTATTCATAAAGGGGTAATCAAATGTTGACATCTACTGACATAATTATAAAAATCATTTTGGGCAGATGTAGGTAATGCTGAGTACGGGTGAGTGGGGTCTGTAGATAATATATGCGTAATTAATAAATGCAAGTAGTAATATTATTTCAGTGCATGAGATAATGAAAAACTATGAACGACGTAGAGAATGCAAGTGCAAGTTCAAATATGATAATTGATATTTGAAGAAAATAATTTTTATGTATGTGGCATGATGTCCACGTGGAACAGTATATCTGAGTAATATGTTTGTGCTTTTGGCAGTAAGTCATCTGGATAGAGCAACGTAGAGCTGAACAGTAGTGAATGCAGGGGAGGGTAGATGACGGATAACATGTTTGATTATTTGTTAATGAGATATGTTTATCCTCAATACAAAGCTAGAACGAAATGGAAATTATTATCGAGTGACCTTAAAATGCATCTACTGATATCACACATATTGCAGAGGTATACGCGGTAGGAAAACTGGGTATTCTTTCAAATGTAGTTGTACAGTGCATTTAGTATGTTGTTGAAGTATGTTGTGCATTTAACGGAATAGTCTGATGACATTGTATACATCTTTGGCAGATGATGATGTCATGTACTCTTCTATCAGTGCTGCATAGTGGGCATTCTACAAAAGTATAACATTTGTAGGAGTGAGAAATAACCATATGGTAGTAAATAGTATGCGTAGTGTTGCGGGCATATGAAATGTTACAGCATCGTACATACAATTATGCACATTGTTGGCTCTTTCTAATATACTACATTGTTCAGCCGACGTATTGAACGTATGGCGACCTAGTTTCAATGCCATGTCAGCATGAAGGAGCATGCAATTATTGCCGAGTAATGTTTAAATAATTATTTAGCTGTTTAGTGGATTTCGAAATTTGTTAAGCGGGTAACTTACGCTGTGGTTGATGAAGAGTATCACAGCTTAAACTGCGGTATGGTTGCCAAAAAACTTTGTTCTCATGAAGTGTATGCGTGGTAGTGACATTTATTATTCTCACCTTATGTAGTTTACAGTCAAACCACTTTATTTACAAATAGTAGTAGAGTTCAACTGCATCGACACCCAAAGAAAAGTGCAGTATACCATAGAAGCATGATGAGTTAGTTGCAGCTTGTAATTGTAGTGGGGTAGTATATTTCACTATAGTCTGTACGTAGCAAAGTGCAACAGACTTGTAAATATAAGGTACTTGTGTTGTGTAGTGTTACGTGCGGAGTACGTTGTGTTTCTAGAGAAGCGAAGAAAGTATGAGTATGTTTGACAGTTTGTGTGTGCAGTAATGTTGTGAGTGCATGTTACATAGTTTTGTGGTTGCGTAGTAAAAAAGCATAACATGAATAAAGAGATAAAAAAGAGAAATGGAGAGGTAATATTTTGCGCATTCGTATGTAACTCACGGTCAGTAATGATGCAGAATTGCTTATGGAGAAAGGCGATGTTTTCTGAACAGCTGTACAACATATGTGAAAAACACTCGTGAAAGTCCACATGATTAGAAACCTCAGTTAATGCAGGATCGTACCGTCAGGAACAAACTCCGGCTTAACATCAAAGAGTGTCATTGCACGAACTTAGATTTGATTCCCATCAATGAGCTTGTTGTGCATGTTTCCAGCGGCTGCGGTCATCGTCGCCTCATCGGCGAAAATTACTTCTCCTGTGCCAACTGGGTTCCCATTTGCATCCACGTAAGCCCTCAAGAGTTCGTGTACAGTAGCATTGAATCATCAAGTGAAACTGGTTCAACAATATATTTTGTGATCAAGAGTTTGAGTCTGTACACTGGTGTGAATGAATCCCGGCTGAGAGGCGAACACAGACCTTAACACCTGAGAAGTGGTCCGTAGGTTAAGATTCCCAAGTAATAAGCAGAAGTAGTAGTTATCCCGCATCTCTGGCGGCACGTCAGCAAAGTGTTCAAGCTCAGTGCTTATGAGTAGGTCATCATTGCACGTGATGGCTGATGAAGAGTTCAATCCCGACATTGTAAATATTTTTCTGTGGAGTAATTGAAAATAAGGTGAAGTGAATATATCATTCATATGTTTGAGAGAAAGAACCATTATATTAAGCTATATGAATAATATATTATTCTTACAGCAATCAACTGAGCACGGAGCGCATAAAAAATTAATTTAATTCGACACAGTTGTATTTACCTTTATGTTAACAGTGCAGTACAGTTGCATATATGTGCAAGGTGATACCGTATTAGTATAAAATATTAATTTATCTAGAAGGTATGTAAAAAAAAATTTTGTACTATATTTATTCATGTACATGATTTATTATAAAAGATTAATGTAGTTATAAGGTAAGGATTTCAAAGTATTTGTACATATGTTTTCAGTTGCAATATGTTATAGAAACTAAATGAGCACATAACTGAGAGTAATTGTACAGAAATTATAGATAAACGGCGTACCTATGGCAGAGCACAGTTGTTTGTGTCAACAGATTTTCCTTTCAACTAATTCAAGGTGACTACATTTGATGAGACTGTATAGCAAATAATATATATTAATCGATGACAAAGTTTGTATCCTAAACACATAAAGAAAAACTTCGACATGACAAAAATAAATGTACCTGTTAGTATCTCGGCGTCAATAATATTATTTATGAATTGACGGCAAATCAGACGCGAACCATTGCACAAGCCAATTCGAGGATTTAAATTGCGCAGAAGCATGATGGGTGTGTCTTTTTTCAAAGATAATTTATGCGGCGGGAGAGTGCCTGTTGATATGCTATTTAAAAACTCTTGTGGGTATAAATTAGATCTGTCATCATCAATAGAGTCAAAGGAGTAGTACGTCATTTCATATCCACTGAGCAACTTGAGACACTTTTCATTTAGTAAAGAGACATCCTCATTTAATGGAGTCAGCAATGCTCTGTCTGCCCAATAATCAGAGATTGTAGCACTGGAAATAATATCGGAGAAGACACTGTTAATAAGCAAATCAACTGAATGGTCGCCTTCCCAGGGAATAATCATTGACATGGGAATTTGAATCATATCATGATCATATGTATGTTCGTCACCATTTCCTATTCGAAGCAGGTATTCGGAGAAATGGTGATCATCAAAAGCACGCATATTTTCTGATAATGAAATTAACTGTACAGTTGACCACAAAGGCGAGTCAACTATGCTGGCATTGATAATCTGAAACTTTGTGCCATTAATTACAACTGGCGGAACCTGCCAAAAATCTCCACCCATAATTACAACTATGGTTAGTAGTGGTGGTTTGAAGCTCTTCATGGGGGAGGTGTTGTGTAATTTAGCCGTTGCCACCCTTTTTCTTTTATATTGCTCCAGGTACGGGCTGGGCAAGGGGGTGGGAGGTCCTTAGTGCTTTCACATGTAGAACCTTGAGCTTGTTAGTTTGGAAATGGTGGTTGGGGGACTGAGTTTGCCTTCAACCCGGATCCATGTTGTTTATTTTGCTACTACCATCTCCCACAGCTTAGGGTGTTAGACGTTTCTTCCTTGGTAGATTGCAGCATCTTTGGCTCTTGGTAGCTTAGTAGACTCTGCAGGAGGTAGTTTCTGGGCAGGGTTGATGTTGTTTCCTCGCACCTAGTGCATTTCTTTTGGTCTTGCCTTGGGGTAGTTGTGATTTTTTACTGCTGTGTTTTTCCTCTTTCATTTATCATCTGGTAGACACTTTCGTGCAGTTTTTCCTTGTTTTGCTTGCTGAGGTATTCTTTTTTTTTGAATGCCTCAGGTTCTGAGCAGTAGCCAGTTTGATGGCTAGGTTGCTGTGGTGTTATCGGTGGTCTCTTGGACTTTGGAGATCCTTTGGGATTTGTTTAATGAGGTAGTTTTCTGCACTTTTCTTACAGACATAAATATTTGCCAGTGGGTTCGTGTCAGGTTGTTGGCGCCCTCTGGTAGTCTTTACCTTTGTACTAGATATATTACTTTTGCTGCTACCATTTTCTAGAGATAGTCTACTTGCTCTGAGGAGGATTTATGCTAGGTTGCTAGTTATTTTTAAAACTAAAATTATTATTATAAGTATAGCTTATGATCAGCATGTTTTATAAAACTCAATCACTATTTTCCAAACAACGTATAAAGATCGTCTTCTTATATATAATATAAATTAAATGTAGAGTCTTGCATGGCATAAGTGGTCCTCTTGGGACACTTATGCACTCCTTAGGATGTTAATCCTAAATAAAGTATTTTCTGTAGCGCATAAGTATAGTTTTTAACTGTGGATTAGGTGATCCACCGAGCCGAGGGATACGACTTCTAAAATATAACTGATTTTCTAATCATCAAACTTATGAAATTCTTTCATAAAGTAAAGTAGTTGGTTTTGCCTGAGCGTCAGCAGTTATCCCCTGCTCGACGTGGCATCATGACGCGTGTTTTCTCATACTCTGATAATTCCTAAATTCGGAGAAAATGCGGGTTGTGACAGCTAGGGAGGTCTCCCTGTCCTGACTGCCCAGGTCGTGCAGTAGCCACTTATTCAACAGGGGCTATGGACTGTTTCCTCAATCAGCCCCTACAGGACGCGTAGTTGGGCCATCTAACCGCATAATGGTTCATTCTACTCCAACAGGCGCGAACTACCCAACTAAGTGGTGGACTCGTATTACTATCTGCCCAGACCGCTCGGTAACCACATACTCAGCAGGAGGAGCGGTCTGCTCTCCAGCCCGCTCCTGCAGGTCGCCCGGCTAGCAAGGCTACGTTATCACCAGGTTACTACCCTTCGACAGTTACGAACTGCTCTCCACTACATCCTAGTCCACAAAGAAGTAAGCGACCTGCCTCCAAGTCGCCCGACAGTATACGACAAGCTTCAGGCCGCCCAACAAGCAACCTGCTTCCAGGTCGCCTGCCTAACAGGTGCGACCTGCTCCTTCTATTCGGCAGAAGATGACAGACTCAACTCCAGCGCACCGCTAGACAACAGTGGCGACCTACCTACAGGCCGCCCACCATCAGCAGCGGCGATAAGCCTTCAGCTCGCCGCATAGCAGGAATGGCGACCTGCTTCCAGGATGCCAATCAGGAATGACGACCTGCCTCCAGGTCCCCAGTCAGTAACGGCTACCTGCTCGACCTCTCCAGCATGCGCGACCTGCCTCCTCAGTCCGCCAGGTCGCCAAGCCCTTGTCGCGCAGCAGGGGGACAATCCTCTAGCAGATAAGCTCAACCTGTCCGCCGCGGACTAGGAGGACTCGTTACTTAGCCCGCCGGGAACTCCAGCTTACCAGCACTCCCAGTAGTGGGCAGATAACTCCTCAGCTCGCATAGCTCGGCACGGGCTTGCTCAATATAGCAGAAGCGGACTCATCCCAGTCCACCAACAGAAGATCAACTCGTGGACAAGTCCCTAACCGCACAACATGGCGCGGACTCGACGGACTCCCTGTCGACTCGCACAACTCACCTCCCTACCGGGGCTAACGTTACCAAGACCGTTACCTCCTCGGGCCTATAAATAACCCCCCATACCTCTCATTCTGAGGGGAGGACAACAGACAACAAGGTTAAGGCATCAAATCATGCGGACTCCAACTCTCCGTTCGCGCGACCTCACCTGTCTTCTCGGCCTGATCGCGCAGTCCGCTCGGCTTAGTCTAGCGAGTTGCGGGATCACCTAACCACACGGTCTGCCGACCTCTCTGGTCAAACCGCGCGGCCTCTGGCATCTTCTTTCCTTAGCTGTCAGCTTCCTCTTGTACCCTTTATTTGCTCATGTAAAGAACTCGACTCAAGCTGTAATACTGATTCATAATAAATGGAAAGCTCGTCGTAAGAGTGGCATTTAAGCCGCGACGTTCGAAGTCTGCTATTGCCGCTGCCAGCGGCCCCCTCTTCTTCTCAACTCCTCTCTTCTCTCAGCAACAACATCAACCATCAGAGCTAACCGTCAAAGTAACTGTCTGCTCGACAGTTCCTCATCAACCTCCCATTATCCCCACAGCCCTTGATAAAGCGTGTGCTCCACTCTCGAGCGTGCAGAAGCATTCACCGCATCCCCATCAACCTCTCCACCTCGTCCTAGTGAGACCGAACACCCGTTATCTGCTGGTGGTCGCGGCCCTTCCATTTCCGTGCATCAACATATTACTCATTTTTAGAATATGCTTTCTCGAAAAGTTGCTTGCAGACAAGTTAGTTTTTTTGAATTCATTATTATGCAATGTTTAATATCACTTTATATTGTTATAAATTGTAATTGATATTAGAAATACTTATTAAAGTATTAAACTCTCTTTTTTGTCAATTTCATTTTTCTATTTTAATTAAATTTTATTATTGTTCGGGATATTCAAAAATCCTGGGTCCGCCACTGCCGTCACCTTCCGAGGAATCTCCGGAACTTGTAATCTCAAAGAGAAACAGTGCATATTGGCCCGACACAAATCGGAACACGTGATTTTTCACACTTTCCGTGTTTTTCACGGTAAAAAAAGACTCTTTTTATTTGCCACTGTATTTTCATTGACTATTTGCGCCCGGTCATACAACGAGTTAAAGAGATTTGATTCTCCAGACCGGGAAAAAATCACGTGACCCTCAACAATTTTTCTGTACCAAAGATATTTTAACAAGAAAATCTGGAGGGATAACATGTAATAGAACCGACCAATAGTTAATTTTATTATTATATATATTTTCATATGCATAAAATGTTTAGTTAAAACATAAAGAATATTGCAATAAAATTAAGTAATTATTCATAGTTAAATATTAATGATTGGTGGATTAGATAGATGTCACTCCTACGTACTGTCATATCTGTTGTCTTAAAAAACAAAAAAGTTGATACCTGAAATTCGGGATATTACAACTTCTAATTATTTCTCTAATAATAATAAAGCTAATTACAATTTCGGTGCATGGCTGAATGAGTGATGATGACTTTATTATGCGAATTTGTATCGATTAGGACGAGTGGTGGGGCCAAAGGTTTGGTCCTGGAGGGACAGGTGGGGCCAGGTGTTGAGTAAGTTTACATTTGGTGTCGGTGCGGGCGAGGATAATTGGTCCTGGAGGGACATGGGACAATGGAGACCAGGTTGCCGGTGCGGGCTAGGATAATGGGACCGATCTGTCGTCGGAGCAGAAAGTCGAAACTCTTATTAAATATAAATACGAACTTCGTGTCGTCGTGACAGTATCTCGATCACGATGATGTCATAGAGCGGTGACGCTCCTTCCACTCACATCAGTGGAGTGCATTAGAAGATTGACCAACAACCATACTGGACTCTGGGAGTGTGAGCGAAACTTCCCTACAACACCGTCGCGATTGCGGTATTGTTGCGGTGGCACGATGTTTTCCCGAGCATTGTCACTCGTAATATTATAAAATTGTATTAATTAGAACTTATATATATAGTATACCATATACTTATCATAAAATTGTGCTTGTTACATAAAATTTGTTTGGTTTGATGATTAAGGGTATTGTATTAATGTTATAGGTAAGTGAATTATTTTTTAAAAAACTATTCAAAATACAATGAACGGTTAGAATTGCTTTGATGATCTTCCACGATTTTAAAGGGGACCTCACAAATATTTTTTTGTTTAATATAAATATATATAGATTTTTGGGCCTCTTTTTGATGAATTAAATAGAAAAAACTTCTTCTATTTCTTGAATTTTTTGACATTAAATTTTAATTTTTGTCTGGAGATTGGGAAAAAAAACTAGGAAATTGCAGACACTATCGATGGAAGTGCACTATAGTAATAACTAGAGACTGATGGTGGGAGCTGGATGCCCGGAGATGCAATAATGGAAATGGTGAGGGATAAATGTTGCTGATTGTTGGGAAGAACTGGTGCCATGGAAGCTTTATTGAGATCGATGCCGACGACTTCAGCCTTCGCACCTGCTACATCGCCCGAGGGGTTAATGTGATGTTTCGTGAAGTGCCTTTCAAGCTTTTCAGGGTGGGTTCCCAGTTCTTCATCCTCCCTCGGTGCAATGCCTTTAGTATGGGAAAATATTCTTTGCACTTATTGCATCATATGCATGATGCACATACCTTTTTTCTTGCAAAATTACAGTTGTAACGTAATTTAAAGTTATAACTTAGATTTATTTTTGCTGTAAAAATATAATTATAAATAGTTTAAAAAAATATATTTTGATTACAACTGTATTTTTCCACATTTTTATTACAAAACATATACATATGAGCATTTAATACTCTGTTAATTATTTCTTTAAAAAATAAAAATTAACAAATAAATTCATGTTTTTCAAAAAATAGTCCTCCGCGCAACATGCTTCAAATGCGCTCATTACATACAAATTTTTTCCTTATTGTGGTCGTGACTGTCGGCTCTGGAAGAAGTTTCTAATCTCGTGCTTGAAAAAGATGAAGGATTCTTGCTACCCGGAAGAGCATTATTTCCCAATGCTTCTCAACATGCAAGGCCCTGAAGGCTGCACACGATATTCTCTCAACAGAGTTGATTGGGCCGGTAGCAACGACGGCCAACACCACACTTATACGCTAAGAGATAGGGGAGAGGACCTTGTAAAAGGATAACATGGGCACATGCGTTCTCATCTCTTAGGTTTGATAATAACAAATCACAAGTTGTATTTGATCATACATGCTTTAGGTATAGTGTGCAGGTTTACAAATGCGAAGTCGTACATGAACTATAATGTTTATGAGTTACCGTCGGCGCTAGAGATACCGCTGGGGGCTAGAGATACCGCTGGGCGCTAGAGATACCGCCGGGTGCTAGCTCAGATTATACATGACGACATTACTTGCTCAAGACTAATACAAATGTCAACTAAACATGTCCTATTCCGACTAAACAAGTCTCAAATCGACTGGACAAGTCTCTGATCGACCAGATGGCTTTGATGAAGGAATGTCGGCCAAAATGATTATATCGACTAGAAGCTACTGTTGGGCATTAACAAAAACACTGGCGCTAGCAAATATTAGCTAGATAGCATGTGTCGACTTGAACGTGCATGTTGACTAGAAAGCACATGTTGACTGGACAGGACTACCGTGGGTGCTAGCACTAACAACGGGTTGTAGCCATGTTGATTAGAAGACTATATCAACTAGAAGACTATATCAACTAGAAGACTATTGTCAACTTGAAGGGAATGTCGGCCAAACAACAAGTATCGACTAGATGCTTGAACTACCGTTGACACTAGCCCCACCAACGAGGAGGATCAAATGGACAGGCTTGTGTCTACTTAACGATGCATGTCGACTAGAAGCTCATATCGGCTAGACAAGGCCCAACAAATACCACCGCGTGCTAATGCTAACACGCCGTGCTACTGGTAACACGCCACGCTACTTTTAAGTCCATGTCAACGATTTATGTGCCTAATGTGGGAAAGTGGTTACAACCATAGAAGAAAATATTGATATCGCGCCACGGTAGGACCTACCGCTCCACGGTAAAACCTACCGCTCCGTGGTAACTCTGGTGTACAAGAAAATGACTGCCATCTTCATTATCTACAGACAGCCAGTTGTCCCAGATTATAAATCAAGCGAGGTTACCGCGCCCGCTAGTGCAACCACTTCTCGCTAACTAATGTACAAAAGGAAAGCCCTTCCACCTTCCTTATATGGAGAAATGAAAATGCACATAAGCGCTAATACGGAGCCTACCATTGTGCGGTAAGCTATCGCTGGCGTTAACTTATTTAATGTCAGTATAAAAAATAATTTCTCTTTCTCTCGAGTCAGAGACACCAACAGAAGAATGACAAAAGGTTTATGATACTCCTCTGTAGCAGGAACATATCGACTTGACTAGTCTTTAGTTTCAAGGATAGCTAAACACCTACAAGGGTGAATAGGTTGTTCAGTCTCTTTATATTTTTCCTTTTTTAAGTGTGTTGTGAGTTAGTTATTTTCTGCTTTCAAGACAATCCACAAAAGCACACACAAGATTTATAGTGGTTCACAAGATTATTGGTACATCCACTATCCCTACCACCTTTCTAACAGTGTGTTAGACAAGGCACTTCTCAAAAACTTGGCTCCAAAGAGCTTATAACACAGATCCCTTAGGACCTCTTAGTGTCCTCCAAGACCTACCTCAGGCGCAATGCCCTACCTAAGAGCAAGCTTGCTCCTACAACTTAGTGATACAAAGATCACCTACCTCAGAATAAATTAATAGTCCTACAACTCAGGCTAAGAGGATAACCCTACAACTCAGTGCGTATGGCTTTCTTACAACTCATGCACAACAGACCCGACCTCAGATCCATAGAAGGATCCTACAACTCAGGCACAAAAGCTCTACCACTCAGAGAGAATGACTCTCTTACCTCAAAAAAACTGCCCTACCTCATATCCACACAGGATCCTACCTCAGATCAACAAATGATCCTACATTCAGCCTTTATAATTAGGCCTACACTCAGATCCAAAGGATCCTACAGAAAGAAAAGATTTGTTGATGTTGATTTGACTCCAGATAAATATTCTCTGAGCCTTCTGCTTCCTGAGTTGTGATGAACTCAACCCTAACTTTTTCACAGCAATAAGAAAGATGATCTTTAGGAAACTGTTCTTGTGCTGCAAGTATCTCAGAAACACAGGTTTCTGAACTTGCTGATGAAGACAAAGAGTTATCAATTTTGTGTATTCTTCACTAAGCTAACCGTGATTGCAGATATCAGACTTGCTCTTCTTCTCTTCCTTCTAAAAATATTTTTCTAAACTTGTTGTTGCTGCTGAAAATCGCAACAGCTAACTTCTTGAACTTTTAGATTAGTGAGTTGAACTTCTGTTTCAGGCTCTACAACAATGGCGAGAGGAAGAAGTTGAAGTTTCACCTCTTTGTGAAAAGATAAACCTTAGAAGTTGATTTGTTTCTACCGATATCATCTCTTTTATCTTCCATCGTCCAACGACTATTTGACCCATAGGCCTGACTGTGGTTGTTGATTGCAACATTGCTTTTATAGAAAAAGTTATATAGTAGGCCTGCAGCGCCATTTGTCGTGCAATGTAGACTTCCCACAATAATTTTAAATTCTGCTGACTTTTGCCGACTTCAGCATTTGTGTGCTTAGCCAAATTCACAGTTTCATCCCAAGCGTTGAGTGCATTGAGTGAATACCTTTCACTCAGCGCAAAAACCCTTAGCCAGATAATCTGTATTGTCAGGCGTTGAGTGCGTTGAGTGAACCTTCACCACTCAATGAATTTGGAATTAGCAAATACTTCTACACTGCTAGGCGTTGAGTGCGTTGAGTGAGTCTTCATCACTCAATGCTTTTGGGCTTGGCCACTTCTCTGAATGCATGACATCTTGCTGAGGCATTGAGTGAACTCTCTTCACTCAATGCTTCTGTACTTAGCCGATTTCCATCTTTAAGAATGCATTGAGTGAACCTTCATCACTCAATGCTTCTACCTTTGCCTGACTTCTTATTGAGGCATTAAGTGAACTGCCTTCACACAATTCTTTTATACTTTGCCAATCTTCTTGATGAACTTGCGTTGAGTGAGCTTTCACCACTCAACGCATCTGGACTTAGACAGATTTTTCAATCTATATCTTCCTAAGAATTGACTGAACACTGGTCTGTCGACGCTTTCTCTTTGGGCATTGAGTGAGTTGTCCTCGCTCAATGCTTCTGTACTTAGCCAGAATTCTTGGCAGATTCTTCAAATGCTTTGACTGCTTTAGCTTGACTCAACGCTTCTTTCTTTAGACATTGAGTGAGATGTCCTCACTCAACGCTTCTGGACTTAGCCAGATTTCTTGCTTGCCAATGCTGAAACTTCGACAGACTGAGCTTTACTCGATGCCTCTTGTTATATGACGTTGAGTGAACTGCCTTCACTCAACGCCTGTGGACCTAGCCGCATATCTGCTTTACAAACTGTTGGGCTTTGACTATCCATGCTTTTCTCAGCACTTTTTGGAATCTGGCATTGAGTGAACTGGCTTCACTCAACGCCTGTGGACTTAGGCAAATTTTTGTCTTTCCAGCATCCTTCTTTGACATCTAGCATTGAGTGAACTGGCTTCACTCAATGTCTATGGACTTTGACAAATTTCTGTCTCTCCAACATTCTACCTTGTGATCACCTATCACAAACTCTTAGGAAACCTATCTAAACTTGTTCTAAGGAATATCTTGCACATATTGAACTTGAACATACATCAAATACAATTATTCTCATAGTATTGATGGTGATGTCTTTTCAAATCCAGGGAACATTGAGGGTAATATTCCCAACAATCTCCCTCTATTTGAAGAAGATAGAATACACATCAATACTAAGAAGCATTATCACATGAAGCTTATTAATTCAATGCAGTCGTAAGCTCGCAGATGTAGCTTTCTTATACCACTTGAATTTCTGTCTCTCCAACATATTAATTCAATGTTCTCCATTTTAATGCATTGACTCAACATGTCAAGTCATTACTTTCTCATACCACTTGAACATTTGCTCAAATAATATGCACTTTCCTCATACCACTTAAATGGAACACTTTATTCTTACCACTTCGAGGTGGGAAAGTAATATGCAATGGCTAAACATGTAGTCATTGCACTCCTCATACTACTCGAATATTTACAAGTAATATGTACTGACTCAACAAGATCGGGTCATGTCAAGTATTGCCCACACCTCCCCCTTTCTTGATTCTTCAAAAAGAAATTTTTCTAATGAGGGAGGTGAAAGGATCATGAGAGAATTTATCTCTTAATCCTAGTTAGATTCCACTACACTAGTGATCAAACTACTTGACTAGAGATCATACCTCTTATATTGATACCACTGATACAACACTTTAATGCAACCACTTGACACTTGAGTGGTCCATTGATCAATTTGAGCTAGCTGCTATCATTGATCCACTTGAGCTAATGCCACTCTCCCACCTTTATGACTTCTACAGAAGTAGTTGTAGTCAGGGAGGTACTGAATTTTCCTCTTTTCCTACAGCAGCTTTGTCTTCTCAACAGGAGCAATCCATTAGTATTGATCTCCCCTTCAGTCTTTGATCCACTATTACAGCTGCTTGCTCCCTCTCAATCAGGAAGCTGAACCTATTCCTATAACTGCTGGACTTGCTCCCCCTCAACCAGAGCATATTGACTTACTCCCCCCTTAATAGGAGCATCTTCTTTCATCCTCTCTAATTGACACTTGAGTCCATTTATGTCTTAATCCCACTTGAAAGACTTATCAACCTGCAAGAAAAGTGAATCCTACAACAACAATAAAATAAGGAGCAATTGAAACTATACCAAGTTCAACAGGCCAAGCTCAAACTTAAAGGTATTTAACTTAACTTCATCTTGTGGCTTAGTAAAGATGTCAGCCACTTGCTTGTCTATGGGGACAAACTCAAGACTTATGTCTTCCTTCTCCCCATACTCCCTAATAAAAGGATATCTAATCTCTATGTGCTTAGTTATACTATGTGAGATAAGATTCCTAGCAATGGAAAATGTACTAGTAGAATCACAATACATGGGGGGTGTTACTTATCTTAATGTTATTTTCCTAGAGCTTAAGTTGGATCCATAGTAACTGTTCACATCAGTTACCTGCTGAGATATACTCCAACTCAACTATGGAAATAGCTACACTGGTCTGCTTCTTGCTGCTATAAGACACAAGCCTTCCTCCCAAGAACTTGTAGGTGTCTGATATGCTTTTCATGTCCTCTCTTCAACCTGCAAAATCTGCATCTGAATAACCTGTTAGTTCAAAATCTCTATTCTTATAGTACCATAGGCCAAGATCTAGTGTGCCCTTAAGATATCTCAAAATTCTCTTAGCAACAGAGTGGTGAAACTCTTTAGGGCTAGCCTGATATCTAGCATAAACACATGTAGCATACATGATGTCTGGCCAACTTATAGTAAGATATAAAAGGGAGCCAATTATCCCTCTATACAAAGTTTCATCAACAGGTTCCCCTACCTCATCTTTGTCTATAGGCATACTTGACCTCATGGGAGTTTTCATGATGGAGGCATTCTCCATTCCAAACTTTTTAATTAACTCCCTGGTGAACTTAGACCGTGAAATAAACAATCCATCTTCAGTCTGCCTTACTTGGGTGCCTAAGAATTACTTAAGCTCACCCATACTACTCATCTCAAACTTTCCTTGCATAAGTTTGGCAAACTTCCTACAAAGGTTGTCATCAGTAGACCAATAAATTATGTCATCTACATAAATTTGGACTAGGATGGTCTTGCCCTTAGATTCCAATAGGAACATGGTCTTGTCTATCTTCCCACTTGAGAATTTGTTCTCAATGAGGAAGCTAGACAATATCGCATACCATGCTCTAGGGGTTTGCTTCAACCAGTATAGAGCTTTCCTTAGTCTATAAACAAAATCAGGAGAGTAGAATCAACAAAAACCTAACCGCTGTTCAACATAGACTTCCTCCTTTAAGTCATCATTCAGGAAGGCTGAGTTCACTTCCATTTGGTATACTTTAAATCCTTTGTATGCAGCATATGTAAGGAAAAGTCTGATAGCTTCCAATCTTACTACAGGGGCAAAGGTTTAATCAAAGTCAATACCTTCTTCTTTTTTGTATCCCTTAGCTACCATCCTAGCCTTGTTCTTGATTATAATGCCATTTCATCAAGATTATTCCAGTAGATCCACTTGGTTCCAATGACATTATGTCCTTATGGTCTGGTAACCAGCTTCCATACCTTACACATCTTAAACTAGTTCAATTCCTCATGCAGTACTACTATCTAGAACTGATCTATGTTGGCCTCTTCAAATCTCTTGGGTTCAACCTGTGATAGAAAACTTGAATAAAAAGTTGTATTAAGGCTTCTACTATGGTCATCACTCTTTTGATGGCATCACTAATTATTTGGTGTCTTGTATTATCCCTTAGATACCTGACAGCTGGAGGCAATCTTCCTTCAACATCTTGATCTCCAATAGCTGTATCTTGTTGATCTTAATCCACTTCAAGTGTGCCTTGTACTTCTTCTGGAATATCCACTCCATCTTGGACTATTGGAGCAGCTTCCTTGATGTTTAGCTTGTCCATCATCATCTCTTTACCTACAAGTCTAAAATAGGAGCTTGGTAGCTCACTGTTAATCATAGTAGACTCATCAAATACTATATTAACAGACTCTTCTATAACTTGACTTTCCAAGTTATAGACCATATAGGCCTTACTATGATTGTTGTACCCAAAAGAAATCTCATCATATGACTTGACATCAAACTTAGTCACATAGGACTTCCCATTATTCAGCACATAGCACTTGCTACCAAAGATCCTGAGATAGAACATGTTTGGTTTTCTGCCCTTCGTAATCTCATAGGGAGTCTTCTTGTGGCTCTTGGTGATAGAAGCTCTATTTAAGACATGACATGCAATATTTATTTCCTCAGCCCAAAAATATTTTGGGAGAAATGTGTCACATAGCAAGGTCCTATTGGCCTCTATGCGAGTTCTATTCTTTCTCTTAATAACCCCATTTTGCTGGGGTGTTCTTGGAGAAGAAAATTTTTGATGAATCCCTTGCTCTTCAAAGAAACTTGTCATGACTTCAGACTGAAATTCAGTCCCATGGTCATTTCTGATTTTGACCACAGTACTGTCTAGCTTATTCTGAATTTGCTTGACAAATGTCTTGAAGATTTAAAGGGACTCAGACTTTTTCTTAAGGAAGTAAACCCAAGCAAACCTATAATAGTCATCAACCGTCACAAGGGTGTATACTTTTGATCTTTCCTAGACTATGAACTGGCATAAGACCAAACAAGCCCATATGTTGGAGGAATAAATACCTTACATAGTCTTTTGTCCCAATACTTTTGAAGGAAGCTTTGGTCTACTTTCCATTTTGGCATGCTGAGCAAATGCCTTCCTTGGTGCATTTCATCTTGGGACCATTCCTAACTAGCTCTTCAATAAAGAGCTTGCCAATGTTCTTATAATTCAAATGAGCTAGCCTCTTGTGCCATTGTACACAGTATGAAACTTTCTCATTTATAACTAGACATATAAGGGAGTTTTTATTTAGACAGAGAAAATTAAAGCAATAAATATTTCCACTCCTAGTTCTTGTCAAGATGACCTCTTGGTCACTTGACTTCTTAATTTGGCACTTATACTTGTGTAGTGCAATGATATAGCCAAGATCACAGAGTTGGATTATGTTTATCATGTTGTGTTGAAACCCTTTAACATAAGCCACTTTCGAGATGGTGACTATACCATTGGAAATCTTACCATAACCTCTTATCACTCCTCTATCTGAACCACCAAAGATTACTTGGGTTCATCTTTTACTGGAGTGTACTCATTTAGATTTCTCCTTATTCTAGTCATATGACTAGAACAACCACTGTCTAAGTACCATATAGGAGTATGGGCACTTGGACTGACCTGCAACACATAATTTTTTTACCTTTGGACCCCAATATTTATTGGGTCCTAGGTTCTGGTTAGCCTGAAAAATGAACCTATCTTCCTATAGATTTTCTGATAGGAATACTAACTTTTGCACTGGGCATATTAGGATTGTGGCAGTAATTTAAGGCTGAATGCCCCACTTTGCCACATCACCAACACTCATAAATATTATACATTTTTTATGAGCAGGTCTGGTAGCAGCTAACTGTTCATAAAGAGGAGCAACAACCTTCTTCAAGTTCCTTTCAGCAAGAATCTTACTTAAAGTGTGTCTTTTAGTAGGCTTTCTTGGCTTGCTCTTAATTCCATTAACAACAGTCCTTTTTGAAGAGGACATACTCTTGACAGAATCAGAGATAACCAAATAAGGCTTACTGATATACTTACTCTTGGTCTGGGTCTTTGCTGGATGGACTTGATAGTTGGCCACTACTACATTCTTGAGAGAGGGGGCTGGTGCACCAAATACAAATAGTCCATGATGGGCCATTTGAATTTCTTCATGGGGAGCCTTAAAGGCACTCATCCCCTTGCTATATCTTCCACTATTGCTATAAAAATCTTTGTTCACACTATTGGATCTTCTATTCATCAAGTGAGCAGAGATACTCTCTTGGTCATACCTATTTGAAGGTAACCGAACTTTCTTAAAAGGAATGGGAAGCTTGGATGCCAGAGGCTGAACTAGAGCTTTGCCTTTACTTTTGGAATGGGAAACTCTAGTGCTCCCCCAGAATTCCAACCCCTTCTTACCCTTTTGAGAGGAGAAGGAGTATATTAGGGGCAACACTGTACTGGGCTTAGAGTAACTATCCACAATCCGTTTCTCCCTCTGGAGTTTATCTTCAAGATCTCTAATGAGACTATTCTTGAATCTGATTGTGCCAATCTGAATGTGAGAAATGGTCTTCAGTTGGCTGACTTCTCTAGCCTTTTGATCCAGAAAGGATATTGTCACAGCCTACTAGGAAGCATCTAGCTAAAGGAAAGTGATCTCCTCAACTTGCTTCTTGGCCAACTTCTTGCTTCTTTTGAAAGCATCCAAAAGGGCACCATACTTATCAATCAATTGATTGATATCTTCCTCAGATTCTGACCCATCATCATCAATGGATGATGATACATTAGAATTTGGACTAGTCTCATAATCTGAGTCAATAAATGAGCTGGATAGAGAGAATACCTTTTCTGGACCAGGCTGATCTTGGCTGGATTCTTCATCAAACATTGTCATCAGTCCATAACAGCTGTTTTCATCTTGATCCTCATCATACTCTTCTGGTTCACTCTCTGAATGTGACAGAGGGGACCTAGTACCTATCTTCGTAGTAGGATAGTCTTCAGCTTCTTCTTCATCTTCTTCTAAAGTAGCAAATAACCCTATATAGGCATCTTCTTCTTTAGACTCAGAAGATGCTGAGTCAGACTGACTCCATATTTTCTCCTTCTCTGAAATGAAGGACTTTTCCTTCTTACCCTTGTGCTAGTGAACCTTTTTCTCACCAGACTCTCTTCTTTTGACTGGGAAGTTAGCAATTACATGCCCAGGTTTGCTACAACAATAGCAAACAACATTAGAGAAATCATGTTTACTAGGTTTAGAGCCATACTTGTCTCCCTTGGAGTAGTTCTTCCTGTGATGAGAGGAGGAGGAAGTTTTGCTCCTCTACTGCTTCCTCTTCATCAACTTCTGGAACTACCTAGAGAAGGTAATAAATTCTTCATTAGACAAGCTACTGTCTGATGATCTAGGCCCTGTGCTGTCTAAATCAGTAGGCCTCTTTGGAAGAAAGGAAATCCTCTCCTTACACTTCTTGGTGCTCTCAGCTTTGAAGGCCAAAGAATTTTCCTTGTCCTGGGATTTGCTTATAGCCTCCTCCTCCTTCCTGGCAGAGAGATACATCTCATAGGAGAGCAGCTTCCCAAATAGTGTGTGAGGTAGAGTATCAGCCAGCTTTGCCACCTCTCTGATGGCACATATCTTGCTTTCCCAGTCTCTAATTAGAGACCTGAAGAACTTGTCATTGAGCTCATAATGGCTGAAGACTCTCCCATAAGTCCTCAGCTCATTCACAATTTTGAAAAAAAATTCATAGCATTCTGCAATGCTATTCTTCTTGTTCAATCTAAAAGCCTCATACTCTTTGTTGAGTAGAGAGTTCCTATCATTTTTGACCTCCTCTGTGCCTTCCATATAGACCACCAAAGTGTCCCACACTCCTTAGAGGTCTGGTAGTGAACCGAATTCTAGAAAGTAGAATCATCAATAATACTGACTATGATGTTCTGAGCTCTCTTATCCATGGTGGATAGAATAACCTCATATTTGGTCATCTTTGAATATTTCTTTGGTGTCTGGACTGTTGCATCCAGAACTGAGACTTTCATAGGGATGAAAGTTCCCTATTTAACTGTAATAAAGATCCTTGGGATCAGCAATCTGGCAAAGAGTATCTACAGCAGTCTGGTTGAAGCCGCAATGGTCTGGCAAAGAGTAGCCGTAGTGGTATTGTTGAGACCGTGGTTGCAGTCTGACAGCTTGCAGAAGTTGCGGTCAGGCGGTTAGTTCGAGCGACTTACTCTGGGAGATTGCGGCTTTGTAGCCAGCTGTTTTATTTCTTGTATAGTTGGCAGTTTGGTCATATCAAACCGCATAAGCCGTGCGGGTTGTATTTAGTCCCACATCATTTATTGTAATTCTCTCTCCTCCCCCAGTTTCTATAAATAAGGGGGGTATACCTTTGTAATAATTATCTTTTTGGAGCAATAAAGTTTGTTGTTTATTTACCTCTTTTGTCCATTTTTCACAAGGGAGGAGTGGTGTCCAAAGGAATGGCAACTTCGCTAGAATTCAACGTCAATGTGCTATACTTTTTCTTTTTCTGAGTACTAGAAAGTGTAGGTTGATGGCTCTCTACCAGAGGGTTCACGCGGTCAGAATATTCAGGCTCTAGATTATTATTCAGGCTATATATTATTTAGGCTTTAGATTATTATTCAGGATCTTTATTCAGGCTCTAGATAATTATTTAAAAATTCAAGGGAATCATAGACAGTGGGCGTAGAGATAGATTTTCTCTCTGGCATTTTCTTTGTGGGCGCTCATTCGGAGGAATTTTCTAAGAACTTAGCAGGTTTCATTGGTCTATTTGGATCAGGATTTTTAGAGGAGTCCACAGTTCAACCTAAATTCGCAAGCAGGGATTGATTCTTGCTCATGGTGGACAGGTGACACCCTCAGGAATTATGAAGGCTGGCTCGTTTAAGAGGAGGTATGCACTATTTATAGATTCCAAGGGGCATATAATACGTATTGCAGTATTTGTGGCTGATAGTCTACTTTTCTGAAGACTGCTTGATCTGCCGAAAAGTACGTGGATTATGTTAACCCAAATCCAGCGACAGCAAGGGAGAGTGTTGGGAATATTGCCCTCAATGTTACCTAGATTTGAAGCGGCATTACAATCAATACTAAGAGCATAATTGTATTTGATGTATGTTCAAGTTCAATATATGTAGGATCTTCCTTGGAACAAGTTTAGATAGGCTATCTAAGTTATTATGATAAGTGGTCACACAGAAGGAAGGTGGAGAGATAGAAATTTTTCTAAGTCCACAGGCATTGAGTGAAGCCAGATCACTCAATGTTAGATGTCAAGGAAGGATGCAGGAAAGACAGAATTCCATCTAAGCCCACGGGCATTGAGTGAAGCCAGTTCACTCAACATTAGATGCCAAAAAGCGCTGAGTAAAGCATGGACAGTCAAAGCCCAACATTTTGAAGAGCAGATTTGCGGGTAAGTCTACAGGCATTGAGTGAAGGCAGTTCACTCAACACCATATAATAAGAGGCATTGAGTAAAGCTCAGTCTATCAAAGCTTCAGCATTGGCAAGGAAGAAATTCAACTAAGTCCAGAAGCATTGAGTGAGGACAGCTCACTCAATGCCTGAAGAAAGAAGCGTTGAGTCAGGCTCAAGCAGTCAAAGAATTTGAAAAATATATCAAGAATTCTGGCTAAGTACACAAGCATTAAGTGAGGACAACTCACTCAATGCCAAAGAAGAAAGCATCGATAGGACAATGTTCAATCAAAGCTTAAGAAGATATAGACAGAAAAATCTATCTAAGTCTAGATGCGTTGAGTGAGGATAGCTCACTCAATGCAAGCTCATCAAGAAAATCGGCTAAGTACAGAAGCATTGAGTGGAGGCAGTT
This sequence comes from Platanthera zijinensis, assembly GCA_039513925.1. Classification (NCBI taxonomy): domain Eukaryota; kingdom Viridiplantae; phylum Streptophyta; class Magnoliopsida; order Asparagales; family Orchidaceae; genus Platanthera; species Platanthera zijinensis. The sequence continues at coordinate 246,132,630 of CM077079.1, read as the reverse complement.
CACTCAACGCCTCATCAAGAAGACAGGCAAAGTACAGAAGTTTCGAGTGATGCAGGCTCACTCAACACATTTATAAAGATGGAAGCGGCTAAGTACAAAAGCGTTGAGTGATGAAGGCTCACCCAATGCACTTAAAGCCTATCAGCAAAAAGTTTGTCCAAGGACAATAGCGTTGAGTGAAGGCCATTCACTCAATACACTCAACGCCTAATGGTGCAGAAGTATTAGCTAAGTACAAATTCGTTGAGTGATGAAGGTTCACTCAATACACTCAATGCCTAGCAGTACAGAAGTATTAGCGAAGTCCAAATTTGTTGAGTGATGAAGGTTCACTCAATGCACTCAATGCCTGGAAGTGCATATTATCTGGCTAAGGTTTTTTGCGCTGAGTAAAGGCCATTCACTCAATGCACTCAATTCCTGGGATGAAACTGTGAATTTGGCTAAGTCCACAGATGTTGACGTCAGCAAGAGTAAGTGAAATTTTAACTCATTACGATAAGTATACAGTACATGACAAATGGCGCCGCATGCCTACTGTATGACTTTTTTTTTGTAAATGCAAAGTTGCAGCCAACAACTTCAGCTGGGACCACGGGTCAAAGAGTCGTTGGACGACCGAAGAAAAAAGGATTGAGATCAGCAGAAGAAAATCAACTTTTAGGGTTTTATCTTTTAGAAAAGAAGCAAAACTTCATCTTCTTCCTCTCGCCATTATTGTAGAGCCTGAAGCTAGAGTTCAACCTGCTGATATAAAAGTTCAAGTAGTTAGCTGTTGCAATTTTCAATTGCAACAACAAGTTTAGAAAAATATTCTTAGAAAGAAGAAGAAGAAGAGCTATCTGATTTCTGTAGTCATGGTTAGCTGAGTGAATAACACAAAGAACTGTCAACTTATTTATCTTCGTCAGAAAGTTCAGATACTTGTGTTTCTGAGTTACTTTCAGCTCAAGCAACAATTTCCTAAAGATCATCTTTCTTGTTGTTATGAAGAAGTTAGGGTTGAGTTCATCTCAGCTCAGGAAGAAGAAGGCTCAGAGAATATTTCTCCGGAGTAAAATCAACATTAACAAAACTCTTTACTTCTGTAGGATCCTTTGGATATGAGTGTAGGCCTAATTATAAAGGCTGCATGTAGGATCATTTGTTGATCTGAGGTAGGATCCTGTGTGGATTTGAGGTAGGGCCCGTGTGCCTGAGGTAGGGAAGTTTGCCTGAGGTAGGGAAGTTTGCCTGAGATAGGAGAATCATTCTCTCTGAGTGGTAGGGAATTTTGTGCCTGAGTTATAGGATCCTTCTATGGATCTAAGGTAGGGCCTATATGTCTCAACTGTAGGAGAGTCATCCTCTCTTAGTTGTAGGGCTAACCTCCTAGCCAGAGATATAGGACTATTAATTTAGTCTAAGGTAGGTGATCTTTGGATCATTGAGTTGTAGGATCAAGCTTGCACTGAGGTAGGACTTTGTTCCTGAGGTAGGTCTTGGAGAAGACTTAGATATCCTGAGGTATCTGTATTGTAAGCTCTTTGGAGCCGAGTTTTGGAGAAGTGCCTTGTCTAACACACTGTTAGAAAGGTGGGATGGATAGTGAATGCACCCATAATTTGGGGAACCACTATAAATCTTGTGTGTGGTTTTGTGGTTTATCTTGAAAGCAAAAAATAACTAACTCACAACAACTAAAAGAAGGAAAAATATAAAGAAACTAAAAAACCTATTCACCCCCCTCTAGGTGTTTTGCTATACTTAAAATTGAAGAATTTTAAGTGATATCAGAGGGAAGTTGCTCAAAAAAAACTTAACAGTCCAAGTTGATCTCCAAGGGTAGCTACAAGTATTATACTTATGGGTTTAGGAGATAACCATAAGGAGCTGGGTTCCATGAAGCTTCCAATCTTCAGGAAGGAGAGCTATGGAATCTGGAAGGAGAGGGTCAGGATTTTCATGGAAGCATCTGAACTAAGGATATTTATTACAATTAAAGAGGGACCTTTCATCCATATGAAAGTCTCAGTTCTGGATGCAACAGTTCAGACATCAAAGAAATATTCATAGATGACCAAGGATGAAGTCATCTTGGCAACCATAAATAAGAGGGCACAAAACATCATTGTGTAAGACCCCATTTTTATTCTTTTTAAACACCGGGGTCTTAGGCCCAGAACCGCCGCTTTGCGGTGACACCTTCACGCCATGAAGGGTCATCACCACAAAGCACCAATTCTGTCGGCCAATTCGATCACAGAAAGTAGCAAGGTAGAGTAAACACAAGTCCACAGAAATCACATATATAGAAATAAAATCTCCACAAAGGGAGTGTCCACAGAATAATATATCAGAGTACTAAAATACGGGCTTATGCCCGATACATCATGTCCTCACTACAAGTCACTCATGCGGAAGCAAAAACAAACATCTACTCAAGGTTGAGACTCACGGTCCCGGCTGTATAAACTCCGGAGCTAGACTGCCCCATCTCCAAGCGCACCGGTCTCTGGGGCTGCTCCCCCGTGCCGGGCTCCACGATTACCTAAAATGATGCGGTTCAAAAACCGTTAGTCATAAAGACTAAGCTCTATCATCCCCTACCCCTTCCCCCATGGATCTTAAGTACCGAGCAGAGAGGAAGAAAGGGAAGGACATGAAGGTGGAGAATAAATCAAAAGCAGGTGACAGCGGACCTATGCTAGCAATTCTATAATACATGTAGAAGTAATGTAAAGTATGGAAAAATAACCTTAACTTATGTGCGGAAATGCATAAGCCAAGGGATCTTCTGCAGGGCTCCCATCGTATAAAGTGTCCCATATCACTTATACGTTGGGGTGTCGGTTATCAATAACAGTATATATATATCAAAAATGACCTTAACTTATAAACTTGCCCACACAAGCTTATTGACCAAGGGATCGTTTTGTAAGGCCTAATGTATAAGCGTCCCATTCCACTTATACTTTAGGTGTCAGGGGTTAAATGAATCGATTATGCTATGACATACAAGTGGGTATGATGGAACATGAAAGTGCAACTCACCCACCCGACTCTGTGTACACAAACCTTTAGTTCCCCCTTTCGGAGCTATTACCTCCCAGGATACCTCCGTAGTGGTAGACAGAAGCGGTGGGTTGGGCCTCGCCCACCTCCAAACCAGTAAAGCACTACCGGTCAGACCTATCGTACGCCTCAATGCTTGGTGCATAAAGCGGACTCCTGCGTACTCTTGCCTGCTGGTGCACTGGACTTCTGTTGGTGAAGTTCTAACCACACTTGACGAGTCAGCGTATTGGCGTCTGTGCATCGACCCTCCAATACCGAAGACCCACCACCTTAATTTTCTTTCCCTTTTATGCACATGCAAATTTAACGTATCAAACCAATCGAGCCAAAGCTCCCCGGACCATTCCGTCCGTCTCTTAACCAATCGAGTCGAAGCTCTCCGGACCATTCTGTCTGTCTCTTAACCAACCGAGCCGAAGCTCCCAACAATCTTCCTGTGCTAACAGTGTTTGTGAAATGTAAGATTCTAATTACTAGGTTACTCTTTTCAGTTTGTTATTACAGTTTACGTTAACCCAGGACTGCCCCCGATATTCCCTGTGAAGGGCTCTCAAAGGGCACTAGGAACTATGTTGGTAGCTGAATCCCATCGTTCCCTTTCGCAAGACACTTATTATTATTGGTTGATTCCCTTTACCCATTCCCTTCTCCTATTACTATAGACTATCCTAGTGAGATTTTTAACCTTCCTCTCTTCGGGAAGGACGATCTTTCGTCGAACCCGAGCATCTCTTAACTCTAGCCAACACCACTTCTCACTAACCTTCCCATCCTTATATGGTGAACAATTTCACATCCATCCAATTCAACAGATTAACTAACTTCAATGCTGTGCCCATCATATCCTATGACTATTAACTCAAATTGCTAACTGCAAACTATCATATGCTATATGTCGAACCGGTTAGAAAATAATCCAATACTCATTCAAATATCCTAATTTATTTACTGGAGGTATATCATGATATGATTTGACTATAATCAGAAAAACTATAATTTTCCTAATTTATCTGGCATTTAATTAATTTCCTCAAAAATTCCAAGGGCTACCGGTTTGAACATGAACTACCCTAAGTACTCATGCAAGATGTCCAACAAAAATTATTATAAATACTATGTTATCTCAGTATGGTAAATCCAAAGTATCACAATTTTTCTTTCATCAAAAGGGCACTAAAGCTATTTTAGCAATATTTTCTATATTTCGTTATTTGTGAATCAAGTATAAAGAATATCCATCCAAAAATTATAAATTAATTATACTATGCAGATACAACCTTAAAAAAATATTGGCTTAGTTTCATAATTTTTCAGCAAGTTTTAATCTCTAAATGAATTAATTATCAAAAATCTCTATAAGATGGACTTGTAAAGAAAGTGCCTTAACTAAGATTCTAAAAATCATGAATAAATATCTACAAGTATATAATAGCCTGAAATTCTCAATTCTTAAGTATCATAATTTTTCGACGGTAATATCATCCATAATTAATTTTTAAACAATAAAACACCTTTTTAACATTTGTGAAGGAAGTACTAGATTTACTCAACTAAAAATTATACAAAAATTCAAGAGCATCCATTATGGCCTAAAATATTTTATTACAAGATTTCATGGGGTTTCAATGAAAAGAAAGATCTAAATAATTAAAACAGCATTTAGGTCTATAGCAATCTTTACAAATGAAGTACTAGAAATAAACATCATAAAATTCCAGTAAATTTTCTATAGAATCTACCCATTCCAAACCTCACTCTACCCGAGTTTCACAATTTTTAGATAATGTTTAGTGACTGATTTTACTTATTTGAGATTTTACCCTAGAACTAGGGTTAGAGTTTTGAGGTATCTACCTATCTTCAAATCCTTCGAGGTTCCATCCGGATGACTTATATTATGCTAACATCGACTCTACTAAATTTCAAGGCAATACAAAGGCATTTTCCCCCATTTCCTTTACAACCCTGAAAACCCTCCTGTTAGGCTTTGAGTTTGGATCCTAGGGTAAATCAACCCTAAACCATACCATTTTTCTCCAAGTGGGTTATAATAACCCTTCTAAGTCAGTGGTCAAAATATCAGCCTCTGTTAAGGTGATTTGACCGTTCCAACCTCTTAGTGCACTTTTTACTCAAAAACGCCTCATTAATGCCTAATTAAGGATAGGTGATTTCCTACCCAAAACTCATCCAAATGAGATGGAATTTTGTACAGAGCTAGGTTTTATAGCCAGGGACCACTCACCAAAATTTGGGAGGGTTTGGAGGTCATTTGACAGCTTAAATAAATTACTCTAACTTTATTAAATTAAAACAAAAACTTTAGGCAAAATATCTCCAAAAATTTTCATTTTTGGACAGCCTTTAGGTATGGCTAAGGGTAACCCCCTGCTTAAATTTCAGGTTGTTTGGACAAGGGACGAAGAGTGGGCATTTATTTTAGTTTCTTCCCAACTCTAGGTACAGCCCCCACTAAAACAGGTACTGCGGTAAAACCACTTACCCAAACGAGTTGAAATTAATTTTAAATTAATATAGACTTGAAGGGCTACGACTTTTGTGACTGGCCATTTTTCCTAAATCGGCCTCTAAGTGCCTCGTTTTGTAGCATCAAAATGTGTCCATTTAACGTATCCTTTCCTTATAAACTATATACATAATTTTTATATTATAAAACTATTTTACTGTTCATCTTCTACAGCACCCGATAACTTGTACTCAAAAGCTTATATTTCCTGTAGCCCTTCCACAATCTGTCGTCGGTCGTTTGGTCACTTCCCTGGCCAGCCACCACCACCACCACCTCTATCGAGGCGATGACTATTGGTCGGCGGTGGTTTGGCCGCCGGAGGTGGCGGTTTCCGGCGGACCTGAAAGTATATTTTTCATGGTTTTTCCCATGAAAACGCGAGATAGGTCCGGCTCCATTGAGCACGAACTTCCTTTCTAAGATACTAAGATCTACCCACAAAAGAAGAAGTAGAGGAGGACCTTGTTCGCTGTTTGGAGGCGAGATGAAAGTCGGGTTGCCATGGCACGGTGGTGGCGTTGCCAAACTTCTCCTACTGCAAGAACAATAATCCAATCCATTTGGTCCAGAGTGTAAACTTCTCATCTTGCTCTAAGGGGTATTTTATATATCACCAAGTGGGGAGGGAAAGGGTAAAGCATTTAAGGCCATGAAGGCTCTCCTCTTAATAGCATTTCGGTTATGGTGGAGGGAGAGGAAAAGATGGAAGATGAAAAGACTGATCCAGGTGGCGATTTCCTATTGGACCAACACTTCCTCATTTTATTAAGTAATTAGAGAAGGAAACGGCCCATAAATACTCCTGGTGTAACTTCCCATATTCAGAGTTAATTATGGCCTGGGTTAAAGAAATTTCCAACCTGACTGACGTTTCGGCCTTTATCACGGGCATGACATGTAGGTCACGGGCGTAACAGGTGTGTTGAAAATTCTGTGCTCACCGATCGTCTTCCTGAGGTCGACGATCGTCAAAGGGAGGGGGGGTCACGCCCTAGGTCACGAGCGTGACATGTCGGTCACAGGCGTGACAGGCAGGGTTGAAAAGTCTGCGCTCGCCGATCGGTTTCCTGAGGTCGACGATCATCGAAGGGGTCACGCCCTAGGTCACGGGCGTGACATGTCAGTCATGGGCGTGACAGGCCGGGTTGAAAAGTCTACGCTCGCCGATCGGCTGCCTGAGGTCGACGATCGTCGAAGGGGTCACGCCCTAGGTCACGGGCGTGATAGGTCAGTCACGGGCATGACCAACCCGTGACAGAAAATTCAGATCTCGCCGATCGTCTTCCTGAGATCGACGATCGTTGAAGGGGTCACTCCCTAGGTCACAGGCGTGACAGGTTGGTCACGGGCATGACCAACCTGTGACTGAAAATTCAGAGCTCGCTAATCGTCTTCCTGAGGTCGACGATTGTCGAAGGGGTCACGCCCTAGGTCACGGGCGTGACAGGTCGGTCACGGGCGTGAACAACCCGTGACTGAAAATTCAGAGCTGATGGACTTCAATTCCTGGGCTTCCTATGGTTCAGTCATGGAAGACCGACTCCTAGGGGTCTAGCCGAAATGGGATGTTACACATTGTCAGTGCCATAGATGACTCAACCTTCCAAAACTTAGTTCACTGCCAGATAACCAAAGAGATATGGGATTCTCTTGTTGTCTACATGGAAGGGATAGAGGAGGTGAGGGATGACAGGAAATCCCTCCTAAACCAATTATATTAGGCATTCAAGCAAGGGAAGGAGGATTCCATAGCTGAATGCTATGAGAAGTGTGACGCACACATTTCCAGGTATGCACTATGAATTAATGTATGTATTAAATTAATAAATTATATGAAGATGTGTAACGAAATTCAATGTATTACAGGTAACATCCCAATGATGAAAAGATTTAGGCAGTGATGAATCGGCCTTCGCCATGAGGTGCTATCACATGAAAATGTTATGTTATATTTGTGGGCTGCTTAATAAACTTGCATGTAAATATTTGATATATGGAGCTGAACGATACTTAATATTGTGATATGAGTATGATCACGTGACTTGTTTAATTATATATATGGCTGCTTCATATTGTATGTTAAGAATGAGGCTTGCTGGTTTGATACTTAATAAACCTACAACTGAGTGCTTTGGGTGTGTGGGCTGGGCTGGCTGGTTAAGTATGGTTAAGTATGTTTATATGTGGGCTGGTTTGACCGAATAAGCTTGTTTTTTGTTGAACCCAGACTGGTCTGTGTCTTCAGCGGTGGGTTTTGTCTGACATTACGGGATAAATCCCGATCCCTGCTCATTCTTTCCGATCACACGCTCCTTTCTCCTGCTGCCTGGCGGAATCGAGACCTAGGTTTGAGCGATTTGTTCCTTTCCATTGCCTGGTATGGTGAAATGTCACACTCCTTTTCATTTTTCTCCCTGATCGAGCCCTAAGCGCCTCTTATTCAACAGATTTTGGGGAATTTGGACCTTGATTGGTTTTGGTGGGAGAAAAATCTGATTTGGACTCAGATATTTGATTTTGTTTATGATTTTCTCTTCTTGAAAGCTAGATTTGAATGGTTTATTGGGATTATTGTTGGTTGCTCTTGTATGGCTGCTGTTTTTGAGTTTGTAAAGGGCTGTTTGGGCTCTTTGCCGGATGGTTTTGTGTAAGTTAGGGCTGTTTGGGATATTGGCCGGCTGTGCCCTTGTGTGGCTGCTGTTTTTGAGTTTTTACAGGGCTATTTGGGCTCTTGGCCGGCTGGTTTTGTGTAAGTTAGGCTGTTAGGGCAGTTGGCCGGCTGTGCCCTTGTGTAGCTGCTATTTTTAGATTATAGGCCGACTGGTTTGTATTGGTCTGGGCTATTTGGTAAATATTTTTGGTTATGTTATGGTTTATTTGGCATGTGTGAATGGTCGGCTATATGAAAATTTGCTTGCGTTGGCCTGAATGCGTCGTGTCGTTGTGTGGGATGCAACCTCGTGGAATAAAATTTTGTTGCCTTATAAATGTCGTATATATGTACAGATATTGCGAAAGATGGCATCTCCAAGTAGACGCAACGTTTATTCGGGGCGGCAAGGAAAAAGAACGAGCCACAGTGAGAATTTCTCCTTTTTAATGTATGCTTTACCTAAATATTATGTGGTATGTTGCAAATGCTATGAATGGCCTCATATAGAGGCAATCAAGCAAGAAATAATTTTCGAGGGGACTAATTAAAATAAATAACTCATCATAACAAAACATTTATGTGTCGACACATGGAACTATTAAGGGTAATACAAAATGAATTTTATTGATATTGTGTACTGAATTACCAAACCAGTCGAGCCGAAAGGCATAAACGCGTGTTGTACGTACTGGTTTGGAGACTGATGACCCCACAGGGGTCGGGCCCAAATACTGAAAAACGAGATACTGATATGGAATTCATTTAATTACCCTTAAAAGCTCCAAGATGAAAAGTAAAAAGGGATATTGTTTTACAGGTTATTGTTTATGATTCCTATAGCCTATACGGAATAATTAGTTATATGGATTATATGAATACGACTGAAATATTTATTACAGATAATATTGTTTCATTTCTAAAAATAGCATATATATAACTGAATGAACATGTTTCTTCTATGCTTCTATAACTGCAAAAATTTACTGTTCCTTATACCAGTTATACAACAGTACAACAGATTAAAAAGGTAAAATTTTCAGTTAGTCTTTATTCAAGACTAACAGTTGTGTTCTTAAAATTTTAGGAACCGGAAAGCCTCCGACCGGTCGTCATTAGAGCTCAGGTTGGAATTTCTTTTTTTTTTGTACTTGTTATACAAATAAATACAGAATGTTTTGTAGTCAATATTAGTAATACTTACTCGTTATGAAATGCATACGTGGATTTCCGCTGTACCTGATTAAATATGCAAATACTGATATTGTTAATTGTGGCGGTCAATCGCGCCCTTATAATTTAGTGGTATCAGAGCCAGGTTTTCAATTGAACCTTGGCCATAATGAGTATGTATTAGTGTCAGTGAACCCATTAAGTGTGATTTATATGGAATTTGCTCAAGAAGCCCGAGAGGCAATATCTGAGGGCAGTGCATCGGGGTAGGCTCAACAAGAACTGCCACAAACGATACACTCTCAGGCAGAGCAACAGACTCCACAACAGCTAATGGAGTTGACAAGGATGTTGGCGGAGGCTATTAAAATGGTTCGAGATGTGCCTCCTCCACCAGCACCGGAAGTGGCAGGACCGTCACAGCAGAGGCATTTGGATGTTGATTTAAAACAATTTTTGGAGTTGAAGCCGCCAGTGTTTCGGGGAGGGCTATCTCCTCTGGAAACAGAGGATATTTGCATTCCCTACCAATACCAGAATGGAAGTGGGAATACATTGCGATGGATTTTGTTTTCGGTTTACCTCGCAGCAAATTGGGGCATGATAGTATTTGGGTAATTTTTGATCGATTAACGAAGCACGCACATTTTATTCCAGTGCGATGGGATGGTCCGCCTGAAAAGTTGAATGATTTATATATAGATGTTATTGTCAAACTGCATGGAATTCCCCGATCCATTATTTCTAATCGCGACGGTCGCTTCACGTCCGAAAATTGGAGATATATTCACAAACGTTTGGGGACAAAGTTATTATTCAGCACAACATTTCATCCCCAAACAGATGGGCAGTCGGAGTGAACAATTCAGCTTTTAGAAGATTTACTGCGTATGGTTGTACTGGAATTAAAAGGCTCCTGGGATAAATATCTAACATTGGTAGAGTTTGCGTACAATAACATCTACCAATCGTCTATTCAGATGGTACCCTTCGAAGCATTGTATGGCCGACGATGTCGAACACCATTAAGTTGGGCTGAAGAAGGTGAGCGAACATTGTATAACCGGGAGAAAATTGATAAATGGCATGAAAAAGTAAAGCTGATACAGCAAAGAATGAAGGTAGCTCAAGATCGGCAACAAAAATACTATAATGTCCGTCATCGCCTTATACAGTTTCAAGTCGGTGACCAGGTATGTTTGAAAATTAGACCGTTCAAAAGAGTTTCACGTTTCCGACGACTTGGGAAGTTGAGTCCACGTTATGTCGGACCTTTTTCAGTCATTGAGCGGGTGGGTGATGTTGCCTACCGCTTGGAGCTACCAGCAGAATTGCAGAGGTTGCAACATGTGTTCTATGTGTCAGCATTACGAAAGTATATTCGTGACCCTGAAATGATTGTTTTAGCCACTGGTATTCAAATTGAACCAGACCTTTGTAGCCCGACAGAACCATATCAAATTATAGATTGACAAAGCAAACATTTGCGAAATCGTGATGTGAACTTTGTGCTAGTTTGGTGGAAGGGTCATCGTAAGCACGAAGTGACTTGGGAGCATGAAGAGGTAATGCGGAATCTTTTTCCAGCATTGTTCAATAATATGGAAGAATGATTTTCAGAGATGAAAATTGTTTTAAGGAGGGGAGAATTGTGACGCACACATTTCCTGGTATGCACTATGAATTAATGTATGTATTAACTTAATAAATTATATGAAGATGTGTAATGAAATTCAATGTATTACAGGCAACGTCCCCGATGATGAAAAGAGATTTAGATAGTGATGAATCGGCTTCGCCATGAGCTGCTATCGCATGAAAATGTTATGTTATATTTGTGGGCTGCTTAATAAACTTGTATGTAAATATTTGATATATGGAGCTGAACGATACTTAATATTGTGATATGAGTATGATCGCGTGACTTGTTTAATTATATATATGACTGCTTCATATTGTATTGTTAAGAATGTGGCTGGCTTGTTGGATACTTAATAAACCTACAACTGAGTGCTTTGGTGTGTGGGCCGGGCTGGCTGGTTAAGTATGGTTAAGTATGTTTATATGTGGGCTTGTTTGACCGGATAAGCTTGTTTTTAGTTGAACCCGGACCGGTCTGCATCTTCAGCGGTGGGTTTTGTCCAACATTACGGGATAAATTCCGATCCCTGCTCATTCTTACCGATCGCACGCTCCTTTCTCCTGCTGCCTGGCGGAAACGAGACCTAGGGTTGGGAGATTTATTCCTTTCCGTCGCCTGGTATGGTGAAATGTAACACTCCTTTTCATTCTTCTCCCTGATCGAGCCCTAAGCGCCTCTTCTTCAGCAAATTTCGGGGAATTTTGACCTTGATTGGTTTTGGTGGGAGAAAAATTTGATTTGGACTCAGGTATTTGATTTCATTTATGATTTTCTCTTCTTGAAAGCTAGATTTGAATGGTTTATTGGGGTTATTGTTGGTTTCTCTAGTGTGGCTGTTGTTTTTTGAGTTTGTAAAGGGCTATTTGGGCTCTTGGCCGGCTGGTTTTGTGTAAGTTAGGGCTGTTTGGGCTGTTGGCCGGCTGTGCCCTTGTTTGGCTGCTTTTTTGAGTTTTTACAGGTCTGTTTGGGCTCTTGGCCGGCTGGTTTTGTGTAAGTTAGGGATGTTAGGGCTGTTGGCCGGTTGTGCCCTTGTGTAACTGCTGTTTTTGGACTATAGGCCGGACGGTTTGTATTGGTGTGGGCTATTTGGTAAATATTTTTGGTTATGTTATGGTTTATTTAGCATGTGTGAATTGCCGGCTATATGAAAATTTGCATGTGTTGGCCTGAATGCGTCGTGTTACTGTGTGGGATACAACCTCGTGGAATAAAATATTGTTGCCTTATAAATATCGTATATATGTACAGATATTGAAAAGGATGGCATCTCCAAGTATACGCGACGTCTATTCGAGGCGGGGCAAGGAAAAAGAACGAGCCACGGTGAGAATTTCTCCTTTTTAATGTATGCTTTACCTAAATATTATGTGGTATGTTGCAAATGCTATGAATGGCCTCATATAGAGGCAATCAAGCAAGAAATAATTTCTAAGGGGACTAATTAAAATAAAGAACTCATCATAACTAAACATTTATGTGTCGACACATGGAACTGTTAAGGGTAATACAAAATGAATTTTATTGATATTGTGTACTGAATTACCAAACCAGTCGAGCTGAAAGGCATAAACGCGTGTTGTACGTACTGGTTTGGAGACTGATGACCCCACAGGGGTCGGCCCAAATACTGAAAAATGAGATACTGAGACTGATACGGAATTCATTTAATTACCCTTAATAGCTCCAAAATGAAAAGTAAAAAGGGATATTGTTTTACAGGTTATTGTTTATGATTCCTATAGCCTATACAGAATAATTACTTATATGGATTATATGAATACGACTGAAATATTGATTACATAACATATTGTTTCATTTCTGAAAATAGCATATATATAACTGAATGAACATGTTTCTTATATGCTTATCTAACTGCAAAAATTTACTGTTCCTTATACTAGTTATACAACTGTACAGCAGATTAAAAAGGTAAAATTTTCACTTAGTCTTTATTCAAGACTAACAGTTGTTTTCTTAAAATTTTAGGAACCGGAAAGCCTCCGACCGGTCGTCATTAGAGCTCAGGTTGGAATTTCTTTCTTTTTTGTACTTATTATACAAATAAATACAAAATGTTATGTAGTCAATATTAGAATACTTACTCGTTATGAAATGCATACGTGGATTTCCGCTGTACCTGATTAAATATGCAAATACTGATATTGTTAATTGTGGCGGTCAATTGGGCCATTATAAGAAGTTATTCAAGATAGTGAACAGTGATTACCTATGACAGACAGCTCTCTAACTATGAGCTGAATGACAAGTTCTTGAGATCCATAAATAAGGAATATGATATCGAGATCTGTGCCATCAGAGAAGTTGGCAATCTGGCCAACACCTTACCCAAGAAATTATTTGGGAAGCTGCTTGTAACGACTTCATCCGTTACATAACATATAATTGAAGTTCCGGTCGGGCCCCACACTATATGCCACAAATAGGCGGGGAGGTCACAGGTTAATACCAAAATAGGTACGCATCCTTACACAAAGCATGCTAGCAGAAGCTTTTAATGTTATACTGAACACAAACCATGAATGTCCATTATATATAAACAACCACATTTATATATACACACGAAGGAATGTACAACATATACTCAAGAGTTTGGCCTTAAGGCCTTACAGTTACGCTTTATAGGTATGGATTACAAACATTGGCGCACAGGCTTGCCATACATAATCATAACAAAAGCCTTTGCTCAGCCTTCAAGGTCCAATAGTAGTAGCAGCAGCAGGGGCTTCATCAATTTATTTCCCACTCAGCTCTCTAGCACCTGCACAGGGGAAAACCCACCAATTTTGGTGGCAAACAAAGCAACAGTCAGCATTCAGCTGACCAATTTATAACGACCCTACCCCTTTCCTGGGGCAGTGGTATTCCTTACCTATAGGCATAGCTTTCACAAGCAGAAATATCAACCAATATGCACTCACGCACAATCAACATATCATAACCGTCAGCCATGCGGCCAGACGATCCGTGCACTCAGGGCAATTTCTTGGTGTACCGGCGAACCAGGGTCCCACCACCATTCAAGGTCCAAAAACTAACAGTATTGAGCATTCAGTCTTATTGGAGTGCAGGCCTAAGACTCTCATTATGCGCTCCAACGAGACCAATAACTAGGTCTTCCAATCAGTCAGACATAATGGAGGTACAGATAAGCTACCCCTGTTGCTCAAGCTGTCATACCATCATCAAATATCGATGGCCAATTTACAGGCGCGGGTTGGTTTTACCTTTCCTTTTCGGCACTAAGCCTTTTTAAGAGTACACAACTCACAATAGCCATATAGTTCACCAAGGACTGGCTTCACAATTCAAAAAGGGGAGATAATGCCAACGTTCCAAGAGGTCACTTGGCGGGTTCAGCAGAACTCACTTTCTGTACCCAAACTCACCAAACATGGCATACAACACAAGAATCACGCGGGTATTTTCCTGGAATTTCATTCCAGTACTTCCTATTATTACCCCTCATAGGCACAACCCATCGACTCCACAAACTACATGTTTATACGTGGAGTCTTCTCTTTTGCGCAAAATACAACATCACCAATCCATACCAACCTGTCCAGATGGGCTTCACACAGCATGCCTATTCCGTACAACACACTTCCGGATCTATATGCAAGACTGGGGATTACAAGAATCAACCCAAGGAAATCTCTCAACAGCCACCTTTTGGTGGGGGAAATCCACAAACATGCCAAAACGAGCACTTCATATGTCCAATTAGGAAGATCGTTACCCTTGACGATCTCTTTGGAGCCATGGAATTCTAGTCGGATTGCAAACACCGCAACGCTCTCGCCTCCACAAATTCGGACTCGGCTCGCAACTTCAAACGCTGAATCTCCACCGGCGGCCGGATCTCTCCTCGTTTTCCTCCTTGCTCTCCCTTCTTTCTATTCTTTTAGAAAGAGAATAGCCAAGCTTTGAATGAGAGATAATTCTCAAGTACTGTACTTAACTCAGCAGGGAGAAGCTTGGTCCATTGGATCCCAGAGGAAAGAAACGAACGGCCACAAATCGCTCTCAAATATCTATTTTTGGGCTAACACAACCTGTGACACGCCCGTGTATCAGGTTGTGTACCTTAAGCGGCATACGAATCCCCTAATCCAAAATAGGACACGGCCCTATGATACGCCCATGTCATGGGCCGTGTACCCTGACATGCTGTTAGACATACCCGTGTCCAGGCCATGTTCACCAGGCCTCAATTCCCTTGACAAAACTAGAGAAAGACTCGACCCTATGATACGCCCGTGTCACAGGCCGTGTGACTAGAACACAGTTGTAGACACGCCCATGCCCAGCCGTGTTCACTAGCCGCATAACCCTGGCCAAAACCCGAGGAGGATACGTCCTAGTAACATGCCCGTATCACAGGCCATGTGCCTAACTCGACACGCCTCTCGAGAAGCGTCGAGTTCATTTCGTCGAGGGGAGTTCATCGAAATAAGGGGTGATGCGGCCTAGGACACACCCGTGTCACAGGCTGTGTACCCTCTCGACAAATGTCGAGCGCATTTTGTCGAGTACTAGAGACGACACAGAGAAGGATACGGCTTGGGAAATGTCCGTGTCCCAGGCCGTGTGCCTCACTCGAGACACACTCGAGTCCAAAAATAATACTCGAGTAAACAGAGCAGGACACGCCCTGGGACACACCCGTGTCCTAGGCCGTGTTGCCAATCCAGAACTCAACTTTGGGATTTTGGGGTGTTACAACCCTCCTCTCCTTACAATAAATTTTGTCTCGAATTTTTGCACACAGTAAGGAAAAATAGCAATCAAGATGTTATAAGCTCACAAAAGTTCGATTCAACTTGACACGTACTATACAACAATTTACACAAACAACTCGGGAAACTCATCCCACATAGTATGCTCTCGCTCCAATGTTAGCTCCTCACGGCCACAATTGTCCCATCGGACCTTGACCATCCCGATTGTCTTGTTCTGCAACTGTTTATTGGCTCTATCTTCGATCTGAATGGGACTAACCTTTGTCGTTAGCCCAAATTTGACCGTACACGATCGTTTACAATCACTTGAGCTGGATCTTTCGCGGCTTTTCGAAGCACTGATATGTGGAACACATCATGCAATCCACCCAATCCTGCTGAAAGATCTAGCCGATAGGCAGCTTCCCCAACTTGCTCCACCACTTCAAACAGACCAAGATATCTCAGACTTAACTTTTTCAGACGTCAAATCTTGGACACACCTTGAAGGGTTTGATCATAAAATAGACCCAATCGCCCACCGCAAACTCAACGTTCCAGTGTTTGGCGTTATAATATTTGGCTTATCAATCTTGGGCTATCAGTAGCCTCTCCCGAATAGAGCATATCATCGAATTAGCTTCTTCAACTTCTTTATGCCCATATAGTTTAGATTCACCCGTTTCCGCCCAAGCTAACGGTGTATGGCATTTTCGACCATACAAAGCTTCAAACGGTGCCATACCGATACTCGCTTGGTAGCTATTATTATAGGAAAACTCTGTCATATAGAGGAGATCTTCCCACCTTTTTCTAAAATCCAAGGGGCACATTTGGAGCATGTCCTCCATTGTTCTGTTGGTCCTCTCAGTTTGGCCATCCGTTTGGGGATAAAAGGCCGTACTGTATGATATTTTTATGCCCAATAACCGATGGATTAGCCTCCAATCATTTGAAGTGAATCGCCCATCACGGTCACTTACGATGCTACGAGGAACCCCGTGAAATCGTACCATCTGCTCAACATAGAGCTTTGCCAAGACTTTGACTGAATCATCCCTCTTGTTTGGTAGGAAGTGAGTCACTTTAGTCAACCGGTCTACGATCACCCAAACCAAATTGTTCCCGCGTTGAGTTCTCGGCAACCCGTGCAGGAAATCCATCAAAATATCATCAAACTTCCATTCCGGAATAGGTAACGACTTCAGGAAACCTCCAGGCTTCTAGAATTCCGCCTTCACCAATGTACATGTTTGACATTTAGCCACATACTGTGATATGTATTTCTTTAATCCTGGCCACCAGAATAGATTTTTCATGTCCTTGTAAATCTTTGTGCTCCCTGGGTGAATTGAGTATTTAGTGAAGTGAGACTCATACAACAACTCTTCTTTCAACTTACCCACTTAGGACGCACAAATGACCCACTTTGCGTAAAAGGCTGTCATTCCAGGAGAATTGGTCATTTAAACCATCCACTACATAGCATTGGAGACTTTCATCAAGCTCCATTGCTCGCCGAACACTTTCCGCAAGGTCATAATGTACCTCCGTCCAGTTGAAGCATGCATCTGCTGTGGAATTCTTATCAACACAAGAAATCTCTAATGCTTCCAACTTCTGGATCAAATGCTCATCATGCATCCGCAACCAACTTGCCCTTACCGGAGTCCTACAACTCAAGGCATCTGCGACCACATTTCCCTTCCCGGGAGTATAGTGAATATCAAAGGTATAGTCCCCGATGAACTCCATCTACCTCGGTTGTCGCATATTGAGATCCTTCTGATCCAATAGGTATTTTAGGCTCTTATGATCTGTAAAGATATCAACTTTTACACCATATAGATAGTGCCCCATAATTTAAGTGCAAAGATCACTGCTGCCAACTCCAAGTCGTGGACAGGATAATTCTACTCATGCACTTTTAACTGGCGTGAGCCATAACAATCACCTTGCCAAACTGTAGAAGAACGCAGCCTAAGCCGCTCCCTAAAGCATCACTATAAATCTCATAGCCTTCTATACCATATGGCGATGTCAAAACAGGCGTCGTGGTCAAACGACTCTTTAGCTCTTCAAAAGCTCGCGCGCACTCCGGCGTCCAAACAAACTTTTGATCCTTCCTCATTAATGTGGTAAGAGGCAAAGCGATCCGTGATATGTTTTCCACAAAATGTCTATA
Organism: Platanthera zijinensis; assembly: GCA_039513925.1. NCBI lineage: Eukaryota > Viridiplantae > Streptophyta > Magnoliopsida > Asparagales > Orchidaceae > Platanthera > Platanthera zijinensis. The sequence continues at coordinate 246,114,654 of CM077079.1, read as the reverse complement.
GTAGCCTTCCATTCCAAGGAAACTCCCGACTTCGGCCATCAAAGATAACACTGGCCACTCTCGTATGTCACTTATCATTGACAGATCCACCGCAATTCCCTCTTCACTGACCATGTGGCCAAGAAAAGCCACTGCCGACAGCCAAAACTCACACTTTGAGAACTTGACATAGAGCTTATTTCTCCTCAGGGTATGCAATATCAACCATAAATGATTCACATGATCAGCTTCAGATTGCAAGTACAACAAGATATCATCAATGAATACTATCACAAATAGATCCAAGTACTCTCAAAACGTTCGGTGCATTAGATCCATGAACACCAATGGCACATTACATAGCCCAAATGACATTATAGTGAACTCATAATGATCGTAGCGTATTCCAAACGATGTCTTGGGAATGTCACCATCCCGAATCCTCAATTGGTAATAACCAGATTTTAAATCCAATTTAGAATAGACGGTTGATCCCGCGAGCTGATCGAACAAGTCATCAATCTGCAGAATCGGATACTTGTTTTTTTCTGTCAGCTTATTCAATTCAAGATAATCAATACACAACCGTAAACTACCGTCCTTCTTTTTCACAAACAGAACATGTGCGCTCCAAGGTGACATACTTGGGCATATATAACCCTGTTCCAACAACTCTTACAATTGAGCTTTTAGTTCTGCCATTTCCTTTGGTGCTACGTGATATGGCGAGCAGGCCACAGGTTTCGCACCTGACACCAACTCAATAGAGAAGTCGATCTCCTGCTGGGGTGGTAACCCAGGAAGATCCTTAGGAAACACATCGGCAAACTCCGACATAATCGGAACATCCTTCACACTGGCCCTTGGCTCAATAGCCTGAATTAACATGAAGAATAACTCCGCGCCCTTCCGAGCAGCATTGATGACTTGGAGACCAGACATCAAGGTCCCGCATACTCCTCAAAAACTAGTGAACTTAGTCTCAAGCTCAATATTCTAGCCCAGTGTGATCTCCTTTGACTTGCAATCAATAAAGGCGCGCTGCTCCGAGAGCCAGTCCATACCAAAGATCTTATCAAATTCCGATATCGGTAGCACAGATGCGCTCAAGAAAAAATCCCGACTACCTATTTGAACTTCCACATCACAAGCCCTATCCGCAAGCATCACACAGCCATTCGGTAAAACCACCTTAACAATATCTGCCGTCACATGACTAGGTACTCCAATTCGAGCTACGAAGTCCTTAGACAGAAACGAGTGAAAAACACTCGTATCGAATAATGCTCCCGCTGGGTTGTTCCGAATCAGGACAAAGCCTAAGACAAACACATCATACACAAGCTACAATATAAAAGTAATCAATATCTTAAATCGTACCTGTGACGATATCACTTTGCTTTATGGCCTTTTTATAGCCAAGATTATAGACTCGGGGCTGCGCCTGGGATGCAGAGGACAGCACCACTGCTTTTCTGTTCTCAGAATAAGACTCTCATCTTATTTCCCCCCTTTGGTGGACCAACCCGACAATCACGGGTTATATGTCCCACTTTGCCGCATGTAAAGCAGGTACGAGACTCTTGCTTTGATGTTGCTCCCGACGCAACTGAAGAAGGGGCTGTCCAGATGATTTGGCTCTCTTCTTTTGGTAGTTTGATTTTCCAGGATGGGGCACTTTGAACTCAGACTTTGTCATAGCTAAGTCCCTCTTTCCTTGATCCCGTTTTATATCACTCTCCAGCGCACAAGCAGTATCAACCAACGCCTGAAATCCTTGGTTCACCGAACTTGAGAGCGGGAATCTAACCTCATCCCGCAACCCTTCGTAAAACCTATTGGTTTTCCGTTGTTCATCAACGAAGATAGACCCCGCAAAATGTCCCAACCTTGTAAAATCCTGTAAGTAAGCATCCACACTACTTTCACCTTGCGTTAGACATTGGAACTCATTTTCCATGGCGATGTGTTTTGTCGCTGGTAGGTGTTTTGCCAAAAATAGGCGCGAAAACTCCTCAATCGATACTTGTGTTAATTGCATGCCCGCTAGGTGATGCAACTCTATCTCGTCCCACCATAACCGAGCCTCTCCTTCTAGTAAGAAGGCGGCCAAAGGACCTTCTGATCTTCCTCCGTCATTATCGCCGTAAATATACGCCTGACGCTGTTGGGTACATTGGAAAATGTGTACCTGATTTGAAGAAGCCCAACCTAGCTCAATGATATACATCAAGGTGTATTTGATGTTGTTTTGAGTTGACATGTGCAGGTGAAGAATTGTTAAAATTTACAGAAATATTCTAAGTCCAAGTGTCGACACAAAGGAAAATGTGTCGACACATAGAAGAAAGTTGTCGACACAACACTGGAAAATGTGTCGACACAGAAGAAGTAAGTCGACACTACTCTGGGAAAAAGTGTCGACACATAACATAGTCTACAACAACACTGGGAAATTGTGTCGACACAGAAGAAGTAAGTCGACACTACTCTGGGAAAAAGTGTCGACACATAACATAGTCTACAACAACACTGGGAAATTGTGTCGACACAGAAGAAGTAAGTCGACACTACTCTGGAAAAAAGTGTCGACACAGAAGAAAAGCGTCGACCTCAACATTGAAAAATAAATGTCGACACAGAAGAACATAGTCGACCTCAAGGAATATAGTCGACCACAAGTTTGTCTACAACAGCAGAATGTGTCGACACATTGTGATTGAGTCGACACATTGAAGCAGAGTTAAAAGAAGACTGTGTCGACACCTGAAGGCTAAGTCGACACTTACTGAAGTTAAGATTCTACAACAACTGTGTCGATACACAGGACTTGTGTCGACACACTGAAGAGTCAAGATCAAATTGTTTGCAGAAGAAGCTGTGTCGACTCAAAGGCAACTTAGTCGACATCACTGAAGGCAGTGTCGACACCAAAGTCAATTGTGTCGACACAAATAGACAGATGGTCTCGACACTTTCTGACAGACTGTCTCGACACACTGTGGTTCAAGACTAAGGCACAGGACTTGTTGAAGACTTGACAGCTGTGGGTTGTCACCAGTTAACTGAAGTTGTCAGACTTGTCAGAGAACTGTTAGAAACCGGATCAGCCGGTTACCATGAAGGAAGTCTATAAATAGACATATTCAGAAGAAGGAAATAACCTTCACAACATTGAAGAAATTCTTAACTCCAGAACTTTTGAAGAAGGATTCCGATCCAAATCATTTCAAGAAAGTGCTAGGCACTTAAGAAGATCTTCTCAAGAAGATCTAAGAAGACTATCTAAGGATAGATCTAAGAAGAGTTCTAACCAGAATTCTGAAGAATCATTCAAGTGCTGATAGAGAGAGATCAAGTCAGAATTTGAAGAAGAAGAAAGAATCCACCATTGGATTCTCAAGAAGCTGTTTGGAATCAACTCAGCTAAGTACATTTTCAAGAAGCTTTGAAGAAGGCTAAGAAACAGTTGATTGCATCAGCTGATAAAGAATTGTCATTGCCTCTTCTCTCTCAACTTGGCAAGGCAATTAAAACAATCTTTTCTATATTTCTGTAGGATCTGTTTATACAGATCTGAGTTGTAAGCCTATGTTATAAAGGCTGAGTGTAGGAGTGTTGAACTCTGAGTGGTAGGGCTGATTGCCTGAGTGTAGGAGAAGGATATTCTCTGAGTTGTAGGCCTTGGGGCAAGGCTGAGGTAGGGCAGGTGTGCCTGAGTTGTAGGAACCAGTTGGTTCTGAGTTGTAAGATCTTTTGATCTGAGATTAGTAGAAGTTTGGCCGATTCTAGCATACTGCTAGATAGGTGAAGGGGGAAAGTGGATGTACCCAGACTTGGGGAACCACTATAAAACTGTGTGCAATCTGTGATGCTTATTTTCTGTGATTGCTGTGATTTATTGTGAATTCTGCCTTGAAGTTTTTTCAAAAAATAAGTTGAACCTATTCACCCCCCCCTCTAGGTGTTTAGGTTATCTTGAAAGTGAAACTATCAAGTGGTATCAGAGGGAGGTTCCTCAAAAAGGACTTAACAGTCTGAGGTAGATCTAATAGGCAGATTCAAGAATCAAGAAGATGGGTTCTGGAGAGAAATCATAAGGAGCTAGGGTCAATGAAATTACCCATTGCAAGAAGGAATAATCTTGGATCTGGAAATGAAAGAGTCCAGGTTGTTTATGGAAGCATCTGACCCAAGGATTTACATCACAGTACAGGAAGGCCCCTTCATACCAATGAAGATATCTGTTCTTGATGCAAATATCCAAACACCAAAGACTTATTCTGAAATGACCAAGGATGAAATCATCTTGGCAACCATGGACAAAAGGGCACAGAACATAATTGTCAGTGCCATAGATGATTCAACATTTCAGAATCTGATTCACTGCAAGACCTCCAAGGAGATGTGGGACACATTGATTGTCTACATGGAGGGATCAGAAGAAGTAAGGCTGGACAGAAAATCTATGCTAAATCAAGAGTATGAAAGTTTTAGACAAGGGAAATCTGATAGCATAACTGAGTGCTATAAGAAATTCTATAGAATTGTGAATGAGCTAATTTCCTATGGAAGAGTCTTCAGTACCTATGAACTGAATGACAAATTCTTAAGATCCTTATCAAAGGATTGGGATACAAAGATCTGTGCCATAAGAGAAGTGGCAAAATTGGCAGAGATATCTCCTCCAACTCTGTTTGGAAAGTTGCTATCCTATGAAATGCAACTTATGGTAAGGAAGGAGGAGGAAAGAAACTCAAGAGGAGAGCATAGAGAAAAGACTGTGGCATTTAATGCTGAAGCCACCAGAAAGAATAGGAGGAAATCACCATCTCCTCCTAAGGAAGTTGAAGAAGGTAGTTCTGAAAATTCAGATAGGGGTTCAGTCAGCAGTGATTCAGATGCAGACTTTGCTGCATTCACTAGGCAATTTCAAAGGTTCTTGAAAAAGAAGCAATGGAAGTCTAGGCCTTCCTCATCACAGCAAGTAGATGACTATTATCAGAAAAGAAGGTCATCTAGAAAGAGAAAAGCAGGTCAAAGCCCAGCAAAGCCACTACTTCAAAGATTGTCTGCTATTGTTGCAATAGGCCTGGACATGTAGTGGCTGAGTGTCCTGACAAAAGGAAGGAATCTTCAGAAAAGAAGAAGACTTATCAGAAAGGCAAGAAGGAGAAATCCTTTGTAGCAAAGAAAGATAAAAGTCTGTCAGACCAGTCAACTTCAGAATCAGGATCTGAAGCTGAAGCATATATTGGATTATATGCTGCATCTGAGGAAGAGGAGTTTATGCAGTTGCTAGACTCCATCAATGAACATCAATGCATGGGTTTGATGACTAGATCAGAAGAGGACCTATGCCAGAATCAGTCTGGTCCTAATGAGGTAAACAGTCCTTCCAGTACATTTGTTTGTAGTACAAGTGAAGAATCAGCTACATCTGCATCAAGTGATGAAGATGCATCTGGATCTGAAGGAGATGTCTATCAATTGATAGACAAAGTATGGGGACTTGTTGCAGGCCCTTAAGAAAAGCAAGAACCTGGTTAAATCACAGGCTCAGGAAATTGCTGATCTAAGGGTTACAACAGCTGAGTTAGAAAAAGTCCTTGATCAAAAGTTAGCTGAAATTGCCAAGCTGAAAAATATAACTATTATTCAGATGGGCACAATTAATTATACTAATGATCAAGTAAAGAGTCTGGAGGACAGACTTAGAATTGAAAGGGATTTAGTGGCTAGTTACTCTAAGCCAAAATCTGTCTTACCCTTGATAGATGAATTTGTCACTCAGAAGGGTAAGGCTGGATTAGGATTTAAGGGTAACTCCAGGGCTAGCAGGTTCAAGAAGAAAGTGCCTTCTAACATATATGATCATGAAGACATTCAGGATCATATCAAGACAAATGTTCTGAAGAACAAGGGTGTTAAGGCAAGCAGGCCTACCTATGGTCATAAGCCCTATGGTTTTAAGAAACCAGCAGGAGAAGTTGCAACAGCACCAGCAATGAACAGAAATGCTTCTGACAAGGATGTATCTAGATCTAGATACAATAAGTTTGAATGTTGGTGCTGTGGCAAGAGGGGTCATTTTGCATTGGACTGCTGGTATAACACAAGTGTTATAAAGAATAAGAGTCTACCTGTTAGAGAGAGGTATGATAACTTTATTAAGGCTAACCTGAACCAAGGACCAAGACTTACTTGGGTTCTAAGGGTAAGTAATTCTGTATTGCAGGTGAATCCAAGTTACCATGCCCCTATATGGTACTTGGATAGTGGTTGTTCCAGGCACATGACTGGAACAAAGGGGCTGCTGAAGGAGTATTCATCTGTCAAAGATGGACATAAAGTGATCTTTGGTGGATCTGAAAAAGGAGTCATCAAAGGATTTGGTAACATCTCTTCAAACCTAATTACTATCACCCAAGTGGCCTATGTAAAAGGTTTGAAACATAATCTAATAAGCATAAGCCAGCTGAGTGATCTAGGATATGACATTTCATTTGGTAAGGATGGATGTCATATCAAAAGGTCAAGTGATCAAGAGATCATATTGACTGGGTATAGGAAGAGAAATGTGTATTGCCTTAATTTTGAATGTGAGAATAAGGCATCCCCCATTTGTCTTATAGCTGATGACAATGCTTCTCATTGTGTTAAGTGGCACAAGAGATTGGCTCATCTAAACTACAAGACAATTGGCCAACTCTTTAGTGAAGAACTAGTGAGGAATGGGCCTCAAGTTAAGTGTATAAAGGAAGGGGTATGCTCAGCTTGTCAAAAGGGCAAGCAGACAAAAACCTCATTTCAAAGCCTTGAAAACAAGGATTCTGTGAGATGCTTATATCTCTTGCATATGGATCTTTTTGGTCCTATGCCAGTTCACAGTCTAGGTAGGAAGGTCTACACACTAGTGGTTGTAGATGACTATTCTAGATTTACATGGGTGTTCTTTCTGAGACAAAAATCTGAAACCCCAAGTGTATTATTTAAGTTTGTAAAGCAAATTCAGAATGAATGAACAGTACAGTGGTCAAAATCAGAAGTGACCATGGTACTGAGTTTCAATCTGAAAGCATGACAAACTTGTGTATAGACTTTTGGATTTTCCAAGAGTTTTCCTCACCTAGAACACCTCAGCAAAATGGAATTGCTGAAAGAAAGAATAGATCATTAATTGAAGCTGGTAGAACTCTATTGAGTGACACCTCTCTCCCAGAATATTTTTGGGCTGAGGCAGTTAACACTGCTTGTCATGTCATCAATAGGGCTTCTATCACCAAAAGCCACAGGAAAGACTCCTATGAGATTGTGAAAGGCAGAAAACCAAATCTATCCTATTTTAGGATCTTTGGCTGCAAGTGCTATATACTTAACAATGGTAAGTCTTACTTGACTAAGTTTGCTGCCAAATCCCAGGATGGGATATTTGTTGGGTACAGCACAAATAGTAAGGCCTATAGAGTCTTCAACTTAACTACTCAAGTTGTTGAAGAAATGTGCAATATGTATTTGATGAACAAGATTAATCAATTGTGAATTTGTCTTGTAGATCAAATGACTCAACAGGTATAAGAAGAAGAGGACACGCTCTCCATTGCTATCTAACGAATGGAGCATTGAAATTGGATCCTTCCATATACCTTTTTTACTCTCAGATTCCTCATGATAGCCCCTGAAAGCTCTCAATCTCCTAAGCTAATACCAAGCTTTAAGACCACCTAAATCAA